>CM060448.1:186772423-187972423 GCA_030545235.1 Helianthus tuberosus
GTGTTAAACCTGTCTTATTACCATGTGTTAAACCTCTCCTATTAGGTAAACATGTTAGTGTAACATGTGTTACACCTGTCTTATTTTTATCAAATTATGTAACATGTGTTAAACCTGTATTATTTTTATCAGATTAGTTAACATGTGTTAAGCTCTCATATTTTTTCCAAGTTATGTAACAAGTGTTAAACTTGTCTTATTTTTATAAAAATAGGTAACATATGTTAAACCTGACTTTATTTTATCAAAAACATATTAAGTAACCTGTTTTATTTTAATGAAATTAAGTAACATGTGTTAAACCTGTTTTATTTGCAGCAACAAAGAGAGTAACAAGATCGCAAACTGGTAAGATACCGAAAAAGCAAAAGAAAGTAGACGAAGAAACGGACGATGAATGGGATGAAGAAAGAGAAGAAGCTGAAAGGGGAGGTCGTGCGTAGGAAAGTTGCGGACGAAGTATGCCACTCATATTCTGTTGTCGCCCTCTAACACTTTGAACGACACTCATATCCTGTTGTCGCCCTTTAACAAATGGGAGCAGGAAAATGAAGGAGGTGAGAAAGTTGCGGACGAAGTATGCCACTCATAATATTCTGTTGTCGCCCTTTAACACTTTGAAAGGCAAGATAGAAGCTGCCTCATTTATGGGAGGGCGCTGAGTGTGGTAGTGTTGTCTTTTCTACAGTTTTTGTGGGAACATCTATGGTGGTTTTTGTAGTTATCTTGGGTACCACAACTTTTATTTATAACAAGTCAACTGGCTAGTGATATATGCGTGGTGGTTTTTGTAACTATCGTAGTCACCACGAATTTTGTTTATTTTAAATTATGGCCATAACCCAAAATACAATATGACCATTCTGGTCTTCTCTGTAATATGTTGGTGTCTGGATGTTAAATAGTTTATGGTGGGAAATGTATTTGGTTACCAGTTATTAGTTACATGTGTTATTAGTTAACATGTTTTATTCATTACCAATTGTAAGAAAAGTAGTAGACGAGCATTGGGGTGGTCAACATATTGTTTCAATTGTAACCTTTGATACTAATTAACAAGTGTAACATGTGTTACACAGGATGAAGTAGAAAACAAGGTACATACCTTTAATGTTACTTGGAAACAATAAGCAATTGTAACATGTGTTACACATCTTACGTAAGTAAATGCAGTACATGGTGGAACATGTAAGTAACATGTGTTACATACGATGTAGTGAATAAAAACAAGGCACATATATAGTGAATAACATACATATACATGTAACATGAGTAACATGTGTTACATACGATGTAGTGAATAACATACGTATACATGTAACATGAGTATATGCACCACAAAGGCATAGGCATGTTACATGTGTGTATGAAACACACTTGGTATATATATAAAACACATGTAAGTATCTATAGAAAACCCTCTTTTATTTAGAAAACTTGGGAAACTCTAACCTCCCGAATTTAAAAAAAAAATAAAAATATACAGATGTTATATACATGTTTTTAAGGGTTTTGGGAAAAAAAAATCAAAAAAGCGCCGAGTAGATATTTTTTAAAAAAATAAACAAGTTTTGGTGTAACACGTGTTACAAATATGTAAGATGAATGTAACACGTGTTACACCAAAACTTGTTTATTTTTTTTTAAAAATATCTACTCGGCGCTTTTTTGATTTTTTTTGCCCAAAACCCTTAAAAACATGTATAAATTTTTTCAAAAAAAAAAAAAACATCGGGAGCTTTGAGTTTCCCGGGTTTTCTAAATTAAAGTGGGTTTTCTATACATCCTTCCCCTATAAAACACTTAGTATATGTAACATGTATACATCCAAACATGCTAGTACATGTGATTTGTAACACACGTTACAAAAGTAAATGCAACACATGGGAATCATTTTCATCTAATATAATGGAAGTAATCACATAAAAGTAATCACATGATGGTTTGATTGGTTACCGAATTGGTTACAGAGGTGCACCCTTTTAAAAAACAAAAATAGGCCGTTAAACATAAAAAGTGGTAAAGGTAACATATAAAAGTGGTACCATACACAAGAATATACACATCTAGTAAAACAAGTTAAGGGCAACCATGCCATTGTCAAATTACAACCAAAATACATGTTGAAACACGAGCGGGATATTGTTTATGTTTCACATGAAACGTACATACGTTAAACTAGGTAACGAAGAACATACTGAGCTTCACCAATCATGTTGTACCTGGGAAAAAAGAGGGTAGGCGGTTAGCACAAAATCATGTTACATGTCGGGGGTAACACATGTAACAAGTGTCAGAACTCCAAATAAAATGCATAGTCTTATTCGAACCCTTTACATTATCCAGATACATGTTACAATGCCCGTTGTTATTTGAAAAAGATAGACAATTTTAAAATGTGTAACACATGTTACAACTACCTATTCTTTTCAAGTAACAATGAAAAAAGATATCTTTACTGTTACTTCAAAATAAGATATCTTTTCAAGTAACAATGAAAAAAGATATCTTTTCAAGTAACAATGAAAAAAGATATCTTTACTGTTACATGTTACACATGTGTAAACTTTTTGTTGTAAAACATGTAACATGCCTATACATGTATTACCGCCTAGTATAACACAAAAAAACAGTTAGTATTCATATCAAAAGCCCCAAACAAGCAACCAAACTAACAAAAACATGTAAAAGCCATGTCAAAACCACTTGTGTAACACATGTAAAAACCATATGTAACATGCGTAATGTGGCTATACATGTGTTATCCTCTAGCGTAACATATGTTACAAACATATGTTACATATGTGCAGCTCCGTCAGTGTTAGTTTAAACTTAGTAAAATTACATATGTAACAACATTACATCATCCAAAACGTCACATCAATTGATAAATAAGTAATATATGTAACTAGCAGTATATGAGACTAGTGTAACAAATTAAAGGGATAAATAGGTACACGTCATATTACATCATGTTATATTATATTTGCATATAAACACTTGTCATTCTCATGAAACTTAATAAAAAGAACATATGTGCTAACAAACATGTTTCTTGTATATGTTAGATATTGAATTGGTAAATAAAAAACCACAAAACCTAATTACATTAACAAGTGTATACTCATGTGTTAAACAAGAGGCTATATATGTAACACATGTAACACCTTGTATGAAACATATGTAACACATGTAACACCCTGTGTTAGACGCAGGTAACATCAACATGTAACATGTGTATACATGTCTAGCCCACTGGGTGTAACACCCTGTATGCAACATATGTAACCCTCAGTGTAACACGTGTTACAACATATATGACAAACAATTTAGAAATTTTAGCATTAATCTTCATAAAAATATCAATATACTCTGTACAAACAATTTAGAAAGTCAACATTAATCTTCGTAAAAAATATCAATATACTCTTCACATAAATGTAGCTGATAGAAATGTAACATATGTAGCAAATTATGCCCGTAAAAAACACGAATTTCTATTTGTAAAACAAACCCGATATCCGATTAAATTATGGACTTTCTAAAGGTAATGAAATGTAATATCGGAGTGAATTTATTCAAAAAACAACTAAACAACAAAGAAATTTGAAACATACATCGTAAAAATTATGGATTTTCAAACTAATTATCTACCATCAATGGTGATGCTGAATTTAAACAAAACCAGAAAACAAATTAAACCAAATCCAATTTATAAACCCTAAAAAAACCCAGCTCACCCCCCCCCCCACACACACAAAAAAAAATCCAACTAAAAGCAACCATTAACTCAAAATCGCTGGACAAACAATTTAGAAATTTAACATTAATCTTCATAAAAAATATCAATACACTTTGAAGAGAGAAATACAACATACAAAAATTTCTTCTAGATCTTGATTTAAAAAATAAAATAAACAAACTAGCTCTGATTTTAAATCTACCAAACGTTATACAAAGTATAAATCTAAACAAATTACATAAATAACAAAAGTAAGATCTTTAAACCTGTTTCCCTCTCACACACTTGTGTGTGTGTTCTTGGTGTCTAGGTGAACAAG
Organism: Helianthus tuberosus; assembly: GCA_030545235.1. Taxonomy (NCBI): domain Eukaryota; kingdom Viridiplantae; phylum Streptophyta; class Magnoliopsida; order Asterales; family Asteraceae; genus Helianthus; species Helianthus tuberosus. Next base: position 186,776,485 of record CM060448.1, read on the forward strand.
ATGAAAAATAATGTTTCTCCTTCCAAAACATTAGCTTTCTCTCTCTAAAAAACAGAAACAAAGATGTGATTAAAATGACACCGAGCTTCCTTTTCTTTGAGAGCTTTGATGGGGGCTTCGATCTTCAATGGTGGCTTCGATCTTCAGATTTGGTGGCTTCGATCACCGATGAAGTTGTTACGGAATACACGTCTAGGAGAGTACGCACTAAGATCATCCACAAAGTCATGTGGGTCACCCATGAAACACCGATAAAAAACTAGAACTGTGTTTGAGTTTGAGTTTGTGTGTGAGAGAGAAAGAGATGAGAATGATCAATGGAGGGAAGATGAAGACCTCTTGAACTATAGAAAGTAAGGTGGGTGGGAATCGAGAGAGAAAAGGTGAAGTTGGTGGGGTGGGAATCAAGATAACATGGGGAGTGGAAAAGGTAGGTAAAGTACAAAAAAGTGATTTAATATTGATAGGTTTATCAAATAACGAAATTGCCCTTTAGACATTTGAATATAGAAAGTGAGGTGGATTAATCTTGACCACACATAACAAGTTTCCCAAGTTTTCTAGATTAAATGGGTTTTCCATAGATACTTACACTATATATATATATATATATATATATATATATATACATATACATATACATATTCAAGGGAAAATCCTTCTGAGTTGTGAGAACTTAAAGAACTTGGTCTTCCTGTGCGAGTTTTGCCCTCTTTTTTCACACCCCTAGATTAAAATGTTAGAAAAGACTGTCGTAAAAAAATAAATAAAATTCGTAGTGGTGTTTTTAACCCCTTACAGCAGCTGTAAAAAGCTAATGACATAAGGATGACATCACTTTTTACAGTATTTACGGCTACCGTAAATGAAAAAAAAAACTAGTTTTTTTTTTTTGGAAAAGTTAGATTTTTTTAGGTTTTTTGGTAAAAAAAATTTCTTTTTGAAAAAGACTCTTTCGTAAGGCCGAGTTCTCTAAGTTTTCGCAACTCATATAAGTTTTCATTTTACCCTAACCCTATATACATATAAATATATATATGTATATATATATATATATAGAGGTTCACTTGAGAAGAAAAATTAATTGAGAATAAAAAGAACAAAGGGTACTATTGTAAATGTTAAACAGTTTTTCTTTCATCTCATTTATAATTATCTTTAAGTCATTAATTACTCATAAAAACTATCATTCTCTACACTATTTTTTTTGCCTACACACATAAAAAGTCACCCTACACATTTCAAAATTTATCCTACACATATTTAAATTTATCCTACACAACTCGTAATTTATCCTACACACCTAGTAATTTGTCCTACACTCTAAATTAATTTTTTTATTTTTTGAAAAAATATATATTTTGAAAATAAGTTACAAATTTAATGTAGTTAGCTAATAAAAAAGGAAAATTAAAAATTAATAATCTATGTAAGTTTACAAATATATCCTTATATTAAAATTAAATACAAATATTAAATGAAGTAAAATGAAGCATTTTTATTAGTTGAAACTTCTTCTTACAAAAAAGTTCTTCTCATTTGAACCCTTCACTATATATATATATATAGGGTCAGGATTTAGAGAAAACGGAGGAAAGTGTGAGAACGGTTATGGATCATCAGATCAAAACAATCCATGGACTAGATTGCGCTGTGGCGTTTTCGTAAATAACATCAATTTTATTATATTGGACGCGCTTCATTAAGGGTAAAAGGGTCATTTACCGCTCAAATTCAAAACGCCAACAAAAATTATAACACGCCATTCAAAAAATAAAGCGCCATTAAATACAAAACGCAAAAAATTAGTGATAAAACGCGTTGGAGATTACAGGAAGAGGAAACAACACAGAAACTAAAAATTTAGTTATTAACATTTATTAGAAGAAATTCTCTCCTAAATTACGCGCCAAAAACATCATTATATAAACGACGTAAAACATCGCTTCCATAATCACTTCAATCCAGTGTTGTAAAAATCGGAATTAATCAGCGCCTAGGCGCTAGTCGGGCGTTGACTAATTAATTTTGAGCTAGTCGGACCATTAGTCGGTAGTCGGTCCAAGTCGGTCCTAGTCGGTGCAAGGAGGCCCAAATTGGCCCAAGTCGGCCAAATCGTTTCTAGTCGGCCCACTCTTTTTTAGTTTAAATCTGGCCCAAAGAAATGTTTTTAACCATTAATTACATGACCCAAGTTGTTTAGTTCCAACCTGGCCCAAAAAACATGTTTTTAACCCATTAAAACATATTCCATGAGGCCATGACTGATATGTTAATGTTTGAATGTTTAAATACTTAAATTGCTATGTTTTAAACTTCATTGTTTAAATTTTGAACTATTTTTAAGTATTATATTGATATTAACGTGTTTATTGAATGTTTAAATACTTGATTTGCTATGTTTTAAACTTAGTTGTTTGAATTTTGAACTATTTTTAAGTATTATATTGATTTTAATATATGTGTGTATATATAAATCTAAAAATTATATATATAAATTCCAATCCGATTAATCCTGATTAATCCCTAGTCAGTACTCCACTGCCCGACTGGCGCCTAGCGATCTCTACAACACTGTTTCAATCTATCATTTCTGCAAAAAACACATTTAACCAAAAATGCCAAAAATGGCAACCATTGTTTAGTGGAGATACACTCTGGCAATCAGGCGATTCGTCCTGCGTTTTGACAACAGAAGGAGAGTGTATGTTAGGACGATCAAGTCAATTTTGAATATGGAAGAAGAGGTATAGAGGGGTATCCTATCTCTTGGCATCGCTCTGGATAACGAATGCCATGAAACACATATGCTTATGAAAGCATTAACAAGGAAATTTGGACCAATCAAAGAAGATGTAAAGCCGGACCCTGTCATGACATCATGGCGTTTTGATGATGAAACAGACACGGTGACCGTTATATACGACAGTGGAGAGCAGGAAGACTACTGGCTTGAAAACTCGTAGTGAATTATTATACAACGCCAAAAACATTGACCAGGGAAACGCTATAACGCCAAAAAAAATATCTATGTGACACAAAAACAATTAATTTAACACCAATTAGTTAATGAATACAACTAACACCAAAATAATCTTAGATGCCAAAAATGAAGCAGCATAAATTGGGAAAATAAAAGAAGATTGAAAAAACGAAAAAACCCCTCACGCCTGATCATATCCCGCGCCACGTGTTGGGCCAGGATGCGTTCTCACACTTTTGAGCGTTTTCTCCTGATGCCGTACATATATATATATATATATATATATATATATATATAAGAAGGATCCGTTAGGAACCACCCTTTATTGCGAGAACCATATATATATATAGGGAGGAGCTCATGCGAGAACCACCTTTATTGTGAGAACCGCGAGAACCAGTGTGAACACAACCTAAAATAGCTAAAAAAACCTAACCCCCACCCCCCCTCCAAAAAACCTAAACCCCCCACCCCCCCAAAAAAAAAACCCTACCCCCCCAAGCTAAATGCTAAAAACTAAAACCTAAAAAAAACCTAACCCCCCCCCCCCCCCCAAAAAAAAAAAACCTAAACCCCCCTCCCCCACCCCCCAAAAACCTAAACCCCCCCACCCCCAAGCTAAAATGCTAAAAACTAAACCCCCAAAAAACCTAAAAAAATCTAAAAAAATAAAAAAAAAATCTAAATTTTTTTTTTGAAATTTTTAATATTTTTTATAAAAAAATCGCTACTTTTCGAAGCAAAAAAAAAAAATTAAAAAAAAAAAAATTTAAATTTTTTTTTGGCTTCGAAAAGTAGCGATTTTTTTATAAAAAATATTACAAAATTCAAAAAAAAAATTTTTGTGTGATTTTTAGCTATTTTTAGGCATTTTTGGTTGTGTTCACATTGCTTCTCGCGGTTCTTGCAATAAGAGGTGGTTCTCGCATGATCTTCTCCCTATATATATATATATATATATATATATATATATATATATATAGGGGAGGGTTATCTTGAGAACGCTAAATATTGCGAGAACCGTGAGAACGAATGAGAACACCAATCTAAACCAATTTTTTTAATACAAACCACATTGTAATTAAGATACAACATCAAAAAAAGAATTTACAACATAAAATAATTCATTTCTCCTTTCAAAATCACTCTTTTTAGATTTTTTTACACATGTGTAAATATAACAGATTTACACATGTGTAAATGGCAAACTTACACATGTGTAAATTTTCTTTATTTATGAATTCACGTAAATTTAAACGTGTAAATTAAATTTCTAACATTGCATTCGAATAATAATGATAAGTGTAGAAATTTTTTTTGAATTTGATTCGTTTTTGACCAAGTTCTCACGGTTCTCACAATATTTAGCGTTCTCATTTAAACCCTCCCCTATATATATATTGGAGAAGGATCTGTTAGGAACCACCCTTTATTGCGAGAACCGCGAGAACTAGTGTGAACACAACCAAAAACCACCTAAAAAAATAAAAAAAAAACACTAAAAAAATTAATTTTTAATATTTAAAAAAAATCGCTATATTTCGTCACTAAAAAACCAAAAAAAAAAAAAAATCGAGTAACAATTATCCATGCACATGTGCATATGTATCATTTTATTGACAAATTCCGTAATACATTACTAATATCAGAAAATTGCACTTTCATTTACACTACCATTCATAATACACTACTTTTTATATTAACAATATTAGAAATTCACATGTGCATCTATATGTATGAACTTGTTATAACATAAACAACATTAAATATGCACATGTGCATCTATATGTATGAACATGTTATAACGTGTTTTTGGTACAACACTTTGAATACACTTTCCCTTTCATCTATCATGCTATCCATAATACACAACCATTACCTCCTACCATCTGTGATACAATACCATTACCTCCTACCATCCATTATACAATACCATTACCAATATTTCATTTTATTAGATGTACATGAACACCCTTTATACCATCCAAACAACACATTACATCATCAAGTGACAAATATAATCAAACCATCAACCACTATATATAACTAACCAAAAAACATGTATATAGGCCTACTTCATCATTTGAAATCACAAACTTTTTGTACCAAAACACGTTATATCATGTTATACATAATGATGCACATGTGCATTTTTAATATTGGTAATGTAAAAAGTAGTGTATTGCATACGGTAATGTAAATGAAAGTGCATTTGTCTACTACTTGTAATATATTACGGAATTTGTCCAAGAAAATAATACATATGCATATGTGCATCCATAATTGTTACTCGAAAAAAAAAGTTTTTTTTTTGTAACGAAATATAGCGCTTTTTTTTAAACAATATTAAATTTTTTTTGAGTGTTTTTAGAGTTTTTAGGTATTTTTTGTGTTCACATTGGTTCTCGCAATAAAGGTGGTTCTTGCATGAACCCTACCTTATATATATATAGGTACGAGATCATGAGAAAACGCCCAGAAGTGTGAGAACGGATCTTGGCGTAACACGTGTCACGTGACATAGTGAAGGGCGGAGGGGTTTTTTTGTCCTTTTATATTCTTTTTTTAAACGCGTCTCACATTACCTCTCCATTTTTTGGTGTTTAACAAATACGCGGCGTTTTTATTGTTTTTTTAGATCAGGAGCATAGTATATATTTTGGCATTTTAACTAAGTATGACTTTGATTGTTTTGACTTTCACTCTTCTCCTGTCAGAGAACTTAATGACGAAACATCCTCTGACCTCTCAAACCTCCATGCAATAACATGTACTATTTTTTTTTAAATTAAATGACGTTTTAGACAAGATGTGGCGATTTTAGTGAATGTGTGGAGTGTGAAGCTTTTGTTTAGTTGTTGTACTTATATAATGAGTTTTTTTTAGGGGGGGGGGGGGGCAGGTAGATATTGTTTTTGGCGGTAAAAAACATCAGTAATTTTCTTGATGTTTAATTTTTTATCAGTTGTTGTGCCATGTAGGATGCAGGCCTATATTGTGACAGGCAATTATGACGTTTTAAAAGATAAATAAATTCAATTTCTCATGTAGTGACTTTTAATATATTAAATGTTTAGCAATAATGTTATCGTCTCTTCATTTACTCTTTTGCAATTACCGTTTCGTTCAGTTTCATCTGTCAATTAGTGTTGCTTTCCAGTAATACTTTGTTTGGCATTTTTTGGCGTTTTATATAGCAACAACGTGCTTTGCTAGCATCCGTTCTCACAGTTTTCATACTATCAGGCGTTTTGGTGTTTGTATTTTTTGGCGTTTTATACTCAATTTTTTTATTAGTAGAGAATTAGATAATAAACAACAGAGAATTAGATAACAAACAATAGAAAATGAAAAAAAAAATTCTAATCTAATTTCTCATCCAAATCTTCACTGTCATCAGCCTCTTCTTCTTTAACATTTTTGGCGTTTTGAACCTGTAACAACCCTCGGTAAAACCGACACTCTCATAATATGTCTAACACTTTAGTATATTATAGAATGTTCCAATATGTTTTTAAATACACCCCTTATGTGAAAACCGAGCCCGAAATATGTTATAATATATAAAATAAATTAAAAACAAGAAATTATAAGATGAGGCGGGCCGCGTAGACCCACCCCAACAAGTCACGCGGGCGGTATCAGGGCGGAAACCTGATATCGTTGATTCCTTTAGTTCAAACGGGTCGCGTAAGACATCGTTTAAGTTAACGCGGGCCGCGAGAGACCTACAACGCGGAGACATCCTGAGCTGACACGTGTCGACATCGTGGCGGACCTACATGCTGATCCGGATAAGCTACGCGTTGACCACATGTTGACGCGGGCCGCGTAAGCCTTGTGCTTATCTTACGCGGGCCGCATGAGAGTCGAATATCAACACTATATATAGAACTCATCAGTTTTCGTTTTCCGTCGCTCATTTCTTTCTTTCAATCACGAATTTCTGAAGATATAAGTTTATAGTTGGGTATTATACCCCTAATTAGCTAGGTTCTGCTCCGTTGTAAGTATTATAAACCTAGTTTCGTAACAGTTACGCTGCCCGATTGATTTAGGGTTCCGTAACAACTGTCGTGGTTCTGCCCGACGTATGCCGTCTCGGGGAGGGTATCATTAATATTTTCAAAGGGTTATGGTACTAACCAATGTGCATTTGTATAAATTATAGATTTTATCCAGGAAACCCTTACGAAAAGCCTAAGACAGCAATGTGAGTTTATCCTCTTTTTGTTAAACTTTTTGGTAATGTTTTACCAAACCTTAAATGTTTTACTATGAAATTTAGCAGTGATTGAGTCTTTGTAGTTCTTCAATTACTACCAGTATGTTGGGGTTTTGTATACAAAATGTACTACACTGTGAGTAGTAAGTCGTGGATGACAATACGTTACCATTGGACAATGAGTTAGCCAATGTGTAATATGACCCACAAGTCAGTGGATTGACAGTACTAAATGGAGTAATTGTGTAGACATAAACAATGTGATCGCTCTCAATACTGTTCACTCTGACTTTTATTGAAACTTGATTAAACTGGGATTCACTCACCAGTATTTTCGACTGACAAATGTTTTTAAAACACGTTTCAGGTAACCCAATGTGACAGCCAATTAAAAAGCCAGCTGGAGAGCACTGAAGGCTTGGGAAAATGTGGCTATAAAAGTTACCAAATAAACGATGTTTTAAAATTAAATAAAATAGGGTTTATCCCTATAAATGTATTGTAATAAGAAACTTCGGTTTTACCCAGGTGATTATTAATATTAAATGAGGTGGTTTTACTCTGATAAACATTTCCTAACTACGGTCCTGATGTAAATTCCGCTGCAAGATTAAATAACCTGATACCACCGAAACTCTGAGATCGCGTCCGCCCGTTCCCTGGAATCAGGGATCGGGGGTTGCGACAAAAGGTGGTATCAGAGCCTAGCCACTGGTCTAAGCCAAATAAGTGTTCTGCTGACACTTAAATTCTAAATTTTGTGTTAGGAAATAAATTATGAAGATACGTGCATAACTGTAATTATTTGTTATGTGTTATTTGACTATTTGTTAGTTTACAGTATGAGTGATCAAGGACCCTCAGACATGAATCGTCTGTTGTCTGAATCACCTAAGAGTAAAGGTACCTCGTCACAGCCTGCCCTTTCTGGGTATTCTGCTGATCAGGAAGAAGGAGTGTTTGCTTTTAGAGCTCATTCAGAAGAGCCATTCCCTAATAAGAAACGAGGATGGTTCAGTAAGGAAGCTTTTGCTCGTAGGAAGAGAATGCGAAAGTTGCAACATCAAAGAATTCTAGCAGCTGCTAAGCGTAGAACATATGCCCATACACAGGATATGCTTAATAGAAGCCTAGCTAATTTTCATATCCTAGCCACAACTGCTGCTGACCCGAGTCTGGAACAACTAGTAGCCTCACAACCACAAAACCCAGATCAACCCATGGAGATAGAAAACCAGGAAAACCAAGTGGAGATGCATGACTTTAACCCAGAAGAAATCCCTAGGATACCTGCGCCAAACCCCCTAGACCCAAATTACGACCCCTGGTGGGACGACAATAGGGACTTTGTGCAACGTTACCCTATCCAGGAATACCACCCATACAGAACATAGAAGCCTATCCAGGTATGGAACCTTTAGATCCCTATTACCATGATGAATATATTAGGGAGATCTTAGAAGATCCTTACTGATTTCAGGCACTGTCACCCCCATATCAGGAACCCGCACCCTAGATTCCAAACCCAGTCCGAGAACCTGCACCCCCAATGAGTGCAGAAAACGTTCAAGAACTTAGGACTTTTGGGGAGGAAATTTTAGAGAGTAGTGAGAGAATGCGTCAGGTGGGAGAGCGTCTCGTATGGAAATACGACGAGCGCAATATGGATTTTTGGATAAATCCATATCCGTGAATGAGATGGTGAAACGATGGTAGTAATAATATTATAATAATAATATAATATAATAAAAATAAAATAAAATATGTGTGTACGGATGCATATTACTATTAGTGTAATTTTCTTTCTGTTGGTATTGCAATCTTTATTTCTGTACTAGTGTGTAATAGACGCATAGTATATGAAAATAGAGTACAAGTCTCAATGATCGACGGTTTTGGCTAAATTGCGTGTCATGTGATTAACTATATTACCTATTATCTTGTGATATTAATATGGGGTAAATGTTTAAAATTCAGATGGCCAACGAAGGAAATCAAGGAAATCTGAATAACGATAACCAGAGTAACATTAACGTGGTTAATGAGAATCCAAGCATCAATAACAATAACAATCAAGTGGATAATAGTGCTATCCAACACATAGTGGCACAGGGAATTATAGATGCAATGCCATTTATCCTTCAAACTGTTAAAGATGCTGATAACAAAAGTAAGCATAGCAGTAAGCGACCAATTGAACCAGAACACAGTGTGAACAATGGACCTATACTTCAAATGCCCATTCCTAAAAGAAGAAGAACCGTGTCTTACGGGTGTTCCTATAAAGAATTCTGGTCTTGTAAACCAATGAAATTCTCGGGCAACGAAGGGGCCATTGCAACCTTACGCTGGATAGAAAAGACTGAGGCAGTCTTAAGGAAAAGCAAATGTGCTGAAGAAGATAAAATACTGTTTGCTTCTAATCTGTTTAAGAATGCAGCACTAGAATGGTGGAACACTATCCTCCAAACAAGAGGAAGTGATAGAACCTATAATATGGAATGAGAAGAATTTAAGGACAAGGTAGAAATGAAATTCTGCCCTCTTAATGAAAAGGAACAGATAGCAAATAAATTCCTAAACCTTAGGATGACTGGTGTGGATAGTAAGGGATATACTAAAATATTCTTCGAATATGCCAGAATAGTGCCAACCCTTGCTTCAACAGAACCAGTGTTAATTTCCCGTTATATTTGGGGATTAATTGGAGAGATAAGACACATAGTCAAGGCATCTAGACCTCAAAATACAGAAGACGCTGTAGAACTAGCAAATACCTTGACTGGTGAATTAGTCCGTACTAGAGAAGAAGATCAAAGGAGGAACTTAACCCAAAGACTTACACAAGAATTCCGTTCCGGAAATTTCAATCGTAGGAATATGGGTTCTACCTCTGCACCCTACTGCAAGGTCTGCAAGAAAAAACATTCGGGAAAGTGCTCCACTCTCTGCAATTATTGCAAGATGCCAGGACACAAGGAAGAAAATTGCAGGAAGAAATCCAGTAATGGATTATGCTACAACTGTGGAGAAAAAGGGCATATCAGGCCAAATTGTCCGAAATTAGCTCCAGCTCCAGACAACAAGAACACTAGAAATGCTAGAGCATTTGTTCTGACTGCAGATGAAGCCAAAATGATTCCAGATGTCATAGCTGGTACGTTTTTAGTTAATGATGTCTTTGCTAAAGTATTATTTGACTCTGGAGCAAACCAAAGTTTTATTAATACATCGTTTTGCAAAATTTTAAATCAGTCATTAACTAAACTACCACTAGAATGCTTAGTAGAGACAGCCAATGGAGAAACCATTAGGATTTCTGAAATCTTGCAGGGAGCAAGCATAGAAATTTTAAATCAGAAATTTATTGCAAACTTGTATCCTATGAATCTGGTAGGATTCGATGTTGTTTTAGGAATGGATTGGTTAATAGCCAATAAAGCCAGTATTTTATGTGATCAAAAGTTAAATCAAGTAAATTCACCAAAAGGTAAAACAATCACAATTAAAGGAGATAAACCTTCTAGGTCCACTAAATTTATCTCTGTGATGAAAACTGCAAGTTGTATGAGAAAAGGTTCTATAGTGTATATGATTTCCATAATCATTAACACTAAAGGAAAAGAACTAAAAGATATTCCCGTAGTATCTCAGTTTTCAGATGTATTTCCAGAAGAATTGACAGGACTACCTCCAGATAGAGAAGTTGAATTCAGAATCCATTTGATACCAGGAACAGCACCGATTGCCAAAGCACCCTACCGTTTGGCACCTGCTGAAATGCAGGAATTGAAGAAACAATTAGACGAATTGTTAGAGAAAGAATTCATACAACCAAGTTCGTCGCCATGGGGAGCGCCGATACTCTTTGTTAAAAAGAAGGACGGATCAATGCGTATGTGCATTGATTACCGTGAATTAAACAAGGTCACGATTAAGAATTGGTACCCATTACCGAGAATCGATGATCTGTTTGATCAGCTACAAGGAGCTCGATTTTTCTCTAAAATCGATTTAAGGTCAGGATATCATCAATTAAAGGTACAGGAAGAGGACATTCCTAAGACCGCATTTAGAACAAGGTATGGTCATTATGAATTTACTGTCATGCCATTTGGTTTAACCAATGCCCCAGCTGCATTTATGGACATGATGAACCGAATATGTAAGCCATATTTGGATAAATTCATAATTGTTTTTATAGATGATATTCTAATTTATTCTAAGAATAAAGAAGATCATGCAAAGCATTTGCACGCACTTTTAAGTTTGTTAAGAAAGGAAAAGCTTTATGCTAAGTTTTCAAAGTGCGAGTTCTGGTTAGAACAGGTACAATTCCTTGGACATTTAGTTAATCATGAAGGAATTCATGTGGATCCAACAAAGATCGAGGCAATTACTAAATGGAAAACCCCTGAGTCACCAACCGAGGTTAGAAGTTTCTTAGGATTGGCCGGCTATTATAGAAGATTTATTCAAGATTTTTCTAGAATAGCCCTTCCTTTAACTAAGTTAACCTGTAAATCTGTTAAGTTTGAATGGGGAGTAAAACAAGAAGAAGCCTTTAAAATTCTTAAGCAAAGATTAACCCATACACCCATACTAGCATTACCAGAAGGAACTGAAGACTTTGTAGTCTATTGTGATGCTTCCAAATTAGGTTATGGATGCGTATTGATGCAACGACAAAAAGTTATAGCTTATGCATCTAGACAACTTAAGAATCATGAAGAGAATTATTCAACCCATGATTTAGAATTAGGAGCTATAATTTTTGCTCTTAAGATTTGGAGACATTACCTTTATGGTAGTAAATTTACCATATTCACTGATCATAAAAGTTTAAGGTATGTTTTCGAGCAGAAAGAGTTGAATATGAGACAAAGACGTTGGATGGAATTTCTTAGTGATTATGATTGTGATATCCAGTATCATGAAGGAAAAGCAAATATAGTGGCAGATGCTTTAAGCCGAAAGTATCATGAAAAGCCAAAAAGGGTACGTTCTCTTAAATTAAATCTGCAAGTAGATTTAAATGATCAGATAAGAGAAGCACAAGAATCAGTAATCAAGGATGATTCTGAAAAATTAAAAGGTATGCTAAAAGAATTGAAACAAGGAATAGATAGAATTTGGAGATTCCATAAAAAGAGAATGTGGATACCTAAATTAGGAAACCTACGTCATCGTATACTAGAAGAAGCCCATAAGTCTAAATATACGATGCATCCAGGAAGTGATAAAATGTACCAGGATTTAAGGAAAAATTTCTGGTGGATAGGAATGAAAAAGGACATAACTGCCTATATTTCTAAATGTTTAACATGTTTACAAGTTAAAGCTGAACATCAGAAACCCTCAGGTTTGTTACAGCAGTTAGAAATGCCAGTGTGGAAATGGGAATTAATAACAATGGATTTTGTTACTAAATTACCCAAAACAAAGAAAGGAAATGATACAATCTGGGTGATCGTAGATAGGCTAACCAAGTCAGCTCATTTTCTACCAATGAAGGAAACAATTAGTATGGAACAATTAGCTAAACTATATGTAAATGAAATTGTTTCTTTACATGGCATTCCTTTATCAATTGTTTCTGATAGAGATAGCCGCTTTACCTCTCATTTTTGGTCAAGTTTCCAAAAGGCAATGGGAACCAAGTTAAAGCTAAGTACGGCTTATCATCCACAAACGGACGGACAAAGCGAAAGGACAATTCAGACAATGGAAGACATGCTTAGAGCTTGTGTAATTGATTTTGGAGGTAATTGGGATGATCATTTACCTTTAATAGAATTTTCTTATAATAATAGTTACCACACAAGTATCAATGCTGCACCATTCGAAGCACTTTATGGACGAAAGTGCCGAACCCCAGTCTGTTGGGCAGAAATTGGGGAAAAGCAACTATCTGGACCTGAGATAGTACAAGAAACAACTGACAATATTATTCAAGTCAAGGAACGACTAAAAGCAGCACGTGATAGACAGAAAAGTTATGCTGATAACAGGCGAAAACCATTGGAGTTTCAAGTATGAGATAAAGTATTGTTGAAAGTCTCTCCTTGGAAAGGAGTGGTAAGATTCATCAAACGGGGAAAGCTAAGTCCCAGGTATGTTGGACCTTTTGAGATTATTAGAAGAATAGGACCTGTAGCATATAAGCTACAACTGCCAGAGGAAATGGCAGGAATACATGATGTGTTTCATGTATCTAATCTCAAAAAGTGTTTAGCTGATGAATCACTAATAGTATCTCTTAAAGATATAGAGGTAAATGAACAACTCAAGTTTGTAGAAAGACCTCTACAGATTGAAGACAGGAAAGTCAAGAATCTCAAACATAAGAGACTAGTTCTAGTCAAAGTAAAGTGGGACTCCAAAAGAGGACCTGAATACACATGGGAACTTGAGTCAGAGATGCAAAGAAAATATCCGCACTTGTTTCGGTAGATCTCGAGGACGAGCTCTAAACAAGGTTGGGAGGATGTAACAACCCTCGGTAAAACCGACACTCTCATAATATGTCTAACACTTTAGTATATTATAGAATGTTCCAATATGTTTTTAAATACACCCCTTATGTGAAAACCGAGCCCGAAATATGTTATAATATATAAAATAAATTAAAAACAAGAAATTATAAGATGAGGCGGGCCGCGTAGACCCACCCCAACAAGTCATGCGGGCGGTATCAGGGTGGAAACCTGATATCGTTGATTCCTTTAGTTCAAACGGGTCGCGTAAGACATCGTTTAAGTTAACGCGGGCCGCGAGAGACCTACAACGCGGAGACATCCGGAGCTGACACGTGTCGACATCGTGGTGGACCTACATGCTGATCCGGATAAGCTACGCGTTGACCACATGTTGACGCGGGCCGCGTAAGCCTTGTGCTTATCTTACGCGGGCCCCGTGAGAGTCGAATATCAACACTATATATAGAACTCATCAGTTTTCGTTTTCCGTCGCTCATTTCTTTCTTTCAATCACGAATTTCTGAAGATATAAGTTTATAGTTGGGTATTATACCCCTAATTAGCGAGGTTCTGCTCCGTTGTAAGTATTATAACCCTAGTTTCGTAACAGTTACGCTGCCCGATTGATTTAGGGTTCCGTAACAACTGTCGTGGTTCTGCCCGACGTATGCCATCTCGGGGAGGGTATCATTAATATTTTCAAAGGGTTATGGTACTAACCAATGTACATTTGTATAAATTATAGATTTTATCTAGGAAACCCTTACGAAAAGCCTAAGACAGCAATGTGAGTTTATCCTCTTTTTGTTAAACTTTTTGGTAATGTTTTACCAAACCTTAAATGTTTTACTATGAAATTTAGCAGTGATTGAGTCTTTGTAGTTCTTCAATTACTGCCAGTATGTTGGGGTTTTGTATACAAAATGTACTACACTGTGAGTAGTAAGTCGTGGATGACAATACGTTACCATTGGACAATGAGTTAGCCAATGTGTAATATGACCCACAAGTCAGTGGATTGACAGTACTAAATGGAGTAATTGTGTAGACATAAACAATGTGATCGCTCTCAATACTGTTCACTGTGACTTTTATTTAAACTTGATTAAACTGGGATTCACTCACCAGTATTTTCGACTGACAAATGTTTTTAAAACGCGTTTCAGGTAACCCAATGTGACAGCCAATTAAAAAGCCAGCTGGAGAGCACTGAAGGCTTGGGAAAATGTGGCTATAAAAGTTACCAAATAAACGATGTTTTAAAATTAAATAAAATAGGGTTTATCCCTATAAATGTATTGTAATAAGAAACTTGGGTTTTACCCATGTGATTATTAATATTAAATGAGGTGGTTTTACTCTGAGAAGCATTTCCTAACTACGGTCCTGATGTAAATTCCGCTGCAAGATTAAATAACCTGATACCACCGAAACTCTGAGATCGCGTCCGCCCGTTCCCGGGAATCAGGGATCGGGGGTTGCGACAGAACCTCTTTGAATACCTTACCTAGATGCTAATTTTCCTACATAATGTCCGTCTTTAGAAGAAGCTTATTTTTAGTGGCATCCTGTATTTTGGTTTGATATATACTTGTTTGGTGAGATGTTGAAGATCAACGCCTGCTCGAGTGTATTGATCCCTTCATGCCATCAATATATCAATCAAGAACAAAGTGACATGATGACATATCAGTGTTATCAGTATCTTTTTTCATGAATATTTATCCATCTTATTCAGCAAAAGTTTATAGAGATACTCACCTCAGAGAAGAATCCATTCAGCGAAACTTCATTCAGAACAATACTAAATATAGAAGAAACGAGGTTTCCCATATGTGGTTTTTAACTATTTTTTTGGCGTTTTTAAAGTGAATGGTTTCTAGGAAACATGGCGTTGTTTTTGGGTGTGATCAATTGATTTTGCAGAGACGTCTCTCTTATAGGATGTTTTTGGCGCGTAGTTTAGGCGGGATTTTATTATAATAAATGATATTAATAAAGTAACCGTCTTTTCAGCTACTGTGTGTATTTTTACTGTTTTTGTTCAGCTTTTTATGAGTTTAGGGTGATAGACGTACCATCTTACAAGTTTGGCGTTTTTAATGGCTTTAAGTAGTTTTTCGCGTTTTTTAAGCTATTAATAATACTTGTCCAAATTACTTTTATTATAGTTTGGGAGTTTTTGGCGTTTTATGGCATGATGGAGTTTCACAAGCATTTTGTCTGTTTGGCGTTTTTATTAAAATAATGTATTTTTGTTCTTAGCTGAAAAATACATAACAAACAACATAAAAAGAAAATAAAAAAAATAAAAATAGGAACAATTCATCTTCCAAATCTTCATTGTCATCAGTCTCTTTCTTCTTTGAAACATGTTCACTGACGGTTTGACTTTGGTATGCTTCATTTTGTTTTTTTGTTGTTAAATTAGCTTTTTTGTGGCCGTTTGGAAGGACAAAATGACGTGATTTTTTTGTTTGAAGTTCATCTTTATCTTCTGCGAAACTTCGCGTAGAACAATATTGAATATACAAGAAACGATGTTTGTCATTTTGGCGTTTCACCGAGTAAATAGTGTATCTAAAAGAAACGTCGATTTGGAATATTTGATGTTTGAGTTTTTTGGCGTTTTCTAAGATGATTGGTATATAGTAAAATATGGCGTTTTGAGTTTGGTGTGTTTGATGTTTTGGGGTTTTTGGCGTTTCTAAGATGAATGGTATATAGTAGTAAGACGTTTGCGGTTCGGGGTGCGTTTAATGAATGCCTGAGATGTTTTGTTTATATAGGATGTGTTTTGGCTCGTAATGACGTTTTATTAATGAGTTTGGCGTTTTTGGTAGAGAAGTCTAAAGACCCTTTTACCCTTAATGAAGCGCGTCCACTTAATAGAATTGGTGTTATTTACGAAAAAGTCATCGCGCCAATCTAGTCCATAGATTGTTTTGATCGGACGATCTATAACCGTTCTCACACTTTTCACTGTTTTCTCTAAATCCTGACCCTATATATATATATATATATATATATATAGGGTAAGGTTCATGCGAGAACCACCCTTATTGCGAGAACCGCGAGAACCAATGTGAACACAACCTAAAATAGCTAAAAAAACCTAACCCCCACCCCCCAAAAAAAAACCTAAACCCCCCACCCCCAAGCTAAAATGCTAAAAACTAAACCCTCAAAAAGCCTAAAAAAATCTAAAAAAAAATCTAAATTTTTTTTTAATATTTTTTATGTTAAAATCGCTACTTTTAGTATCAAAAAAAAAAAAAAAAAAAAAAATTTAAAATTTTTTTTTCTTAAAAATATTTTTTTTGGCTTCGAAAAGTAGCGATTTTTTTATAAAAAATATTAAAAAAAAAAATTGTGTGATTTTTAGCTATTTTTAGGCATTTTTGGTTGTGTTCACATTGGTTATCGCGGTTATCGCAATAAGAGGTGGTTCCTAACGGATCTTTGTCATATATATATATATATATGATGATTAAAAACTAAAATAAACAGAAAACAAAATATATGGAACACATGAATAAAGATAATTCTTTATAAACATACAGGAGTAGAAAAAAGTGTATAAATAAGATTTAGAGGTGTACCAATAAGACAATCTTTACTTTATTACATATTAATTAACATCCCACCATATAAAATATTTACAGAATTATTTCATTATTCTTAGCTATTTATAAGTTTGCTATTTATATATAAACAATAATAAGACTATAATTAGGGCATGTTTGGCTAAGCTTTTTGAAATAACTTATTGACTTATTAGTTTTTTGGAAAAGTTAGTATGGAGTGAATTATTGACTTATTGGCTTTTTCCTCTCACATACACCCTCATTGCCAAACATCATTTTGAAGGTTATGACTTTTCAAAAAGCCAATAAGTCAATAAGTTGTTTTAAAAAGCTTAGCCAAACATGCCCTCAGTTAACACCAGTAATCTTTTTTATTAAAAGTTTCTCCAAATCATATAATCATATAATCATCCTTCTCTTAAAGCTTCACAATTCTGGCTCATTTACAGGGTACCTGTGAATGCAATCAGCCCATGCACCATTTTTGGTAGCTTCAATTTCCCGGTTACATTCCCACACTGCACTGTTACACTTAAACCCACTCCCAAACCCTATTTGCCAAACCCTATCTCCTTTCTTCATCCTCCCTTTTGCTTCCATATATCCTAACTCATACCACAATGAAGAGGAAGACGTGTTTCCAAACCGGTGAAGCGTCATCCGTGACGCTTCAACGTGTTCTGACGACAGCTTCAGACGCTTCTGAAGCTCGTCGATAACCGCACGTCCACCCGCGTGAATACAAAAATGATCAAACGCCTTTTTGAAGTCAGGGATGTAGGGTTTCAAGTCAAGTTTAAACATCTTTCTTCCCAAAAGATTAAAAAGAAACAAGAGTTGCTCGGTTACCGGAAGAACCAAAGGTCCGATGGTGCTTATGTTCGATTTCAAAGAGTTGGCCGCGATCGCCATGAGATCTAGGTTTAAAGCTATCCCAACATGTCCTTCACTGTCTTCTTCTTGGCTAACACAACGGTAAGATTTATCTTCTGACCCTTTGTGGGTTCGTATCACATGCAAAAGATTGTATTTTGCATGCGTACTCTGTGACCTTTTATTGGTCAAAAGAATCGCTGCTCCTCCCATTCTGAAAAGACAATTTGAGAGGAGCATCGATCTTTCCATACCCCTATAAGAATTAGGGGTAAGAATTTCAGTACTTATTACAACTGCATAGGATTCGGGGTGGACTTGAAGTAGACGTTTTGCAAGATCTATCGATATTAACCCCGCACTACACCCCATTCCGGACAAGTTATAACTTTTTACATTGCTTCTCATCTTATACTTGTTAACCACCATGGCTGAAAGAGAAGGAGTTGGTGCGAAAAGACTACAGTTTACGATCAAGATATCTATATCTTTAGGGTTGATTCCAGTTTGTTGTAACAAAGAGTCCATGGCTGAGAAAATGACCGATTCTGACTCGTCTCTAGCATCCATCATGCTAGGGTTTGGTGGAAGATAGTGTAACGTATGTGGTAAAACTGTTTCTTCACCCAAGCCAGATCTCTCAAAGATCTTGATGAGAAAAGCAATGCTCTTGGGCTGTGAGGCTAAGATAATCTGACCGTGTTCAATCGCGGTTGCATATGATACACGGAAGGTGGAAGGTGGCTTGAAACAAGCAAAATCAATGAGGTAGACGGTTCGTGGTTTGTTTATAATGTAGAATGTGAGAAGGGAGATGCTTAGCAAAGTGAAAGTGAGCATGTGTATTAAAGTGAGATGGTTAAGAAGGTGATGTAAGGATTGGTTGAATTTTTGCATGAAGAATGCCAAGATCAGGGTCATGATGAGATAGTTGTAAAATTGTTTTGAAGACTTCAACATTGTGAAGAAGACAATGGGAAATATGTGTGGGGAGGGATGAGATAAGAATGAATTGAATGGGGGTATATATACGATGGGGAGAGGAAGTTGAAGATAAGAATGAATTGAATGGGGTATATATAAGATGAGAAGATTAAATGAACTTTTCATATTTCTTTTATTATTTATTAGAAAAAAATTACAAAAAAGTTCGACTTTTAAATGCGGGCTAAGCCAACAAATTTTGGGAGCTTAGCGGGCAAAACTGAGCGCTAAGGGTGAAGGGAGTGGGGCGGCAAAGGCATCGGCAAAGCCGATTGTCGAGCGGCAACACCGCCGCCATCCCTTTTTCCCGCGCGGCAAACTAAAGAACTTGGCAAAGCCACACCGATCGACAAAGAGGGAGGGGAACAAGACTGTTATGTTATGTGTGTGTGTATGTTTGACTTTAACACATATATATTTTTTTTAAATGAAAAAAAAAAGTTTACCACTTTCAAGTGTTTAACCAATGCCAACACTTTTCACCAAAGTTTAAACTCTTTAGACGTGTTGACATGGCACCCTCTCATTGGTTGATTTTAAAGTTTGCCACTTTCAAGTGTCTAACCACTCCCTTCACCCTAAGTCGGCATAAGATGACGGGTAAACTGTAGCCGACAATAAATGTCTAATTTAATAAAAAGCTGGGCAAAGATGTTTATAAAAGTAATTATTCCTGCTATTAGACTAGAAGGTATGGGGGCCGGCTGAGGCCCGGCTAGGACCGGCGCCGGTCCCTCACACCGCCCCCCTCCCTTCCATTTCGTTGCCCCCAGCAACCCACAGCCGATCTCGCCGGCCCTCTCTCCTCTCTCCTTCTCTCACATATACCTATACATACATACATACATATACATAAAGGGGTTCATTCCCCACCCCCTAGGTCCATCCCCTCCAAGCCACTCCTACGTGGCGGCCCATCCCCCCTTGAGGATGGGGCTCTCCATACCCTCTAGTCTTAGAGCATCCACGACGCTAGAGGGTGGTCCAAATCCAGACTAGCTTAGTTAGCAAGCCACATTATTTCAAACCATCATCATTCCAAACTCCACTTTTTCCACAACACTAAACCATTTTAAACCACCACCTCATTATCCCTCATCACCTACTTTCCTTTTATTTAAACTATTTATAATCTATATAATCTATTTTTAATTTATTTCCTTATTTGTATAATTTAATTTTTAAATAAAATATAAAAGGTTATACAAAATCAAAACAAGGTAGTTAATTTATTATTTGTGTTATATTTTTTTTTTATTTCGTAATCTAGTATTTTTCAAACGACTACTTTTGCAATGGCTAGTTTTTCAAATTGTTACTTTTGCGACAACTAGTTTTTACTGGTTAGTTAACTTCCGTTTTGCTTCCTGTGGTTTGGTCACTTTAACGGTTTTGCCCCAATCATTTAAAAACTATCACACCCCGACCACGTTAAAACAACAAAACCGTGGCGGAAACGTCGGGGAGTGTTGTAACAGAATCATCGTTTCAACAACCATGGTAATTAAAAGTTTCGTTTTATTGAATTATTAAGTAATGTACATTGTCTTAAACCAAACAAACAAATTGAACATCGTCTATTATCATTTTTAAGTCACTAAAGCCACGTCCGGATCCTAAGTGAACTTGCTTCCTAGCAATCAACATCAAGCATTACCACCTGAAACATATGTAAAAACAAAGTCAGCAAAGAAATGCTGGTGAGTACATAGGTTTTGTAAGAGTATCGGAATCAAGGCTCGTTTATGTATATATTGCAATACCTCGAAAACCTTGTTTTGAAAAGTAGATAATATTGCAACATGATTAACTCAAATCAAGATGGTTATAATTTATAAAATCTCGTAGCCATGATTCTTAACCCCAAAACATTTGTTTTAGTAAACCAATTCGTAAAACATCTCGTTAAAAACTCGTTAATAAAACTCGTATGGTTTATATCATTTCGAAAACTTCGTTGTGTGATATTGTTTCAAAATCATTTCCCAAGTGAACTAAATAATGACATGAAATGTAATATGATAAAAACACTTATATATAAGATGTACCAGCGGCATATCTACCATGCTTCTATCATGTTACACCCATCCCATTACCTAATCACAACCCAAAACCAATCGTTTAACCAAATCGTTTTATCTCGTTTAAGTCGCCTCAAATCGTTTAATTTGTTCCAAAATCGTATTCGTTTTAATTGTGAAAATACTTATGGTTGTCTCGCTAATAACATTCAAACCTTCGTGACTCGACTACCTCGATTATCGTATTAACAAACCACCAAAGGGTAAGTTAAAAATCATCAGATTCGGTCGTTACCTACATAACCCCCACACATAACCATGGGTGTAGTCTGATAACGGGATTTGTCAGATCCTAGGTACCATAACCTAATACTGGTCGGCTTGATCAATGCTAATGAATGTCATTCGTTATGTAATTACAACCATCGAGTTCATTCACATTATTGAAATCGTTATTAGTTTAATATAAACCATCTTTATCGTTTTTGAAACCATCGTTTAAATGTCGAAATCGTTTTAATACATATGAATCACCCCAAAACAATTGAAAACAGTAAAATAGGGGAACTATGTACTCACATTGAATGATAGGATATCCTTGATCTAAAGAACTTAGCGAAGCTCCGACAAACCAAGGAAATTCAAGTGGTACCTAGTGATCGGATTACTAGTAAATAAATCAACACCTAAATCGGAAGATCGGATAGAATGAGGTCTTGTAAACCAAATGAGTGTTGGAACTCATGTGATATGGTTTAACAAAGCCTACATCCTAAATCGGAACCTAACCTAAGTGCTTTCGACCCGTTACGACCCATTAAGGTAGCTTATGCTACTTTAACGCGTCGTTCGCGTGAAACTATGTTCGGATGGTTAACTATGTGCTATGTCAAGTCTTACATGCCCAATAATACCTAAACATGTTACTAAATCAGATCATATGTCAAAAACATGTTCACATATGTAAATTACGGATTTAAGTTTCAAAAGGGCGTTTTGGTAATTTCTTATGGGCATACAAGCTACTTAACAAATAACTAACCAATCCTATGTGATCATAAGGTATAACCTCAGTCGTTATTCCCTATGCAACTATGATCACTAATCAAGCTTGGTCGGATCCTAATGATCGACCAAACGGGTCGGATTCGAAAGTCTAAGCGGTTGTTTAGACCGCTTAACTTACGACCTTAAACAAGCACTATACTAATAGTGACGAGTTAAACATGTTAAAACATGTTTAACCTACTTAGAAAACTGATTTGGTATCAAAACAATGGGTTTTGAAACCCGAAAATAGTTCCGTTGCAAAATGCGTGCTAAAACGCATTTTGACCGAAACTTTGACTCGTCACTACGCCTAGTTAACGTGGTAATCAGTAGGTATAATCGCTAAGGATTATAACTATCGTGATTACAATCACGTTGCAAAGTTCAATTGAACTTTGACTTGACCAATTGATGGTCAAAACCGAAAGTCAAACTGCTGGCCAAACTGTTTGACTTTCTGCTTAAACATAAAGAATAAGCATGAAAGAAGACTTACAAAAGGTCCTAGCTATCTTTTCTACAAAGAATAAAGTTCCAATCAGTTGAGAGAGCTCCCAAACCAGATTGTAGAGAAGAGAGGAGAGAAATGAGCAATGAATGAATGAAATTGCTTGGCTATTTATAGTTGTTGCAACTTCATGGGATTATTACACATATTTGTGTGGCCACCAAGGATTAAATCATGGCCATACAATTGTTAGGAACTGATTAGAGACCTTGGAGAACACTTGCTAATCACACAAAGAATTTATCATAACTGCCCCTGAAGATCAAACAGAATGCTGAAAACTGAATTCTGGTCGCTGGGCACTTCACACGGCCCGCGTGAACAATGGGGAGGGGCTCACGCGGCCCGCCTGGGCTCCCTAGTTCAGCATAAGTTTGAAAATTTACAGTTTAGGTCCTTGCACTTGGTTTAAGCTCATTTCAGGCCCTTTTGACCCCCGTTAAGCCATTTTCAAGGCTCTACTAGGTCAATAAAGTTTAGAGGACTCAAAATGTGCTTGGAAAACTCTTGGATGTCGGCTCGTTTGGTCGTACGGTCGCGTTGTTAGGTTAATTACGATGAAACTTAAACGGACGCGAAAACGAACCAAATTAAGCGACGAATGGTATTTTTGCATGCCGATCACTAAAATAAAAATATTTTAGTGTCTACAAAAATTTTGGGTGTCCAGATGTGGTCAGAACGTAAGATATGCGCGAAAATGCAAACTTACATCGTTTTTGACATTTAGTCCTTGTAAGATCAAATAAGCATATTTTTGCACACCGAACCACTCAAAGCTTATTTCTAAGCTATGTTTAGGTTATTTATGGTATGTTTAGCTTATGATCAAGTTCCGGACAGTTCGATACCATACGAATCGGTATAGTTTCGCAGTTTGACACAAATAGTCCATGCGATCGAATAGACTTGTTTTCAACACACCAAACCATTCGAAACTTATTTCTAAGTTATGTGAAGGTTATTTAAGGTATGTTAAGCCTATGCCACTATTCCGGAGTGTTCATTTCATTAAACTGACTGCGTTTACGCACCAGTTTGCGTATAACTTTCCAGAAAGCGATTCAAAGCTTGAAATCGGAATCGAATCGAATCGTAAAATCATCAAACACAAATACACATATAGTAACACCAAAACACATTGTTTTTTTGATAGTTAACATTATTTTGCATTGTTCATCGATTACAGAGCACAGTTGTCACAGTCTCCCCTACTTTAGGAAATTTCGTCCCGAAATTTTAACTAGAGGAAACTTGTGAGAACAATTGCGGATATTTCGCCTTCATTTGGCTCTGACGTTCCCAAGTAAATTCTGGGCCACGTTTGGATTCCCAGCGAATCTTGACCAAATGAATTCGTTTGTTCTTCAACTGTTTTTATGTACGGTCCACTATCTCCACAGGTTTCTCGACAAAGTGCATCGTTTCATCGATTTGGATTTCGTCGAGTGGAATGTGAAGATCAGCGTCGGCTAAACACTTTCGCAAATTGAACACGTGAAAAGTCGGATGAATATTTCCAAGCTCTGGAGGTAGCTCTAGTCGATAGGCAACCTTTCCAACTCTTTCCACAATCTTAAATGGTCCAACATATCATGGTGCAAGTTTTCCTTTCCTTCCAAATCTCACCACTCCCTTCCAAGGTGACACCTTGAGTAGGACATGGTCTTCGACTTAAAATTCTAAGGGCTTGCGTCGTAAATCCGCATAACTCTTTTGACGGCATCTAGCTGTCACAAGATTATCGCGAATTTTTTTGATTTTGTCTGTTGTTTCCAGAACAAGCTCCGGTCCAGTAAGCTGAGCTTCACCGGTCTCGTTCCAACAGACAGGTGAATGACATTTTCGACCGTAGAGAGCTTCGAATGGTGCCATTTTAATGCTAGTATGATAACTATTGTTGTAAGAGAACTCGATCAATGGCAGATGAGAATCCCAATTACCACCAAAGTCAATCACGCATGCTCTAAGCATATCCTCCAAAGTTTGAATCGTTCTCTCAGATTGTCCATCTGTTTGGGGATGATAAGCAGTGCTTAGATTTAGTTGGGTTCCCATAGCAGATTGCATGGTCTTCCAGAAATGAGATGAAAATCGAGCATCACGATCGGATATGATGTCCAAAGGAACACCATGTCGTGATACAATCTCATCAACATAAATCTTTGCAAGTTTATCAGCAGATAGATCCTCGTGAATCGGAATTAAATTAGCTGACTTCGTTAATCGATCGATAACAACCCAAATAGCATCATGACCTTTGGATGTACGCGGTAACTTAGTGATGAGATCCATAACAATGTTCTCCCACTTCCAAACCGGTATCTCTGGTTGTACAAGCAAACCAGATGGTCGTTGATGTTCAGCCTTAACTTTGAGACAAGTTAGGCATTTCGATACATACAAGGCAACATCCTTCTTCATACCAGGCCACCAAAACTTAGTACGAAGATCCTTGTACATTTTATCAGCACCAGGATGGATAGAATATCGAGACTTGTGAGATTCGTCCATCACTAAAGTGCGAAGATCGTCTTGTTTCGGAATCCACAAACGATCCTTGAAATAGAGTAGACCATCGTCTTTTGCTTCGAGTTTAAGCTCGAGTTGACGTGGTAATTCCTTACCCATCAAATTTTGTGAAACACAAAATTGCTGAGCTTGAAGAACACGGGTTTAAAGATCAGATAGAGTTTGAATAGAATGAAGCTTGACTCGCTCTTTTCGACTAAGCGCATCGGCTACGACATTCGCCTTACCAGGATGGTAGCGAACTCGCAATCATAGTCGTTCAAGAGTTCAACCCAACGACGTTGCCTCATGTTGAGCTCTTTCTGATTAAGAATGTGCTGGAGACTTTTGTGGTCTGTGAAAACCTCACACTTCGTGCCATAGAGGTAGTGTCTCCAGATTTTGAGAGCGAAACCACAGCTCTCAACTCAAGATCGTGAGTCGTGTAGTTCTTCTCGTGAACTTTCAATTGTCTAGATGCATATGCTATAACTTTACCTCGTTGCATAAGAACACAACCAAGGCCTAAGTTGGATGCATCACAGTAGACAATGAAATCATCGTTTCCCTCGGGCAAAGATAAAACAGGAGCATCACAGAGCTTCCGTTTCAGCGTTTGGAACGCTTCTTCTTGCTTGGGTCCCCACTCAAAAGGCTTATTCTTTTGAGTCAAAGCAGTGAGTGGAACCGTAATCTTTGAGAAATTAGAAATGAATCGATGATAATATCCAACGAGACCAAGGAAAGAACGAATCTCTGTAGGTGTCGTTGGTGTATTCCCATCCTTGATTGCAGCAATCTTGGATGGATCCACATGAATACCTTGCTCATTGACTATATGACCCAAGAATTGAACTTCTTTAAGCCAGAATTCACACTTGGAGAATTTAGCAAAAAGTTGTTCCTTCTTCAGGAGTTCCAAAGTCAAACGAAGGTGTGGCTCGTGATCGGCTCGAGATTTCGAATAAATGAGAATATCGTCGATGAACACAATGATGAACTTGTCTAAATAAGGTTTACAGACACTATTCATTAAGTCCATGAAGATAGCTGGGGCATTTGTCAAACCAAAAGGCATGACAGTGAACTCGTAATGCCCATATCTTGTTCGGAAAGCAGTTTTGGGAATATCTTCCTCGAATACACGAAGTTGATGATACCCAGAACGCAGGTCGATCTTGGAGAAACAGGTAGCACCTTGTAGCTGATCAAAGAGATCATCAATTCGGGGTAGGGGATATCGATTCTTGATGGTAAGCTTGTTCAGCTCACGATAATTGATACACATCCTAAAAGATCCATCTTTCTTTTTCACAAAGAGGACAGGAGCTCCCCAGGGTGAATAACTCGGATGGATGAATCCTTTATCAGATAACTCTTGAAGCTGTTTCAATAACTCTTGCATCTCAGATGGTGCAAGACGATAAGGTGCTTTCGCAATCGGGTTGGCATTGGGTACAAGGTCAATATGAAACTCGACTTGACGAACTGGAGGAAAACCAGGTAGTTCATCAGGAAACACCTCTGGATAATCCCGAATAATCGGAATATCCTGAATACTCTTGTTCTTGCCTTTCTCCTCGGTGACATGGGCCAGGAAGGCAACATATCCTTTTCGCAAATAACTTTGGGCTTTTGTACACGACATGAGTTTCAATCCGCCAGATGGTTTCTCGCCACGAACTTCCAGAACATCGCCAGATGAAAGAGGAATACGAATGATCTTATCGAAACAAACCACCTCAGCATGGTGTTTGGTTAACCAATCCATCCCCACGATAATGTCGAAACTCCCAAGTTGCATCGGTACGAGGTCGATAGGAAAAAGATGGTTATCGAGGTTCAATTGACAACCATGAAGAACATAATCGAGAACAAGAGGTTTACCAGTAGCAACTTCAACAGATAAGGGTTTCCTTAGTTTAGTTCTAGGTATCGCAAGTAAAGGCTCAAAGGATAACGAAACAAAACTCCTATCGGCACCAGAATTGAAAAGAACAGATGCAAGTTGATTGTTAACAAGGAACATACCGTTAACAACCTCGTTGTCTGCCCTCGCCTCGTTCGCGTTCAGATTGAATGCTCGTCCACGAGCGGGATTCACATTCGCGATCGCGTTCGGGTTTGCATTCGCATTTACCAACCTCGGGCAGTTGTTGCGGAAATGACCCATTTCTCCGCAATTAAAACACGAACCAGGTGGGAATCTCGCAGCATTCCCTTGAACTTGTGCTGGAACCTGAGCAACTTGATTTTGACCAAAACGACAAATGTTGGCCAAATGCCCAAGTCTACCACACGTAGCACACTGTTTACAGGCCTGTTGGGCAACATGGTGACCATTACATCGTGTACAGTGTGGTGCAGTACCAGCATACGCTTTCTTCGCAGGAGGTTGAGTCGGTGGGTTCTGAGCAGTCTGGTTGGTGATAGCAAAGTTCTGGGAAGCCTTGCGCTTCCTTGACCTTTTAGAAGACTCACCTTATTCTTTCCCTTACCCTTTTCCTTGTCAGAATCGGTCGTCTTCTTTTTATCACCCTTGCGGGTGAGTTTACCCTTCCTGACTTGGGACTCAGTTAGGGTAGCCGACAACTCGATCGCGTGACGAACGGTAGTAGGATTAACACCGGTCACAATGTCCTGAATGGAATCGGGTAAACCATCGATATATCTCTCGATTGCTTTCTCCAGTGGGGTAACCATAGTGGGGCACAATAAACTAAGCTCCTCGAATCGATCCGTATAGGCATGGTGTTCTCCCCCGTCTTATTTCAAATCATCGAATTCTCGTTCCAAAGCTCGAATCTTGTGACGGGGACAGAACTCTCTCATCATGAGAGCTCGGAGCTCTTCCAAAGTTTGCGCTAATGCCAATTCAGCACCCCTATCGTGCATAATACCATTCCACCAGGTAAACGCTCGCTTCTCAAACACGCTAGATGCAAACTCAACCTTACGCGCATTCGAACATTGCACATGTCTGAACGTGCTCTCGATACTCTCAAACCACTGCAGGAGCGCAGTTGCTCCTTGTGACCCAGAAAACTTAAGCGGCTTCGCAGAATTGAAATTCTTAAAATTACACTGAGCATTATTGTTGTTATTATTGTTGTTGTATAACTCGTGGATTTGGGTCACAACGCCTGGAAGTACAGCAGCCATTTGCTGAGAGACAAGGGCTGCGACTTCTTCAGCAGTAAAAGTTTGAGCATCGTGTCGAGGAGGCATTGTCTAACAAGGAAACATGAGAAACGAGTGAGGTCGGCAATTGGAAAAAAACAAGAGAGGTATTGAAAACATCGACAAGACACTAGGAGTGCGATCATTCATTCGTTACCTCGAACAAACAAACGACACACAGTGACTAATCAAAGTAAATGGATCATAATAATGTATCGCTGAAGACATGCTCGCCTATAAGTGAACACTCACCCCAAGAGTTCCCTGGTAAGAGTGACTGGTCCGATACTGCGGATTTGTACGAACACTCTAGCCTTAGACAGAAAACTCAGGGTACAGGCATTCACTCTTCCAGTTTGCACGTGTTCACATTATTTAGACCCAAACTTTGACGACATTTTGAAAATTCAGAGGGATTAAAACCTTGTAATCAATCATCCAAGGATAGATGATTAATTTTTGAAGCGGACACCTAAGGATAGGTGACGGTATTGTTTTAAAATCTAAACATAAGTAAACTTGCGTTGGGGTCCTAGAAAGTTATAGTCTAGGTCAAAGCAATACTAATAACCTAATTCCCTATAACCATTGGCTCTGATACCAACTCTTCTGTCACACCCCGACCACGTTAAAACAACAAAATCGTGGCGGAAACGTCGGGGAGCGTTGTAACAGAATCATCGTTTCAACAACCATAGTAATTAAAAGTTTTGTTTTATTGAATTATTAAGTAATGTACATTGTCTTAAACCAAACAAACAAATTGAACATCGTCTATTATCATTTTTAAGTCACTAAAGCCACGTCCGGATCCTAAGTGAACTTGCTTCCTAGCAATCAACATCAAGCATTACCACCTGAAACATATGTAAAAACAAAGTCAGCAAAGAAATGCTGGCGAGTACATAGGTTTTGTAAGAGTATCGGAATCATGGCTCGTTTATGTATATATTGCAATACCTCAAAAACCTTGTTTTGAAAAGTAGATAATATTGCAACATGATTAACTCAAATCAAGATGGTTATAATTTATAAAATCTCGTAGCTATGATTCTTAACCCCAAAACATTTGTTTTAGTAAACCAATTCGTAAAACATCTCGTTAAAAACTCGTTAATAAAACGTGTATGGTTTATATCATTTCGAAAACCTCGTTGTGTGATATCGTTTAAAAATCGTTTCCCAAGTGAACTAAATAATGACATGAAATGTAATATGATAAAAGCACTTATATATAAGATGTACCAGCGGTGTATCTACCATGCTTCTATCATGTTACACCCATCCCGTTACCTAATCACAACCCAAAACCAAACGTTTAACCAAATCGTTTTATCTCGTTTAAGTCGCCTCAAATCGTTTAATTTGTCCCAAAATCGTATTTGTTTTAATTGTGAAACTACTTATGGTTGTCTCGCTAATAACATTCAAACCTTCGTGACTCGACTACCTCGATTATCGTATTAACAAACCACCTAAGGGTAAGTTAAAAATCATCAGATTCGGTCGTTACCTACACAACCCCCACACATAACCATGGGTGTAGTCTGATAACGGGATTTGTCAGATCCTATGGTACCATAACCTAATACTGGTCGGCTTGATCAATGCTAATGAATGTCATTCGTTATGTAATTACAACCATCGAGTTCGTTCACATTATCGAAATCGTTATTAGTTTAATATAAACCATCTTTATCGTTTTTGAAACCATCGTTTAAATGTCGAAATCATTTTAATACATATGAATCACCCCAAAACAATTGAAAACAGTAAAATAGGGGAACTATGTACTCACATTGAATGATAGGATATCCTTGATCTAAAGAACTTAGCGAAGCTCAGACAAACCAAGGAAATTCAAGTGGTACCTAGTGATCAGATTACTACTAAATAAATCAACACCTAAATCGGAAGATCGGATAGAATGAGGTCTTGTAAACCAAGTGAGTGTTGGAACTCATGTGATATGGTTTAACAAAGCCTACATCCTAAATCGGAACCTAACCTAAGTGCTTTCGACCCGTTACGGCCCATTAAGGTAGCTTATGCTACTTTAACGCGTCGTTCGCGTGAAACTATGTTCGGATGGTTAACTATGTGCTATGTCAAGTCTTACATGCCCAATAATACATAAACATGTTACTATATCAGATCATATGTCAAAAACATGTTCACATATGTAAATTACGGATTTAAGTTTCAAAAGGGCGTTTTGGTCATTTCTTATGGGCATACAAGCTACTTAACAAATAACTAACCAATCCTATGTGACCATAAGGTATAACCTCAGTGGTTATTCCCTATGCAACTATGATCACTAATCAAGCTTGGTCGGATCCTAGTGATCGACCAAAAGGGTCGGGTTTGAAAGTCTAAGCGGTTGTTTAGACCGCTTAACTTACGACCTTAAACAAGCACTATACTAATAGTGACGAGTTAAACATGTCAAAACATGTTTAACCTACTTAGAAAACTGATTTGGTATCAAAACAATGGGTTTTGATACCCAAAAATAGTTCCGTTGCAAAATGCGTGCTAAAACGCATTTTGACCGAAACTTTGACTCGTCACTACGCCTAGTTAACGTGGTAATCAGTAGGTATAATCGCTAAGGATTATAACTATCGTGATTACAATCACGTTGCAAAGTTCAATTGAACTTTGACTTGACCAATTGATGGTCAAAACCGAAAGTCAAACAAAAAGTCAAACTGTTGGCCAAACTGTTTGACTTTCTGCTTAAACATAAAGAATAAGCACGAAAGAAGACTTACAAAAGGTCCTAGCTATCTTTTCTACAAAGAATAAAGTTCCAATCAGTTGAGAGAGCTCCCAAACCAGATTGTAGAGAAGATAGGAGAGAAATGAGCAATGAATGAATGAAATTGCATGGCTATTTATAGTTGTTGCAACTTCATGGGATCATTACACATGTTTGTGTGGCCACCAAGGATTAAATCATGGCCATACAATTGTTAGGAACTGATTAGAGACCTTGGAGAACACTTAAACTTGCCCATCACACAAAGAATTTATCATAACAGCCCCTGAAGATCAAACAGAATGCTGAAAACTGAATTCTGGTCGCTGGGCACTTCACACGGCCAGCGTGAACAATGGGGACGGGGTCACGCGGCCCGCCTGGGCTCCCCAGTTCAGTATAAGTTTGAAAATTTACAGTTTAGGTCCCTGCACTTGGTTTAAGCTCATTTCAGGCCCTTTTGACCCCCGTTAAGCCATTTTCAAGGCTCTACTAGGTCAATAAAGTTTAGAGGACTCAAAATGTGCTCGGAAAACTCTCGGATGTCGGCTCGTTTGGTCGTACGGTCGCGTTGTTCGGTTAATTACGACGAAACTCAAACGGACGCGAAAAGAACCAAATTAAGCGACGAATGGTATTTTTGCATGCCGATCACTAAAATAAAAATATTTTAGTGTCTACAAAAATTTTGGGTGTCCAAATGTGGTCAGAACGTAAGATATGCGAGAAAATGCAAACTTACATCGTTTTTGACACTTTTAGTCCCTGTAAGATCAAATAAGCATATTTTTGCACACCGAACTACTCAAAGCTTATTTCTAAACTATGTTTAGGTTATTTATGGTATGTTTAGCTTATGATAAAGTTCCGGACAGTTCGATACCATACGAATCGGTATAGTTTCGCAGTTTGACACAAATAGTCCCTGCGATCGAATAGACTTGTTTTCAACACACCAAACCATTCGAAACTTATTTCTAAGTTATGTGAAGGTTATTTAAGGTATGTTAAGCCTATGTCACTATTCCGGAGTGTTCATTGCATTAAACTGACTGCGTTTACGCACCAGTTTGCGTATAACTTTCCAGAAAGCGATTTAAAGCTTGAAATCGGAATCGAATCGAATCGTAAAATCATCAAACACAAATACACATATAGTAACACCAAAACACATTGTTTTATTGATAGTTAACATTGTTTTGCATTGTTCATCGATTACAGAGCACAGTTGTCACAAAACGACCATTTCCTCCTTGATGTTTCGATTTTGTTGCCAGTTTGCTCCGCGTCTCTAACTCCATCCATATTGTATGTTAACTGAAAGGGTATTTTTACAAGATCCAAGTACCCTTACGTTATACTTAAAATTACCAAAATACCCTTCCAGATAACATACAATATGGATGAAGTTAAAGCCGGGGAGCAAACACTACGTGAAAAAGAGGCTACGGCCACACTTTTGTCAAAAACGCCCTGCCACACATTTGTAAAAATGTGTGGCTAAAGATTATTCATAACATTTTAAAATATATTTAACCACACATTTTATTATTAATGTGACCATTTATACCAGTTCAGAACCTTTGGCCACGCTTTTAGAAAATAATGTGACATTTATTAGCCACAAATTGAAATGTGTGGCCAAATGTGATCTATGGCCACGTATTTTTGTTTCATGTGACGAAAAAACATGTAATTTACACTTTTAGCCATACTTTAAGAAAAAAACCTGTGACACATATTTGCTACACTAGAAAAGTGTAGCTAAGTGTTATCCATGATCACGTTATATATTTTCATGTGACCAATAACATGCGTATTCAAAATCTTTAGCCATACTTTAAGAAAAAAACTATGATATTTACTAGTCACACTAAAAAAGTGTGGCCAAATTTGATATACGGTTACTATTTGTTTCGCGTGACTAAACACAAAACTATTTCAAACCTTTAGACACACGTTAAGATAAACCATCCACATTAGAAAAGTGTAACCAAATGTGTTCTACAACCACATTATATGTTTAATAATATGGCTAAAATCTAATACATATAGCCACATATATTATTTTATGTAACCAAAGGTTAGATAATAGTCACGCTTAAAATTACAAAAATTAATGTGGTTTTACATTAACATTCGTCACACAATCATCATTTTGTTTATTTTGTGTGACGACATGTTATCAAATGTCATTAAAAAAATGTTGACCAAATGTTAAACTTACTACAACTCTAAAAATTTCCCCCAAAAATATTTAATTCAAAAACTTAAACTTCCACCTAAAATATTTCATCCTAAAACTTCCCATTAAAATATTTCATTCTAAAACTTAAACTCCCTCCAAAATATTTCATCTTAAAACTTAAATTTCCCGCCAAAATAGTTTATCCTAAAACTTAAATTTCCCCTAAAATATTTCATCATAAAACTAAACCCCCCCCCCCCCCCCCCAAATATTTGATTCGAAACTTTGCTCTCAAATAATATTCTTATTTAAAAATTACATTATTTAATATTAAAAAACAAAAAAATCTTACTAGATATTTAATAATTCAAACTATTATTAAATATTATATATTTTAATGCATATTTGTTTTCTTCTAAGTAATATATTAATGTATGCATATTAATTATGGTACCGAATTTCTCGTAGTTAATTGTTTTCAGTACTAGTACTTTTAGTTCGATACGGTACCGGTTGTTTACATAATTATACTTTCAAATAGCGTTGCGTTATGAGTATTGTACAGTACCATACCGAACATTTTTGGTACCGGTACCTGTACCCATATTCGATGATTTCCGATATCGGCATTTTCGGTACCGGTATGTGCGGTACTAGTACCGGTACCGAACTCATCTCTAATCATATATGTGTTAATAGACATATTGGGCTTTACTGGATCACAATGGCTAATAGTGGTCATAGATATGTTATTGAACTATATTGGGCCTTAATGGATCACAATGGACAATAGTAGATCACACATGTCTTAATGGACCATCTTGCGCCTAAATGATAGTGGATCATACATGTCTTACCGATACCGAGCTCATCCGTAATCATATATGTGTTAATCGACCATATTAGGTCTTAATAGATCACAATGGCCAATGGTAGATAATTGTATTAATGAACCATATTAGGACATAATGGATCACAATGACCAATAGTGAATCATACATGTCTTAATGGACTATATTGTGTCTTAATGGACCATAATTGCCAATAGTAGATCATAGATGTCTTAATCGACAATATTAGGCCTAAATGGGTCATAATGGTCAATAGTGGATCATACATATCATAATGGACTATATTAGACCTCAATGGATCACAATGGTCAGTAGTAGCTCAATTATGTCTGAAATGACCGTATTAGGCCTAAATGGATTACAATGGACAATAGTAGATAATACATGTCTTACTGGATCATATTGGCCAAAATGGATCACAATGGACAATAATAGATCTTAAATGTCTTAATCGATCGTATTAGGCCTAAAAGGATCACAATAGCCGATAGTGAATCATACATGTCTTAATTGACCATATTGGGACTTAACAGATCACGATGGATAATAATAGATCGTAA
This sequence comes from Helianthus tuberosus, assembly GCA_030545235.1. Classification (NCBI taxonomy): domain Eukaryota; kingdom Viridiplantae; phylum Streptophyta; class Magnoliopsida; order Asterales; family Asteraceae; genus Helianthus; species Helianthus tuberosus. Next base: position 186,811,249 of record CM060448.1, read on the forward strand.
AAGGTTTATCGTCACATCATAATGTTTATAATTTAATAAAATTATAATAGTAATTTGATTTCATACGGCTATGTGTATGATTAACTAAAAAGTGTAAAAATTGATCTTTAATGGGTCTCATCTCTTTTCTCTCTCACTCCTGTCATGGACTTAGTGAAGGTGCCCATGGTGCCTCATGTTAACGCATGAGACCCTGTGTGTTGGTGTTTGGAGCCCAAAAAGAGTGAGGTAGCGATGGGTTAACTGTTAACATCCAGTCTAAGATTTTTTTAGCCGTATGTCTATTATATTACATAATATATAAGTCAAATGGCTTTGTTTGATAAGCACATCAATGAGTATTTAGAAGGAAAGTGGTCTAGAGATATTTCATGTATATGTTATGTTATATGATAAGTTTAATAATGAAATAGACTTAAGAAACATTCCATGTGTAATTAATTGTAGTTTTTTTCTGTTATATGTAACCCTCGTAGATATTTTAATTTGATTGGGAGTGGGACAATGGAGCATTTAATCTGGAAAGTATGAGAACCAAACTATTTTTTGTTTGGTTTTAGAACCAAACAATTAATCCTCTTTCTTTTTAACTCTAAACCTTTGTAAATATCAAGAGGACTTTGTGGAAGGGTTAGGCTTGGGTTAAAGGTAGGTGGTTTTGGTTAGTGGTTAATAAAAAGGGCTAAAAGCGTAAAAAGCGCCGGTCGTCGTAAAACTTTTTGTTTTTGTGACTTTTATTCAATCTAAGCACTTTCAAACAAAGTTTCCTTGAGGAACTTGTTTGTTTATTGCTAGACTTCATTTTTTTTCATAAGGAACGTCACACGACAACCGAGCTTTCTACTAAAATAAAGGGTTTAAAAGAAAAAGGGTTTGGTGGGTAAAGGGTGTTTGTTTTGTGGGTTTAGAAATGAAAAGGTTTAGGCTCAAAGGGGTTAACTAGGGGGATTTTGGGTAGGTGAAAAAGAAAATGAAAAATAATGGTGTTGAAAAGAAAAAGGGGTTAGTCCTAATGCCTCCATCATTTACTTACTTGGGTTTAAGTTTGTAAGGACCGGAAATGTATCGTCGTGGCAAGTTCTAGAGTCGTAAGAAACCAAGCGGCTATTCACACAAGAAACGAAAAATGAGCATTTAGTTTAAAGATGTATGCTAGTATGCTCAACAAAGGCTCAAAACTCACTTTTTGTGGGAATGGGTTTATAATGTGATCAAGTATATATAATCAAATTTTAACTAGAGCTGTCATGCCGTTTCATAATTTTCTTATGTTGGTTTTTTTTATCACGATGCTATCGGTTGTAAATTTGTAAAAACATAACCTTTTTAGAACTTGTTATTTCCAAATTAAACCAAGACAAGTAAAAAAAATGAAAAGTTTTTGAAAAAAATTGGGGTGATTAGCGGTTACAATAGAGTTTTGTGTAAGGCTTGTTATTAGGACTTGCAAAAATTCAAGGTTTAGCATCCCCCCACACTTAAATTACACATTGTCATCAATGTGTCCCAAAAATAAGTTTTTAGATTGATTAAATGTGTAAAAAGGTGTTTAAAAACAAAATTTTATGTTACTGGGCGTCTAGACACGGGCCCGTGTTGGTCTGGGCACGACCCCGTGTTCAGATCGCCAGTATCATAATTAACAAAAGGCTGGGCACGGGGGCGTGTTCAGTGAGCACGGCCCCGTGTCCAGTTACCTGAACTGGGCGTTTTCTGCAGATCCTTGGGCACAGGGGCGTGTTGGGGTGAGCACGGCCCCGGGCTGAACTTGTTGTAATGAAGAAAAATTGTCGGGAGGATCTGTTTTCGTGCATTGGGTGTGGGTTCAAGTTTCCCTTAGTAACCTCCACCATTTCGAGTGTGTTTTAACCATTACAACATCATCCAAACACCATTTAATACTTAAAAACCATCATTCATTAAAAATAACAATTACAAAGCGTCCTAGAAAATGAAAATAAAGCTAGAAAAGAAACACCACAAGTTCCTAAGATAGATAGGTCAAGTAACGCAGGAAATCATTCTAAGGAGTTCTACCCTTATTGTAGGAATGCCAAAAACCCATAATTTGCTTTCCGGTACTTAAGGATGTTGTAGAACTCGAAACCGAGGGATGTTTCTTTAAATGTTGTTGAGCCATTCCTCTATCTCCCTAGGGAGGAAGAAGGCGGGCTCATTCTTCACAATGTCTTGTGGAGGAGGTGCGACGGCAACCGGGACCCCGTGTAATATGTCTTGAGGGGGTTCCGTGGGTAGGACATACCACTCGGCCGGAATAATGACCTCCGGTACAACATTCCACTCCCTTTGTGCAATGATTGGCATCATAGGAGGAGAAGCAAAAATATTCAACCTTTGGTGCAAAAGGTTGACTTCTCGAAGACATCCCTCTAATCCCACCGTCAACTGATTTATATGGTCAACCAAGGCTTCCTCTACTCCTGTCATTTCATCAATGGCCTCTGTCAAGGCATACACATAGTTGACTAGAGAGTCTTCCACTGTTGATCTTCTTCCCCGTCGGTCGTTCCTTGAGTGGTTTGAGGATGTTCCGCTATTTCTACTCGACATTCTAAGAAGACAACCCAAAATATTTCAAATTAATGAAACAGTACTCCGGCGACGGCCCCGTGCTCGCTGAGCACGGCCCCGTGGCCACCTCTCTGCAGATTTTTGAAACAAGGAATCTTATAGCTTTAAATTATTTTTCTGACTTTTGAAGCATTTTTAAGAAGAAATAACTTAAAACAGTGTTGTAAAACTTATTTTTGAAAAGACTCCTTGAATAAAAACCTAACAATTATAACAATAAAGCTTGAAATCATGGAGATTTCAAGTTTTAATGGAGGTTTTGAGGAGAGAATGAAGAACAAGGCAATAGACAAAAGTAGTAAAGACAAGATGGTTGTTGAGAACCTTCTTTAGAATATACCTTGTAGGGTATATGTGAAGATCCCACCAGATCTTTGTCTTTGGAATGAGTCCAAGTGTGCAGAAATCTTGCTGTATTTATAGAAAACGACAGCACGCTGGACAAGACCCCGTGTGCAGACAAGATTCTAACACTTTTTGTCCGTATTCTGACCCAAAGTCAGACAAGAATCTTCAGGTGGGCACGGGGGCGTGTTGACCTGGACACGGCCCCGTGGCCAGAGGTTTTTATGAAGTTTCGTCTATTTTTAAGGAATTTATCCGGATCGGGTGGTTCCTTACTGGACGGAACAACACCGAAGTGCTTGAGATACCTAAGTTGCCCTAGTTTTAGACAAGAACGCAAGAGGTTATCGGAAAGGATGAATCCTAAGCTAAATACCGGTGGGCGAGACCAACCTTTATTTCCCTTATCCGGGCTCTCGTTAAAGAAGGTATATGCTGAATCGCTCAGGTCTATGTATGCGTCGGCGGAGACCGATGGGGAGTCCTTCACGGCACAATCGACACAGCCTGTACAGAAGCCCGGACACGGCCCCGTGGCCATCCACTTTCTCTTTCTTCATTAATTACAATTGTCTGCATTAGGCTCCACACGCCCCCGTGTCCGCTGGGCACGACCCCGTGTGCAGAAGCGTATCTGTACTATCAAGATTTGCAAGATTTTACGAATCTTAGCGTTGACCACGACCCGTGTTGAGCTGGGCACGCCCCCGTGCTAGGAATAGAAGCTTCTATTACTTTGTCTTTTCTGCAGACACTAGGCCATGCCCCCGTGTCCGCTGGGCACGGCTGATCTCTTGTTTTTCCTTGGGAAGATGCTGTCGAGGGGTCGGGTGTAACACCCCGAAAACAGGTTTGGTAATCAAACCACGTTAATATTTATGAACGAGGAAAATACCGTTAGTGGTAAAAATTAACCCGGTAAATATTAGGATTCAAATAATTAAACCTAATATTAAATAAAAAGAGAATAAAAGCTTTGAGAAAAACAAAGCTTATGACATGCCGACTTAACGGGACTTAAATAAGTGAAACACCCCAAAAATATAAGACTATATATATATATTGAAATTGTGAAGCATTAAATAAATGAGAACAAACTAACCAGGATTAAATTAAACCCAGTTGGTTACAGGTCTTGTGATATCAAATAAATGGATGGAAACTCCTAAATTATAAATAAAACAATAATTGAGGGACCTAAGTTGTAAAGTGGGGAAACTTGAAAGATTAAAACAAAAATAAACTCCACCAAACACACACTTAGGCGTGTTTGGTCGATCAAAAAATGCAGGGAGCGAACAGGAGCTCCTCACAAACCCTAGCTCTCACTAAATTGATCAATTGAAGGCTCTAATCTGGTCTAAATCGATTTTCAAGCACGAATTAGTGATCACCTTGTTGAGGGGATCATAAGGTATGCAAAATCTTGAGGTTTTGATTCATCTTGAATTTTAGGTTAATTGTGAAAAAAACGAAATTTAGCTTGATTATGTGTTGTATAGATGAAATTAGAAGTGATATGATGTCTAGGGATAAACCCTAGATGATTTCTTGTTTAAATCTTGCATGATACTTGTGGGGTTTATAATCACCATTGTAGGTGATTAATGGGTTTGTAGAAACTTGATAAACACTAGGATTTTGATAGTTATTCTCGTGTAATTTGAGTTCCATGAAGTAAATTCAAATTTGTTGATGCTAAATTCGTGCATGTGATGTTTTTAGGGTTTTTGATTGCTAAAAATAGTGTTATAATGTCATAAACATGTTTTAATTGAAAGCTGAATTCAAACAGCTTCTGATCAGAATTTACAGCCGATTTGTATTGGCTGTAACGTGGATAAAACGTGACAAAAACATGTGTTTCTTGATTCTAAAATGTAATTCCAGGAAATATCTTTAAAACCCCACTGGAATTGCATTTTTTCGACGAAAATTGAATGCTTTATGAATTTTTCGGTATCGAAGGTTCAGGCTGCGTTTTCTGGCAGAATTTGCAGCCCATTACGAATGTCATAACTCAATCTAAGAATTGATTTATGATCTCAAATTTTTACTGTAGGTAGCTTCATGTAATTCCAAAAACCTCCAATTGTAATTTCATCAATCGGATAAACGAGTAATTTTAAATGAATTTTTTTGTAAGCTGCAATCAGAAGTGATGAATCTGATTGCAACTTAGTAAATGAATTTTTACAAATTTATGGTAAAGAGTTAGATCTTGAAATTTTAACACAAGGCCTAAGCCTCCTAGAGGTACATCATATAAAAAAAAATCATAATTTTTAAAGACTTGTAAACAGGTTAAACAGGTCACAAAAAACAGCTTATTTTCAGTGATATGAACTTGCCTAATTAATGTTAAAGCTTGGCTAAACAACTAGTTATGAAACTTGATTATAATAGGTATTCGGATGAATGCTAAATAGTACGATGAAACGGGTCTCGCTTATGGTGTGCGTGTGGTGTGATATATATTTAAGTATCTTTTTAGCCTTTTTTACACGTTAGTCAAGTTTTAAATTTATAAAACACGATATTTCACTAACGCCAAACACACATATGGGCAAATGCACCCATCGTGAGCGTAGTATAGTGTTGGTAAGATACCGAGGTCGTCCAAGGACACAAGAGCTTTTAATACCGGTTTATCCTCAACGTCTAATCAAATCAAAAGCTTAGAAAAAGTTTTTTTTAAACTAGAAAAATAAAACTAACTAAAATGCTGAAAATTAAAATAAAAAGAAAAACAGATAGACAAGATGAATCACTTGGATCCGACTCGTGTTTAGTGTAACCTTTGATTATTTCCGCACTTTTGCACTTTTTAAGAGATTATCTTAGTTATTGTAGTAGGCCCCTATTTTGAAGGTGACGTTACCTTCAACCCAGTAGTTTGAGTCAGCAAGGATACAATCCTAAAGGGTTGGATTATTGAAAGATAATTAATTAAGTTATTAATGCATAATGTGGTAGGCCTCTCTTTTGAAGGTGACGTTACCCTCGGCTAAGTAGTCTGAGTCAGCAGGGATACAGTCCTAAGTAGCCGGGTTAAAGTTTTAATAGTAGCTTACATATGAGGGGATCAAAGAGTTTGGACCCCCGCCATCCAATACCGGTGGGTATTGAAGGAGGTCCTACTAAATTTGACCCAGGTCCTTGCAGGATCTATACACTGAACAAGGCAAGATTCTTACCAAACCGTTCCCTTAACCCCCGACTAGGTAGCCAACATATCTCCATATAGACCGTGGAGATATGAATGGTGAAAATCTTTTATTTTATATAGACAGTAAAATAATGCCAAGACACTACGGACAAACGATAAGGAAGAATCACCTTCAACATAAGAAACTAGTTATTAAAGTCATTAATACATAACCAAATAAAAAGTGAGAAAAGATTAAAAATAAAAAGTATTACACTAGACACTTGTCTTTACCAAGTGATGTAAGAGACTTAGGCAAACATGGCCTTTGATTGTCAAGAACTCTTACGATCAATCTTGGATCCTGAGACTACTCACACACTCTATGATGGATGATGGTGGTGGATGATGGTGTTGTGATGGTGGTGGGTGGTGGGTGAAGTGTGAGAGAGGTGGTTTGCCAAGGGATGGTTTACAAATGAGCCAAGCACCCCTATTTATAGGCTGAATAGAAGCTCGGGCACGTCCCCGTGTCCATTGGGCATGGCCCCGTGTCCACCTTCCTTCTCTTTCTTCATTAATTGCAGTTTGTCTGCATTAGTTGACCATGCCCCCGTGTCAGCTGGGCACGACCCCGTGTGAAGAAGCGTATCTGTACTATCAAGATTTCCCCAGATTCTGCGAATCTTACAGTTGACCACGGCCCCGTGTCCGGTGGGCACGCCCCCGTGGTGGGTGATAGAAGCTTCTACAACTTTGTCTTTTCTGCAGACACTTGGGCACGCCCCCGTGCTCATTGAGCACGGGGCGTGTTCAGCCTTCTGTCTTCTTATTTTTGCTTGGGAAGATGCTGTCGGGGGGTCGGGCATGCCACGTTTGTTCCTTTTCTTGTATTTGTGTTAGATTTAGCTGCCTTTTTGTTTCTTTTGTTCATTTGAGCTCATTTAATCCTGAAAATACAAAAGGAAGACAAAAACACACTTTTTCCAACATTAGTACTAAAAAAGGGTTAGTTTTATGCCACATTTGATGTAATTTATATGTTGCATTTTGCGCACATGACTTATAAAAGGGAACCCTTGGTTCTTGCGAAAATGAATAAAGAAACTAGTCACGATAATCGTTTGAACTAGTTAAAGAAACTAGAAGTATAATGAATTTGATGAGAAAACTAGTTAAAACGGTAGTGTAAGAATAATGCCTATCGGATATTTGACAAATTGCTTAAATGAATTGTTGAACTTGATTGTGTAATTGCTCGTGTTATAGGCCGTTTGACTTTTAAAAGTCAAACTGACCAATAATGAAATCAATTGGTGATTTTGATATAAAGTCCGTAAGGTGAGATAGTCTTGATAATAATGACTAATCTAATCACCTTGCGAATGATAAAAGGTAGATTGACGCTCGAAAAACTAGGTGGAAGCTTGGGTAGAAGCGGGTCAAACGGAACTAATACGCGTGGAAAAGCATAATCGGAATTCAAGGTAAGTAAAGCTTATGCCCCTCCTATTATTTACAAAATGCTTATAGTGAGTATGGAATATATGAATAGTGGTATGTAAATGAAATGAGATGTTCCGGCACGATACAATGTGGGTTAGAACAACTGAGAATGACAAAAACCATAAGTTATGGTAAAAGGGCAAATAAGGAAAACTAGATGTGAAATGATGAACAAATATAAATTATCGAAACACTATGTTTTGGTGTAAACCATGGTGGAAAAAATAGTAAAGTAGTAATCCGGGTATGGATTAACGAATAAATAAAGGGTTTCGAAGGGACACCACATGGCGAAAGTCTTAACGGGTCAATTAAAATAAGAAAAATGATTTTTCAAATGAGACGTAATCATGGAAAAAGCCGAAATAGGTTAAAGGATGAAACAGTAATTAAATACCATCTCATAATGGTAATTTGTCATTTCGACTAAACAGGTCAAATGGTGTTGTTGACACCATTTGATAATAATGTTTGATGATCGCTTGTTGAGTTTAGTGATAACAGGAATTAGCACATGGTACGCGTTGCTATTAACTAGAAATTAATAGCGAAAGGTATTTAAACGAGTCAATCCTATGACCCGAGCCAGGTACGCATTTTTAGAATTATAGTTAAAATGATATTTTGGTCAAAAGTGTTAAAAAGGGATTTCAGGCTGAGAGCCTGAAATCTGAATTTTCGAACTAGTTGAATATCAGGTTTTAACTCCATAAGATAGAGAATTAAATTTCGAACGCATAGGAAAAAGAATCGCGTAAAACGGACATCTTGATCAAAATTTATGAAACTTTAAAGTTAGAATTCCGATAAAAAATCAGAGCTGGGCAAATGCAGCAACTAGCTGCAACATTCTGGAAAAAGGGAGGCGTCGCGCCGCGCGACGCGACGGGGTGCCAGTTGCGTGAAAATCGTTTGTTTAATCTGTTATGCATTGCGAACCCATTTAAATACGTTTTAAGCTACGTATGACTAATCTAACTCATGTTTTATGAGTTGCAGGTAAAATCCTAGTACCGGAGGACGATCAAGTTCAACAAAGAACTGAACACGTTCAAGATACAAGCTTCCGCACGGCGTTTCGTAGTCATTTTAACGACGACCTTATTTATATTATGTTGTAAACTTTTAAGTTGTAAAAGTTTTAAATTACTCGTATTTTCTAAGGATCCTTAATCGTAATTACATGTTTATTTTCGTTATATATACGAAAACCTTTAAAATAATAACAAGGGTGTTACATCGGGCAAGCCATGTTTATTCCTTTTCTTTGTATTTATGTTATATTTTGCTGGAAATTTGTTCATTTTGTTCATTTAAGCTCATTTGGTCCTGAAAATATAAAAGGAAGACAAAAGCACACTTTTTTCCAACATTAGTACTAAAAAAGGGTTAGTTTTATGCCTCATTTGATGTAATTTATATGTTGCATTTTACACATATCATCCGTATTCGAGCTCAGCTTTGATGGGGATGGCAACCATTGAATGCTTGATAATTGGTGTGATCATAGTGCCACATAAACAAGAATGGTCTTTGTTTCCTTCAATCCGATTTGTGGCATGTATATATGGGGTATGTTATAATTATATAATATATACATGAGTCGTTTTGAATGCATGATGAAAATTGGGTTGTTTGTTGGTTGGATTTCTAAATCTAGGTTAGTGGTCATCTAGGATTGTGACTTTAGAGTCAAAATCCTTATCTAAGATCGCGACTTTACTTCGCAGAATCTAATCGAGGTTCCAGTTTTTTGGCCCTTTTGTTGTAAGCAGCCATCTCACATGGAGACCGCTTTGCAAGAATGAAGAAAGTGAAGTCGTCTTCTAAGATAGCGACCTCAACACCAAAAGATAAATATTCTAGCTAGACACTTACGTGATCTAGTCAGATTTGCATACTTCAAAAATAACAGGAACTAACCCATATTTCAAGTACAGCTGAAAAACCCATCCAACTATCATTAACACAAATATATGTAAAGATAAGTTAGAAAAGAACTAATTAAATATCATGATTGTAGGGAGTTGTTTGTTCGGGGATCAGGGTTTGCATGATGTCATGGTGTATCCAGAGAAAAGGAGTGTTGTTTGTTTCAGTGTTTAGCCTGTTATTGTTGGTCATCATTGCGGTACTGAGCTGGGCATTTCTACTCGAGCTAGAAATTATATCTTCGAACGTAAGTGTGCATAATGACACGACCCACTTAAGCTGAATTATTAATTATTAATGAACAAGTTTATTGATTTTATTATGCATGCAGGGTATTAGGTTCAGTGTTAATTGTGATTGGATTATACGCTGTGCTATGGGGAAAGAGCAAAGAAATGGAACCCCATAAAGTCGACACACCAGAAGATATTGAAATGCTCAATTAAAACCAAACAAGAAATGGAACCCCATAAAATATATTTTTTGGGTGTGAAAACAAATGGTGGGCAATTCTCAATTAATTACACTTTTTAGTGATGCGGTCCAAATTTATAAAAGGTGCGGGTTTCCTAACCGCAACTTCAAACAAAGTGATTTAATGGTGCCTAATGTGTTGGTGCGGGCCTCACACTGCATCTCTAAAAGAATATCACCGCAACTTCGGTTGAATTCTGTACTAGTGGGAAATGTTTTGTAAGTAAACCTACTTCATTTGGAATACATTTACGTGTCAGCTAAGAGCCACCATATTATTAGTGTAGTTATTGAAGTCATTTGTTTGTTATATCTCATCTCACTCTTAGATAGTATGGTGTTCCTGTGTGGCTGGCATCGTATTCTCGTGCATAAGTTATACCTTTGAGTTTTGTTTGGCACATTAAAAGTTGAAGTTATACTAAACTACTTTATATCTTTACCAAAATGGATCTATATCCATAACATACCAACACATTCTTTTATGATGACATGGAAGTTTTTGTTTTTTTTATGTTCCTTAGGTTTCTCCATATCAAATTTGTTCATTGATTCCATGGATTGTTTTTAATGTTTTCTACTGTCTGAATTTTTAATATGTTAACGATTTTCAATTTGTAGGTACTTGATGGACATAATAAGGCAACAATAGTTAGTTATATATACCAAGGGGAATCTTTTGAACAATGATTGAGTTCATGTGAACAAGATGTAAGTGTAATCTAATCACTTTCAGTTTGTATATACTTGGTATATCTTATAACTTTACTTTAACTGCAACTGAACATAGCATGCAGACAAAACATAATGAACTGCGTGATGTTTTGCAAAGGAGTTTTGATTGGCTGAGACAAAAGGACTAACTAAGGGCCGAAATGAAAGTGGGGAGACCTTTTTAGGGAATGAGAGGAGGTTATGTTGTTACAAGTGCTGCTAGGAGGTTATGTTGCTGCAAGTCCTGCTAGGAGTGATCTAGGCTTTTAGACGAAAATTGCTAGGATGATATGTTGTTGCAAGTCCTACTAGGAGTGATCTAGGCTTTTAGACGAAAATGCTGCTGTTGCAAGTGCTGCAGGTTATGTTGCAGCTGCTGCATCATTTGTAGATAACTTTTGATTAGGAGTTTATGCATTTAGTATGAAAATTGAAAACTTATGTATGGATTTTGGTTTATTATTGTTATATCATTAATTTGGTTTTTAGCTTTGTTCATGTTTACTAGTTTAATTTTACAAAAAAATTAAAATTAAAATTGCTATTTACATAAAAATGGCAACATAAAACTATAACAAATATGTGTGACTAAAGGTTAGATAATAGTCACACTTAAATTTACATTTTTTATGTGTCTATATATAGTTTTTAGCCATGCATACAATAAATTATTGTGACTATATAATAGTTACGGCCACACTTACACTGAATTTATGTAACTGTTGATACCATTTAGCCACACTTACAGTGAATTTATGTAGCCGTTGATACCATTTAGCCACACGTAATGGACAGTTTGTTTGATTATAATAATTTTTTGCCACATCTTTTTTAAATTGATATGAAAAAAACAAACTTTTAGTGACTGTATAATATAAATGACCACATTTATAGTAAACTATGTGGCCACTGATACCATTTAGCCACACTTAATGGGTCATTTGCCTGATTACAACAACCATTTTGCCACATTTTTTTAAATTGATGTGGCTAAATTAAACTTTTTAGTGACTATGTAATAGAAACGACCACACTTACAGTAAAATCATGTGCCTATATAATAGAAACGCTGACATTTACACTAAACTCATGTGGCTATTGATACTGTTTAGCCACATTTAATTGATAATTTGCTTGATTACAAAACCTTTTTGCCATATTTTTAAAAAATTGATGTGGCAAAAACAAATTTATTAGTGACTATATCATAGAATTGGCCACACTCATAGTAAATTCATGTGGCTGTTGCTACCCTTTAAGCACACTTTTGGACAAAATGATTAATTTTCAGCAACACCTTTTAGCCACGGTTTAAGTTGCTACGGCTACACATAAGTGAATGTGGCCGTATGATACCTACGATGACTTGGCCTTTGGTCACGCTTGAGCTGGAAAAAAAAGTGTGATAAAAGGCGTATGGTCACACTTTTTTTTATGTGGCCGTAAGCCTTTTTTGACGTAGTGAAACTGCCGACAAGATCGAAACATCAAGGAGGAAAATGGCTGCTTTTAAATGATTGGTGTCACACCCCAACCGATGGCGGAAACATCAGAGTGAGACGAAAATGAGATTGCAAGAGACTTCATAACACTATTTGTGACAATATTTAAATCAACCATTTTCATTTCATAACTTCAAATTGTCAACATTACATAATAATTCAAATAACAACAAGTTCAATGAAAATACATAACATGAACAAATTGATACAACATATTAAACCTAAGAAATCTAAATGTGTATCTAGGCATCATTGCTACTTCATTTCATAGCATCGTCATCCTCAACCTGTAACATGTTTAAAATAAAGTTCAATGCAAAAGCAACGGCGAGTACACAAGGTTTGAATAAATATAGCATAAGTATAAAAGCATTTTCTCGAATCCATATTGCAATTTGTAAACAAGGTAACTAGCATGCATTACAATATGTCAAACCCAAGTGTCTACTAGTATTTAGCATCCCTCGCCACAAACGTAACGAGACCGTTTTAGAATAAAGGCTTAACAAGACCCCGACGGGTGGTGTGCTACTCCTATAGCACTATATATGTTAAGTTGGGGCTTAGCAAAGTTAATTACATAAAGCATGTATAATCTAGCATGAACCTAAGTAAACAAGTAGCATGTATATAGGATTGAGAATATAAAGCATGTTTAAATGTGTGATAGTGAAGTTTGTATATTAACATGTTACAACCCGAAGTGTTTTAAAAGTAAAACGGGTCAAGTGTACTCACGGTTTTGCAAGCTTCCACTTGATAAATCCACGAGGGTTGTTGGTTGATTAGGATGGAACACCGAGTTCTTCTACACGAAGAAACATAGGCGTATGAGTTTTGGATGATAACGGGAGATTTAGGATTTGGAGATTTAAATGAATATGAAAATAACATATGCAAAAGTAATCATCTAGTCATATAATACTTGTTTGACACTATGAAACCCCAAGGGTTAGAATGTTTTCATGGGTAAAATACCCATTAGAATCATAACAAGCTATTAAGTCTTAGATGATGTAATCTAATACCTTGACAAATGAACACAAACTCATCATCAAAGGTTCGATTATTTGAATAATATATAAGTATTATATAATGTTCATATTGTCATATAGGTCAAGCATGAGGTAGGAGGATGAATCCTCCATTTAGGAACCTCTTTGTTTATCATAGAAGTCATGTAGGAGGTAGTAAGAACAAGTCTTCCATTTAGGTACCTCTAGGGGTTCACCACTACACTTGATGTTATGAACATTCAAGGAGGGTCATGAACATACAATAGGAAAGGAAATAATTACAACTAATCTACGAAATCATCAAGTAATGCGTGGATTTTTAGTAGGATAACCCAAGCTTGTCCTATAATCACACAAACATCAAGCTTCAAGCTTGAACATTACTTGTGGGTAAAACCCTAAACAAAACAGAAAGTTTGTGAGGTTTACACCTTTGATTTTACATGTCTCAACCTTTTTTTAAGCCCAACTAACCATAGATGTGGTTATGAGCAAAAGGACATAGGTTTGAGAGGAGATAACTCAAGTTTAATCAAGTTTAACAAACACTGAATCAAAAACAGAAAGATCAATCAACTTTGGAGCCTTTTTGGTGACATTCTAGACCTTGGTTTTCCATGGAAAACCTGTGGAAATGTTCCTAAGGTCAATCCAAGAAAGTAGGAAAAAGAATCAAAGAAAAAGGTTAAGAAATGAGTGAGATATGCTCACTTTTGTAAGATGTGATAAATCTGTCTTGTTTCCTGAATTCAGCTATGATTTTGAGAGCTTGAGAGTGAATGGAGAGTGTTTAGAATGTGAAAAATGCTTGGAGGAGGCTTGGGTTTTATAGGGGATGGATTAGGGTTGGGTTGGTGAGCATTTAAGACAAGAAACACACTTTAAACCAATCAAAAACCTAAGAAAATGACAAATTGTCGCACTGATAAGGGCTGATCACGGATTCACTAGGCTCGCAGCCTGCGAAGATGGTTGAGGGGCAGGTCGCGGCCCGCCAGGCCGATCCTGGTTTGAGTTTAAGTTTTAAAAATTGACATCTTGGCTCCTTGAGTTTATATTTTAGGGGTTTTAAGTATTTTAAGGGTTGTTTATGATAATAAAGCATATTATAAGGAACATGAACATAAAATAAGTATAATTGTTGGTGCATCTAGTGTCTGTTAACTTCGTCTTAATTGAGTCTTATGTCTAGATAGGATGAACGAGCACACAATAGGTTTGAAATTAGGGTTTGTATATGTATTAATGTGTTATTTCGCTTGAAAGTGACACAGATCAGTTCAAACGAAATCAACATATTGATTTCGCTTGAAATGAACAATGTCACATTCAAGCGAAATCAAAACATTATATATACCTGATGTGCTGTTGTCATTTGAAGCGAAATCTGGTCATTGTCTCTGAGTCGAGGTGCTGTCCGTGTGTCATTTGAACGTGTAAAAAGCTCAGGATTGATCAATAAAAGGATAATTGAAAAGGAACAAGCTGTATTGACATCTTTACATTGATTCCGCCTTTGTACTTGATGATGAACTGCTCATACTAACTGTTTAGGGTCACCGGACGATCCAACAAGTGGTATAAGAGCTCAGGACGAGGAGTTCATACCAAATTCAGCTTGATTTTACCGGATTCTCTCACTTCTACTCTTTCTTTCTGATTTGAACAAGTTTTCACTGTTGAAATGGCTTAAAAATCTCACATATCAAGCGAAACACAGTGTTAACTAATCCTTGAAAGTTTTGGACCCAAATTCGACTTAAAACTGATAAAAACCTTTAATTTCGTTTGAAAAACTGTTCGAATATGCTGATGTCATGCTAATCTCGTTTGAAAAATCTTGATTATTTCGTTTGAAAAAGCACATTTACCTGATTTCGTTTGAAGATTCTGGGTAATCTCGTTTGAAAACACACATTTACCTGATTTCGTTTGAAATGTATGGTTGATTTCGTCTGAAACTAATATCTCGTTTGAAATGTGGGCTTAATCTCGTTTGAGAGTGCATGTTATTGTGATTTCGTTTGAAACAGGTGTATCTCAAACGAAATTAGTCATTTTGTTTGAAAATCATTATCTCGTTTGAGTGGGAATTTCGTTTGAACAATTCCTCTTAAACTGATTTCGTTTGAAACAGCAACTTTTCAAAAATTCAAAAATATTTCTAAGTGTTTGTTGAACATTTCAGGTACGTGAAGATGGATGATTTCAATCCATTCTATGATGTTTTTGCCTTTGCTGGAAATGGTGGAGATGATATTTCAAATGACACATCAAACAACACAAATGAGAAAGCTCCGAGTGCGAGAAAGACTCTTTCGGATACATTAAGTGTTGAGAGTGCTTATGGGACGTATAACAAACCTCCAAAGTTGTTGGCTATTGAAGATTATAATTGGTGGGCTACAAGATTTGACGAGTGGCCTCAAGCTTTTGCATATCAAAGCTGGAAAAGTTTAAAGAATGGTTACCTTAGAGGAGAACGGTTTGGTGAAAGTTTGACAGATCCTGATGATATTGAAAGATATATTTCTGAACAAAAGTGCATCGCGTTGATTCATCAGTCCGTGAGAGATGATATAATTTCATTGATTGAATATGAAAATTCAAAAGATCTTTGGGAGAAACTGAGGGTTAAGTGTGTAGGCAGTGATGAGATAATAAAAAACAAAAAGAAACTGTTAAGAAAAGAGTTTGATTTATTTGGTTGTTTGAAGAACGAGTCTGTTTCCAAGATGATTGAGAGATTTGGGCATCTGAAATTGGAGCTGGCGAGATACAAAATTGTATATACTCAAGAAGAGTTGGTAGATAAATTGTTCGACTCACTGCCGAATGAACAAGATTGGCAGTACTTTGCATTAATGCTGAAGAATACAATCAAGTCTGAAGAGTTGACAGTGGATCGGCTTATTGAAAGACTGGAGAGTCACGAGTTGGAGATTAAGAAATCTAGCAAAGTCAACAACACATCTTATCAGCAGAATGTGGAGTTGTACTACAGAGGAAATCTACCAAAGACTGGTTCTCCAAGAACAACATTTTCTGCAGAAAGTTCAAATAATGTGAATCAAGAAACTCCTCACAGTGGTTTTCATAGTGGATCTTCTTCAACAAATTCAAGTCAATCTGCATCAAAGAATCTGTTCCAATGTAACATTGCTGTTGATTTGAAGAATGGTCAGAATTTCAGTGAAGAGTCTGCTAAACAACAGATGGTGTTCTTAGCGTCTGTGTTAGAATTGTACGAAAGTCTCGTTGCAGGAAAGATAGGCAACACCAACCTAACAAAGGAAGACTACGATCAAATCGATCCCGAGGAGATGGAATTGATCGATATAAGGTGGTATATGGCTAGTGCAGTGAGAAGAGCGCAACGTTTCATGGAGATTACTGGAAGACAGTCTATTGGTGGACCTTCTACCAAGTTAGGTTTTGACAAGTCAAAAGTGACGTGCTTCAAATGTAAACAGAAAGGTCACTTTAAGCGTGAGTGCAGAAATGCTTACACTGATGATACTGCAAATCCTTTTCGAGAGGATTATTACAAAAGGGCAATCTATCATCAGAATAAATTAGAACCTCCCAGGATGAAGCAGATAGAGGAGGTACCCAAAGAGAAATCCAGGGCACTTGCTGTTATTCATGATGATGAAGGTTTTGATTGGAGTGAACTGCTACCAGAGGAAGATGCAGTAGGATACGCTTTTGCAGCAGAAAAGATTATTCCCGTCAAAGACACCAAAACTGAAGAACATAAATACCTCGCAAGAAAGCAGAAAGCAGAATACAAGATGATCAGATTATCTAAGGTGTTCAACGAAGCCAAGAGAGCAAAAAGATGGGATGCTGATATAGAATGTTACCTTGATCCTCAAGGAAACATTGCTATTGATACTAAAACTCTTAGTATAGAAGCTTTCATTGAGGAATTCAAAGCAGAAGAAGATGCCAGACAAAGAGAATGGTGGGGAGGAGGAGAATCTGATGAGAAAGAGACAGCAAAAGAAGCGCAATAAAAGAAAGTGGATGATGGAATTATAGATACTTCACAAGAATTTACTGCTGAAAACTTGGGAAAGATGGCTGACAAAGTTCTAGCTGCGAAAGAACTTGAGGTAGACTCTAAGTCTAAAACTGAGTCTAAAAGCAAGGTCAGTCTAAATGTTTCAACAAGTGAGACAGGTAAGAAAGTCAAATGTGATAGTGAATGCAAAAGTTGCATGAAAAACTGCAAGTTTTGTAGTACACTTACTTACCTTAGTGATACACAGGTTACAGAACTGACAAAGAGAGTCAGAAAGGTTGAAGATCAGATTCTAGACCGTGATAAAATGCTAAAAGCTTCACATGATCGAGCTAACAAGTTAAATGATAAAATTGAAAATGATAAAATTGAAGTAGAAAGAATTAAGAAAGAAAATGAGAAATTGGTTCTTGAAAATCGCAAAATTTCAGAAAATTTTGAAAAATTAAAACGAACGGTTAAAGATTCTGATGAACGAAACGGTAAAACCAATAAAGAAAATGAGCATTTAACTGTAGTTCTCATACACAAAGAAGAGCAAATCAACCAACAACTGGATGAGATTGCTAAATTGAAGCTTCAGTTTGAAGAAGCTAAGATTGAGAATGAGCGCATCAATCTGAAATTAACCAGTTACAGCTCTGCAAGCTTTGTTTTGCAACACATTGTTCCCAAACCAATCGGGAAAAACAAAGCAGGCGAAGATGTTTACTTGGATGGAACTGGGGTTGGGTTTCATCAGGTTCCACCGCCAGTGCTCAACAATTTTTCAAAGAAAAAATCCGGGTTGGTTAATGATGAAGATGAAATGAATGAAATAAAACTTCCAGAGTCAATTGATGTTACATTTTCTTCATCTGATGATAGTGTTCAAACTGATATTGTGAAAGGCATGGCTGAAAGTGTTTTGAAGTCTGATAGTGATTCAGTTGAGGATGAAGAGTGTTTTCTGGACAAATACATTCCGAAACCTAAGTCCAAAAACAACTTAAATGAAGAACCTACTCTTGTCATGTACAAGATGTCAGGATCGGATAAGTTGTATTCGGATTCTGAGTTTCCTCTGGAGAATGTTAATGTGAACAAATTGAAAAATGTTTTCAAACTGGTTGAAATTGATCTGTCTGAAGTAGAAGGTTTGAATCAGACAAAGAGGCAAATGAATTTTGAAAAAGATAAAGCTTACTACAAGAAACCTGTTGTTCCACCACGTTTTTATAACAACAATCGAAACACATGGTCGGGTGGTTATCAGGGTGGTAAGAATTATCAGAAAAATAATGTTCAAAACAAAAGGTTTGCTGAAAAGAAAGTGTTTGTGTCAAGTTTGAGTTCACTTTCCGATGAAGAATCTAAGATTTTTTTGAAAACAAATGAAGAATTTTTTGAGAAGAAAGCTTCACAGCCTCAGTCTGAAGGCACAAGTCGGGTAGTTGACACCCGAATATGCTTCAAATGTAATCAAGTTGGACATATTGCACGAAAGTGTACCAACTTGAAGCCTAAGACTAAAGTTGTGATGAATTCAAGAAAGAAAGATGATGTGAAGGGAAAAGCTCCATTGGTTGTTGAGAAAAAGAATTTGAAAAATGACAATATCAAGATCAAAACTGAACCTGTTAAAAATGTGGTAACTAAAAATGACAAGTTTTACAAACGGGTTGCATCGTCTCAACAAACATGGAAGCCAAAAGTGGTTGAAAAGAAATCAAGTGTTCTAAAACAAAAGGTTTCAGATTCAGAAAAACAATCGTCTTCTACCACTCCGATAAAGATGGATGTTCCTTTGGAGTATTATGAGAAACTTGATCCACAAGAGGCTATTATTTCTGAGAAGAAGGTTGTTTCGAAAAAAGACCAACCATCTGGTCAACCTCAAAAAGACGAATTTTTCTTATATAAAGAGGTTGAGGTTGGGTCTGCAGAGAGCTTAAAGATGAATGATAAAAAACTTTCCGCCACTTTACACTACAAAATATCACATTAAAGTTCAGTTACCTGAGTCAAAAGAGGCTTGGGTAGCATCCAAATCTAACTAAGTGTTTGTGACATGTGCAGGAGCTTCCAAGATCCGTTTCACGATGGATTATGGATAGTGGAGCTTTTCGGCACATGACAGGGAAAACAGCCCTGTTGTACGATGTTAGAAATTTCAATGGTGGTTTTGTGGGATTCGCAGGAAATCAAGGTGGTAGAATAGTTGGTGAAGGAACGTTATCCAATGGGATTGTTACGTTTGAAAGAGTTAACTACATTGCTGAGCTTGAAAACAATCTTCTAAGCATATCTCAGATATGTGATCGCATGTATACAACGCACTTTACAGACAAAGAATGTTTGATATTGAAACCAGGATTTGTTATCCCTGAAGAATGGATTATCATGAGGGCACCTAGAGTGAATGATTTGTATGTATTGGACATGAGTGTAGCAACTACAACAACGGGTCAGGCTCATTGTTTTGTGTCAAAAGCAACTGAGAAGGAATCGCAATTGTGGCACCGGAAGATGGGTCATATACATCTTAGAAAATGAATCACTTGGTGCACAACGATTTGGTTATTGGTGTTCATGTAAAAGGTTTTCATCTTGAGGGGGAGTGCATTAGCTGCATCAAAGGAAAGCAGAAAAAGAAATCACATCCTCAAAAGAAAGTCAACTCAGTCTCAAGACCTTTAGAGAGACTTCATATGGATCTTTTTGGTCCAGTGAACGTCAAAAGCATCACTGGTGATTACTATTGTTTGGTTGTCACGGATGATTTTTCAAGGTTTTCATGGGTTTCATTTCTGAAGACGAAAGATGAGACGTTTGAAAGTTTGATGGCGTTGTTCAGGAAATTTGAAAACTTGTACCAAAGGCGTATCAAAAGAATCAGAAGTGATAATGGTACCGAGTTCAAAAACAACAAGATGGAAGAATATTGTGATGAAAGAGGTATATTGCATGAATTTAGTGCTCCTTACACTCCGCAGCAGAATGGAGTAGCTGAAAGAAAGAACAGGACGCTAATCGAAACGGCTAGGATGATGCGTGCTGATTCAAAGCTACCAATTAATTTTTAGGCAGAAGCAGTATCCGCCGCATGCTATACACTCAATCGGGTTCTCACTGCAAAGAAATTCAATAAGACGTGTTTTGAGCTGATCAATAACCGTAAGCCGAACCTGAAGTATTTAGAACCGTTTGGGTCTCCCTGCACAGTTCTAGAGCCTTTTGGTAAATTTGGTCCAAAGAGCATTGAAGGAATTTTCGTGGGTTATCAAAGTCCATTGAAACGAGTTTTTGTTCCAAGCTTGAAGCGGATTATTGAAGCACACAATGTTGAGTGTCAAGGTCACACAATGCCACCGCATAATCCTGGAGATTCATGGCGTTTTCATTATGATACTTTGTGGGATTCGTTTGACATGGAAGAAAAAAAGGAAGAAGAAGACTTCTTTGATGAGTTGGATATTCTAAGAGAGTATGAAGATTCGCAGGAAAGGTTCCCAGCTGAATATTCAAGTCGACCACGACAAACTTCAAATGATGATGAAGCAGGTCCAAGCAATGCTGGAGAACATGATGATATCCAACAAAATGAAGTTGCTCATGATAATCAGACGGCACAGAATGATAATCAAGAATCTGAGAACATGCCAGTATTTGATCGTGGTGATTCAGATTCTGAGGGGGAGCAAATTCAGATTTCAAGTCAAACAAACCCAGTCAGTGAACAAGGTGCAAATCAGAATGTTACTAATCTGGAAGGCGAGGTAGATGTTTCAGGCGGGGTGATGCCGAGAACTCTTTCATACCATCCAGAAGAACTGATTATTGGAGAATTGCAATCAGGCGTTCGCACTAGACGTCAAATTGACCAAGGCCTTACTTGTTTTTATTCTACAGTAGCACCTTTACAAACTGAGTTTTCACTAAGTTGTTTTATTTCGCAGATCGAACCGCGAACATACAAAGAGGCGCTAACTGAAGATTCTTGGGTCAATGCTATGCAAGAAGAGTTGAGTTAGTTTGAGAAGTTGGGAGTGTGGAAGTTAGTAGACTTGCCTGATGGTCAGAGGAAGATAATCACCAAGTGGGTGTTCAAATGCAAGAGAGACGATAGAGGAGTTATTATTCGTAACAAAGCTCGACTTGTAGTCCAGGGATTCAGTCAGCAGGAGGGGATAGATTTCACTGAAGTTTATGCTCCGGTTGCTCGACTTGAAGCGATCAGAATCTTCCTAGCATTTGCATCTTGGAAAAATTTCAAAGTTTATCAGTTAGATGTTAAATATGCGTTTCTCTATGGGAAGGTAAAAGAGGAGGTATATGTCAGACAGCCACCGGGCTTCACCGATCCAATCCACAAACACAAGGTCTACTTGCTAGATAAAGTGCTGTATGGTTTACACCAGGCCCTGAGAGCTTGGTATGAGACATTGTCTCAACACCTGCTAGCCAACAACTTTATTCGAGGAAAAGTGGATGCCACTCTCTTCACCAAAGAGGTCGATGGACATCTTCTGATAGTTCAGATATATGTGGACGACATCATATTCGGGTTAACAAATGAAAATTTGTGCAAAGATTTTGAACAAGTTATGAAGCAAAAATTTGAAATGTCATCGATGGGTGAGATGAAATTCTTCTTAGGACTGCAGGTTGATCAACTACCCAAAGGAATATTCATATATCAAACGAAGTACGTTCATGATATCTTGGAGAAATTTGGGATGTCAGGTTCTACTCCAGCTTCCACCCCATTAGCAACGAACCATGGGATAAACCCTGATCTCACCGGAGAGAAGGTAGATGAAACGATGTATTGTTCCATGATCGGATCGCTGATGTATTTGACAGCTTCAAGACCCGATATCATGTATCCAACCTGCCTCGCAGCAAGATTTCAATCTAATCCGAGAGCGTCGCACATGGTAATCGTCAAAAGGATATTTCGTTACCTTAAAGGAACTCCATCGTTGGGGTTATGGTATCCAAAAGATGGTGAATTTATGCTCGAAGGTTATTCCGATTCGGATTTCGGAAGCTGCAAAGTTAACGCTAAATCAACAACAGCGGGGTGCCAGTTCTTCGGACCAAGATTGGTTACCTGGCAATGCAAAAAGCAGACCTCTGTAGCTTTATCCACATGTGAAGCGGAGTATGTATCTGCGAGCAGTTGCTGGTCATAAATCTTGTGGATCCAGCAACAGATGCGCGACTACGGTTTGCAATTTCTAAACACCCCTATCTTTGTTGATAATGAAGCAGCGATTAACATTACTAAAAATCCTGTTCATCACGCTAAAACGAAACACATTGAAATTCGTCATCACTTCATCCGAGATTGTTTCGAGAAGAAGTTGATACGAATTGAGAAAATCCACACCGACGAGCAAAAAGCTGATTTACATACCAAAGCATTTGACAAAACTCGTTTTCAATATTTGCTAAAATTGAACGGTATGAAGCTTTTATAGGTGTTGGAGGAGATACTTGGCGTTGATGAAGGAAACATTGTAGATGATGATGTTGAGAAGCAATCTGCAATGGTTTGTCGATTTTTTATTTGTTTTGGTATTTAGGGGGAGTAGGGTAATATTTTCAGAAAATACAAAAACAGTAAAACATTTCAAAAATCCAAAAACATGAGATATTTTCAAAATCCAAAAACAATAGAAAATTGAAAAAGAGCTTGTGTAAAAAGGGAAAATGATAGTACATCGGCTTGACAGTTACGGTATGCTAAAGAATTGAAAAGTTTAAATGCATTAAACAGTCTCGCTGATGATGTGCCGATAGGTTTTTGCACATTTAGTAGGTTTGTTCGGGATATAAACCTAAATATTTACTTACTTATTTCGTGGGGAACACTACTTGGATATATAGGTAACCCCTGAAATCTTGTTTCAAGGATCCATTTTTCTGAGATACTAGGTCTTTATACTCAGTGATATCTGGGGTATTATTCCGGGACTTCTGATAATGCGGAAGCAATGGCCTAGTCCCCGAATAATACTTTCTGCATTGCTTGAAATATAGCGCCGCCCTCAGCTAAAAAATGATGAAACATTGAAAAATGCTAATCATGGCTGTTGTAAAAAAGATCCTCTAAAGGGGACACACCTTAAGTCGAAGCCGTCATCTCTCTGCTGAACGAAAGTTCTGACCTGAGCTTTCACGGTTCTTCGCAATTTAACCCCTTACAGATATCATCTGTGGTATACTCACCTGTAAGACTGAATATTGGGATTTGGATACGGGAGTATATTCAAGAGGTGGGACACACGTATAAGTTTAAGTCTTTAAAACACTAAATCCGTATCCTGGACAGATTGAAAATTGTGTGAAAATTTAAGTGGATCAGTATATCGACAATCTAAGTGAATTGTTTAATTCTGAGTATGTAATTAAAGCTTAACGGTACTTGTGACTTGTCGAATAGCTGATATGATTCCCTAACACGCTCATCAAAAATATGTTTGTAAATTGTTTACATTTATTGCATTTTATTTCTGTATTTAATTTCTAGTTTAGAAACTTTGTTAAAAATCCAAAAAGATTTTACACTTCTGCTTTATTTTCCGGCAAACCAAAGTGGAAAGCTGATCTTCAGATTTGATTTGAAGCAGATGCAGGAAGTTTTCTGAACTGGAAGATGGGCCGTGAGCTTAACATGATAAGTTTGTGAAAGTTGGAAAGTTAAAGCAAGTTCATTAATTTGAAACTTGTAATTTTCAGAAAAATGTTTGAATAAAATGTCAGTGTGAATTATCTCAGATCAACCAAGGTTATTAAGTTGGACTTGGTAGACAAATTGAGTAATCAGGGTCATTAATTTGGACCTGAATACTTAAGTGGATTTCTATTTTTGAAAAAACAACAATTGAGGTTGAATGGTAAGTTTAGATTGAAACTGTTATTGTCATATATCTTATATTTAGGTAGAGATTGTGCAGGAAACAAGAGTTAAGTTCCCCATGACAAAGAAAATGTCAAAGATTGAATCAGAATTCGAGCCCTAGCTTATCGAGAGGGGGAGTCTGCGAAAGGAGGAGTCAGAATTCTGGATCAACACTCAAAGGGGAGATTGAAGATTAAAGTTTGAAGATAAAGTTTGAAGGGAGCTTTACAATGTCAAGACAATTTGGATAGAGAGACTAAGACTAAAGACTCGACGCCGAAGACTTCGTCAACATCCAAGGGGGAGTCTGTTGGTGCATCTATTGTCTGTTAACTTCGTCTTAATCGAATCTTATGTCTAGATAGGATGAACGAGCACACAATAGGTTTAAAATTAGGGTTTGTATATGTATTAATGTGTTATTTCGCTTGAAAGTGACACAGATCAGTTCAAGCGAAATCAACATGTTGATTTCGCTTGAAATGAACAATGTCACATTCAAGCGAAATCAAAACATTATAAATACCTGATGTGCTGTTGTCATTTGAAGCGAAATCTGGTCATTGTCTCTGAGTCGAGGTGCTGTCCGTGTGTCATTTGAACGTGTAAAAAGCTCAGGATTGATCAATAAAAGGATAATTGAAAAGGAACAAGCTGTGTTGACATCTTTTACATTGATTCCGCCTTTGTACTTGATGATGAACTGCTCATACTGACTGTTTAGGGTCACCGGACGATCCAACAATAATGAAGTATGTTTAAGCGTATGTACGTCGTATTTAACTATCATATGCATTCAAAAGACGCATTATTCGTAAGTTTCATGTCTTTGCAAGATGAACACATAGTTTCCAAGAATTACGAATATGTATCAAATGTTTCACGAAATTAAACGTATGAACACGTTTGAAGTATGTATAACATGAAGAAGAAACATGAATTTTATTTATGATTCAAGTCTCGAATTTTACAACACGTCTACAATGAAAGAACGATTACAAGACCACAAGACTTCCAAAAATAGAAATACAAGCAAAACCTTCTAATTATGGAAAGTACTGTGACACCTGTGCCTCCGCGACCATCAAACAAATACCAAACCAATGAAATATTGTGTTTCATACTTGGGATTTGTATAAATATGTGTATCATTTGCACATAACAATTCTCGTTCGATTTCGAGCTCTAAATCGCTTTCTGGAAAGTTACACACGAACTGATCTGTAAACGTAACCAGTTTAACATGACAAACACTCCAGAACAGTGACATAGGCTTAACATACCTTAAATAACCTTTACATAACTTAGAAATAAGTTTTGGAGGGTTTGGTATGTCGAAATCAAGTTTATTCGCTTACAGGGACTAATTTCGACAAACTACGAAAGTATGCCGATTCGTACTGTAACGAACCTTCCGTCATGCACTAAATATACTTTACATAGCTTAGAAATAGGCTTTGAGGTGTTTTGGTGCGCAAAAATAAACTTTATTGTTCAATAGGGACTAAAAGCGTCAAAAAGTGCATAAGCTTGCATTTTTGCGCATATCTTACGTTCTGAATATATCCGGACATCCAAAAATTTATGTAATCATTAAAATATTTTATTCTAGTGATTTTCATGATAAAATTCCACTCGTCGCGTAATTTGGATCGTTTTTGCTTTCGTTACGATTTCCGTCGTAATTAACCGAACAACGCAACCGTACGACCAAACGAACCGACATCCGAGATATTTTTGAGCACATTTCAAGTTCCCTATACTTTAACTTTATTTTAGAGCCTTTAAATGGGGTTAACGGGGCTTAAAAGTGCGAAAAAAAATCAAGTTTTACAAGTGCAGGGACCATTTTTGAAATTTCTGGCAGATACATTGAACTTGGTCCATTTTTGAGGTTTTGATGGTTTTAACCCAAGGTTTTGCACTCTATGGGCTGGAATTTGATTGTTTTAAGTATTCCCATGGTTTAGAAAACCATGTTCCCACTTGTAAGGTCAAGATCAAAGCATGATTTGCGAGAAACGATCCTAACGGTTCTCCGAAATCTATAAATACCCAAGCTCTCATTCCATTTTCCTCACACCTTGATCTAATTTTATGCTCTAAGTTGAAGCTTTATGCTTCATACCTGAGTATTTAGATCAAGTTCTTCTAGCTTGGACCCTTTGTAAGTATTCTTTCGTGTTTTTATGCGTTTTAAGCGTAAAAGTCAAACAGTGTTTGACTTTCTGCTTTGACAAGTCTATGGTCAACACGAAGTTCATTTGAACTTCGTAACGTGAGCGTAATCACGATGGTTATAGTCTCTTGTGACTATACCTACTGATTACCACATTGATTAGGTGTAGTGACGAGTCATAGTTTCGGTCAAAATGCGTATTCTTGCGTATTTTGCAACCAAACTATTCTTGGGTATCAAGACCCTTTGTCTTGATATCAAACTTGTTTTCTAACTTCGTTAAACACGTTTTAACATGTTTAGCTCATCACTTTAGGTTTAGTGCTTATATAGGGTCGTAAGATAAGCGGTCTAAACAACCGCTTAGACTTTCGAACCCGACCCATTTGGTCGATCATTTGGATTCGACCAAGCATTTATTGTGACCATAGTTGTATAGGGAATAACCTTCCGAGGTTATACCTTATGGTCACTTTGTTTAGTTAGTTGTATGATAGGTAATTTATATGCCTTAGGAAAATGACCAAAATGCCCTTTTTATGCATAAATTCATTTTAAGCATATGAAACATAAATTTTGGCATCTAAACTGATTAGGCAACATTATTAGACATGTTAAGGCATATAATACTTGTTATAGGACTAGTTAGGCAGTTCGAACGCGTTTTACGTGAACGACGCGTTAAAGTGGCGTAAGCTACCTTAACGAGTCGTAATGGGTAGTAAACACTTAGGTTAGGTTTCGTTTTAGAATGTAGGCTTTGTTAAACCATATTACATGAGTCCCTACACTCATTTGGTTTACGAAACCTCATTTTATCCGATCCTCCGAATTAGGTCCGTTTATTAACTTAGTTACCTATACTAGGTGCCGTTTGATTTCCGTGGTCCCTCTAGCTTTGCTTGGTTGTTAGTCAAGATTTCTAAGCATCCTCAAGTGAGTACATAGCCCTCTCTTTTACTGTTTTCAAATGTTTTGGGGTGATACACATGTGCCTACTTGTTACTTTCGTGCTTTTCATGTTGTTATATCATATGCTTGTTATGTTCAATAGTACATATATAGTACATGATTTCATTAAGTTTTGCTATGTATGTTCCCTTAGCATGCTAGCACATTGTTTTACATTGGTTTGAACCGTTTAATTTGTGTGAACCGTTTGTAACCGTTTGATTTGTGTGAACCGCTTGTAACCGTTTGAATTGTGTAAACCGTTTGTAACCGTTTGATTTGTGTGAACCATTTGTAACTGTTTGATTTATGTGAACCGTTTGAATCTGTTTGAACCGTTGGGTTAGGGAAGTGATTAGGTAACGGGGAGGGTGTAATGTGTTAAAAGCATGGTGGATACGCCGCTGGTACTTCCTATATATAAGTGCTTTTAACACATTATATATCGTTGCGTTATTTAGATCACTTGGGCAAGGTTATTCAAAACAAAGTTATATTACAAGGTTTTTCTAACAACATAAACATTCGAGTTTTATTTCAAAAACAATTTACAATTTGGGTTTACTTAAACAAATGTTTTGGAGTTAAGATTCATCGTATCAGGGTTTTATAAAACAAATCTGTTTTGACATAGTTATTTCAATTTACATTTCAAACATTTTACAAAACTTGGTTTTCTAATTATCAATTTACAAAGGTGTTTAAGTTATATTTTCAAAACAAAAACGAGCCATGAATCTGACACTGTCATAAAATCCTCTGTACTCACCGGCATTTTATGGTGACGTATTTTCACATGTGTTTCAGGTACCATAGTTGGTGATATTTGATGATGATATTGATGCATGCTCACATAGGAACGGACGAGGCCTTAGTGACTTAATAACAATGAAAGTCTATTTGTTCATGTTTTGTTTCTAATTTCAATGTAATGTAAAACATTTAATTCAATAAAATAAGAAGTTCAATCCATGTGTTATGAAACAATGATTCTGTTGCAACACTCCCCGACGTTTCTACCACGATTTGTTGTTTTTCGTGGTCGGGGTGTGACAGAAAAAGTTGGTATCAGAGCTCATGGTTATAGGGAATTAGGTTATTAGTAATGCTTTGACCTAGTCTATAACCTTCCTAGGACCCTAACGCGAGTGTACTTGCGTTTAGTCATAAAACAGTACCGTCACCTATCTTTAGGTGACAACCACAATGAGAACATAAATTCCGAATCCGCTTTGAAAACTAATCATCTGTTCTAGGATGATTTATTATAAGGTTTTGAACCTTCAAAGTTTTCAAATTCTCGTCATAGTTTGGGGCTAAATAATGTGAATACGTGCAAACTGGAAGGGTGGGTGCCTGTACCCTGAATTTTCTGTCTAAGGCTAGAGTGTTTGTACAAATCCGCAGTATCGGACCAGTCACTCTTACCTGGGAACTCTTGGGGTGAGTGTCCACTTATAGGCGAGCATGTCTTCGCGATACATTATGAGGACCTATTTACTTTGATTCAACCTTTGTGTGTCGTTTGTTTGTTTCGTGGTTCGAACAAATGACCATCACTTATTCTTTTTGGTCAGTAATTGTAACATCCATACCCAATGTTGTAGAAGGCGCTAGGCGCTAGTCGGGCGGTGAGGTACCGCCTAGGGATTAATCGGAATGGGATTTTTATATGTATTTTTTCAAAATTATATATATACCCAATAATATAAAAATAATACTTCAAAATTCACATAAATACTTCAAGTTTCAGATAGTATGGTTCAATTTTGACCGATTTTGACCGCCTAGGACCGATTTTGACCGATTAATATAGTCCGATTAATCCGATTTTTGACCGCCTAGGTATCGCCTTTGACCGACTTTGACCATGGCCGATTAATTGACCGACTCGCTCAAAATTAGGCAGTAAGTGGCCGCCTAGCGCCTAGGCGCCGATTAATCGGCCGCCTAAGCCGATTTCTGCAACACTGTCCATACCCAATGCATTTCATTTGTTTTCTCTCTTGTTTCCCCTTTTTGAATGCCTCCACGACGCAACAATCAGGTACCTAATGAAGAACTGGCAGCTATCATTACGCAGCAAATGGCTGCTGCAATCCCAAACATCATTGTTCAATGTAACCTGGCCTTCAACAACAATAATGCTCCCTGCAACTTCAAGACATTCAACTCTGCCAAGCCATCAAAGTTTTCTGGGTCCCAAGGAGTAACTACACTTTTGCAATGGTTCGAGAGTCTAGAGAGCACCTTCAGACATGTTCAGTGTCCAAACGAGCGAAAGGTTGAATTTGCATCTAGTGTTTTTGAGAAACGAGCTTTAACATGGTGGAATGGTGTGATGAGAGATAGGGGTGCCGAGGTAGCACTGGTTCAAACCTGGGAAGAGCTTCGAGCTCTAATGATGAGGGAATTCTGTCCTCGTCATGAGATTAGAGCATTGAAAAGAGAATTCGACGATCTTAAGCAATATAGCGGTGAGCATCGAGCCTACATGGACCGTTATGAGGAGTTAAGTCTGTTATGCCCGAACATGGTTACGCCTTTGGATAAGGCAATCGAAAAGTACATTGATGGTCTCCCTGACTCAGTACAAGACATTGTGACTGGTAGCAATCCCACTACAGTTAGGCATGCCACTGAGCTATCCGCTACCTTGACTGAATCTCAGATCAGTAAAGGTAAACTTTTTCAAAAGGGTGATAAGAAACCGATCGAGGAATCGAAACCAAAGGAAGAGAAGACCGAATCCTCCAAGAAGTCAAAGAAGTGAAAGGCTTCTCAGAACTTCGCCATGGTCGCTCACAATGATCAAGCTGTCCCCAACCAACCAGCTCAACCCCCTGCTAGGAAGCCATACAACGGAACTGCACCCTTGTGCAACCAATGTAGTCTTCACCATCATGCCAATATAAAGTTCCGCAAATGCCAGACTTGTGGACTTATAGGCCATACAGCAAGAGTTTGCCCCGCTGCAGCTGCACCAAATCAAGCTGGCAACAATCCTGCTCAAGGTCGCTTTCTGCTGGGTTCTTGCTTCAACTGTGGCGAGATGGGCCATTTCCAAAGAAATTGCCCAAAGCTTTCTAATGCGAATCCAGCGCAAGGATGAGCGTCTGACCGATTAGAAGAGAACAATGTTTAGAAATAATCAAGCTTTATGTATTATTTTCTTTTGTTGTCAAGGTCTATGAAACAGTTGTCGATGTTGTTTATAAATAAATCTTTTATTTATATTGCAATGTATTTTTGTGGTTGCATGTATAAACAATATATCCCCTACAATACTGACAATCAAGGAATCGTATTCCTTGAAGAACAGACTACCCCCAAAATTCTTCCATTTTATGATCTCTTGCGTTTTCCACGAAAATCCTAAGTACCAGTTTCTTCCAAGGAAAACGAAGTACAAGGCGCAAGTTACAACTCTGGACGAATACCCAATCCTTAATAGGGTACCTAAGGGTATTTCCGTAAGTCCTTAATTGTTGAGTACCTTAATTCGAATGTTACGTTTCCTTGTAAACAAAATCGAATTTTGGAAGATCATCCTATCTTTCAGAAAGATTCTTAAGGACGTTGAAGTCCATCAACTAGGTTCGTGGTATACCTTGAATACCCATGTTCAAATTAGCGTCAAGTTAATATAACAAAATAATAACAAATTAATAACCAAGAAAACAATTATGTGCTTATGTGTTGACCCAATCAAAGTTGTCTCAAGCTTGTTCAAATTCTATCCCTTTCACATTATAAAACAAACTGTGCGAAATGTGCAAGAAATTACGTAATTATGGATGCATACATAATTATGGAATTTAGTGCACAGAAACCACAACAAGTTTTGTCATGTGTCTAGAGTTAATTCTATTCATTTCCATTTCTGACGAAGCACCTGTTGAAAATGACCCCGTCCGTTCATTTTCGTTTCTGAAGAATGTCCGTTGAGGGAAATGAATATCCTTTTGAGTTAATTCTATTCATTTCCGTTTCAGATGAAGCACCCGTCGAAAATGACTCCGTCCGTTCATTTTCGTTTCTGAAGAATGTCCGTTGAAGGAAATGAATGTCCTTTTGTTTATTCTTTCATTTCCATTTCTGAAGAATACCCGTCGAAGAAAATGATTATCCGTTCATTTTCATTTTCGTTTCTGAAGAATTTCCGTTGAGGAAATGAATATCCGTTTTATTATTCCTTCATTTCCGTTTCTGAAGAATACCCGTCGAAGAAAATGATTATCCGTTCATTTTCATTTTCGTTTCTGAAGAATGTACGTTGAGGAAATGAATATCCGTTTGATTATTTCATTTCCATTTCTGAAGAATACCCATCGAAGAAAATGATTATCCGTTCATTTTCATTTTCATTTCTGAAGAATGTCCGTTGAGGGAAATGAATATCCTTTTGGTTATTCCTTCATTTCCATTTCTGAAGAATGCCCGTTGAGGAAAATGACTCCGTCTGTTCATTTTCGCTTCTGAAGAATGTTCGTTGAAGGAAATGATAGGATTATGCCTTATCTTTGATGATTATTTAACACAAAGTCACAGACAGGCACCTACGAATAAATTTCGGGACGAAATTTCCTAAAGTAGGGGAGACTGTGACACCTGTGCCTCCGCGACCATCAAATAAATTCCAAACCATTGAAATATTGTGTTTCATACTTGGGATTTGTATAAATATGTGTATCATTTGCACATAACAATTCTCGTTCGATTTCGAGCTCTAAATCGCTTTCTGGAAAGTTATACGCGAACTGATGTGTAAACGTAATCAGTTTAACGCGAAAAACACTCCGGAACAGTGACAAAGGTTTAACATACCTTAAATAACCTTTACATAACTTAGAAATAAGTTTTGGAGGATTTGGTGTGTCGAAATCAAGTTTATTCGCTTAGAGGGACTAATTTCGACAAACTATGAAAGTATGCCGATTCGTACTGTAACAAACCTTCCGGAATATGATCATAAGTTAAACATTCCCTAAATATACTTTACATAGCTTAGAAATAGGCTTTGAGGTGTTTTGGTGCGCAAAAATAAACTTTATTGATCAATAGGGACTAAAAGCGTCAAAAAGTGCATAAGCTTGCATTTTCGCGCATATCTTTCGTTCTGAATATATCCGGACATCCAAAAATTTATGTAATCATTAAAATATTTTATTTTAGTGATTGGCATGATAAAATTCCACTCGTCGCGTAATTTGGATCGTTTTTGCGTTCGTTACGATTTCCGTCGTAATTAACCGAACAACGCAACCGTACGACCAAACGAACCGACATCTGAGATATTTTTGAGCACATTTCAAGTTCCCTATACTTTAAATTTATTTTAGAGCCTTGAAATGGGGTTAACGGGGCTTAAACGTGCCAAAAAAATCAAGTTTTACAAGTGCAGGGACCATTTTTGAAATTTCTGGCAGATACATTGAACTTGGTCCATTTTTGAGGTTTTGATGGTTTTAACCCAAGGTTTTGCACTCTATGGGCTGGAATTTGATGGTTTTAAGTATTCCCATGGTTTTGAAAACCATGTGCCCACTTGTAAGGTAAAGATCAAAGCACGATTTGCGAGAAACGATCCTAACGGTTCTCCGAAATCTATAAATACCCAAGCTCTCATTCCATTTTCCTCACACCTTGATCTAATTTTATGATCTAAGTTGAATATTTATGCTTCATACCTAAGTTTTTAGATCAAGTTCTTCTAGCTTGGACCCTTTGTAAGTATTCTTTCGTGTTTTTATGCGTTTTAAGCGTAAAAGTCAAACAGCGTTTGACTTTCTGCTTTGACAAGTCTATGGTCAACATGAAGTTCGTTTGAAATTCGTAACATGAGCGTAATCACGATGGTTATAGTCTCTTGTGACTATACCTACTGATTACCATATTGATTAGGTGTAGTGACGAGTCATAGTTTCGGTCAAAATACGTATTCATGCGTATTTTGCAACCAAACTATTCTTGGGTATCAAGACCCTTTGTCTTGATATCAAACTTGTTTTTTAACTTCTTTAAACATGTTTTAACATGTCTAGCTCGTCACTTTAGGTTTAGTGCTTATAAAGGGTCGTAAGATAAGCGGTCTAAACAACCGCTTAGACTTTCGAACCCGACCCATTTGGTAGATCATTAGGATTCGACCAAGCATTTATTGTGACCATAGTTGTATAGGGAATAACCTACCAAGGTTATACCTTATGGTCACTTCGTTTAGTTAGTTGTATGATAGGTAATTTATATGCCTTAGGAAAATGACCAAAATGCCCTTTTTACGCATAAATTCATTTTAAGCATATGAAACATAAATTTTGGCATCTAAACTTATTAGGTAACATTATTAGACATGTTAAGGCATATACTACTTTTCATAGGACTAGTTAGGCGGTCCGAACGCGTTTTACGCGAACGACGCGTTAAAGTGGCGTAAGCTACCTTAACGAGTCGTAGTGGGTAGTAAGCACTTAGGTTAGGTTTTGTTTTAGAATGTAGGTTTTCTTAAACCATATTACATGAGTCCCTACACTCATTTGGTTTACGAAACCTCATTTTATCCGATCCTCCGATTTAGGTCCGTTTATTAACATAGTTACCTATACTAGGTGCCGTTTGATTTCCGTGGTCCCTCTAGCTTTGCTTGGTTGTTAGTCAAGACTTCTAAGCATCCTCAAGTGAGTATATAGCCCCCTCTTTTACTGTTTTCAAATGTTTTGGGGTGATACACATGTGCCTACTTGTTACTTTCGTGCTTTTCATGTTTTTATATCATATGCTTGTTATGTTCATTAGTACATATATAGTACATGATTTCATTAAGTTTTGCTATGTATGTTCCCTTAGCATGCTAGCACATTATTTTACATTGGTTTGAACCGTTTGTAACCGTTTGATTTGTGTGAACCGACAAACCGTTTGATTTGTGTGAACCGCTTGTAACCGTTTGAATTGTGTAAACCGTTTGTAACCGTTTGATTTGTGTGTACCGTTTTTAACTGTTTAATTTATGTGAACCGTTTGAATCTGTTTGAACCGTTGGGTTAGGGAAGTGATTAGGTAACGGGGCGGGTGTAATGTGTTAAAAGCATGGTGGATACGCCGCTGGTACTTCCTATATATAAGTGCTTTTAACACATTATATATCGTTGCATTATTTAGATCACTTGGGCAAGGTTATTCAAAACAAAGTTATATTACAAGGTTTTTCTAACAACATAAACATTCGAGTTTTATTTCAAAAACGATTTACAATTTGGGTTTACTTAAACAAATGTTTTAGAGTTAAGATTCATCGTATCGAGGTTTTATAAAACAAATCTGTTTTGACATAGTTATTTCAATTTACATTACAAACATTTTACAAAACTTGGTTTTCTAATTATCAATTTAGAAAGGTGTTTAAGTTATATTTTCAAAACATAAACGAGCCATGAATCTGACACTCTCATAAAATCCTATGTACTCGCCGGTATTTTATGCTGACGTATTTTCACATGTGTTTTAGGTACCATAGTTGGTGATATTTGATGATGATATTGATGCATGCTCACATAGGAACGGACGAGGCCTTAGTGACTTAATAACAATGAAAGTCTATTTGTTCATGTTTTGTTTCTAATTTTAATGTAATGTAAAACATTTAATTCAATAAAACAAGAACTTCAATCCATGTGTTAGGAAACAATGATTCTGTTGCAACACTCCCCGACGTTTCTACCACGATTTGTTGTTTTTCGTGGTTGGGGTGTGACAAGTACGAAGAAGCAGGGCGTTACAGTCTCCTCTCCTTTAGGAAATTTCGTCCCGAAATTTAGGAAGAAGTAACGAAAAGGTGTGGATACTTAGTCTTCATATCACT
Source organism: Helianthus tuberosus (assembly GCA_030545235.1). Taxonomy (NCBI): domain Eukaryota; kingdom Viridiplantae; phylum Streptophyta; class Magnoliopsida; order Asterales; family Asteraceae; genus Helianthus; species Helianthus tuberosus. The sequence goes on from CM060448.1 coordinate 186,846,385, forward strand.
CTCGAGTTCACAAGTGAATTCAGCGCCACGTTTTCCTTCCAATCGAACCTTGATGATAGGAATTTGACCGTGCCTCAATTTCTTGACTCCTCGGTCCATGATTTCGACGTGTTTTTCCACGAAATGTAAAGTCTCGTTGATTTGAAGATCTTCGAGTGGAACTTGAAGTCCTTCGTCAGCTAAACACTTCTTTAAGTTTGAAACATGGAAGACAGGATGAACGTTGTTGAGTTCTTCAGGTAGGTCCAGTCTATACGCAACCTTGCCAATTCTTTCAAGAATTTTGAAAAGACCAACGTAGCAAGGTGCGAGTTTTCCTTTCTTACTAAAGCGAACCACACCCTTCCAAGGGGATACCTTGAGAAGTACGAAGTCACCTATCTCGAATTCCAAAGGCTTGCGACGCTTGTCGGCGTAACTCTTTTGTCGGCTCCTGGCTTTCAGTAAGTTGTCTCGAACCTGTAAAATCTTGTCTGTTGTCTCTTGTATGAGCTCGGGACCAGTGATTTGAACTTCACCAATCTCGTGCCAACAAATAGGCGAACGACACTTGCGACCATACAATGCTTCGAAGGGTGCCATTTGAATGCTCTCGTGATAACTATTGTTATATGAGAATTCGATCAAAGGCAAGTGTGAATCCCAGTTGCCACCAAAATCGATTGCGTAGGAAGAAAGCATATCCTCTAATGTTTGGATAGCACGCTCGGTTTGACCGTCTGACTGAGGATGAAAAACGGTGCTAAGGTTCAAAACAGTACCCATAGCAGATTGAAAGGTTTGCCAAAGACGGGATATAAAGCGACCATCACGATCGGAAATGATGTCAATGTGGATACCATGACGACAAATGATCTCATCAGTGTAGATTCTAGCCAATTTCTCGACTTTGAAATCTTCACGAATGGGAAGAAAATGAGCTGATTTGGTCAATCGATAACGATCACCCAAATACTGTCATGACCAGAAGAAGTACAAGGGAGTTTGGTGATAAAATCCATAGCGATGCTCTCCCATTTCCAGACAGGAATTTCTGGCTGTTCGAGCAAGCCAGAGGGACGTTGGTGTTTAGCTTTCACCTTCACCTTCGAACAAGTAAGACATTTTGCAATGAAGATGGCGATATTCTTCTTCATTCCAGGCCACCAATAGGACATACGCATATCTTGGTACATCTTATCAGCACCAGGATGAATGGAATATCTCGATTTGTGTGCCTCATTCATCAGAAAGTCTCGAAGGTTGTCACGATTTGGAATCCAGATACGATTGAGATAGTATAGCATACCATCGGATTTAGACACAAGATCTTTTTCAACACCACCTCGTATCTCAACGAAGTGACTACCTTCGTTAATAGAGGCGTATTGAGCTTCACGAATACGGTTTTGAGGATCATTAACTAGTTGAAGATAACTAATACCCTTTACATGAGTTTTACGACTAAGCACATCGGCTACTACATTCGCTTTACCTGGATGGTAGCGAATTTCGCAGTCATAGTCGTTTAACAATTCCACCTAACGAAGTTGACGCATGTCCAGTTCCTTTTGTTTGAAGATATGTTGAAGGCTCCTATGGTCGGTGAAGACCACACACATGGTACCATAAAGGTAGTGTCGCCAAATCTTCAACGCAAAAACAAATGCGCCTAGTTCAAGGTCGTGAGTAGTGTAGTTCTTCTCATGTATCTTGAGTTGTCTCGACGCGTAAGCGATAACCTTGTCTCGTTGCATAAGGACACAACCAAGACCAAGGTTTGAGGCATCACAATACACGATGAAGTCATCGTTACCATCGGGAAGCGCGAGGATAAGAGCATTACAAAGCATGTGTTACACCCCAACCGATGGCGGAAACATCAGGATGAGACGAAAACGAGATTGCAAGAGACTTCATAACACTATCTGACAATATAATTTAAATCCAATTTCATTTCAAGACTAAAATGTCATAGAAGGTTCAAACAAAAGACAACAATTGTTTCATAACATAACATCAAACTAACAAAATAATCTAGGTGTGTATCTAAGTCCAACTATATTGCATTTCTTCTTGTAACATCATTTCATCAATCAACCTGCAACATGTATTAAAATAGAGTTCAATGCAAAAGCAAAGGCGAGTATACTGGTTTTGTTACATAGCATAATATAGTATAAAAAAGTGCTCATATCCAACATGATTCATAATATGCAATACTAGTATGCTAAAATGGTGTACAATATGTTCAAACCCAAGTATACAATGCGTTAAAAGAGCCTAATCCCAAATAGAGTAGTGGGAGGTAACAAGTTTAACTTATCAATACCCCAAGACTAATGGGCGGTGCGTTAATCCTATAGCGCTATAATTGTTAAGGTAGGCTAGCAAAGTTAATGAGCATATATCGACCAAGTAGTTTACTAAGCATACGGGAATAACAAGTATCACATATAATTTCATGTTAAGCATGGATAGAGTTAAAAAAATAGTTTCATGTGAGTGTGATTTCGTATAGAATACATGTTGCATCCCAAAGTGTTTAAAGAGTAAAAATGGGATCGAGTATACTCACGGTTTTGCAAGCTTTCTTACTTGAAATCCCGCGAGTGGTGTTTGGTTGATGGATTAGTTTGGAGCACCTTGTCCTTCTACATGAAGAAAGCATAGGTGTGTGAGTTTGGGGGATAATTGAAGATTATGGATTCGGAATTTAAAATACAAGAACATAGAAATATGAAAATAATCATCCATCACATATGATGCTTAGATGATGTACTTACTAACTTGACAATGTCCACTTGTTCATCATCAAGAGTTCGGTTTGTTTGAATGTTACATAAGTATTACATAGAGTATACTATATCATATATGTCAAGCATGAGGTAGAAGATTAAAGTCTTCATTTAGGCACCTCTAAGTATCATAGAAATCATGCACGAGGTAGGAAGAACATAGCTTCCATTTAGGTACCTCCATTGTTCACCACTACACTTGTTGTTATAAACAACAAGGAGGGTCATGAACTTACAAGAAATAATGAAATAACAACAACTAATCTATGGAAAACATCAAGAAGTGAGTGGATTTCTATGAAAGATATCCCAAGCTAGTCTAATAATCACACATTCATCAAGCTTCAAGCTTGAACACTTATTGTGGGTAAAAACCCTAACTAAAACAGAATGTTTGTGAGGTTTTAACCTCTGATTTAACATTTCTCAGCCTTTTTTTAAGGCTAACTAACCATAGATGAGGTTATAAGCATTAGGACATAGGTTTGAGATGAGTTAGACTCAAGTTCAACTAAGATTAACAAGTTTAGATGAAAACAGAAATGAACAGTCCACTTTGGAGCCTTTCTGGTGACATTCCAGAGCTTGGTTTTCCATGGAAAACCTCTGGAAATGTTCCCAAGGTTGTTCCAAGCAAGTGGGAAAAAGAATCAAATGAAAAGGTTAAGAAATGAGAGAGTTATGCATACTTTTGTAACTTGGTATGAATTTGCTCGAATTCGTGATTAACAGCGGATTAGAGGAGGATTTGAGAGTGTTTTTGATGATTTGCAAAGTGTAAAATGCCTAGATTATGTTTGGGTTTTATAGGGAAAAGTTAGGTTAGGTTATGGTTGGGTAATAAATGTTAAACTCGGTTTAAACTAAAAAAATCACCAAAATCGCGCCTAAAACAGACCTGAGTCAGCCTGTTTGCGCGCTGGGCTTGCTGGCGGGCCGAGAGTTTAAAGGTTTTTCGGTGCTTGATTAGTTCAATGTGAAGACATAGCTCAGCTGGTTGTGTTGTGCGTGCCTTATCATCGAACCGGGTAAGCATGCAGGTTCGAATCCTGCTGCCACCCTTTTTTGTTATTTTTAGCATTTAATGAGTTTCCTTGTTACATAAATGGCCCTTGTACTTTAGTTTCTTTTGGAAACATACCAAACTAGTTTATACCTATAAATCAATTAAATTAGTTAAATAATTAGCTAGATAAGTTAACTTGGTTTACTAACTAGGTTAGCTTGGTTTAACTTTAAGCTAACCTTAAAACCTAACGGGGCTAACTAGAGTGTTTTTATAAATAAAAGAATGAAACTCTTAGATTGAAAACGAATTAATTAATTAGATAAAATAAATAATCATTTAAGGATAGGAACCTTTCTACGATTATGTGAAAGTTTCGAGTTAAAAGATTAGGATACAAATTTCGCTATTTCACAAGCTTAAATTAGTTTAGCGAGCATAGAACATCAAAGTATAATATAGGATCGAGGATCTTAAATAATATTTCATTCAAACGTGAATCGTTCATCTGTTGCACATAAAACTAATTATGAATACACGAACATGATTAAAATAGCTTCGTTTTCATTACGATCAATAGTCTTGAATTACAATTGAAACGAAAGTAGATTACAAAGGGAGTACAAGTGTCTAAATATGGAAAGTACAACACGACTTACTAAAATAAGAAAGTGCAGAAATGCGGAGCGTTATAGCATGTCCTTAAGAGTTTGAAAAGATTCCTCTTGTTCGGGACCCCAAACAAAAGGTTTCTCCTTTTGAGTCAAAGAGGTTAAAGGAACAACGATCTTTGAAAAGATGGAGATAAAACGACGATAAAAACCAGCAAGACCAAGAAACGAACGAATTTCAGACGGAGACTTAGGTGCGATCCAATTCTTCACTGCTTCGAATTTAGCAGGGTCAACGTGAATACCACATTCGTTGACAGTATGACCAAGGAATTGAACCTCTTTTAACCAAAATTCGCACTTGGAGAATTTGGCGGACGTTCAGTACGGAGAAGTTGAAGGATAAGACGCAAGTGTCGCTCATGCTCTTCTTGTGTCTTGGAATAGATAAGAATATCGTTGATGAAAATGATTACGAAATGGTCCAAGTACGCTTTCCACACGCGGTTCATCAAATCCATGAAAACAGCAGGTGCGTTGGTCAAACCAAAGGGCATGACCACGAACTCTGTGACAACCCAAACTCTCAAAAATCAAAGTTGTTGAATGGCTAATGTACTGACTGAACAAATAACAAAAACTCAATATGAGCCAAACGAAGTAATCTGATTGGACCTTTGAATTCTCTCAACTTAAATGACTTATTAGAACATGGCCGACAATTCCACTGATCTATTCACATGCAAAGATTGATTTTCCCACTGACAAATCTTGAGCTTAGATCACATGGGCCGCTCCACTTATACTAATTGCAATTGGACCTTCAATCTAATTCACGTGGTAATCTGATCAGCTAAGTGATATTGAGCCGCACAAAAGTAACACATTTGGACTTTAATAATGATTCAATTTGATAAACGAATTCTTATTTGTGACAACAATCTATCCATATTGGTGACAGCCCAATTACATGGGCTTGAGCCCATTTCAGCCAACAGGAATCACCCCCCCCCCAAAGTTATTAGTTATTGTTTGCTATTATATTTGTTTATCATAAACTTGAAACCAAAACAAACCCTATCTCTCTCAAGTTACGTGCGGCATAGCAGACCCCCCCTTTGATAACATCATATATCAGATCGAACTTTTGGTTAGTAAATTCTCTTGTTTAAGTTGTGTTGATAAGCTTGTTTGTGTGATGTGCATGATATTAGAATTATGATATTAGGGTTATGATAAATATCGTATTAAACTTTCTGTTGTATTTAATCAAGATTATGATGATTGGCTTGTATGCTAGTGTGTATTCAAACCCATGTTTCGATTTGTTATTATTAAATTATTAACAACCTGAGTGGTGATTTTAGAATGATAAAAGGTTGGTTAAGGAACTTTAATAATGAACCGATGATAATTGTAAGTTTAGAGTTAAACTGAATATGGGCTTGCATGATTAATGATGTGTTAGTGTTAAATGGTGTTCTATTCATGGGGATCATTAATATAGATGCTAACAAAATATATGTTTATGATTGATCTAGATTATGTAATGGAAGGATCATAGTGATAGTTGTCTGATGTGGTTCGTTTGATTGTTTAATATTGTTGTTGGGACCTTAGGTGATAACATGATTGAATAATTATGGGTGTAACTAGTTTAGGGGGTTACTGATGTTGATAATGATTATAGTTAATAACCCACAAAACAATAGGAATGATTAATCTGGGCGTGGTATGTGTTTGGGCCACCATAGCATAACAAAATCGGGCATAAATCTGTTGGGTCGTTGCACATAAGAAACAAATTAACTAGCGGGTTGGCCGCCGTACATGTGATGCGAAGTGGGCTTCGGGAATTAAACAAGTGGGCCGGTCCGGGTGGGCCAGGAGCTGGAACAGTAATTGCGCCTGAGTTGCGGGCCTGGACGGGTTGGGCCTGGGTCTCGCATAATGGGTTTACGGGCCACGAGTGGTACATGAACTTGCACATTTTTGTATGTTTGAAACATGATGGTATTAGAATATTTGAAACGTGATAGGCAAAGTATAACTCTATACATGTAGCATCTAGTATGCGAACATACTTTACATGATGGAATTCATGCATGACTAAGTGTTATAACATGTCTCTGGATAAATGTATACGACGTGTGTAAATGTGAATGGTGGCTAGATCCTGGTATGTCACACGCCTCGCGGGGGTTTCCGCATGTGGTATTTTGGGGGTGTGACAGATTGGTATCAGAGCCATTGGTTATAGTGAACTTGGTTTTAAAAGGGGAAAAAGTTTTTATAAAACCAGACTATAACCGAACAGTTCTGAATACGTGAATACGACCATGACACTCAGCTTCAGATTGCAAGGTTCGTCTTTCTTACTTGTTGCATATATTACATGGCTAGTACACATTTGTTTATGACGTAGCATACAGACACACACTTGTCACTATAGTCTGATTACATGAATTGCTTGCTTACATTATGATGCATTGGTAGTATGTCATAGTCTTGGGATTTCTGTGATCTTATAGTTTTGATAACCTTTGTTTGGCACTCGAGTTTGGGGAACCATTTGACATGAGTTAGGAGGAACTGAGATGAGCATGAAAATCACAATATTATTGTGGGTGCACACATAATAATAATGTGGAGTGCATGTGAGTCCCAGTGAGGCTTAACATGTGAAAAAGGGGTTCCGTTCCATTATTTGGTTGATGTGAAACACAACAGTCTATAGGAGTCATATCAGTGATTGTCTCCTACTTGAATGTGATCTTTTCATTTCCCTCTGAAACCTTTCGAATCCCGATGCTATCGAGTATTACCTGAACACCCACCTGAACGCCTAGCGAACTGTCTAGAATGTTAGGTGCTTGTACGAACATCCCCGAGTTGGATGTTGCAGCATCAATGATTGGCCTGTACCCCTCTCACACCTCTTTGTTTGTGGGAACTCAATGTACTGACGACTTAGACCCCGAAGTGCGATCACTTCTGCAACACCCTGGAAACATACCGTGTATTACTCAGTCAACTTGCAAGGATGATGGACAAGAGGGTAAACGTAGTACTTTACCGACCTCAGTATTTGGAGGACCCTGATTACCGGCAATGAACACCAGCGAATTGACTTCAATCGAATCCTTAACCCTAGCCAGTGACTCATGGGAGTCAACTCTTACGAATCAATCAGGTCATAAGCAAAGACAATCGACTACGGTGTGGAACGCGTAGCTGGCAGCACAATGAGTAGCGTCTTAGTACATGGCACGGAACGGGAAAAGATGGACCCTTTCGGTGAAAGATCGTAGGGCTCCGCTTCAAGCCACGATAGAAGAGGTAACAGTTACGGCAACATCAAGGTACTGGTAATCGTAGCCTACAGTATGGAAATGAAGGTGCCTAAGCCATGGATAGGCCGATGATAATTCAAGACGAAAACAACCAAGGGGATGACGACAGTACTGGAAACCCTTGTAACGAAAACAACACTGGAAATGATGTTTATGGAAGGGCAATTAGGATTGGTATAAGCGACGCCAGACAAAATAGCAACATGGTAGATTGTAAGGGAAACTAATCGCTTCGTCTCTGCTCTGTTTAACCCTAATGCTTCATGAAACCGAACCGGTTGTGGATCTGACTGATGGCAAGTCAATGGAAACCTCCTATGTTCGTTGGGATGCAAACTCGACCTTGTGGGACAAGTGTTCGACATCAACCTTTCTTCTGTTATTCTTGATAAATGTACCCTGTGAGGAGAAAATTTTACGTACCCCTCTCCTTAGTGGAGGATTGTTATCTGTTCTAACGCGTCTGAGTGACGCAACGGTTAGCGTCATTTCAGCAATGAAAGCAGGAGTGTCTATGGAGGGATTACCCCGCTATGTTAGCAAGTGTTATTGACGTTAAGTCTAGGAAAAAAAGGGACCGAGGATCCACCAGCTGTTCGTGATTACCCTCAATGTGCTACCCGAGGAACTTCCAGGATTATCTCCGCAACTGTTAGGTAGGATCTCAGTTTGACCTCACGCCAGAGGCAGTTCTAGCTACTCGTACTCTTTACTGTCTTGCACTAGGAGGGTTGCAGGAGCTGTTTAATCAATTACAGGAACTGTCGGGTAGGAGTTTTCGCTTTAAGGAGCCCCCGTTATACCCATTAAGAGAAGCCTTTTCGTATGTGTACTGAATATCGGGAAATCAGCAAGATGACAGTTGAGAACCTTTTGCCTCGACCTTGCATTGACAACCTGTTGACCAGTTGTGAGGGTCAAGCCCCCCCCCATTCGAGGATTGTTTAACGAACAAGCTAGTATCAGATGGAAGTCCAAGGGGAGAATTTTCCTGGAACGCCCTATCGAACGCAATGCGGCCAGTGCGACTTGGAGTTAATCAACATACCAGCAGTTTTATGGACCACATGAATTGACCGTGTTTATCCATGACGTTTTGGATCATTTCCAGGAGAAAGAAACATCATGGGCGGCATTTGTGTCTTATTTTAAAGCTCCTGAGGGAGGAGCCACTTCGCGCGAAGTCTGGTTAAATGTAACTACTGGATTCGAGAGGTACATTTTTGACCATGAAATCAACGAAGTGGAATAAATGTGCAACTCGCTACGACCCATTCGGTTAGAAACCGATTGGCACCAAAGATTCATTCGGGATACAACAATTTTTGGGTTTTGCTAGATGCTATCGCAGATTCATCACGGAATTTTTGAAGGTTGATCAACATTAACCTCTTTAGCACAGCGGGGTGCTGTGAACTCTTGAGAGACAAAACTGGAGAACGCTTTTTTTTTCAGCCACTGAAATTTAACTCTACAATGTAATGAGCATCGTCTTTATCCAAGAGTATTGATGATCTAGTGGTATACCATGATGCTTCGAATCAGAGTCCCAGTTACACATCGATGCAACACGAGAAGGAGATGGCCCACGTGGTGGACTTACAGGAAGAACTGCACGAGTCACGACCTGCGGTGGAAGCCGTAGTCTTTGGATTTAAATTGGAGGCATTACTTGGACGGTACCGAATGCACCACTTAGACCGAACACAAGGGCCTCCTGTGTACCCTTGTTTCAAGAGAGCTAAACATGTGATGGCAACGCTGGGTGGAACTTTTGAATGAATACGACCGTGAAACCTAGACGTGCACGAGCTTTGCAGCTCGCTATCGACTTTAACATACCTGATCAGACTCGCCTTGTTCAAATTAAAGAACTGAAGGAAGAGAGTTCTCAAGATTGACCCATGTGGGGCATGGGGAAGCAACCTTTTGCAGGTCGGACAATATTTGCTACTTCATGGAACGAATATGGACCTCACTATACAGCAACCTTAGGGAACTGGTGCAGGCGAAGCACACGGGCCTCGATATCCTATTCATCTGAGTTTTGATAGGATGTATTAAAACCTGAAGACCATGTACGGGTGACTGGGCCTGAAGGCCCACATAGCCACGCATGGGAACGAAGTTTGACATGTGGGAAAGTCAAGGTGGGATATTAGCAATAAAAACACCCATATGAAAGTGAGAACAGACTACCATGGATTTTGCTGCTAGCCTACTTACAACTCGCAACGGAAACTGGTGTTACCTGGGTGATCGTTGATTGTCTCACGTAACCAGTATACTATCTTGCAATCAAGGAAACTGACGAGTCTTCACGGCTTGTAAACATTCTTCTGAGAGAGGCGGATTAGGCACGAGGTGCCAACTTCTGTTACCTTTGATTTTGAGCTATACCTGATTGATAACAGGCAATACACAACACCCTTGGCTCACATCTAGGCATGAGTGTTACTCATCACTGTAGAACAACCGGACAGAGTAACGAACCATCCGGACACACGAAGACATGCTGCGAGCATGTGCGTGATTGACTTTAGTAAACATTTGGGAAGGACATTCATCTTTGGGTGAGCTCTACTGCAGCCATTACCGTATTAGTATGCATACAACTTTGTTTGGGGCATTGCATGGATGATAACGCCAATCTCCTCGTGGACTGAGGTGGATGACAACCTGATCACGGGTCCAGGACTTGCACTCGAAACTCTTGGGAAGATTATTTAGATTGGAAATCGGGTGGCGACAACGCTTGATCGCCAGGAAACTTGATAACTTAGGAAACACCGGGAGTTCGCTGCAGGCAAACGTGTCATATTAGAAGTCTCGCCCTAGGAGGGTGCGGTACGCCTGGGGAAGCGTGGCGAGCTTAACTTACATCATGTTGGGCCATACAAACTCGACTTACCTGATGATTTGGGTAGTGTACGTGATGGCATTTATGTCTTGAATCTACGGTAGTGTTTGTCCGATGGAACGCTTGTGATACCCTTATCAGAGTTTGAGTTTAAAGACAAGTTGCAATTGTTGGGGAATCTACTGAAATCATGGACCACGACGTCAAGATTCGTTAACATAGTCGTATCCCGATTGTGAGAGTTTGTTGGAACTCAATACGTGGACCAGAGTTCACGTGGGAGCACGAGGATCAGATGAAACTCAAGTATCCTCAACTTTTTCCTAATGATCAATCTAATTCTGGTACTACTGGTGAATTTTGGGACGAAATTTCATTTCAAGTTGGGGATGATGTGGCACCTGAGGAAAATCTTTAGCAATCTTGATTTATCACTTCACTCCTCTGTGCTTACTTGTCAAATTTCGGGACAAAATTTCTTTCAAGTTGGGGATGATGTGACAACCCGAACTCTCAAAAATCAAAGTTGTCGAATGGCTAATGTACTGACTGAACAAATAACAAAAACTCAATATGAGCTGAACGAAGTAATCTGATTGGACCTTTGAATTCTCTCAACTCAAATGACTTATTAGAACATGGCCGACAATTCCACTGATCTATTCACATGCAAAGATTGATTTTCCCACTGACAAATCTTGAGCTTAGATCACATGGGCCGCTCCACTTATACTAATTGCAATTGGACCTTCAATCTAATTCACGTGATAATCTGATCAGCTAAGTGATATTGAGCCGCACAAAAGTAACACATTTGGACTTTAATAATGATTCAATTTGATAAACGAATTCTTATTTTTGACAACAATCTATCCGTATTGGTGACAGCCCAATTACATGGGCTTGATCCCATTTCAGCCAACAGGAATCGCCCCCCCCCCCCCCAAAGTTATTAGTTATTGTTTGCTATTATAATTGTTTATCATAAACTTAAAACCAAAACAAACCCTATCTCTCTCAAGTTACGTGCGGCATAGCAGACCCCTCCCCCCCTTTGAGAACATCATATATCAGATCGAACTTTTGGTTAGTAAAGTCTCTTGTTTAAGTTGTTTTGATAAGCTTGTTTGTGTGATGTGCATGATATTAGAATTATGATATTAGGGTTATGATAAATATCGTATTAAACTTTCTGTTGTATTTAATCAAGATTATGATGATTAGCTTGTATGCTAGTGTGTATTCAAACCCATGTTTCGATTTGTTATTATTAAATTATTAACAACCTGAGTGGTGATTTTAGAATGATAAAAGGTTGGTTAAGGAACTTTAATAATGCACCGATGATAATTGTAAGTTTAGAGTTAAACTCAATATGGGCTTGCATGATTGATGGTGTGTTAGTGTTAAATGGTGTTCTATTCATGGGGATCATTAATATAGATGCTAACAAAATATATGTTTATGATTAATCTAGATTATGTAATGGAAGGATCATAGTGATAGTTGTCTGATGTGGTTCGTTTGATTGTTTAATATTGTTGTTGGGACCTTAGGTGATAACATGATTGAATAATTATGGGTGTAACTAGTTTAGGGGGTTACTGATGTTGATAATGATTATAGTTAATAACCTACAAAACAATAAGAATGAGTAATCTGGGCTTGGTATGTGTTTGGGCCACCATAGCATAACAAAGTCAGGCATAAATCTGTTGGGTTGCTGCACATGAGAAATAAATTAACTAGCGGGTTGGCCGCCACACATGTGATGCGAAGTGGGCTTCGGGAATTAAACAAGTGGGTCGGTCCGGGTGGGCCAGGAGTTGGAACAGTAATTGCGCCTGAGTTGCGGGCCGGGACGGCTTGGGCCTGGGTCCCGCACAATGGGTTTACGGGCCACGAGTGGTACATGAACTTGCACATTTTTGTATGGTTGAAACATGATGTTATTAGAATATTTGAAACGTGATAGGCAAAGTATAACTCTATGTAAGTCCCGTGAGCCGTGCGGATCGTAACAGAATCGTCTATCCAACCTAGAGTGCGGAATCCCCTAGATCAGATTTCACAGAAAACGAGTAGAAACAGAATCAAGAACACGATACACTTTCAATCCGGTCTTCTATTGATTATCCAACTCAAATGTTTACAATCAATTCAAGACCCACTAGAAATCTCTTAGCCACTCTCTATAGATTTCTCCCAATGTCTCCAATGTCTAACCTCAACCCTTATGCCAAGCCTTGTTTATATTCTCCAAGCCCATAATACTAAATAACTCCCTAACCAATATGCTAAGCTCAATACAAAATATCCAAAGAGTAAGTAAACAAACTATTAAGCTGTTGTCACAAAACATGCACCAACAAACTCCCCCTTGATAATAGCTTCATAGTGTAACTTTGTCTTCAAACATCTTGCAGTCTTTTGGTCTTTGGATAGTGTCAGCTACACAGTTTCTGACATCAACAAACTCCCCCTTAGCTGATGCTTCCAATCTCCAAAACTTTCACTCGTTGTAGATCAGCGAACTAGCAATCTTTGGTTAAGCAAGTATCTCCAACTCTTCCATATCTCTCTCTCTTTCTGCAATGTAGCACAAGGATCCTACCATGCATCTTCACACGAACTTCACTTCACTCTCAATCTGCACTTTACTTGTATTCTGCACTTCATTTTGATAACTGCATCAATCTGTTTAGAAACACAAGAAAGTAACTCGAAAAACCATTAGCTTTTTTCACATGTAAAGATAAACCAATATTTTATCTTAGTTTGCAAAAACAACTACCTGTCAGTTCAAAATGGGAGATCTTTTAAAAAGAAATATTTTTGGTATTTTTGATTTTTCAAAACAAACTAGCAAACTAAATTAAACTAAAAATATTTCCAATACTTCTTTTTGTGAGTATCATGTGCAAGAAGATCATATCAGCAAAATCAAACTGTTTCACACCATTATATAATTCTTTATATAATTTTCATGAAAAGCAGTTCAAGACGATTACCAGTATGTTCGTCCACCTAAACAAAATGCACGAACATTTCAAGTACCATTAACGTATGATACGTTAAGGTAATATTAATTCTGATATATTAGTGTGTCCCACTTCAGGATATACCCCCGCGATCAAGGTATGCACAAAGATTCATCGTAGTAGGTGAGTATACTGAATTCATCCGTTTTGTTTTTCAACGTTTAGATAATTGGTGAACAGGTCAGTACTTCCGTACAGCAGAGAGACCAAAATATCTAACGAGGGCTAAGACAAATACCATTTTTGGTACGATTTGTGCATTTTGCACTTATTGAATGACTCTCTATGAGAGCTTCTTCATTTTTCAGGGTTTTGGCATTTTTAGCTCTTTTAAGATATCCTGGGTGTGTCTAGGTCAGCATATATCTGGATGCAGCAGAAGGACACCCCTGATATCCCCAGATGAAATAACAGTATAAAGACCCAAAACTTCAGATTTTGGCAATCTATCAACGCAAGATTTAAGGTCATTAAACCATACACCACTGATGTGTTCCCCACTCATACTCAGTTTATTTAGGTTTATATCACATTGGTAAGTTGATTATTTCATGCTTTTACCTACTGGTATATCATATGATGAAGCTGCTATTACACTTAAGCATTTTAATTCAGTTCGAGTGTGACGGTCTAACTTGCTGATGTACTATCATTTCTTCTTTTTCACACCATGAAAACTCATTTTTGATTTTCTATTTTTTTATGTTTTTGGATTTTTAAAATTTTATAACTTACTACCCCTAAACTCACGCACTAACAAACTCTTTTTGGCTTAGAGGAATTTCTCCCCCTAAATTTTTGTTTTTCTGGAGTAAGTTTTAAAAACATAAATTTAAAAACACAAACAAACTCCCACCTTAACCTGACTACAATTTTTCACGTTTTAAGTTTAAAAACAATCAAAATGATCACAGAAGTAAATAGTTCGTTACCCATGTTAACCTACTATTCACCTCAGATGCTTTACAAGAATAACCACTGTCGAACACATCAACAGTCCTTCTTGGTCATCCTGCATACACTCAACAACTCAGTTAGTCTTGAGAACCCAAGCCATGATAGTCTTGGGTTTTCCAAATTCATCCAATACAGGAACATCCATCCAATATCCATCACTCCTCAGTGGAGTCTTGGGTAAATTTTTATCTAGATACCTTCTTCTCCCATTATTATACCATGAATTTTGGAAAAATTTTGGATGTTGTTGAACATTTGAGTTACTAAAACCCCTATGTTCGTTTCTTCTTTGAAAATTTCGATTACCAGAAGTCTGGTATCGATTTTGATATCCAAAATTTTTATTTTGACTTTGAAACCGATTTGATTTACCACTATATTGACTAAATTGTGGAGAAATACTTCTTGGTCTATCAAAACGTTTCGAAGTTGAGGGTTTTGATTGAGATTCAGGTTTCTTTGTCTGACAACTTGTTTTTACATTATTGCTTGACCCAACCTGATTCCCGTTTTTAACATCATCAACTTGTTGTTTACCTTTCTTCAAAGGACAACAACTTGCCACATGCCCTTTGTTGTGACATTTAAAACAAGATATTTTCTTATAAGTTTTCTTTTTGTTTGATCCCTTTTTAAATGTTTTGACCTTTTTGTCTTCAGTATCCTCATCCACTTTATGAGGTGTACTGTTAGACCCAACAGATTCTTTCAAAGAAACTGGACTATTTGGCAAGTCCACAGCTATCGGATCCACTACCTCTTGTGC
This sequence comes from Helianthus tuberosus, assembly GCA_030545235.1. Lineage (NCBI taxonomy): Eukaryota > Viridiplantae > Streptophyta > Magnoliopsida > Asterales > Asteraceae > Helianthus > Helianthus tuberosus. Next base: position 186,861,756 of record CM060448.1, read on the forward strand.
AGTGGTTACAAAATCAATTAGGTCTTCTTCTTTTGGTAGAAAAGAGTAGTCTTGATTTCCAGAAGATGAAGCTTTAGCAAACCCCACCCTTGTTTTATCATTACTCCTTTTTAAACCTTTTTGAATTTGAGTCCTGACTAACGAAGAATTTTCAAAATTGTTTAACTTCCCCTGAAGTTCAACAATTTTGGCTTGTGCATCAGCCAATTTTGTGCACTTTTCTGAAAGCTCGTTAGTCTTTTCTTTCACAGTTTCACGAGCCAAATCAATGACCTGTAACAGTTCATTGACTTTGCTTATTAAACTGCTAATTTCTTGTTCATTTGATTTGAGTTTATCTAAACAATTTGACTCTCTTTTAATCAAAAGAACATTTAACTCTTTTCGGTTTTCCAAATCACCTAAAAGAGTTTTGTTTTGCTCCGATAGTCTGTTAACTTTACCTTGTAGTTCAGTGCAATTAAGACATGTATGACTTACAGATTCTGATGATACCTTCACCTCTGATGTAAGTTCATTCACATCCTTCAAGCCCTTTGAAACTTCTGCATCCTTCTTCTCAGCATTCTCCTCATCTGCTTCCTTCTTCTCTTCTATCTCAGCAGCTCCTTCTCCAATCTTCACAGCTGCAAGCTCAGCTACCAATGCTTGATCACAAGTAGTTACTTGTGAAGAGATCTGATAACGTTTTTCCAAAGCTTCCCACAGATCTCTAGAATTTCCATAGTTCTTGAAAGTATGTTTAACACTCTTAGGCAAGCACATCTTTATTGCTGCTAACGCTTTCTTCTCAGCATCAACCAACTTTTTCTCAGATTCATCCATCTTGTCATAAGAAATCACCTTAACTCTTCCTTCAATACGACGTGCAGGAGCAACATATCCATCAATCAGACAACACCACATTCTTGTATCTTGATTTTTCACAAATGCCTCAAACTTCTCCTTCCAGTCAGCATATTCTTTGACGTTTGTAAGCTTTGGCCAATTCTTAACAATCTCCCTTCCATTGTTCATCTTAGCTATCACGCAGCGCAAAAGTTTAAATGAATTTTGGTAACCTGTGTCAAAATCCAAATCTAACTTCTCTACTGGTCCTTGTCTAGCTTTTACCGTAAGCGAACTGATGAAACCGTACAAATATTATCCGAAAACTGTTTTTTTTCCCTAAAAATCCAAGGAATTCAATGGTGCAACCGGTTTTCTGAGATGAGTTACAGATGATTTCCTAAGCTCGAAACGGTGAAATTTTTCTTACGCAACCTTCGGAAAATTCCACCCCTTCCGAAATGAATAGAAATGGTCCGAAATGGTTATCTGAAAAGGTTCTTTATCCGAAATGAGCAACCCTAATCCGAAATGAACAAACTGATCCGAAATCAGCACCCTCTTGTCCGAAATGGTTCGTCTGATCCGAAATGGAACTGTCTAATCCGAAATACAAGGTTCCTGGTCCGAAATGCTTGCTTTTAATCCGAAATGGATTCGAAATGCAACAAATCTGGTCCGAAATGGGTTGGCCACCACACATGTGATGCGAAGTGGGCTTCGGGAATTAAACAAGTGGGTCGGTCCGGGTGGGCCAGAAGCTGGAACAGTAATTGCGCCTGAGTTGCGGGCCGGGACGGGTTGGGCCTGGGTCTTGGACAATGGGTTTACGGGCCACGAGTGGTACATGAACTTGCACATTTTTGTATGGTTGAAACATGATGTTATTAGAATATTTGAAACGTGATAGGCAAAGTATAACTCTATGTAAGTCCCGTGAGCCGTGCGGATCGTAACAGAATTGTCTATCCAACCTAGAGTGCGGAATCCCCTAGATCAGATTTTACAGAAAACGAGTAGAAACAGAATCAAGAACATGATACACTTTCAATCCGGTCTTCTATTGATTATCCAACACAAATGTTTACAATCAATTCAAGACCCACTAGAAATCTCCTAGCCACTCTCTATAGATTTCTCCCAATGTCTCCAATGTCTAACCTCAACCCTTATGCCAAGCCTTGTTTATATAGGACAAGGTTTGCACATGGGCTTTGGTCTGGGCCAGGCCATTCTCCAAGCCCATAACACTAAATAACTCCCTAACCAATATGCTAAGCTCAATACAAAATATCAAAAGACTAAATAAACAAACTATTAAGCTGTTGTCACAAAACATGCACCAACACTCTATACATGTAGCATCTAGTATGCGAACATACTTTACATGATGGAATTCATGCATGACTAAGTGTTATAACATGTCTGTGGATAAATGTATACTACGTGTGTAAATGTGAATGGTGGCTAGATCCTGGTATGTCACACGCCTCGCGGGGGTTTCCGCATGTGGTATTTTGGGGGTGTGACAAACTCGTAGTGACCATAACGCGTTCGAAAGGCGGTCTTAGGTATATCTTCTTCAAAGACTCGAAGTTGATGATACCCAGAACAAAGATCGATCTTTGAAAAGCAGGTCGCGCCTTGCAATTGGTCGAAGAGATCGTCAATGCTAGGAAGAGGGTATCAGTTCTTAACAGTAAGCTTGTTGAGCTCACGATAGTCAATACACATACAGAATGACCCATCTTTCTTCTTGACGAAAAAAACGGGAGCACCCCAAGGAGATGTGCTAGGGCGTATAAAGCCTTTATCAATAAGCTCTTGAAGTTGGCTTGAAAGCTCTTGCATCTCAGAGGGCGCTAAGTGGTAGGGAGACTTAGCGACAGGCGTAGCATGAGGCACTAAATCGATGCGGAAGTCGATAGAACGAGCAGGAGGCGGACCAGGAAGATCATCGGGAAACACTTCGGGAAAATCACATACAACGGGAACGTCACTCATGCTTGGGCATTTGTCATTCTTTTCCACAATATGGGCAAGAAAGGCAAAGGTACCCTTGCGCAAGCACTTGTTCGCTTGGATACACGACATCAGCTTGAGACTTTGAGAAGGTTTCTCGCCATAGACATGCAGGGAATCACCGTTTGGAAGAGGAAGACGTATAAACTTTTCAGAATAAACAACTTCAGCACGAACTTGCCTAAGCCAGTCCATGCCTACTATGATGTCAAAGCTACCCATTTGCATAGGTATAAGATTGATTGAGAATGTATGATCGTTGAGAATTAAGGAACACTTGGAAAGAACGGAATCGACAGCGACAGATTTACCATCAGCGACTTCGACAGCGAAAGATCTTGGCAACTTAGAGCGTTTACACTTGAGCAAAGGTTCGAATTCTAATGATACAAACTTTTATCAACGCCAGTATCAAATAAACATGAAGCATAAACATGGTTCACAAGAAACGTACCAGTAATGACGTCGTTAGCATTTTGCGCTTAAGCGGTGGTAAGGAGAAAAGCTCGGCCTCGAGCTGGTTGTTGAGGCTGCTGTTATGGTTGCTGTTGCTGCTGTTGTGGTTGATTACGCTGAGGACACACATTGGCGAGATGATTAAGGTCGCCACACTTGAAACATGCTTGCACAGGAGCAGCTGGTGGTTGAACCTGGTTAGGTGTAGGGTTGGAAATAATGGCTTGATTTTGAACAGGCTTTTGGTTAAAACGACAGCAATCGGTGAAATGCCCAAGCCTGTTACAGGTTGCGCATTTGAGATATGGGGTGCCATTAGGGTGATGGTAAGAGCATTTGTTACACTTGAGCCATGTCCCAGTGTAGTTTCTTCGTTGAGGTTCGAGGGTTATGGGGATTATGGCAGCTACTGATTGTAAAAGCTGAGGGTTTGGCGAAGTGACGACCGCACAGTTTTGGCTTAATGCCTTCTGCTTCTTGCCTCAGTTTTTCTTGGGTGGTTGAGACGATGAAGGTTCAACAATGGTGGTATCGGTTGTGGCTTGGTGCGCATTCTTCGTTGAAACCTTGTCATAGGTTCCATGAAGAACGTAGTTGTTGTTAAGCTTAGTAGCGATGCGGAAATCATCTTCAGTGGTTTTGGGGCAAGAGGAGGCAACATGGTTCATCAAGGAGGGTGAAAGACAACGGATGAATTTGGCTACAGGCTTAGGGACGGTGTCGACCTGACCAGGGCAGAGGACACTAAGTTGCTCAAAACGGGTAATCAGACCATCAATGTCGCTCCCCTTTTGTGTTAGGTTCCAAAACTCATTCTCCAAATTTTGGAGCTCGTGAGGAGGACAAAATTGGTCCTTCATAAGTTGCTTAAGCTTGTCCCAAGGTAAGGTGTATGCAGCATCATTTCCCCTTTTGTTGCGTTCGGTGGTTCACCATTCGAGTGCCCTCGAACGGAAAACTCCAGTTGCATTCAAGGTTCGTAGGTCATCAGGACACCCACTTTGCAGGAAGGTGATTTCAATTTCGTCGAACCAATTCATCATGGTGGTAGCGCCATCTTTGCCAGTAAACTCCAGGGGTTTACAAGCCATGAATTACTTGAATTGGAACGTCGGTTTGGAGGTTTCCACTTTCGAATCAACAGAACCATGTGGAGAGTCGGCGTTGGTCTGAATTCTACTGACAATGTCTGGTATGACCTTAGCCATCTGCTTGGCCATGAACTTCATGCAATCCTTTTTCGACATTGAGTCAAAGTTGGCAATGGAGGTCGAACCTTTCTTGGACTTGGTTTTCTTTGACACCTCGTTGGTCGACATCTAAGAATCGAAAGAGAAGAAATGGATGACACCTGATCATAAATTCAAAATGAGTTTTGCATGTATAAGCATGTAAGCATGGTGTATCACGTATGGCTCACATAATTAGCATGAATTCAACAAGCATTTACAAAACATAATCACGTATGAATGCGTAAAAAGAGTATAAATTTAGTTTGTTCACGAGAATTATTATTGTTTTTGATTGCGCGAGACGTGCGAATTGTGTAACGGTTTTGAAATGAACAAGGTAACAAGTATAAAAATCACATATAAATTGAATCACATAAAAGAGAGGCTCATAAAACATAGGATTGTTTCGGGTAGAGAAACATCGACGATTCCAAAGTGAATCGAAAATCCTTTCAAATTAGAGAAACCTGCTTTGGCCTACAGGTAAGATACTCTCGTCGAGAAGCGATTAACGGTATCTTACCCTTCCAGTTACTACACGTCTCTAATCGATTGAAACAAACGAAACTTTGGCGAGAATGACAATCAAGGAATGGGACTTAATCGACAAGATGCAGGTTTCACCCCTAACTTGACGATTTCGTACCCTAATGTGGTTGGTACTCGTCTGGTAAAAATTAACTTTCGAAACTTTGACGAGGGTCCACTTGAGTTTGAATTGGAAATTTACCATTAAGGTGTGGATTTTACTCCTAACTTAATGATGTAATTTTGTGCAAAATAAAGAATAAACGGAATGAGAGTCGTTCGCCAAATTGTGGGTTTCACTCCTATTTTGGTAAACTTGTCTCTTTTGTATAAAGAGTGTCTTCAAGTCTTTAAGTGTATTGGTAAAATCTCTTAGGAAAGACATTATGTAAGCATTATGTAAGCAACCGATGGCGGAAACATCGGAGTGAGACGAAAACGAGATTGCAAGAGACTTTAAAACACTATTTGTGACAATATTTAAATCAACCATTTTCATTTCATAACTTCCAATTGTCAACATTACATAATAATTCAAATAACAACAAGTTCAATCAAAATACATAACAACATGGACAAAATTGATACAACATATTAAACCTAAGACGTCTAAATGTGTATCTAGGCATCATTGCTACTTCATTTCATAGCATCGTCATCCTCAACCTGTAACATGTTTAAAATAAAGTTCATTGCAAAAGCAAAGACGAGTACACAAGGTTTGAATAAATATAGCATAAGTATAAAAGCATTTTCTCGAATCCACATGGCAATTTGTAAACAAGGTAACTAGCATGCATCACAATATGTCAAACCAAGTGTCCACTAGTATTTAGCATCCCTCGCCACAAACGTAACAAGACCGTTTTAGAATAAAGACTTAACAAGACCCCGACGGGTGGTGTGCTACTCCTATAACACTATATATGTTAAGTTGGGGCTTAGCAAAGTTAATGACATAAAGCATGTATAATCTAGCATGAACCTAAGTAAACAAGTAGCATGTATATAGGATTGAGAATATATAGCATGTTTAAGTGTGTGATAGTGAAGTTTGTATATTAACATGTTACAACCCAAAGTGTTTTGTTAGGATCTGAGTTTCTTATGATTGTGCTTGTTTGATTATAATGAAGATGAAATAAGGTTAGGTGCAGCGGAAACTAAATGGAACAAACTTTCAACACACAATCAAAGAGAGAATTGTTTTTAACAAACATGTTTAACATGAAATCGAATGATTATATTTATTGCAATCTTCAATTACAATGCATGCATGCATACAATCTCCCCCTCAGGCTGAGCTCACAGTGAATGTTCGTACAGAATGACTTTGTGATGAAGAGAGCTAATAGAGCAGTACAGAGTACTGTTCTATTTATGGTACAGAACAAACCACTGTGGCATCTTTGCTGACATCACCATGAAAGTGACATCTAACCTCGTAACAACCTCTAACCACTGACTATTACAAACACTATTATCTAACAACTGATTACAATAAATGAATACAAATACTTGTCTAACTGCTGCTTCTTCATTCCATTGCTTTAGCCCCAACAGTGCTTTGTGTCTTCAGCAGTACTTGAAATATAACAGTAGATTGACTCATCAGTGTTTAGTCTGCAACAGTATTTGAAAGAACAACAGTTGATGTAGGTCAGCAGTTGTTGTAGAAGGCAGTACTTAGAGGGCATCAGGTGTTAGGCCACATTCAAGGGGAAAGACTGATGCAAACAACTGCTTATTGTGAATCCACTGATCTGATCCAGTTTTGGCTTTATCAACTGTTCCTTTGTAGGGTTCAATCCTAACAATCTCCCCCTGGAACAGATGATGCCAAAACTCTTCATTATTCTGGATTTTTATTGTCTCATCAAGAGTTCCATAATTTGACCTTTGAATTGTAATTCAAAGTTCATAGAGTCCTCATCATCCTCATCCCTGCACTGGGGAAGCTCAAGGAGATCTTGCATATCTTCAACACCCAGGCCAAGTGCTGCTTCCCTTGATATTTGCTTCACCACACCATTAGATCTGAGCAGAGTTAATACGTGGGTCTGTTTATCAGACTTCCACTTTAGTATCTTTGAATCCAATGGGTTTCTTGGGAGAGTTTTTTTATTGCTGATGAGTTTGGAGATTGGGGCCTGGTGATGACAACTTTGGCATGGACTTGAGATTGTGCTGACTCTTGTTTCTCTGCCATAAGTGTCTGAAGATCCATCTTCATAATAAGCTCTTCTTGATCCTTGTCTTCTTTGGTTGCTGCATCCATCTGCTTTTGTTTCCTTCTTTGATAAAGGATGGCAGCAGGTGGAGCAGTGGATCTTCTGATTGGTAACTTTTGTTGTCTGACTGGAACCACTGCTTCTGGATAATCAGGCTTTTGAGGAGCAGTGGGATCCCTCTTCCTCAACTCTTCCAAACTTTTGTATGTAGCTAACACTTTATCCTCTGACCATCTTGTAACCTGGTTCCTTGACCCATAAGCAGCAGCTATCAGCTCTCCTTTCATTCTTTTCAGTTTTAAGGTCATTTCTGGTACATTTTTCTTGTACTTGGCCCATACTGGAGGAGTTTGTTTGACATTTTCTTTAAGCATCTTTTGAATTCTGGCTATCTCTTCTTGTAATTCACTAATAGTCCATTCTTTGTATTGATGCTTTTCTGCCCTGTACTTATTGTATGCCATGATATAATCAAGGTAGTCTTGCCTCATGCTTTCATCATCCTTTTCAGACAATTTTTGGCAAAGATCTTTTGAGAACTGTTCTAAAGTTCTGACCTTGGTGAGCAGGTATTGCAGATTTCTCTAAATCTCTTTGTCAGACTTTCCCTCTATATCTCTTTAAGATATATCTTCTGCTTGTTGGGCCTTTATCTTGAGATACTCTTCTATGTTTCTAGGGAAAGGATAACCTTGAATGGAAGGAAGATTCCTTTTTGCAGGGACATCTTTGTTATGGGTGAAATTCTGAGCCCATATCCTGGATAATATCTTGAATTATATCTTGGCTATATGATAAATGTTCATTCTCAGGATGCTGACTCAGGATATTGGTAACATCCTGGATGGTATCCTGAGGATCACTAACGAATTAAGTGCAGGAGTACGAGTCCTAGCTTACAACGTTCATGAAGACCTTTTCTCCTGAAGACTCGGTCCAAGTAGTTCAAAGAAAGACGTTGAGGCCGCTTTACTTGGTCTCCAACGTTAACTAAAGAATATTCGATGGCATCCCCCATTTATAGGAGATTTTGTTTTCATTTCTTAGCTATAAATAGACGGATATATCAGATCAAATAGGACACAACACTCACTACTCTCAATCACTTCTACTCTCTCGCAACTCTCACTTTCTGAAAAAGCATTGTAACACTTAGTAGCGATCTTATCAATATCTTGCACTGTATCCTGACATTTGAAGCAATAAGAAGAACAAGGCAGTTGCGATTGTCAGCTCCCTCGTACATCTAGATTGATCAAGGGCTTTCCTCGTACATCTCACGTCACCCTTTACTTTTTGCTCATTGTTTGATTGTCAATATAGCTCAATATCCTGAGCTATATCCTGAATACTATTTTTGCAAACAACCAACTCAACATATTTTCGATATACATTCTTAGCACACTACCTCAATTAACTAATTTGATCACTAAATTGCTTAGGTAATTTTTGACCAAAACAATTTGGCGCCCACCGTGGGGCAAGTGGTGCTATTTTTACTAGAAGCCTTTGCAAAATCATTACTTGGTTTTTTATTTTCAAAATTTTTTGCCACATTATTTTCAATGGCCTCAAGATCAAACATGTGCTCCTCCACCGTGTCTGCTACAACCTCTGCAACAATTGGTTCGGTGCTTCCACCATCTCCTCCAAGGACGCAAGCCTCCCCACAGCCTCAGGATATTATACCTACTCGGAGTGTTCAGGGATCTGCTCCCGTTTTAGCCTCTAATGATGAAATTCTAACTTTATTTGGTAGTATACAGGAACATATGAAGCAACAGCAGGAGACCAACCAAATGCTGATGAGAGAGATACAACTCTTGAAATCCAGCTCAAGCAGGCCCGCTGAGGATACTGTTACTCCCTTGCAACCCAGGGCTTTAAACTTCAGTTCTGCAGTATATACTGAGGATAATAGGGGGAATATTGTGCCTAGCCATTCCCAAAGTCATATTCCTGAGATACCCTCTTCGGTTAGGGTGTCAAGTGTGAGAAGCTCAGGATATGCTTCAGGATATGGCCAGAATCCTCAGAATGGTAACATATCTAATAATAATAATACTCTTGCTACTAATGGTATTGGGTCTTTGCAGGATGCAGGTATGACATCAGCACTCTCCAGGGAGCTTCAAAAGTTGAAGGACATGATATCTAGTGTACCTGGAGTAGTCCAGCCGATCCCAGAAGTATCCCAGGATAGCCACAGGATATCTTGGTTTGCATATCCTATCTGTGATGCTGAAATCCCAAAAAGATTTCAAACCCCCAACATGAAGCTCTATGACGGAACTACGGATCCTGAGGAGCATATTGCCCAGTATAGGGAAAGGATGGAGATCAACCCTATTCCTCCAGATCTCAAGGAAGCATGCCTATGCAAGGATTTTGGTTCTACCTTAACAGGATCAGCCTTAAAATGGTTCTTAAACGTTCCTCCTCATTCGATTACATCATTTGCTCACTTAGTCAATTTATTTAATAGTCAATTTTCTTGCAGTCGAAGTTTTGAAAAACTAACAAGTGATCTCTACAGGATAACTCAAGGACCTCAGGAATCCTTAAGAGATTATGTGAACAAGTTTAGCCGGGAATCCTTTGATATTCCACATCTTGATGTTGCAACAGCTGTGCAGGCTTTCAAGATGGGGTTGCAAAAAGATTCTCAATTTTACCAGGATCTTGTAATGAACCCATGCAGGAACGTGGATGAAGCTCGGAACAGGGCTTTAAGATATATTCGACTGAAGGATGACAAAAAGATGCAAGAGAGGATGAATTCATCCACAACCTATGAGTCAACCAATAGGAAATCAGAAACCTCGTACAAACCATATCGCTCCAAGCCATATGGCAGAAATGACAGCTAGAAAGTGAATGTTGTTGAAGACGAGGATCCTGAGGAGTATCCTGAGCTATCTAAATATTGTTTTTCTATTAACATACCTGAACTAATGTATGCTATGCAGGGTTTAGGAGATAAAGCAAGGTGGCCCCGGAAGAATCAACAAAAAGCTGATTGGAAGGATAAGTCCAAATGGTGTGCCTTCCATGAGGATTTCGGACATGTTATTGAGGATTGCATTGCTCTTAGGAAAGAAATAAGCTACCTCCTGATAAAGGGATATCTGAAGGATCTCCTGGGAAGAAAGAAGAATAAGGGTTAGGATACTGAGAAGGATCCTGAATGAGCAGCATCACCTCCTGTGGATGCCAAGATAATTAACTTCATTTCAGGAGGATCCGACATTTGTGGGACTTCATATTCTGCAGCCAAGAGACATGCAAAGGAGGCTAAGGCCGAGAGAGGAGATAAGCTAACCAGGATGACGACCCTCACAACTGATAAAGTGATCACCTTCGACAGTGATGACAGGGATACTGTCCAGGATCCTCACCATGATGCTCTGGTAATAACGTTATATGTGGCTAACCATTTTGTACGCAGGATACTGGTGGATAATGGCAGCTCCGTCAACATAATCCAACTAGAGACATTGAAGAGGATGAACGTATCTCCAATGGATATCACTTCGAAGTCCACTGTACTTGTTGGGTTCAGTGGAGAGGCTAGAAATACAGTGGGAGAGATAAAGTTACCAGTGTATGTTGAAGGGGTCAACTCAATGCAACGCTTTTGTGTGATGGACTCCTTATCCTGCTATAATATTATATTGGGTAGGCCATGGATCCATGATATGAAAGTCGTGCCATCAACCTATCATCAATGCATCAAGATTCCTACTCCTTGGGGGGTTGTCAAGGTGGATAGTGATCAGCAGGAAGCAAAGGAGTGTTACTCATCCTCGATGAAATCCTCAACCAAGCCTAGTGCAGCATAGTAATTAAAGATGCGAGCCCAAGATATCGTGGAGGCTTCGGAGCAGGATGTAAATAAAATTATCCTGGATCAGGATAATCCATATATCTCGGTGCTCGTAGGAACCAATATCCCTCAGGATATTGAGGATCAATTGACTAACTTTTTGAAATGCAGGATGTCAACATTTGCATGGAAGCACGAGGATATGACAGGTATTTCCAAGGATATTATAACTCATAAGCTCGGTATTGATAGGTCATTCAATCCTGTCCAACAAAAGAGAAGGAAGTTTGCTCCGGAACGAAATATGATTATTCAGGAAGAGGTAGAGAGGTTGTTGAAATCCAAAATGATCAGGGAGGTCAAATTTCCAAGATGGCTAGCAACTGTAGTTGTGGTACAGAAGAAAAATAGGAAATGGAGAGTTTGTGTAGATTACACAGACTTGAACAAAGCTTGTCCCAAAGACCCATTTCCTCTTCCTTATATTGACTCAATGGTGGATACCACTGCCGGAGGATACTGCTTTCATGACACCAACAGGTATTTTTTGTTATACTGCTATGCCCTTTGGTTTGAAAAATGCAGGTGCAACATACCAAAGATTGGTAAACATGATGTTTAAAGACAAGCTGGGGGACACCATGGATGTGTACATCGATGACATGGTAGTGAAATCTATGAAGGCTGAGGATCACCTCCAGGATATTAAGGGAGCATTTGATATCCTGGATCAATATAACATGAAGCTAAATCCTGCCAAGTGCCATTTTGGAGTTGGGGCAGGAAAGTTTTTAGGATATATGGTGACTAAAAGAGGGATAGAAGCGAGCCCAGAACAGATCAAAGCCATCTTGGATATCAAGTCACCTTCCAATATGAAGGATGTTCAAAGACTGATGGGACGAGTAGCAGCATTAAACAGATTTATTTCAAGATCCTCAGAAAAATGAAAGGAATTTTATGATATCCTAAAGAAGAATAAGAAGTTCGAATGGGGAGAGAAGCATGAAGCAGCCTTGCAGGATTTGAAGAAGTATATTTCAACTGCACCTCTATTGATGAAACCTGAGGATGGTGAACCATTATCCCTATACCTCGCAGTATCAGGGAATGCTGTAAGTGCTGTTCTTATAAAGGATCATGAAGGTCAGCAGTATCCTGTCTATTATGTTAGAAAAAGTTTATTAGATGCTGAAACTAGATATTCTCATTTAGAAAAATTAATATTAGCCCTAGTTATGGCATCAACAAAGCTTAGACATTACTTTGAAACACATAGGATTCATGTTAAAACCAATTATCCTGTTAAAAATGTGCTTAGAAAACCTGAGATGTCAGGTAGAATGGCTAAATGGTCAGTAAAATTATGTGCCTATGATCTGGTATATGAACCTAGAAATGCCATAAAGTCTCAGGCTCTAGCTGACTTTGTGGCTGATTTCAGTAGTGATATTCAAAATGAAGTAGACCTAGAAGTTCAACAACTAGGAGAAACCTCAGAATCCTGGACATTATATACTGATGGTGCATCTAATGTTAGAGGTGTAGGATTGGGTATACTACTAAAATCGCCACAGGGGGACATATTACCCCAGGCTATTAGATGTGAATTTCCTGCCACTAATAATGAAGCAGAATATGAAGCCTTAATCGCAGGATTAGAGTTGGCTAGAAACATGAATATTAAGAGTTTGCAAGTGTATGTTGATTCCTTGTTAATTACTAATCATTTTAATAGATCCTATGCAGTCAAAGGTGAGAAGTTATTCGAGTATCTCGATATTCTCAAAAAATTAGCAGGATATTTCGATATTTTTAAACTTGAACAGGTACCGAGAGAGGATAATGCTGAAGCAGGTGCCTTGGCGAACCTAGGATCATCAGTCAGGATACCTGAAGGAACTCAAATACCAATACTTCACATCCTATATCATGCGGTGGATCTTTTCAAGTCACAGGATAAGGAGGTAGCTAATATTCAGGATCCTGGTCATGATCCTGATGAGGATCCTAAATCCTGGACGGCCCCAATCATAAGATACCTAAAGGATGGACACATCCCTAAAAATGAGAATCCTAAGGCCTTTAGAATGAAGGTATCATGATTCACTATTATAAATGATGTTTTGTACAAGAAGTCTCTTGCAGGACCATACCTGAGGTGCTTGGAGGATCCTAAAACTAAAGAAGTGCTTCAGGATATACATGAAGGGGATTGTGGTAACCATACTGGGGACAGATCATTATTTTCAAAGGTATTGAGAACAGGATATTATTGGCCGACGATGAAGAAAGATGCTGCAGAATATGCTCGAAGATGTGATGCATGTCAAAGGCACAGCAATATATTACATCAACCTGCGGAACCACTTTATCCTATTGCTTCCCCTTGGCCATTCATGAAGTGGGGGATGGACATAGTAGGAAAATTGCCAAAAGCTCCAGGAGGAAAAGTTTTTATGCTGGCAATGACTGACTATTTTTCTAAATGGGTTGAAGCTGAAGCATTTGTTCAAGTTAGAGACCAAGAAGTAGTATCCTTCATAAAAAGGAATATCCTGACCAGGTTTGGGGTACCAGCCAAGATAATTTGTGACAATGGTTCTCAGTTTATAAGTAAGAGGACTACAGACTTTTGCAAGAGTTGGGGAATCAAAATGATCACACCTACTCCAGTACATCCTCAAGCAAATGGACAAGCAGAATCCTCAAACAAGATAATTGTCAGCAACTTGAAGAAGAGACTGAGAGCTAAGAAAGGAAGATGGGCAGAATAATTACCCTTTGTTTTATGGGCTGATAGAACAACAATAAAGAGTGCAACTGGCAAGACTCCATTCTCCTTAGTATTTGGAGCAGAAGCAGTGATCCCAACAGAAATGGTGATACCGACAGCAAGATCTAACCTCTGAGATCCTGAGCAGAATCCTGACGCTTTGTGCCAAGAATTGGATACTGTGGATGAAACAAGAGATGCAGCAAAGCTGTGGATGGCAGCATACCAACAGAGGATATCCAGAGCATATAACAAGAATATAAGGACTAGAAGATTTCAAGTTGGGGATTGGGTGTTAAGAAAGGCTTTTCAGAATACTATTAATCCTGCCGATGGAAAGTTAGCTCCAAAGTGGGAAGGACCATATGAGGTTGAATCAGAATCTGGGAAAGGAGCATACCAACTCAAGAATATGGAGGGGGATATGCTGCCGAGATCCTGGAATGCTATACACTTAAAGCTCTATTTCAAGTGAGTTTAGAATTTAATTTCTAACTCAGGATGGTATGGATTCTATCTCTTTTAAATATATTCGAATTTACTTATTATTTTGAACCCAATACTGACTTAAGCATCGGAGGGGTGTTAGCCAAGCTAACACCCACCTTAGTTTAAGGTTATTTTGTAGAATATGTCTCAGGATATAGTTCCAGGATACACACTCAGGATATTTTGAAAGATTAGAGGATTAGCCCCCTCTCTCACGTTTAAGCGATCCTGATCCCTTCACAGGTTTAAAGGTATTCACCTTTCTTACGAATTGGGTTTAAACACCCCACCTGGAGCGCAAGTTATCCAAGGATAGTTCAAGGTAGCGGGACCAATTCATGTAAAAGTGGCTGACAATTTCATTACTATTGGCTATATCCTGGATCCTAAAGGTATATGAGGATTGATCACCCTCTCTCACGAAAGGGTATTTTCATACTCTCTAAGGTTTAAAGGTTTTCACCTTTCTAAGTCTTGGAGTTTATACACTCCCGCCTGTAGCACAAGAAAATCAGGGTTTATCCATAGGATATTAAGGGTTTATCCCCAGGATATTGAGGGTTTATCCCTAGGATATTCAGGGTTTGTTCACAGAAAAAATAAAGTATGACTATGTTTGAATTCCTAAGTCTTCAAATATGTTGAACACAGCGGATATACGCCATACAATTCAAAGGATGGGTTCAAGTATCTAAATGTGCACTAGGGACATTCCTAGAATAGGAAATTGGAGTTGACTCTCTAAGAGTCCTTGGTATGATCTCTCCTTTTTATTTAGATAACCTAAGTTTTCTAAGTTATGTAACAGTATCCTGACAAGGATATCTCTCTGGATACTCTCAGAATATGTTCCCAAGAATGTTCAAACAAAACTATTTTCAGAATAAAATTTATGCACTAAAAATATAACAACAAAGATAAGGTCAAAGGAAAGTTATATTATTAACGTGGCAAAAGTTTGTGCTTTTGGTTTCACCTCAAACTGAGATCCATCCACCAAAAGCACAATAAGTTCCTAGTTATATTTACATAACAGTTGAAGGTTTCATCTCAAACCGAGACCCATCCACCTCCAACTGTTATATTGTTCAAAAAGCATGCAGGAAATATAAATTGTTCAAGTGCAGGAAAAGTAAAATGCAGGGAAAGTAAATTGTTTTGGGACTACAAACCAACATTCAAATTTAAAAAGTGGGCTCCGGCCTAGGCATCAACATCCATCATCGCCCACTTGAATGCCCTCACACAGCAGCATCTTCACCAGCCTTCTCCGTCTTCTTAGCCTAAGCATCCTGAGCAGCATCCTCGCCACCATCCTCTCCAGCATCCTTCTTTTCTCCAGCCTTGTCCACCACCTCTGCTGATTTAGAGGATTCACCAGCCCCAGCAGGATACGGCACAACTTTGCCTCCAAGCTCCTTCAGCTTTGCCACCCAGGAGTCGACCGGCCAGGATGGGCACTCAAGACCTGTCTCCTTGGCCTCATAAGCCATCTTGATGCGAGCTTGTAGCAGAGAGACAACAGCTGAATTTTTGATCCCTTCCCGGAAGGAGACCATGGCCTGCTCATGCTCCACTTGGACGGATGCCAGCTTTATTTCAGCATCCTGAGTGACCTTCTTCAGCTTATCCTCATAGTGCCGGCTCTTGGCTTCAGCAATGGTTCCTTGATCAGCAACAGTGGTCTCGGCTGCTTGATCCTGGCTTCTTGAAATTTGGCTGTACTGCAGGCATCGGTGTAGAGGTGGAGTAGATGCTGGAGACCCTGTAAATCAAAATTCAGGTATGAATTAAAATTTACTAACCAGGATGTTCTGTCAGGATATTCGGTCAGGATATTATGTCAGGATATTCTATCAGGATATGTACGCAGGATATAGTACTAGGATATTACCTTGTTAAGGAAGGACGTCATCGGCTCCAAGGAGTCAGTAAAGCTGAGTTCTTCATAAGAGAACCCTTCGGAGCCTGGAGTGCTGACCTCGAAACCCTTCCTCTTCTTAGAAGTAGAAGCCCTGGTTCTTTGGGTGGGCTTAGGGAACTGGTGGTAGCAGGAGTTTCCTTCTTGACATTAACTGGAGTAGGGTAGCTGTCAAGCTCATCAAGGTCTAGGAGGATTGGAACTTTGCTGGAATCTGCATACAGGGAGTAAACTTAAAATTCTTTCCTAAAACATATCGGATAAAGACATATATGCAGAATATTGTGCAGGATCCTTACCAGACATGTTTGAACTAGAGGGTTGACTTGAAGATGCTGGAAGTGGATTAAAGCTCCTTTCAACTTCTGGAAGAAGTCTGATGGTGTCGATTCTCTTCTTTGAGTTAGCTAAAGGAGGTGTAAGCTTTCTGAAATCAGCTGCAGACAAGAAAGAAAAAGAAAATCAGTACAGGATATAAGACAGGATATAAGACAGGATCATCCTTAAACCCTAAATCCTACCCTTTCTCAACCACTTCACCGGATAATCCTCTCCACCAGGGATTGAATCTCTTTTTACAAAGAAAAACTTGGATTTCCATTCCTCTTCGTTCCTGGTGGCTCAGAGTATCAGTGGATCGCTGGAAGTGGAATAGAACAAGAATCGGCAAGAGTCATGGCATCTAAGCCGGTATGCTAGGGGAAGGTCGTGAACAGAGAGATCAGGAATGTGCTTGTTCTTGATTTGATCAAGAACAAACAGAACTCGCCAAAGCATTGGCATTGTTTGACTGAAACAGATTTTCGTGATGTTAAAGAACTCGGTGAAGAAGTCAGGAAATGGAAATTGCAACCCTAAGGTAAAGGGAAAAGCGTTAAAACACAGCCACTCATCGGAAACCATGTCTGACCGGATTTCCCGATCGAACGGCCGGAACACCGTCCATTTCGGAAAGATGCCAGAGGTTTTGAGAGCCGACAAGTGAGCACTATCAAAGGAGCATATTTCTTTCTCCGGATCTTGGAGAATATTCTGGTGGATAAACGTAGGAGCGGAGTCACCTAAGCTGGATCTGGTTTGTCTCGCCATATGGTTACCGGAATAATGTGCAGAATAAGGGAGGAAGAAGATGGAAATGAGAGAGAAGATTTTACCTTTTACCCTTTGGTGAGGGTTAAATAAAGATAAGGATGAGAAGTTATAGGGGAGTAATGAGTAAATATAGGCAGCAGTTGCAAGCAATCACATCAAAGGTCTTATCTCTTAATTGCCTCGTTAATCGTGAAAAATGTAACCGTTAGTCTCAGGATGCTTAACGGTAACATTTTTGGGGACAATTGTTATGGGTGAAATTCTGAGCCCATATCCTGGATAATATCTTGAATTATATCTTGGCTATATGATAAATGTTCATTCTCAGGATGCTGACTCAGGATATTGGTAACATCCTGGATGGTATCCTGAGGATCCCTAACGAATTATGTGCAGGAGTACGAGTCCAAGCTTGTAACGTTCATGGAGACCTTTTCCCCTGAAGACTCGGTCCAAGTAGTTCGAAGAAAGACGTTGAGGCCGCTTTACCTGGTCTCCAACGTTAACTAAAGAATATTCGATGGCATCCCCCATTTATAGGAGATTTTGTTTTCATTTCTTAGCTATAAATTGATGGATATATCAGATCAAATAGGACACAACACTCACTGCTCTCAATCACTTCTACTCTCTCGCAACTCTCACTTTCTGAAAAAGCATTGTAACACTTAGTAGCGATCTGATCAATATCCTGCACTGTATCCTAAAATTTGAAACAATAAGAAGAACAAGGCAGTTGCGATTGTCAGCTCCCGATGTTTTATTCCGGCGATCTAGATTGATCAAGGGCTTTCCTCGTACATATCGCGTCACCCTTTACTTTTTGCTCATTATTTGATTGTCAATATAGCTCAATATCCTGAGCTATATCCTGAATATTGTTTTTGCAAACAACTAACTCAACATATTTTCGATATACATTCTTAGCACACTACCTCACTTAACTAATTTGATCACTAAATTGCTTAGGTAATTTTTTACCAAAACAATCTTCAGAGTAAAAAGATTTGATCTCCTCCCTGGCTGCTGGAAGATCCAATGGGTATTGTAATCCCACAGGAACAATAGCAGTGTTTGAATTCAGAACTTGAGCTGAAGATAATGGAACAAGGTTTGGAATGGTGAAAAGAGACAGTGGTTGTGTAGATGTTTGAGTTGGGGAAGTGTCATCTTCCAGTACAATGTTGGTTACCCTTCTCCTTTTGTGCTTAGGAGAGGTTGGTGGTGTTTTTGTGAGTTAGGTGACAGTGATTGAGGTGGTAGGTGTCTGACTAACAGCTGCTGAAACAACTGGTGTTTCAACCACTGTTGTCAATACAACAGTTGATGTGTCAACTGTTGTCTTCTGCTTTTTGGCAGGTGGTGTTGGTGGTGGTGAAGGTGTTTTTTGTATGGCAGTGGATTGAATGTGATTTGATGTAGTAGTGATGGCAGTTGTTAGGGTAGCATCTGTTGAAACAACTGAAGCACCAACAAATGTTGATACAACAGGTGTCTCAACATCTGTTGGTTTGGAGGTTTGATGAGAGGAACTTTTGGGGATTTGAGGAGTATGCTTTGTGGTTCTGGAAAGTGTGGTTTTGGGTTGCCTTACTTTTCTAGTAGGCTGTCTTCTTTTAGGTTTAGAACTTTCCTGCTCTTCCTTGTGTTCAGAAGTACCCTACGCTTCCTTTTCCATCAAAACTTTCTTCTCCTGAGCAAACCTTTTAGACCCTTTTATTTCCATTGACTCTTTCATGTTTGCTTTTAATTCAGCAAAGGCATTTTGAGTCTCATCAACCTTTTTGGCACCATCTGGCCTTGGGATTTCCACAACCAGTTTAGACAATGGATCTGGTTTAATGTATAGACCATCTTCATATCCCTTCTTCTTTTTCTCCCCCTTTTTGGCATCATCAGAAGGATTGTCAACAAAGATGATTGGAGGAGCAGTGCCAGTGGTTTGTAATAAATGGGCCTTAATTTCCTTGATATCTGCTTGTGTATCCTTGAACCTAGCTTCCATCAGATTTCTGATCTTTTGAATTTGAACTTCATGTTGTTGATCAGCATACTGTCTTTGTTGATGAAGCATAGGTTGAAATAAATTCCAGAGCTCAGCAGAGGATGTTGCAGATGTTGCAGCAGTGGGTGTAGCCTGTTGAGCTTGTAACAACTGTTGCAGCATGGTTTTGATTTCTGCAACAGATGTGTCAAGTTTATCAACCCTCTCCATCAATTCTTTGTATTTTAAACCTTCACCCAAGTTAATGGGATCATCTAATTTCCCACCAATGGTGGTTGTATCAGTGGTTGACTTAGGGAAAGTTTCCCAAAAATCATCCATTGATGCCCCTTTTTCTTGGTACTGGGGGCTTCTTACTTCAGTAGAGGTTACAATTTTAAGTGTACCAGTGTATAATGGAAACACACCAGTAGACACTATGGTTCCCAAAAAAGAAATTGCCTTCAAGGGAGTCTGACTTATGAAACTACTGTCTAAGTGTAAACCAGTGGGTTCAACACTTGTAGTAGCTCTCCACTTGAACTACTGACAGGAATTACTTGTAATTCCTGCAGTGTAGCCTCCTCAACTGTTTGTGGGTTAGCAATGATAGAAGCACAAGACTCAGTCCCTTGTTGGGGTATATTCTCATTGACAGGTGATTGAGAAGAACTGATTTATGTCTGGGCTATATCAAGAGCATCCAACAGAGGTATCATGGATGGTGGAAGTTGTGCAGTGAGGATAGGGGTAGAAAGAGAATTTGCCCCGGGAGCTGGGCTGTTGAACATAGATTCAAGTGAATCAAATGTTTCATATTGTGGTGTCCCTGTGGATACAACCTGATCCTTTTGAGAGGATGCAGGAGGAGTTTTAGGCTCAGGTTGAGATCTTTCATCCAACTGCTGTGAGGAAGTAGCACCAGTGGTTATTGGTGACTTTTGTGTTCTCACACGTATAATCTTTGGGATCTCATCTTCCAGAGTTACCTTTTTAGTGGGTTTGGGGGGCTTTTGGACATTTTTCTTTTTTGGTCTTTTGGTGATTTTAGGTGTGGGTTTCACAGCAGTGGTTGTGCTGCTATGATCACCTTGAGCAGTGGGCTCAACAGCAGGAACCTGAGGAGCAGTGGTTGCTGCTAAATTCTGCTCAGGAGCCTCTGTTTGTGTTTTTGAAGGTTTTGACAGCCTTGTAAATGTTTCAGAAGATAGGCTGGATATTTGACAAGGATTTCCTTGGATTAGCATATGTGCATTATCCTTGGAAAATTTCTTTTGTAAATAAAAACTTAAAAACCTTGGAAACAAAAGAAATGATTTCTTATTATATTTAATATTATTAATATTTTTTACCATGTCATTGAAAATTTCCTAGGAGTAGTTAAAATTTTCTTCATTCATTATAGCATAGCCCAGATATTGAATTTTCAATGGTATCTCATTGAAAGCAGTAGTTTTATTTGACACACACATGAGAAGGGTATGGAATAAAAACCTCATGGCAGGTGGAAAACTGCCCTTTTGTAAAGTATCTTTTTTCATTTCCTCTTCATACCCTCTCTCAAGAAAATCAGTTTGGTACTCTGTTTTTGGAAAAAAGCTTTTACCTGTAAGATCATTGATTTCAAAGACCTCGGAAATAGTTTGAGGTGTGATGGTAACTGGAATACCCCGGATGGATGAATTTATTGCTAAGGGCTTTTTGTCCTTAACATCAAGTTTGGCATTTTTCCAGAATTCTCTTTGGGTATCAAGGTAGATAGGAGCATTACAAGTCAACAAAGTTTTGTACTTTGTGTTCGAAAGAGTTTCAATGACGGAGTTAAAAGTTGTGCTTTGACTTGGTTTTTCAAGTATGCACAGGTAATTATGAGGAGTTTTGAATGGAAGGGCCATGGTGATTTGAGTGTGAATGCGAGAGAAAGAAAACGATGAAAGATTTTGAGAGAAATTGATGGTAACTGCTTTTAGAAAGGAATTTTGAATTCGATTCGACAGTGAAAACGTTGTTTGGGGTTTTAATCAGGATTTTATAAGGTGGAAAAGTGAATGCTGATGTGGCAACGGTTACAAAAGATCTGACGGCTAAGTACTGTCCATGTGCCAACCTCTGATGAGTAATCGAAGACAGTTATTTAGGAAACCACTGATGGATCAATTATCAGTGGTTTACAGTGGTGAAAATGAAACAGTGGCTGACTTTAAGCTATCAGTGGATAGCCATCAGTGGGTTAAAACACTGATTTTGGACAACAGTATTTAACAATGAAATGAAGGAACAGAGGTTGACTTTCAGCAGTGGACAACATTCAGCTGAACAGATGTTTGAACCAAAACAGTGGTTATGGCAGACTTTTAAGGATTTAATGAAAATTTTCATTTTTTAGCTATTTTTAAGGATGAATTTTTGATTTTCTGAAAACATTTTAATGCTTTTATTCACAGAAAAACAGGATTTTGCCTGTTATTCCATGTTCAGCATGCCAATCCTAGAGATCAAGCTTTCAAAGGTGGATGTGTCTAATGCTTTTGTTAGCACATCTGCCAGCTGATCTTTAGTTGGAACATGGTACAGAGAAATCAAACCTTTTTCATAGCAATCCCTCACAAAGTGATGTCTGATATCAATGTGCTTGGTGGTTGAATGGGAGACTGGATTTTTGATGATATTTTCTGCTGCCTAACTGTCCAACATGAGAGGTGTCTTTAAGGCAGTGATACCAAAATCCAGCAATTGATTTTGAAGCCATAACAGTTGGGCTGTAGAGCTTGCAGCAACTATATATTCTGCCTCAGCAGTGGATGTTGAAACAACTGCTTGTTTTTTGCTTTGCCAAGACACTAAGCAACTGCCTAGCAATTGGCACCCGCCTGAAGTGGACTTCCTTGTTGTATTACTTCCAGCAAAGTCACTATCTGAGAAACCTGAAAGCTTGATATTTCCATCAGCTGGATACCAGATACCAAGTGTGGGAGCACCTTTTAGGTATCTGAATATCCTTTTTACAGCAATAAGATTTGACTTTCTAGGGGCTGATTGGGATCTTGCACAAACACATGTTGCAAACATGATGTCTGGCCTAGATGCAGTCAGGTACAATAAAGACCCAATCATGCTTCTATAAAGAGTTTGATCAACCAAATCATCATTTTCATCAGACATGACTATTTTTGTGGTTGCTATGGGTGTACTACATGGCTTGCAATCGTCCATCTCAAATTTCTTTAAAAGTTCTTTGGCATATTTGCCTTGATGGATGAAAGTACCATTTTGCAGTTGCCTTACTTGGAGACCAAGAAAGCACTGGAGTTCACCCATTGCACTAATCTCAAACTCAGCTGCCATGAGTTGTCTGAACTCTTCACACATTTTAGAACATGTGCTTCCAAAAATGATGTCATCCACATAAATCTGGATAATCATCAAGTCTCTCCCTCTCCATTTTAAAAACAGTGTTTTATGTATTTTACCCCTTGTGAAACCAATGGAAAGAAAAAAGGTGGAAAGAGTTACATATCAGGCTCTAGGTGCTTGTTTCAGGCCATACAAAGCTTTATTTAGCTTGTAGACATGATTTAGATTAAATGGATCCTCAAAACCTAGAGGTTGACAAACATATACCTCTTTTTGTATTTTACCATAGAGGAATGCACATTTAATGTCCATTTGATACACCTTTATATTGTGGTTGACAGCAAAGGCCAGGAATAATTTGATAGCTTCCAATCTTGCTACAGGGGCAAAAGTTTCATCATAATCAATGCCCTCTTCCTGTCTGAACCCTTGAACCACTAGCCTTGCTTTATTCTTGACAACAATACTCCTTTCATCAGTTTTATTTTTAAAGACCCACTTTGTGCCAATAGGACTCACACCCTCTGGCAGTGGTACAAGCTCCCATACTTGTTGTCTTTTAAACTGTTGGAGCTCCTCTTGCATGGCCTCTACCCAGCTGTTTTCTTTCAGTGCCTCTTGGTACTTGACTGGCTAATGAAGTGATTGGAAACCAACAAAAAGACAGATGTTTTGGGATTGACTTCTTGTGAGCACCCCTTCACTGATGTTGCCAATAATTTGGTAAGGTGGATGAGACTTCAAGAATATTAGATCTCCTTGTATGGAACAATGGCATTTAAAGGTGAAGGCTGCAGATGTGAATCATCTGAGCTAACCATTGTTGGTGACTTTGAGGATCCAACAGGGTCTTGAAATGGAGGTGGAGGAATAGGAGGAAGTGGTGTGGAAACATGTTGATTTTTATCCACTGTTTGGGGATTTTTATCAACAGTGCTTGAGGATATGGAAGCAGGGGTTAAGGGGCTACTTTGGTCAACAATTGTTGAGGTAGCAGTGGTTGAGCTTTGACAGCAGTTTTGAACATCTGCTGCTCTACCAATTGATGCAGACTTTTGTTGTGGAATGATGACTTCATATCCATATTCTGATGGGGGACTTTGAGATGGACCTGCACTGTTAGTCTTGACATAAACATTTTCAAAAGTAAACTTATCAAGATCAAATAATTCTACAGGATTTGCAGGGATTTTCATTGAAGATAGTTCATTGAACTTCACATTCAAAGTCACTTCCACTGTCTTAGTCCTAGTGTTGAACACTTTGTTGGCCTTAGCAGTGGTTGAGTATCCCAAATGATAACCACAATCAATTTTGGCTGCAAACTTTGAGATGGAATCTTTTAAGTTTAAAATGAAGCATGGGCAGCCAAATACTTTAAAGTATGAGATCAGTGGTTTGATTTTATGCAGAAGTTCATAGGTAGTCTTTTGATGCCTGGGGTTGATTAAAACTCTGTTCTGGACATAGCAAGCAGTGTTTACTGTCTCTGCCCAGAAAGTTAATGGCAAACCTGAATCAGCAAGCATGGTTCTGGCAGCCTTAATCAGTGTCCTGTTCTTTCTCTCAACCACCTCATTTTGCTCTGGTGTCCTTGGAATGTTGTACTGCCTTACAATTCCTTTTGACACACAAAACTCATCCAACTCCCTATTTCTGAACTCTGTGCCATTGTCACTGCTGAAGACTTTTACTGGCAAGTCAAACTACTTTTTAACCTGTTTGACAAAATCTTGCAGAATGCCTGCAGTCTCATCTTTGGAATGTAAGAAATAAGTCCATGTAAACCTAGAAAAGTCATCTACAATTACCAAACAATATCTTTTCTTTCTAAGACTCATGACTTTAACTGGGCCAAACAAATCCATGTGAAGCATTTGCAAGCACTTGGTTGTTTTGGACTCTTCAATGGACTTAAATGAGCTTTTATGTTGTTTTCCTTTTAGGCAGGAAACACAATGCTCAGTACAGGTGAACAGTTTTTGAGGAAGGCCTCTTACTAACCCCAGTTTTGACAAAGCAGTTATTGTCTTGAGATTTGTGTACCCCAATCTCCTGTGCTAAAGTTCTGTCTCTTTGTTAGAGGCAGCTGAGAATAGACAGGCATCAGTTCTTGGGTTCTCTTTTGACAAATCAACTACATAAACATTGCCACTTCTTTGAGCAATAAGTTGGGTTTTTCCATTTTTTATTATTTCATCAATCTTTTTAACCATTTCTGGTCCAACAATCCTACAACACTCCTTAGTAAAGAAAGAACCATAACCTTTGTCACTCATTTGAGAGACACTAAGGAGGTTGAATTTTAGATTGTTTATCAGATTGACATTTTCAAACTTAACATTTCCAGACTGTACTGTACCAGAACCCATCACCTTCCCTTTACTATTATTACCAAAAGATATATCACCCCCTCCATGAGTTTTGAATTCTTTGAGTAGGGCTCTACATCTAGTCATGTGCCTGGAGCCTCCACTATCTACATACCAAAGACTATCTAAGCATGCAGAAGCTCCCTGCACATCAAGTAAATAATTAGTTCAGGAGGGTCTCCAAAGCCAATAAGGCTTTAGATGGGGTCTCAACAGTGCCTATGTTAAGGTTAGGAAGATGGACAGTGGTTAGATCAGGGGATTTATTAATTTTTACAGCTTGTTTCTCTAACCATTGTTGGGGGCCATTTCCAATCAATTCTTGATATCCATAGGGATGCCTGTTCACTCTTGGTTTAGAAGGCCTTTTGTAGGCTTCATAAACATGTGGGACCCTAGGATATGGTGGTTGACCTTTACCTCTATGGTATTGGTTAGCAGGGGGTGCATCAGTTACCTGAACATCTCTTTTGACAGAGGTTTGGTTCAGCTGTTTTGTAACAGCTGTTTGAACTGGCATAAACAGTGGTTGTTTCTTGACTTGTGGTTTTGATGAACTCATGGATGTTTTTGAAGTGTACTCATTCTTTTTTACATCAAAGGATTTGAGATACACACATTCCTGAGTGAGGTGATTTGTTTTACCACAGATGGTGCAGCTCTGAGAAGGCACAATTATGCTTGTTTTGTTGATATCATATGCTTTAAGATGAAAACAATCTTTGGTCAAATGATTTTTCTTTTCACAGAAATCACAAAACAAGTTTTTACTATTTTCTTTTCTTTTCTTCTTTTCAGCCTCCTTTGCAACAGAGTTTTGAACTACTGTTGGGATGTCCTTAAGAGGAATGACCTTGGCCTTAGGAGCTTTGACCCTATCCATAGTTGTGAAGTCCATTGGTTTGAAATTTTCAAGAATGTCACACTCATCATACCATGTGGGTTTGAATTGGTATTTCTCAATCTCCTCAAAAGTTGAGGACCCCACAGATCTTTCCAGAGTGATTTTGTTACCAAGTTTATCAGTTATTTTAACTTCTTGGCCATTCTTGTTTGTGGGTATGATTTCAACAGAACCAGTTTGATTTGCAGCAGTGTTTTCAATTTGGTCATTTTTTTCTAAACCCTATGCCAAATTTTACATTGCTTTCAAGCTGTTTTTCAAGCATAATCTCACAACCTTTGCGGGATTCCACCCATTTTTCACAAGTGATTTGGGTGGTTTCCAACTCCTTTTTGCAGACTTGATATTTTTCTATCATTGTCTGGAGTTGGTCCTTGGTTATGCTATGCTCTTGTTTGATGCTGCAAATTTCATTTTCTTTTTCAAACAATTTGATTTTCAGTTATTTTCTTTTCAAATTGTATTTCACCAGTTCATAACCTATCTCTAAGGTTTTCATTCACCTCCTTAATGTTTGCAAATGCTATGATGCATTTGTCTGAACAAAGGTTTTTAAGAACCTGGGGTGATACCTTAGTTGCAGCCATCATGGCACAATCACAGGTATGATCACTTTCTTCTTGAGCGTTCTCTTCTTTTTCACCTTGTTTCTTCTTTTCTTCTTCTTCAGACCAGGGGTCAGACAGTGGTTCCAACAGGGGTTCTGAACTTACTCCCAGTAGTATTTTATCAGCAACAACAGTAACCACTACTTCAGCAATTTTATCCACTATTTCATCACTTGACTGTCCTTCTTCAGTTTCCAGCCCTTCTGGTATAGACTCAAATCCTACAAAACAAACATCATCACTAGAAACATTATTTTGAGCATAGAGTGCAAAATTTTCATCTCATAACTCTTCAGGTAAGTTGCTCCAGTCAATAAGGGCTTGGGTCAAAAATCTTTGCTGATCTGGTTGAACCACTGCTAGTGCAGCTTGTTGAGGTGCAACTTGTTGCACCTAGACCTGAGGAGTAGGGGCCTGGACATATTGTATCTGAGGAACAATGGCTTGAACAAAGTGCACAGGAACAGGAGTTGCAGGGTGTGTATAGTGAGCAGTGTTTACATGAGCAGCAATGGTATATTGGGCATAATGGACAGTGTTTTGGTTATTTTGTGGTCTAGGGTTTGAGCCAGGATGTGTGATAATTGGTCCATTGGTTTAACTCCTGCTGGTTCTAACACTCAGTGTTTTGGTTATTTTCACTACTAGCTGTGAAGGCATAGTTGTTTGAGTAAGAATCAGAGTTGTTAAAGGCTCCACCAGCAGTTATGTCAATATAATGATCATAACTCTGATCCTTACTACTACCATATTCTTCCTTTCCCAAAAGAGCTGTGCTGCCAAATGAATAATCATCTGCAACTTTTCCAGACTCTTGTAACTTCTTTTTCTGGTTCAACTCCCTTTCATAGGTCATGAGTCTACCATGAAGTTGGGTCAGGGTCAGATCTTTGAACTCAACAGAGTTTCTGGTTACAAAAGCAATTGTGTCCCATTTTTCAGGAAGTGACCTTAAAAACCTGTTGTTTACAGTTGATTTAGGAAATTCAGTTTTAACAAGCTTAAGTTCACTTATGAGACAACTAAATTGCTCATACTGCTGTGTTAATGTTTCACCCTTAATGTGACAAAAGGTTTCATACTGTTGGTTCAAAATTTCCCTGTTGTTTTCAATTACTTCTTCAGTCCCCCAAAATTGTTCCTTAAGTGCATCCCACAATTCCTTGGCACTGTTACAGTGTAACAGTCTAGCATAAATCTCATTTGGTAGTGCAGATGCAACGATGCCAAATGCCTTGGCATCCGATTCAATTTTCTGAAAATCTTGGTCAGTATAGTTCTCAATTTTCTTAGGAACAAAAACCTTTAGATCCTCAGCACTTGGCACCATTGGAACATGTGGTCCAAAGATAACCGACTTCCAACATCCAGTATTCTGTTGAGCTAAGATGTGACTCATCCTTCGCTCCCAGATGTTGTATTCATTTCTCTTCAACATAGGTGGTTTGAAGAAAGAACCAATGTTATTATTGATATCATGTTGTTGTGACATCATCCTGGTTATTTTACAGGCCCTGATTAATCAACTTTGCTCGTGATTAACCCTTACTATGTTTTTCAACAAAACGAACAATTAAAAGTATCGACGATTTTGAGCTGAACTTTTACGTCAAAATGATTGTTAGATCAAATTTAACTGTCTAAGCTCTGATACCAATTGTTAGGATCTGAGTTTCTTATGATTATGCTTGTTTGAATATAATGAAGATGAAATAAGGTTAAGTGTAGCGGAAACTAAATGGAACAAACTTCAACACACAATCAAAGAGAGAATTGTTTTTAACAAACATGTTTAACATGAAATCGAATGATTATATTTATTACAATCTTCAATTACAATACATGCATGCACACAATCTCCCCCTCAGCTTGAGCTCACAGTGAATGTTCATACAGAATGACTTTGTGATGAAGAGAGCTAATAGAGCAGTACAGAGTAATGTTCTATTTATAGTACAGAACAAACCACTGTGGCATCTTTGCTGATGTCACCATGAAAGTGAAATCTAACCTCCTAACAACCTCTAACCACTGACTATTACAAACACTGTTATCTGACAACTGATTACAATAAATGAATACAAATACTAGTCTAACGCTGCTTCTTCATTCCACTGCTTTAGCCCCAGCAGTGCTTTGTGTCTTCAGCAGTACTTGAACTATAACAGCAGATTGACTCATCAGTGTTTAGTCTTCAACAGTCTTTGAATGAACAGCAGTTGACGTAGGTCAGCAGTTGTTGTAGAAGGCAGTACTTAGAGGGCATCAGGTGTTAGGACACATTCAAGGGGAAAGACTGATGCAAACAACTGCTTATTGTGAATCCACTGATCTGATCCAGTTTTGGCTTTATCAACTGTTCCTTTGTAGGGTTCAATCCCAACATGTTTTAAAAGTAAAACAGGTCAAGTGTACTCATGGTTTTGCAAACTTCCACTTGATAAATCCGCGAGGGTCGTTGGTTGATTAGGATGGAACACCGAGTCCTTCTACATGAAGAAACATAGGCATATGAGTTTTGGATGATAACGGGAGATTTAGGATTTGGAGATTTAAATGTATATGAAAATAACATATGCAACAGTAATCATCTAGTCATATAATACTTGTTTCACACTATGAAACCCCAAGGGTTAGAATGTTTTCAAGGGTAAAATACCCATTAGAATCATAACAAGCTATTAAGTCTTAGATGATGTAATTTAATACCTCGACAAATGAACACAAACTCATCATCAAAGGTTTGATTATTTGGATAATATATAAGTATTATATGTTCATATTGTCATATAGGTCAAGCATGAGGTAGGAGGATCAATCCCCCATTTAGGAACCTCTTTGTTTATCATAGAAGTCATGTAGGAGGTAGGAAGAACAAGTCTTCCTTTTAGGTACCTCTAGGGGTCCACCACTACACTTGATGTTGTGAACATTCAAGGAGGGTCATGAACATACAATAGGAAAGGAAATAATTACAAATAATCTAAGAAATCATCAAGTAATGCGCAGATTTTTAGTAGGATAGCCCAAGCTTGTCTTATAATTACACAGACATCAAGCTTCAAGCTTGAGCATTACTTGTGGGTAAAACCCTAAACAAAACAGAAATTTTGTGAGGTTTACACCTCTGATATTACATGTCTCAACCTTGTTTTTAAGCCCAACTAACCATAGATGTGGTTATGAGCATAAGGACATAGGTTTGAGATGAGATAACTTAAGTTTAATCAAGTTTAACAAAGATTGAAGCAAAAACAAAAAGATCAGTCAACTTTGGAGACTTTTTGGTGACATTCCAGACCTTGGTTTTCCATGGAAAACCTGTGGAAATGTTCCTAAGGTCAATCCAAGCAAGTAGGAAAAAGAATCAAAGCAAAAGGTTAAGAAATGAGTGAGATATGCTCACTTTTGTAAGATGTGATGAATCTGTCTTGTTTCCTGAATTCAGCTACGATTTTGAGAGCTTGAGAGTGAATGGAGAGTGTTTAGAAAGTGAAAAATTATTGGAGGAGGCTTGGGTTTTATAGGGGATGGATTAGGGTTGGGTTGGTGAACATTTAAAACAAGAAACACAACTTATACCAATCAAAAACCTAAGAAAATGACCAATTATCGCGCTGATAAGGGCTGATCACGGATTCACTGGGTTCGCGGTCCACGAAGATGGTTGAGGGGCGGTTCGCGGCCCGCCAGGCCGAGCCTGGTTCGAGTTTAAGTTTTAAAAATTGACATTTTGGCCCCTTGTGTTTATATTTTAGGGTTTTTAAGTATTTTAAGGGTTGTTTATGATAATAAAGCATATTATAAGGAATAAACATGAACATAAAATAAGTATAATGAAGTATGTTTAAGCGTATGAACGTCGTATTTAAGTATCACATGCATTCAAAAGAGGTATTATTCGTAAGTTTCACGTATTTGCAAGATTAACACATAGTTTCTAAGAATTACGAATATGTATCAAATGTTTCATGAAATTAAACGTATGAACACGTTTGAAGTATGTATAACACGAATTTGAAGAAACACGAATTTTATTAATGATTCAAGTCACGAATTTTACAACGTTTACAACAAAAGAACGATTACAAGAACACAAGACCTCCAAAAATAGAAATACAAGCAAGACCTTCTAATTATGGAAAGTACAAAGAAGTAGGGCGTTACAATTGGGGCAAAATAGTTAAAAGTGACCAAACCACAGGGAGCAAAATGGAAGTTAACTCTAAATTCAATTCATATTTCAAGCAACATGTGCATTTCTTAACTGATAATTCACTATAAAGATTAATAAAAAAAATGGCAAGAAACCCTTGGACCGAAGAAGAAGAGATGGCTCTTGTCAACTCTTGGATGGACTTATGCGACAACATATGAGTAGCCGGGTCAATTAAAGAACACTTATTTGAAGGATTCCGTAAACGTGTAGGAGAAAGCAATCGCTCTTCGTACACAAATTTGTCAAGGTTTCATATTCTGTTAGCGGAGGTTCACAGACTTCATGCGTTCTTCGACCATATGATGGCTCAAGGTGACGGTATAACGGAGGCACAAGCGATTGGTTGGGCCCGTGGAGAATACGAAAACATATAGAATGGAAGATATTTAACATGGCAGTCTGGCAATTAATAAGTAACCATCCCTGTATGCAACCTGCTCCCCCTCTGGATGCCGACTTCGATGGTTCAGGGGTTGATCATTAGGTTTAATTATGTGTCTATGTATTCACACACCTTCTTACCAATTTGTACACTGACCTATACGCATCGTATAGGTCCATAACGTATAAGGTTTATGTTTCAGACAAAATGGCCAAACCTCATATAATGTCAAATCAATCACGTATACGATGTGTATAGTATTATTATTATTATTATTATTATACATATACCATATTATTCTTATTGTTGTTGCATACAATATAGAATGTGGATCACTCTTCTTTCCGAAAAATAGAACGTGGTAATCTTGCGCATCCGCCCAGGAGAAAATCCACAACTTGGAAAACCTCTTGGCTCAACCTGAAATAAATTGCTCCCAGCAAGACTCTAATCCGCAACCTCCCATTAGGAAAGACATGTGCCTACCACTAGACTAGATGGTCTTTGGTATAAAGAGTTCTATACATCAAATCTATAGCAACCAATAAAAATGAAAAGCTTTCTTCCTTGGGATTTTCATCATCCTTTGGCTCAGAAGTACCCTGCACATTCAGTTCCATGAAAGCTTTCTTCTCCTGTTCAAACTTTGCTTTTTCCTTTGCTTCCAAATCACTTTTTATCTTTGCTTTTTCATCAACAAGGATCTTAGTGGTTTCATCAATCTTTTTAGAGCCATCTGGTTCCACTTTCTCCCCCTTTTTGGAATCATCTGGTTTTGGGTTATCTATAATTATGATAGAGGGAGGAACAATGCCAGAGGTGCTTAATATGTGGGCCTTAATTGCCTTGATATCAGCTTGAGTGTCTTTAAACCTTGCGTCCATAACATTCCTGATCTTTTGAACCTGAATCTCATGTTGCTGATCAGCTAGTTGTTTTTTATGGTTGAGCAATGGTTGAAATAAATTCCACAACTCACTTGCAGTGAGAGTGTATGTTGAGTCAGCTGTTGAAGTTGATGCAGCATTGGATGGTACCTTTTGATCTTTCAACACCTGTTGCAGCATGCCTTTGATTTCTGCAATAGATATGTCTAGTTTGTCAACTCTGGCCGTCAATTCTTGGTACAATAAATCATCACCCAACTTAATGGGATCATCTGATTTCCCACTAACAGTGGTTGTAACAGTGGTTGATTGAGGAATTGTATTCCAAAAATCTTCCACTGCTGCCCCTTTTTCTTGGTACTGGGGACTTCTTCCCTCAACACTTGATAACCTTTTGATGGTACCAGTGGGCAAAACATACTCACTAGTGGTTATCAGAGGTGCTATGGAAGGAATTGCCTCCAAGGAAGTCTTATGGATGTAACCACTGTCCAAATGCAAACCAGTGGGTTCAGCACTTGTAGTGGCTACTTCACTTGGATTACCACCAAGAGTTACTTATAACTCAAGGGGTGTAACCTCCTCAGGTCTTGTTGGTGGGTTAGCTATGATTGATACATCAGACTTAGTCGTTTGTTGAAGTATATTCTCATTGATAGGTGAGTGAGAAGGACTGGTTTGTGCCTGGTTCAAATCAATAGCATCCAACAATAATTTTGTTGGTGGGGGAATTGTGGAGGTGAGGTTGGGTGTAGAAAGAGAATTGGCCCCGGGCATTGGGCTGTGGATGATGGAAGCAAGTGATTCCAGAGCATCATATTGTGGTGTCCCTATTTGTACAACCTGTTCTTTTGGAGAAGAAGCAGGAGGAGTTTCAGTCATAGGTTGAGATATTTGTACCAACTGCTGTGAGGAAGTAGCAGCAGTGGTTTCTTGTGACTTTTGTGCTGTCTCTGGCAGTTGCTCTGGTAACTCATCATCCAGAGTTACCTTTTTGATATGTTTGGGGGGGGGGTTGAGTTATCTTTTATTTTGGCTTTTTGTGGATTGTAGGTGTGGGTTTCAAAACAGTTGTTTTGCTGCTTTGATCACCTTGAGCAGTGGGCTCAGCAGCAGATACCTGAGGAGTAGTGGTAGCTGCTAAATTCTGCTCAGGCACCTCTGCTTGTGTTTTGCAAGCTGTTAACATTCTTGAGAAAGTTTCAGCAGTTAAGCTGTGTATTTGAAAAGATTCACCTTGTTTTATTGCAGAAGCATCATTCTTACCAAGTTTCTTTTCAAAATAATAACTTAGAAATCTTGGAAACAGTAAGAATGCCTTTGTTTCAGCATTTTTAACCAGATCATTAAAGATTTCCTGAGAATAATTAAAATTTTCTTCTTGAAGAATAGCATATCCCAGGTTTTGAATCTTTAATGGTATTTCATTAAAAGCAGTGGTTTTGTTTGAAACACACATTAGGAGGGTATGAAATAAAAACCTTGTTGCAGGAGGGAAGAAACCTTTTTGTAAGGTGTCCCTCTTCATCATTGTATCTGCATACCCTCTTTCAAGAAAGTCAATTTTTAACTCATTTTTAGGAAAGGAAGTTTTACCTTGCTGATCATCGAGTTGAAAGACCTCCGAGATGGATTGTGGTGTAATTTTGACAACTTTACCCTTTAGAGAAGAGTTAATGGCTATGATAGTCTCACCTTGTTTGTCAAGGGTTACATTTTTCCAGAACTCTCTTTGGGTCGCCAACTAAATTGGTGCATCTGCTATTAACAAAGTTTTATACTTTGATGCAGACATGATATCAATGATGGAGTCGAAAGCATCAGTGGTGCCGGGTTTTGTGAGAAGACCCAGAAGGTTATGAGAAGGTTTGTGTGGGATTTCGATAGGTTTAGCCTTTTGAGAGGCCTCTTTGGAAGATGATTTTGAAGTGGATTTTGAGGAGGACTTCGATTTAGTCATTTTGGAGAAGACGATCGAAGAAAGTTGTGAAGGAATTTGTGGAAGTGAGAGGAAAAACTATTTTGAGAAAGGAATTTTTATGAATTCAATTCGACAGTAAAACCCTGTTTGGGGTTTTGAAAGGGGTTTTATGGAGAAAAAGTAAATGCTGACGTGGCAGCGGTTACAAAAGGTCTGACCACTATGTACTGTTCACGTGCCAACCTCTGACAAAACATGAATAGTGGAAGACAGTTGTTTAAGAAACCACTGATAGTACAAGTATCAGTGGTTGCTAGAAGGACATATGGGCCCACAGTGGGTGATTTTCACTATCAGTGGATAGCATATCAGTGGTTGAAAACACTGATTTTGAACATCAGCTATTTTCAAGGAGACAAGAGAACAGGGGTTGACTTTCAGCAGTGGACAGTATTTTCTGAACAGATGTTTGAAACAGATCAGTGGTTAAGGGCATGAATCATGAAAGTAAAAAGCTGTTTTGATTTTTATCCATTTTTATGGACATTTATCAGCAGTGATTGATATTTTGAGGCTAGATTGGTCTGCAACTGTTGATATATCTTTAACAACTGTTTTGTACACCCGCTGTTTTGAAGTATCTGTAAAATGACATCCTTTACAACACATTTTAGATGCATATTGTCAAGATTAACATATCAGCAGATCTTTCAGAGATTTACATTCACGATTATAAACAGTGGTATGATATCCCTGATGATAAAAACCTTTTATATTGATCACTCGTTTTGTGTTTTAATCTTTTGAATAAACCATGAGTTAATCAAGCATTTTAAGGTCAGTTAGCAATCAATCTTTTATCTGTGATGACAACTTGAGTTTGAAATGACCTTATCTATTTCACCATTACCTTTTGAGCTATTTTTCCAGGAAGTATCAACCAAAAAAAAAAGGGTTCTACTACCTGACAGGAGTTTGAGACTTTTACTATCTAAAACAAGTAAAAGTACAAAATATATCATTCTCTAAAAGAAATCAAGAATAATATATCCTGTTTTATTGAAGAAAAACCTTTGCAAAAACAATAAAGGTTTTCTGAAAACAGCAACAACAAGATCTGGTGAAATAAAACTTGATATATGATTATCACATCATTCTCAAGTTTAGGAATATGGTCGGTGGTTTGAAATACATTTTAATCACCTCTGCTTTGAGACCATTTCCTTATAAGTTGATTGCAACTATGAGGAGACATGTTCACATAAGTTTTGAAAGCCCTTTTATAGACCTTATTACCATGTGATGATTTTGGAAGATTTTGTCCAGTCCTCTTGTAAGGTTAATCACCAGTGATACTTATGTTACCTGAATTTCCCTGAATCAATGAGTGCACACGGTTGCTTGATGACCATTTTTAACCCATATTTTGAACTCTTAAGAGTTTTGTATTTATATTCACTTCTTTTGACTTCCAAAGTTTTTGAAATAAACACACTTAAGAGGTTTTGTGGTTTTTTCTTCTTCCCTTTTTGTCCTTTCCATTGATAAGTTTTAAATACTTACTGTAAGGTTCTAAGGAAGGAATACTTTGATTCCAAAATCATTTTACAGCAACGTTTTAAGAAATTTGGTCATTTTTGCAAATGCTTATGCCAAATTTCACATTACATATGATCTGAATACATAAAATCTGATAGCTAAAGTTTTGATTTCCCTCTTTTAGTATTAACAAAGACACCAATGTTTTATCTGATCATAGCCCTTTGTTAATTATGAGGTGAACACCTTAGCATCAGTTATGATGAAAACATCACAAACTTCATAATAACTTTTGAAATCAATTTTTGTAATATGGATAATCCAACCAAAGTTACCAGATGAATTTTTCAGATCTGGAACTATTGGGGATTTATGCATGATTTTGCCATTACGTGAATTTTGTGTGTCTTATGACATCCTGGTTGTTTTACAGAGTTTTTGAATAGCCACTTTGAACGTGATTACTCGTTACTCTGTTTTCCAACTAAATACGATCAACCTTAGCATCAATGAATTTTGAGCTGAACTGTTATGTCAAATTGATTGTTAGATCGAATTTGACTGTCCAGGCTCTGATACCAATTGTTAGGATCGGAGGGTCTCATGATAGTGTTTGTTTGTTATAATTTGAACAAATAAATGGATATTAATCAATGTAAGTTGCAGCGGAAATAATAAACAAACTTTGTAAACACAATCAAAAGGAAAATAGTTTTAGTAAGCACACGGTTTTAATTTAGCTGAATGATTAAAGTACAAGAATGATTACAGCACTGCTTACATACTAAAACTCCCCCTCAGCAAGATGCCCCAAGGTTGATTGAACAGGATGAAAGGATTGGAGGAGATGGAATCTACAGGACAATCAAATGAAACAGTACAGGGTACTGTTCCATTTATAGGCACAGTCAAACCACTGAAGCATCTTTGCTGACATCACCATGAAAGTGACGTTTAACAAACTAACAAACTCTAACTACTGATCTAATACAGACACTGCTTATGCTAACCACTGACTACAATATATAACATAAAAGAAGTTAAACAACTGCTGAAACCTTCCCCTGATGTGAACCCTGCAGTACTTGTTGTAACCCAGCAGTGCTTGACCCATAGCAGTAGATTGAACAACAGGGCTTTGTACTTCATCAGACTTTAGTGTGATCAGCAGTTGTACAAATCAGTGGATTGGAGGTCATCAGATGTTTCAAATCACTTTCAAGGGGAAAGTCTAGTGCAAACTACTGTTTATTGTGAATCCACTATTATGACCTGGTTTTGGCTTTACATCATCTGTTCCTCTGGTAGGGTTCAATCCCAACAATCTCCCCCTGGAACAGATGATGCCAAAACCTTTCATTATTCTGGATCTTTATTTTCTCATCAGAAGTTCCTTAGCTTGTCTTTTAAATTCCACTTCAAAGTCCTTGGAACTTGAGTCATCCTCATCCCTGCACAGTGTAAGTTCAAGGAGATCTTGTAGATCTTCAACACCAAGGCCTAGTGCTTGTTTCCTTGATATGTACTTCACTTCACCATTGGATCTGATCATAGTAAATACATGGGTCTTTTGATCAGACGTCCATTTTAGTATTTTTGAACCCAATGGGTTTCTTGGGAGAGGTTTATTTACTGATGAGTCTGGTGATTTTGGCCTTGTGAAGATTTGTTGAGCAGTATCCTGAGCTTTTATATGTTCAGGATTTTCAGCTGCCATTTGTTTGAAAGCCTTGTTGATGATCTCATTTGCTGCTGCTATATCTTCTGCTGTCTCTTTATTAATCAGTTCTTGTCTCTTTCTTTGATCTAACCCAATGTCTGAGATTTCTGTTGATGTGAGCAGTGGTTCAGAAGTTTTGATCTACTGTTCTGGCTTTATGTGATCAGGCTTCTTTGGTGTGTTTGAATCTGTCATCTTCCTTTTCTTTAGCCTCTCATAGGCCTCATCTGTATATTGCCTAGTCCATTTTGCTATGACATTGGCAGGTCCAACCTTTGCATCCACCAGCTCTTGCTTCTTCATTTTGTACTTAGATGTAAGATCAGCAATGAGCTTTTTGTATTTGCTCTAGTTTGGAGCTGTCCTCTTCTTGCTTGGATCATTTTTGATTCTTTCAATTCTGTTTGCCTCATGCTTTAAAGAAACTATTGGCCATTCTTCGAATTGTTTTTCTTCAGCTGGATAGAATTTTTCTTTTATGATGTATGCAAGATATTCTTTTCTCATTTCTTTTCGTAGATCTGCTTTGGGTGGTAAATTTGACATTTCTTTGCTCAGATCTCTTGCATAGTCTTCCATCTGTTTGACTTTATTGAGCAAAAATTCCATTTTCTCAGAAATGGCTTTGTCACCTTGATCTTCACATTCAAGTTTGGCTCTCATCTTAGCCTGCCTTGCTTTGAGCTTGAGATATTCATCCATATTTTCGGGGTTTCTGAAGCCTATGAGAGAAGGAAATCTTCTTTTTGAAGGATCATCCTCAGTGTAGAATTATCTCATCTCATTTTTTATAGCTTCCAGTTCTAGTGGATATTTTGCAGCAATAGGATCATATTTGTCATCATCTGCCTGAGTTGTTTTTCTTTTTCTGGTGTATATTTTCTCCACTGTTGTCATTACAACAGATGTTGTAACATCTGATGTCTTCTGCTTTTTAGCAGGAGGTGATGGTGGTGAGATGGTTTTTGGAGATGATGGTGTTTTTGGTGGGGTAGTGGTTTGAATGGTTTGAGTGAGAGCAGTTGTTGTAACTGAGGTGGTGGTTGTTGGTTTCACAACTGCTGAAACCACTGAAGTATCAACTGTTGTTGAGACAGCAGGTGTTGCAACAGCTGTTTGGGTGGAAGATTGATGTGTGGAGCTTTTAGGAAGTTTGGGAGTGTGTTTTCTGGATCTGGATGGTATGGATTTGGGTTGCCTCACTTGTCTAGTGGGCCTTTTCTTTTCATCCTTGGGATTTTCATCATCCTTTGGCTCAGAAGTACCCTGCACATTCAGTTCCATGAAAGCTTTCTTCTCCTGTTCAAACTTTGCTTTTTTCCTTTGCTTCCAAATCACTTTTCATCTTTGCTTTTTCATCAACAAGGATCTTAGTGGTTTCATCAATCTTTTTAGAGCAATCTGGTTCCACTTTCTCCCCCTTTTTGGCATCATCTAGTTTTGGGTTATCTATAATTATGATAGAGGGAGGAACAATGCCAGAGGTGCTTAATATGTGGGCCTTAATTGCCTTGATATCAGCTTGAGTGTCTTTAAACCTTGCGTCCATAACATTCTTGATCTTTTGAACCTGAATCTCATGTTGCTGATCAGCTAGTTGTTTTTGATGGTTGAGCATTGGTTGAAATAAATTCCACAACTCACTTGCAGTAAGAGTGTATGTTGACTAAGCTGTTGATGTTGATGCAGCAGTGGATGGTACCTTTTGATCTTTCAACACCTCTTGCAGCATGCCTTTGATTTCTGCAACAGATGGGTCTAGTTTGTCAACTCTGGCCGTCAATTCTTGGTACAATAAATCATCACCCAACTTAATAGGATCATCTGATTTCCCACTAACAGTGGTTGTAATAGTGGTTGATTGAGGAATTGTATTCCAAAAATCATCCACTGCTGCCCCTTTTTCTTGGTACTAGGGACTTCTTCCCTCAACACTTGATAACCTTTTGATGGTACCAGTGGGCAAAACATACTCACTAGTGGTTATCAGAGGTGCTATGGAGGAATTGCCTCCAAGGAAGTCTTATGGATGTAACCACTGTCCAAATGCAAACCAGTGGGTTCAGCACTTGTAGTGGCTGCTTCACTTGGATTACCACCAAGAGTTACTTGTAACTCAAGGGGTGTAACCTCCTCAGGTCTTGTTGGTGGGTTAGCTATGATTGATACATCAGACTTAGTCGTTTTTTGAAGTATATTCTCATTGATAGGTGAGTGAGAAGGACTGGTTTGTGCCTGGTTCAAATCAATAGCATCCAACAATAATTTTGTTGGTGGGGGAATTGTGGAGGTGAGGTTGGGTGTAGAAAGAGAATTGGCCCCGGGAATTGGGCTGTGGATGATGGAAGCACGTGATTCCAGAGCATCATATTGTGGTGTCCCTATTTGTACAACCTGTTCTTTTTGAGAAGAAGCAGCAGGAGTTTTAGTCATAGGTTGAGATATTTGTACCAACTGCTGTGAGGAAGTAGCAGCAGTGGTTTCATGTGACTTTTGTGTTGTCACTGGCAGTTGCTTTGGTATCTCATCCTCCAGAGTTGCCTTTTTGATAGGTTTGGGGGTTTTTTGAGTTTTCCTTTGTTTTGGCTTTTTGTGGATTGTAGGTGTGGGTTTCAAAACAGTTGTTTTGCTGCTTTGATCACCTTGAGCAGTGGGCTCAGCAACAGATACCTGAGGAGCAGTGGTAGCTGCTAAATTCTGCTCAGGCACCTCTGCTTGTGTTTTGCAAGGTGTTGACATTCTTGAGAAAGTTTCAGCAGTTAAGCTGTGTATTTGAAAAGATTCACCTTGTTTTATTGCAGAAGCATCATTCTTACCAAGTTTCTTTTCAAAATAATAACTTAGAAAACTTGGAAACAGTAAGAATGCCTTTGTTTCAGCATTTTTAACCAGATCATTAAAGATTTCCTGAGAATAATTAAAATTTTCTTCTTGAAGAATAGCATATCCCAGGTTTTGAATCTTTAATGGTATTTCTTTAAAAGCAGTGGTTTTATTTGAAACACACATTAGGAGGGTATGAAATAAAAACCTTGTTGCAGGAGGGAAGAAACCTTTTTGTAAGGTATCCCTCTTCATCATTGTATCTGCATACCCTCTTTCAAGAAAGTCAAATTTTAACTCGTTTTTAGGAAAGGAAGTTTTACCTTGCTGATCATCGAGTTGAAAGACCTCCGAGATGGATTATGGTGTAATTTTGACAACTTTACCCTTTAGAGAAGAGTTAATGGCTATGATAGTCTCACCTTGTTTGTCAAGGGTTACATTTTTCCAAAACTCTCTTTGGGTCGCCAAGTAAATTGGTGCATCTGCTATTAACAAAGTTTTATACTTTGATGCAGACATGATATTAATGATGGAGTCGAAAGCATCAGTGGTGCCGGGTTTTGTGAGAAGACCCAGAAGGTTATGAGAAGGTTTGTGTGGGATTTCGATAGGTTTAGCCTTTTGAGATGCCTCTT
The DNA here is from genome assembly GCA_030545235.1 of Helianthus tuberosus. Classification (NCBI taxonomy): domain Eukaryota; kingdom Viridiplantae; phylum Streptophyta; class Magnoliopsida; order Asterales; family Asteraceae; genus Helianthus; species Helianthus tuberosus. Next base: position 186,902,508 of record CM060448.1, read on the forward strand.
TGGAAGATGATTTTGAAGTGGATTTTGCGGAGGACTTCGATTTAGTCATTTTGGAGAAGACGATCGCAGAAAGTTGTGAAGGAATTTATGGAAGTGAGAGGAAAAAGTATTTTGAGAAAGGAATTTTTATGAATTCAATTCGACAGTAAAACCCTGTTTGGGGTTTTGAAAGGGGTTTTATGGAGAAAAAGTAAATGCTGACGTGGCAGCGGTTACAAAAGGTCTGACCACTATGTACTGTCCACGTGCCAACCTCTGACAAAAGATGAATAGTGGAAGACAGTTGTTTAAGAAACCACCGATAGTACAAGTATCAGTGGTTGCTAGAAGGACATATGGGCCCACAGTGGGTGACTTTCACTATCAGTGGATAGCATATCAGTGGTTGAAAACACTTGTCACACCCCCAAAATCCCACATGCGGAAAACCACCGCTTGGAGGCGTGACTGACCAGGATCCAGTCACCAATCATATTGAGCATTAGTTAATAGTAGAAATGTTCACCAACCACAATAGTTAGTAAACATCATAGTTTAAAGTTTTAAAAGTTTAAGTTCAAATAACAGTTTAAGTAAGCAGCGGAAGCATAAACCCAACAGTTTCAAAACAAAGTTCATAGTTCAAGATTATTTAGAACCCAACACATGGGTTAGACGACCACTACACATTCCCAAGCTGCAAGCTCCTGAGTCACTGGGTACCTGTAAAGCATGCAGTAAAGTATCAACAAAAATGTTGGCGAGTCCACGAGTTGTCCAGTTTTTAATTACCAAAAACTTGTTTCACCAGTTAATTTCATCCGTTTATACATGCCATGGGGAGCTACCCCATAAGTAAGCTACTAAACTGTTTTACAATACCGAATACTTACTTAACCGTACGTTTCCGTAGTGCCCCGTTTGTCAATGTTCTATCATCATTGACGGTTTCCCTGAGTACATTAGTTCACTCCCGTTCCCAGTAACAAGGGTCGGTGTGAGGCTGGTTAGACCTAAATAGCGCTATCAACTAATAACCCGTTCGCCAGGCCCCGACGACTAATCGGTATTAAATGGTAGGGACTTGAGTGATAGAGTTTCGTTTAGTGTTGCTCGTTACATTCCGTATAAACAGTAATTAACTAAGAGTCCCATTTAAGGGGAGAAAAGTAGGTTGGTATCCCTTACGAGGGGATAGCGTTGTTTAAGTTTCCGTTTCCCAAACCACCGGGAACGCATGCTTTAATAGTTGTGAACTCACCTTGGGTTGCTCGGCAGATTAGTTTACTTGGTCACGCACGCTGGTCACCACGCCCTAGCATGGTTGCCAGTATAGGTCAGGTTGGGTACAGGCAAGTCACGTATATCCTACATGTATCTAACACATAGTAGGCTTATAGTTTCATGTTGAGTTATTGGGCCTGCTCTACTATTTGAACAGTCAAGCAGTAACAATCAACACATAGTCCAGATAAACAGGCAGCCCAAACAATTCACATTGTGGCCCAATAACTAAAGTAAGCAGTCCAGTCGAGACAAGGTGGTCTCGAGTCATGAACTTCTGGTCTCGAATGGTGTTGGCATGAGTCGCAACCTCAGAGGTCTCGAGTCCCGTCTTGAGTCGAGACCATGATGATCTCGAGTCCCTGAAGTCTGTTTTGAGTGGTTTGGTCGAGATCTCGAGTCGCAATCACCGCGGTCTCGAGTTGTAGCTCCGTGGTTTCGAGTCGAGACCAAGGGTTTCGACTCCAACACCTGCTGTTTCTAGAATGTTGCACAAATCGTACTATCCAATAGAATTCCCATTTCATGATCCTATATACTATCCAATGATAATGCACAAACATGTTTCTTTGTCTAACAATTAACCAAAATGGATCAAACAACAAGTTTTTCAAATATTCAAGGCACCTTCAACTCATATCCATGTTGTTCATCATACATTCAAATTATTCATCATGCATAATCATTCAAACTGACCCGAAACATGTTACCCTAGATCTATACTTGCAACTTTGGGAGCATTTTCAGCAATTATTTACCATCACTAATTCATAAATCATGTTTGCCTCATATAACACCCTAATCATGTATCTAACCTTATTAACAACTTTAACACACCGTTTACATATCATCATGATGGAACCTTTTCATCATTTAAATCAAGCAAAACATAATACTCATATCATCAAGCAAACACCTTCATCATAGATAAACAACAATTTTTCCATGTATTTTGTCAATAGAAACTAAAAGAGACACTAACCGGCTAGATACTCTAAGTGTGAGGGTACAAAGGGTTGATGAGTGAACTTCCGAATGATTCCAAGCTTGAGCCGAGAGTTCTAGTGTTGTCACCGGTTTGGTCCGAGAGAAAGGAGGGGAGGGGTGATGCTTGATTGTTAGGGTTTAAGGTTTTCTAGAGAGAGAGAGGGAGTGAGGATGAAGTGAGAGAGAGTGTAAAGGAGAGTGTGTGAGGGTTTTAGGTTTATATTTAGAGGGTGATGCACCCTAAGTGGGTTTCCGAGTGGGCTAAGGGAGGTTGCGGCCCACCCGACCCATCTGTCACTGTTTACTCGAGACCGAGGGGTCTCGAGTTGGGTTCATGGTCTCGGCTCACTTATACATATATATACATAACTATACATTATACGTACACATTATCAACACATAGCACATCAAGATAAATCACAAACTTTCATTTAATAATATGTACACGAAATACTGAAGCAAGAAGGTTGTTCGGGAAAATCCAGAGTGTCACATTATCCCCAAGTTTTAAGAACTTTCGTCCCGAAAGTTAAGGCAGCCACTGTCAAGCTGGTGAGAACGTTTCAACGGGGTGTCACATTATCCCCCCGTTAGTTTGGAATTTCGTCCCGAAATTCGGTGGTAGCTTCAGTGCTGGGAGTTTCATTTGGGAACAACTGGGGATACTTGCGCTTCATCTGATCTTCCCGCTCCCAGGTAAATTATGGGCCACGTCGCGAGTTCCCACGAACTCGTACCAGAGGTATCTGGCTACATTTGAGGGTTTTAATCTCTCGATCCGTGATCTCAATCGGTTCCTCAGTAAAGTGTAGTTGTTCGTCAATAGTGAGTTCCTTGAAAGGAATGTTGAGTGTTTCATCTGACAGACACTTCTTCAGATTAGACACATGAAAGACGTTGTGCACCACACTCAGTTCTCCAGGCAGATTCAATCTGTAAGCAACCTTACCGATCTTTTCGGTAATTTCGAAGGGTCCGACATATCTCGGATTAAGCTTGCCCCGTTTTCCAAAACGAACCACACCCTTCCAGGGTGAGACTTTAAGTAGAGCCCGATCACCAACCTGGAATTCTAGCGGTTTCCTATCCTTATCAGCGTAACTCTTCTGATGGTCATGAGCTGCCTCCATGCGTTGTCTGATCTGGGTAATCCTTTCCGTAGTGTCTACCACAAATTCTGGACCTGTGATCTGGCTGTCACCAACTCCCGCCCAACAAAGAGGCGATCGGCATTTACGACCGTACAATGCCTCAAAGGGTGCTGCCTGAATGCTGGTGTGGTAGCTGTTGTTGTAGGAGAATTCCACTAACGGTAGATGCTTTTCCCAACCCTTGCCAAAATCGATCACACATGCCCTAAGCATGTCTTCAAGAGTTTGGATGGTGCGTTCAGATTGCCCATCCGTTTGTGGATGATAAGCGGTGCTCATGTCTAAACGTGAGCCAAAGGATTTGTGCATAGCTTGCCACAACTCAGAAGTAAAACGCGCGTCTCGATCGGAAATAATAGAGGTTGGCACACCGTGCCTCAAAACCACTTCCTTTAAGTAAACATCTGCCAAGGTAGAAAACTTGTCTGTTTCTTTAATAGCCAAAAAGTGTGCAGACTTAGTCAATCGATCCACTATCACCCAAATAGTGTCATTTCCGCGTTGAGACCTAGGCAGGCCGGTAACGAAATCCATGGAAATTTGCTCCCATTTCCATTTCGGGATCTCTGGTTGTTGGAGTAGGCCCGATGGTTTCTGATACTCAGCCTTGACTCTCGCACAAGTCAAACATTTACTAACATAAGTTGCTATGTGGGCTTTCATGCTAGGCCACCAATATGTAGTCTTTAAGTTGTGGTACATCTTATCCGAACCAGGATGTACTGAGTAACGGGACTTATGGGCTTCGTCCATTACAAGCTCGCGTAAATTCCCATAAAGTGGGACCCATATACGCCCGGTTACGTAGTAAGCACCGTCTTCTTTTTGTTCTAATCGTCTCCTTGATCCTCGTAGGGACTCAGCCCTGATGTTCTCGGCCTTCAATGCTTCAACCTGAGCATTTCGGATGTGATTAGGGAGGTTCGAGTGGATAGTTAGCTGTAAAGCACGAACACGCTTAGGTTTGGTTTCCTTCCTACTGAGGGCATCTGCCACAACATTAGCCTTGCCTGGATGATATTTAATCGCGCACTCGTAGTCGTTTAGAAGCTCGACCCATCGGCGTTGCCGCATATTCAACTCCTTTTGTTCCATTATATGCTGGAGACTCTTGTGATCGGTGTAAATCGTGCACTTGGTACCGTACAAGTAGTATCTCCAAATCTTGAGCGCGAAGACCACAGCTCCGAATTCTAAGTCATGTGTCGTGTAGTTCCGTTCGTGGATCTTGAGTTGTCGCGAAGCGTAAGCAATAACCTTCTCGCGTTGCATCAACACGCAACCAAGTCCTTGAATAGAAGCGTCGCAGTAAACAACAAAATCGTCGGTACCTTCAGGTAAGGAAAGAATAGGAGCGCTACAAAGGTTCTTCTTTAGTTCCTGAAAGGCAGATTCCTGAGCATCATTCCATTTGTAAGCAACACCCTTCTGAGTGAGGGTCGTGAATGGTTGAGCGATCTTTGAAAATCCCTTGATAAATCTTCGATAGTATCCTGCCAATCCCAAGAATTGGCGAACTTCGGTCGGAGTCTTAGGTATAGGCCAATTCTTAATGGATTCGATCTTAGCGGGGGCGACGTGAATCCCATCCCGATTGACTATGTGCCTAAGGAAATGGACTTCTCTAAGCCAGAAATCACATTTCGAGAATTTGGCGTACAGTTGCTCATTGCGAAGGAGTTCGAGAATAAGACGCAGGTGTTGTTCATGCTCCTTTTGACTCTTCGAGTAAATTAGGATGTCGTCAATAAACACAATCACGAACTTGTCGAGGTAGGGTTTGCACACTCGGTTCATGAGATCCATGAAGATCGCAGGTGCGTTGGTCATTCCGAAAGGCATGGCAAGGAATTTGTAGTGACCATAGCGGGTCCTGAAAGCAGTCTTAGAGACGTCCTCATCGCGGACTCTCAGCTGGTGATAGCCCGATCGCAGATCAATCTTGGAATAATAGCTCGACCCTTGCAGCTGGTCGAACAGATCGTCGATACGGGGAAGTGGATAACGATTCTTGATGGTAACCTTGTTCAGTTCGCGGTAATCGATGCACATTCAGAATGTGCCATCCTTCTTTTTAACAAAGAGCACTGGGCTCCCCAGGGTGACGAGCTAGGACGGATAAAACTTTTGTCCAATAGTTCATGTAGTTGAGTAGAAAGTTCCTTTAGTTCAGCGGGGGCTAGTCGATAAGGTGCACGAGCTATAGGTGCCGCTCCGGGAGTTAGCTCGATTTGAAATTCGACCTGACGGTGAGGAGGGAGTCCAGGTAATTCCTCGGGGAATACCTCAGGATAGTCACGTACAACTGGAAAATCTTCGATTCTCTTTTCCTTTTCCTGTGTGTCGGTGACAAGTGCTAAGATAGCGGTGTGCCCCTTTCGTAAACACTTCTGGGCTTTTAAGAATGAAATGACGCCTGTGACTTCTCCGCCTTTGTCACCTTGAACGATAAGGGGTTCGCCAGATGGACGGGGAATACGAACAACTTTCTCTTGGCAGAGGATTTCAGCGCGATGCTTGGATAACCAATCCATACCAATGACGACGTCAAAGCTTCCGAGAATGATGGGGAAGAGATCGATACAGAAGGTCTGACCAGACAATTCTAGTTTGCAGTTACGAATAACGTGTGAGGCCTCGAGGTTTCTACCATTAGCTATTTCAACGATACGCTTAGAGCTTAACGGCGTAGGAGTAGTCTTAAGCTTCTTACTAATACATAGGGATACATAACTAGCATCTGCTCCAGAATCAAATAATATGGAAACATAACGATCATCAAGTAGGAACTTACCCGCCACCACGTTGGGGTCGTTCCTTGCTTCACCAGCCCCAATCACGAATGCCCTTGCATTGTTTCCAGCTCCCTGGTTATTGTTGTTGTTTCCAGCATCTTGATTATTGTTGTTGCGATTCTGGTTCAGCTGAGGGCAATCCTTTCGCATGTGCCCTATTGCCCCACATTTGTAGCATTCACGGTTGTTTCCTTGCTGCTGCTGTTGCTGTGGTTGATGCTGATTCTGCCTAGCTGGGAACTGACTCCTGCTGTCTTTGGCTTCATGCCCCATTTTGTTGCATCGCAGGCACTAACCTTTGCTACACGCCCCATTGTGGTGTCGATTACACTTGTTACACTTAGGGTGGTTTCCCCGATAGCCACCCTGTTGCTGAGGGCCTTTGTTGTTTTCAGTTTTCCTTTGTTGAGTTGAGGTCTGAGTGAGGTTAGCTTCCTTGCTTTGATTTCCTTCCCATTTACGCTTGTTATCACCAGAAGTTCCAACAGTAGCATTTATCCTTTTGGGCAACTTGCCCTCCTCCACAGCCTGATCAGTGAGTTTGTGAGCAAGACGGACCACTGGCTGGATGGTATTGAGGTTGGCTGAGGTCACATGGCTCCAGATTTCTAGGGCCAAACCTTTGATGTACAATTCGATCCTTCGATACATAGGTCGGGACATGTTTGGGCAAAATGCAGCATAGTCGTTGGACTGCTTGGTGTAGGTCTCAATCTCTGATCCAACCATCTTGAGCTCAAAGTATTCATTTTCGAGCTTATGAATGTCATCCCTGTGACAGTATTCTTACTTGATCATGTCCTTGAAATCTTCCCACGCAGTAGCATTAGCAGTTTCCAAACCAAGCATCTGAATCTGTGCCTTCCACCATGAAAGCGCGTTTCCTTCAAGCGTACCAGTCGCAAACTTTACCCAGTTAGCAGGGGGACACTCGCAGACAGCAAAGACAGCTTCGGCCTTTTCAATCCAGTGCAGAAGGCCGATGGCACCCTCAGTGCCGTTGAAAGGGAGAGGCTTGCAATCCATGAAGGTTTTGAAAGTACAAACACGTGGTTGCGCTGGCGCTTGCTGACCTGTTGTGAGAAGCGAAGCGAATAGGCTTAGAGGTGAAAAGACGATGCGGGGGTAGGATCTAAATATCCTAAAATAACGAGTTTACCTCCAGGGTGAGCTGCGAAAGCTGTAGCCACCGTGTTGAGCAAGTTAGTGAACTGCGCCTGAGTCATGTTAACGTTTCCCATTTCGCGTCCACTCATTGTCTTCATAACCAGAAAACACAGTATGAGTGTGATGTCGTAATGTAGCGAGAATGAGATAGAAGAGGGGTGTGTCTATCTAGCTAGGTATACCAGTACGTATAGTAGAACATAAATCACAAAGTAATCAAGTAAGTAAACACAAGTCCAAGCTATGGGGTCTAGTAAGTTGAGTCTTGCCCTTGGAGTGTAGTGTCGTCACGAGTCACGGGTTATAGTCTGGTTTTTCTCAAAAATACTTTCTTTTTAAAACCGAGTTCACTATAACCAATGGCTCTGATACCAATCAGTCACACCCCCAAAATCCCACATGCGGAAAACCACCGCTTGGAGGCGTGACTGACCAGGATCCAGCCACCAATCATATTGAGCATTAGTTAATAGTAAAAATGTTCACCAACCACAATAGTTAGTAGACATCATAATTTAAAGTTTTAAAAGTTTAAGTTCAAATAACAGTTTAAGTAAGCAGCGGAAGCATAAACCCAACAGTTTCAAAACAAAGTTCATAGTTCAAGATTATTTAGAACCCAACATATGGGTTAGACGACCACCACACATTCCCAAGCTGCAAGCTCCTGAGTCACTGGGTACCTGCAAAGCATGCAGTAAAGTATCAACAAAAATGTTGGCGAGTCCACGAGTTGTCCAGTTTTTAATTACCAAAAACTTGTTTCACCAGTTAATTTCATCCGTTTATACATGCCATGGGGAGCTACCCCATAAGTAAGCTACTAAACTGTTTTACAATACCGAATACTTACTTAACCGTACGTTTCCGTAGTGCCCCGTTTGTCAATGTTCTATCATCATTGACGGTTTCCCTGAGTACATTAGTTCACTCCCGTTCCCAGTAACAAGGGTCGGTGTGAGGCTGGTTAGACCTAAATAGCGCTATCAACTAATAACCCGTTCGCCAGGCCCCGACGACTAATCGGTATTAAATGGTAGGGACTTGAGTGATAGAGTTTCGTTTAGTGTTGCTCGTTGCATTCCGTATAATCAGTAATTAACTAAGAGTCCCATTTAAGGGGAGAAAAGTAGGTTGGTATCCCTTACGAGGGGATAGCGTTGTTTAAGTTTCCGTTTCCCAAACCATCGGGAACGCATGCTTTAATAGTTGTGAACTCACCTTGGGTTACTCGGCAGATTAGTTTACTTGGTCACGCACGCTGGTCACCACGCCCTAGCATGGTTGCCAGTATAGGTTAGGTTGGGTACAGGCAAGTCACGTATATCCTACATGTATCTAACACATAGTAGGCTTATAGTTTCATGTTGAGTTATTGGGCCTGCTCTACTATTTGAACAGTCAAGCAGTAACAATCAACACATAGTCCAGATAAACAGGTAGCCCAAACAATTCACATTGTGGCCCAATAACTAAAGTAAGCAGTCCAGTCGAGAAAACGTGGTCTCGACTCGAGAACACGCGGTCTCGAGTCGCAACCAGGCGGTCTCGAGTGATGAACTTCTGGTCTCGAATGGTGCTGGCATGAGTCGCAACCTCAGAGGTCTCGAGTCCCGTCTTGAGTCGAGACCATGATGATCTCGAGTCCCGGAAGTCTGTTTTGAGTGGTTTGGTCGAGATCTCGAGTCGCAATCACCGCGGTCTCGAGTTGTAGCTCCATGGTTTCGAGTCGAGACCAAGGGTTTCGACTCCAACACCTGTTGTTTCTAGAATGTTGCACAAATCGTACTATCCAATAGAATTCCCATTTCATGATCCTATGTACTATCCAATGATAATGCACAAACATGTTTCTTTGTCTAACAATTAACCAAAATAGATCAAACAACAAGTTTTTCAAATATTCAAGGCACCTTCAACTCATATCCATGTTGTTCATCATACATTCAAATTATTCATCATGCATAATCATTCAAACTGACCCGAAACATGTTACCCTAGATCTATACTTGCAACTTTGGGAGCATTTTCCGCAATTATTTACCATCACTAATTCATAAATCATGTTTGCCTCATATAACACCCTAATCATGTATCTAACCTTATTAACAACTTTAACACACCGTTTACATATCATCATGATGGAACCTTTTCATCATTTAAATCAAGCAAAACATAATACTCATATCATCAAGCAAACACCTTCATCATAGATAAACAACAATTTTTCCATGTATTTTGTCAATGGAAACTAAAAGAGACACTAACCGGCTAGATACTCTAAGTGTGAGGGTACAAAGGGTTGATGAGTGAACTTCCGAATGATTCCAAGCTTGAGCCGAGAGTTCTAGTGTTGTCACCGGTTTGGTCCGAGAGAAAGGAGGGGAGGGGTGATGCTTGATTGTTAGGGTTTAAGGTTTTCTAGAGAGAGATAGGGAGTGAGGATGAAGTGAGAGAGAGTGTAAAGGAGAGTGTGTGAGGGTTTTAGGTTTATATTTAGAGGGTGAAGCACCCTAAGTGGGTTTCCGAGTGGACTAAGGGAGGTTGTGGCCCACCCGACCCATCTGTCACTGTTTACTCGAGACCGAGGGGTCTCGAGTCGGGTTCATGGTCTCGGCTCACTTATACATATATATACATAACTATACATTATACGTACACGTTATCAACAAATAGCACATCAAGATAAATCACAAACTTTCATTTAATAATATGTACACGAAATACTGAAGCAAGAAGGTTGTTCGGGAAAATCCAGAGTGTCACAACACTGATTTTGAACATCAGTTATTTTCAAGGAGACAAGAGAACAGGGGTTGACTTGCAGCAGTGGGCAGTATTTTCTGAACATGTGTTTGAAACAGATCAGTGGTTAAGGGCATGAATCATGAAATTAAAAAGCTGTTTTGATTTTTATCCATTTTTATGGACATTTATCAGCAGTGATTGATATTTTGAGGCTAGATTGGTCTGCAACTGTTGATATATCTTTAACAACTGATTTGTACACTCGCTGTTTTGAAGTATCTGTAAAATGACATCTTTTGCAACACATTTTAGATGCATATTGTCAAGATTAACATATCAGCAGATCTTTCAGAGATTTACATTCAGGATTATAAACAGTGGTATGATATCCCTGATGATAAAAACCTTTTATATTGATCACTCGTTTTGTGTTTTAATCTTTTGAATAAACCATGAGTTAATCAAGCATTTTAAGGTCAGTTAGCAATCAATCTTTTATTTGTGATGACAACTTGAGTTTGAAATGACCTTATCTATTTCACCATTACCTTTTGAGCTATTTTTCCAGGAAGTATCAACCAAAAAAAAATAAGGGTTCTACTACCTGACAGGAGTTTGAGACTTTTACTATCTAAAACAAGTAAAAGTACAAAATATATCATTCTCTAAAAGAAATCAAGAATAATATATCCTGTTTTATTGAAGAAAAACCTTAGCAAAAACAATAAAGGTTTTCTGAAAACAGCAACAACAAGATCTGGTGAAATAAAACTTGATATATGATTATCACATCATTCTCAAGTTTAGGAATATGGTCGGTGGTTTAAAATACATTTTAATCACCTCTGCTTTGAGACCATTTCCTTATAAGTTGATTGCAACTATGAGGAGACATGTTCACATAAGTTTTGAAAGCCCTTTTATAGACCTTATTACCATGTGATGATTTTGGAAGATTTTGTCCAGTCCTCTTGTAAGGTTAATCACCAGTGATACTTATGTTACCTGAATTTCCCTGAATCAATGAGTGCACACGGTTGCTTGATGACCATTTTTAACCCAAATTTTGAACTCTTAAGTGTTTTGTATTTATATTCACTTCTTTTGACTTCCAAAGTTTTTGAAATAAACACACTTAAGAGGTTTTGTGATTTTTTCTTCTTCCCTTTTTGTCCTTTCCATTGATAAGTTTTAAATACTGACTGGAAGGTTCTAAGGAAGGAATACTTTGATTCCAAAATCATTTTACGGCAACGTTTTAAGAAATTTGGTCATTTTTGCAAATGCTTATGCCAAATTTCACATTACATATGATCTGAATACATAAAATCTGATAGCTAAAGTTTTGATTTCCCTCTTTTTGTATTAACAAAGACACCAATGTTTTATCTGATCATAGCCCTTTGTTAATTATGAGGTGAACACCTTAGCATCAGTTATGATGAAAACATCACAAACATCATAATAACTTTTGAAATCAATTGTTGTAATACGGATAATCCAACCAAAGTTACCAGATGAATTTTTCAGAACTGGAACTATTGGTGATTTATGCATGATTTTGCCATTATGTGAATTTTGTGTGTCTAATGACATCTTGGTTGTTTTATAGAGTTTTTGAATAGCCACTTTGAACATGATCACTCGTTACTCTGTTTCCCAACTAAATACGATCAACCTTAGCATCAATGAATTTTGAGCTGAACTGTTATGTCAAATTGATTGTTAGATCGAATTTGACTGTCCAGGCTCTGATACCAATTGTTAGGATCGGAGGGTCTCATGATAGTGTTTGTTTGTTATAATTTGAACAAATAAATGGATATTGATCAATGTAAGGTGCAACGGAAATAATAAACAAACTTTGTAAACACAATCAAAAGGAAAATAGTTTTAGTAAGCACATGCTTTTCATTTAGCTGAATGATTAAAGTACAAGAATGATTACAGCACTGCTTACATACTAAAACTCCCCCTCAGCAAGATGCCCCAAGATTGATTGCACAGGATGAAAGGATTGGAGGAGATGGAATCTCCCGGACAATCAAATGAAACAGTACAGGGTACTGTTCCATTTATAGGCACAGTCAAACCACTGAAGCATCTTTGCTGACATCACCATGAAAGTGACATTTAACAAACTAACAAACTCTAACTACTGATCTAATACAGACACTGCTTATGCTAACCACTGACTACAATATATAACATAAAAGAAGTTAAACAACTGCTGAAACCTTCAACTGTTGTGAACCCAGCAGTACCTGTTGTAACCCAGCAGTGCTTGACCCATAACAGTAGATTGAACAATAGGGCTTTGTACTTCATCAGACTTTAGTGTGATCAGCAGTTGTAAGTCAGCAGTTGTACAAATCAGTGGATTGGAGGTCATCAGATGTTTCAAATCACTTTCAAGGGGAAAGTCTAGTGCAAACTGCTGTTTATTGTGAATCCACTGTTGTGAGCTGGTTTTGGCTTTACATCATCTGTTCCTCTGGTAGGGTTCAATCCCAACAGCATGCATTCTTTGGTGTCGTTAGATCCAACAATGACATCATTGTGTTTTAGTTAATCGTCCATTTTTAATGATACTATAGATAGAATTACAACCGGGTAAACCTTTTATACGAATGAAAGAGTACCGGCATGGGTACTATCATGCAAATGGTGCAAATGGTATGTATCTAGAGTGGGTCACGATTGTTAATGCGTTTTCTTTCCCACATGACACAGGGTCATGCCCCACTGGACATGGCCCGTGCTCAGCCTCTTGGACGACCTATAATTTTAATTTCAAGTTCCCATTCAAGAGACACCTCTTTAGACATCACCATAAATTGGATTTTTAGTAGTTTAATAAGTAGTTAGTAGTTAGATTATCTTCATTTGATCCAACTTGTAAGAAACATTATTTACATTCAAGTCTTGGAAACTTTCTTCATGAATATGTCAAGTTTTTTGATCCAACGTGTAAGAAACATTATTTACATTCAAGTCTTGCAAACTTTCTTCATGAATATGTCAAGTTTCAGTATGTTTAATCTATTTGCTATGATTGGCTAAGTTCTTGATACACTTAGGGAGGATTAATTTGATTTGATCTTTTGAATTTGGTTTTGGATTTCTTAATTGGTTTGTGTTAGTGACTTTAAATGATGAACTTTCTTAATCGGTTTGTGTTAGTGACTATAAATGATTGGCTAAGTTATTGATACCTTTGAAACTAGTCAGTAGTCACTAAAATTGTGTGTAACAACCCGCACTTTCGCGCTCGTTACTCTCGTTACGCCTAGCACCGAGATTCGGATCATAATGTAAACTATATCGCTTACTATGCTACATCGCATATTTTCGCACTACATCGCTATATCGCACTTCATAACGCTTATGCTTATAACGCTAACGCTTATAACGCTTACACTACTACATTAGGTGAGTATCTAAACTACTCACTCGCTCTCGCAAACTCAACGTAAACTCAAAACGTGGTTACTTACTTATATATATATATATTGTTATCTATGTATTAAAACTCGCTTAAACGCTCACTCGCACAGCTTGATTTATCGCTCTAAAACACAACGTAACGCGACACTTAATACCTTGCTAAAATACTTAAAGTACTTGAACTAACTAACGCAACAAAACGCACCTAACGAGCATCCTATACGCGAAACAGAGAACTTGTACACCAGACTGGCCCCTTCGAACGAAGCCAGCAGCTTCGTACGAAGGCACTGCCTTCGTACGAAGGCAGCCAGCTTCGAACAAGGCTGCCAGCCCTCCTTTATAAATACCCAGCCACTCTCCTCTCATTCTAACTTGCTGCCATTCTCTCCAAAACGCTGCTGAATTATTGTCCAACTTTTTTAAAGTAAGATCTACTGATTTTACGTGTTACACAAAGATTTCCATTACGATTTTCCACAAGATTCACTCCGATTTCATCCAAACTTCATTCTTTTTACAAAAACCTTCAACTTTTATGAAGTTCTACATCCCTTTCATCTAAACTCTTCAATTTTCTACAAAAATCTTCATCTTTTTCATCTAAAATTCGTCCTTTTTATGAAAACCTTCATCTTTTTATCAAAACTTCTCGTTTTACAACGGGTCTACGCTTAACCAAGTGTATTGGGCCTTGCTTCGGCTTCCCAAGTTAGAAATCTACAGATTTCACACTCACCAAGTGTTAGATCTAGGTAAAAACCCTTTAAAACTCTCTTAAACTCGATTTTTACGAAAAAACAGACCAAAACCAACCCTTATTTCATTCACTGGAGAGTGGGACGAAGTGGTGTCGAAACCGTATTGAATAGGACTCAAAAACACATCCGATTCAGACGAAAACACAGCTCCGAACGCAAGAAACAGCCACGTATGCGAGCTGGACTGTTCTGTGCGAAGCCCGGCTTCGTACGAAGGCACTGCCTTCTCGTACGAAGGCACTGCACTAACTTCGCACAACCCAGCCCAAGTTCTCACCCGTGACTCGAACAAAGACCTCCCCAGCTCTAAGTTAAATCAGTAGCTTAAGGTTGGAGGGATGAACACTCGATTTCTCGAAGACGACGTGAAGAACACTCGATTTTGAACACAAAACAAGCCACTTGTACGAAGTCACCACCTTCGTACGAAGGCACAACTTCGTACAAGGAGCCTGTTCACTACTCGACACTCCGATTCGACAGTTTCAGCACATTGGAAGACTTACGCACTTCTATCCCCGTACGCAGGCTGAGCCGACACTCCCTCCACTCCATTCAAGACTGTGTTTACTTGCTAAGCACGCACTGTGAGTATCCTTAACCCATTTTCTCTTTAAAACGCACCTTTTAGGGTGTAACATACGTTCATAAATCAACACACTTATCAAAACACACTAACTGCTTTAACTGATTATCACACGCGAATGACCAATATACATATTTACACGTGGTGCCTGATACATATGTGCTAGGACATTTTACTCGTTGATGTTCCACCTTAGCTAATGTGGTACAATAGTTCGACTCACACCCTACGGGGTCTAGTTAATGAACTTCACACCTCTCCTTCGCAATCATCTCAGGACTTAGCTTGAGTGATTGTCTAGTTAGTATATATGTTATGTTGTATCTCGTTTATGTATGTGGAAATTCGCAACGCTTTTATCTACATTACTATTATATCAAACCTGTATACTTGCCAATACATTTTTTATTTGACACTATTTTAAAGTATGTTGCAGGTTGATCGCAGGTTATCTCGAATCAAGATTAGGCTACTTTAGAAACCCACCTAAAATCTAAGTTGTCAGATTTGTATTGTTTAAGAGACGTGAAATCTGTTATGACTTTTGTGAAATGTTTGTTTATTAGTATGGTATAATGAACTTGTTAAATATTGCCACTGAATTAGTCGTTATGGATTCTCTTGAGCAATCTGATTCGCTTAGTGCCGCGCCCCGATGATTCCGCCATCAGTTGGGGTGTGACAGATTGGTATCAGAGCCATAACTATAGGGAATTAGGTCGAGTCATGCTAAACAGACCTAGTCTATCGTCTAAGTACCAAACAGACCCTCTTGTGTGAACCCACATACTGTGGCTTCGTACGAGCCTGCATGCCTTATACTTGTGCGAACCCACCTAGTGTGGCTTCGTACGAACTCAAAATGTTACACCTTCGTACGAAGGCAGCTTCGTACAAAGGGAGCCTTTCCTAAGGCTAAATACTATCTTGCCTTCCCTAAGGCTAACAAAATATACACGCTTGAAAACACTTATATAACACCAACGAGTGATTGTGTCGAGATTAGGTATGAAAACCAAGAACTCTCAATAAGATCACTCACCCCACGTATCATATCTCACACGAGAACCTTTCGTTGAGTTAGGAATGATATCCATATCTCGACAAAAATCTCCATTTCTATCTCATGGTTGTTCAAACCATGGCTAGGAGCGAAGTTGCTAAGTTAGGGGTGAAAACCGCATCTTAACAACCTGTTCCACTTCTTACTTTGATTTTAAAAGATCTCACCAAAGTCTCGACTATTTCCAATGCCCCGAGTCACGTAGTAACTGGAAGGATGAATGCCGTTAGCCATATCACGGTGAGAGCATGGTCTATTAGGCTAAAGTGTGTGCTCAAACTCGTTGGGGAATAGTGGAATCACTTTGGGTAGTCGATGTCTAACACCCAAGGCACTCTATTTATTTTCTAGCCTGCAATCATTGATTTACGCGTCATCAAAATTTTATCATGTTAATGTGTTTTCGATTTCGAGATTTTACGCTTTATCAATTTTTTGTTTTACCACTTTTCGCTTTCCAATTATATGCACAACTCGCATAGCCATCGCAATCTAAAACAAGAACGAAATATCCGCAACAAAACCAAAGTCTAATAACTTTCTCTTCAAGGCGTCCCCGCACCATTATTACAAGTGTATATGCATATATGTATATGGTGGGTAATTACATGTGCTTATGTGAATACGTGAGAACTTAGGAATTTCGTGTCTCCTATGTGGCTCCTATGTGAATACGTATTACTATGTCAACTGGAACAACTTTTAACGCGCTAAATCGCATCGCAGTTTCTAAATCATTATGATCGAATCTCATTCCAATCTCTTTGTCTAGATGTCTTCGAACGCTTCTAACTCGTGACGTCAAGCCAGAAGAAACCCCGATAAGAGGATCGCCTCGCTCATGGACAAGGATATGGCCAATGCTATTCCTCAAATCGTCTCGTAGATTCAATCCCTCAACCATTCTCAGACATTGGAAGACTTAAAGACCATTTTCGCACCACATGTAATACATGAGTATTTCAATCAAGAGCCCTCGACTGGTGGACAGCTGAGCGTAATGAACGTGGGAACGATGAAGCCTATGTGCTCTCCTAGGATGAGCTGAAGGAGCCTATGAAGGAAGAGTACTGCCCTCCCCACGAGGTCCAGAAGCTAGCAAACGAGATTTGAGAAATTAAGCAAGTTAAAGGTGACAACACCGGCCTCACAGCAAGGTTCAAACAGCTTAGCATTATTTGCCCGAGCCAAGTTGACACACCCAAAAAGGCCATCAAGAAGTACATACACGCCTTGCCTGACTGTGTGTGTCGCAACCCCCGACCCCTATCCTGGGAGCGGGCAGCCGCGAGATCCAGAGCTGATGGTATCGGTGTTTATTTTAATTGGCAGCGGAAATTTACATCAGGACCGTAGTTAGGAAATATTTTATCAGAGTAAAACACTTCATTTTATAAATAATAAACACATGGGTAAAACCCAAGTTTCCATTTATAATATGTTTATAGGGATAAACCCTATTTATTGAAATAAAACGTCTTTCTTGTTTAGGTAACTTTTATAGCCACTTTTCCAAGCCTTCAGTGCTCTCCAGCTGGCTTCTATATGGCTTTCACAGTTTGTTACCTGAAACGCGTTTTAAAACATTTTGTCAGTGGGAAATACTGGTGAGTGCATTCTAATTTAATTAAAACCATTTTTATATCTTTACAGTATTGAGGACATCCGCAATTACATTTGTTTACATCTACCAAATTACCACCCACGGTACTGTCAATCCTGACTTGTGGTCATGTTACTATTCTCAGTATTAGTAACAAGTAATGTATACAAAACCCCAACATACCGACAATAATTGTAGAATTACAAATACTCAATCACTGTTAAATATACTTTAAAACAATTGAGGTTTTGTAAAAACAAATTATTTATAAAAAGAGAATGACTCGCATTGCTATTTTAGATAACACTACTGCTGGTGACTTCCTGGTTATAATCTATTAATTTAAACAATCCACGCGTGTTAGTAAGATAACCCAATTTTACATTAGCTATACCTTCCTCCCGAGACAGAACTCCAACGACTGAGTCAGGCAGAGCCTCGATATGCGTTACGGAGCACTAGATCAATCGGGCAGGGTAACTAATACATAACCAGGGGTTATAATACTTATAACGAGGTAGAGCTTCACTTTTTAGTGGGTATTATGCACGAGAATTACTTTAGCTATTCAGAAATTTAGAGAGAGAATTGATTTTGAACGATTTCAAATGAACGTCGACTACTCCATTTATAGGCTGGAAACAGAGGGCCTCGTGGCCCGCGACCCGCCCTTCTATATCTCTTGCGGCCTGCGAGAGAACTAGGGTAGGCCCTAGCTTGGCTGATTCGACAACTAGCTTCGACACGACTGGGACGCGTGTCAGACGGAGGTCCGGCCTGGTGGCCAGCTGTTGCGCCCCACGACAGCCTTACTTGACATTTTCGCACCCCGCGAGCGACTTAAAAGGTTTGTTTTATTTGATTTTAAATGAAATAAAGGTATTTCGGGCCTGTTTTTTGCATACGTGGTGTATTTTAAGACATATAGGACATGTTTAAGGGTTTTGGGAGAGTTGTTATATCCTCCCCACCTTGTTTTAGATCTCTTCCTTGAGGTCTACTGGAACAGGTGTGGATATTTTCTTTGCATCTCAGATTCGAGCTCCCAAGTGTACTCTGGTCCTCTTTTGGAATCCCATTTCACTTTGACTAGAACTAGTTTCTTGTGTTTGAGATTCTTGATCTTTCTATCTTCAATCTGTAGCAGTTTCTCTACAAACTTAAGTTTTTCATTTACCTCTATGCATTTAAGAGGTACCCCTAATGTTTCATCTGCTAAACACTTCTTAAGATTACATACATGAAATACATCATGTATTACTGCTATTTCCTCTGGCAATTATAGCTGATAAGCTACTGGTCCTATTCATTTAATAATCTTAAAAGGTCCAACATACATGGGGCTTAGCTTTCCTCTCTTGATGAATCTGACCACTCCTTTCCATGGAGAAACTTTTAATAATACATTGTCTCCTACTTGAAATTCCAATGGTTTTCGTCTGTTATCAGCATAACTCTTCTGACAATCGCGTGCTGTTTTTAGTCTTTCCTTGACTTGAATAATCTTATCCGTTGTTTCTTGTACTATCTCTGGTCCAGATAGTTGCTTTTCTCCAATTTCTGCCCAACAGACTGGAGTTCGGTACTTTCGTCCATAAAGTGTTTCAAATGGTGCAGCATTGATACTGGTATGATAACTGTTATTGTAGGAAAATTCTATTAATGGTAAATGATCGTCCTAATTTCCTCCGAAATCAATTACACAAGCTCTAAGCATATCTTCCATTGTCTGAATTGTCCTTTCGCTTTGTCCATCCGTTTGAGGATGATAGGCTGTGCTTAGTTTTAACTTGGTTCCCATTGCTTTCTGGAAACTAGTCCAAAATGAGAAGTAAAACGACTATCTCTATCAGAAACAATAGACAAAGGAATTCCATGTAATAAAACTATTTCATTTACATATAACTTGGCTAACTGTTCCATACTACAAGTTTCTTTCATTGGTAAGGAATGAGCAGAATTGGTTAATCTGTCTACAATCACCCAGATTGCATCATTACCTTTTCATGTCTTGGGTAATTTAGTAACAAAGTCCATTGTTATCAATTCCGATTTCCATACAGGCATTTCTAATTGCTGCAGTAAACCTGAGGGTTTCTGATGTTCAGCTTTAACTTGTGAACAAGTTAGGCACTTTGCAACATAGGTTGCTAATCCTTTTTCATTCCTATCCACCAGAAATTCTTTCTTAAGTCTTGATACATTTTATCATTACCAGGATGTATCGTATACTTAGACTTATGGGCTTCTTCTAAAATTCGGTGGCGTAGGTTTTCTTGTTTGGGTATCCAGATTCTTTTCTTATGGAATCTCCAAAGTCCATTTGTTCCTTGTTCTAATTCCTTAATCACTCCTCTTAATTTTTCAGTATCTTCTTTGATTACTGATTCCTGTACTTCTCTAATTTGCTCATTTAGATCTATCTGCAGATTTAATTTAAGAGTACTCGTCTTGGCTTTTCATAATACTTTCGACTTAAAGCATCAGCTACTACATTAGCTTTCCCTGCATGATACTGGATAACACAATCATAATCACTAAGAATTTCCATCCATCGTCTCTGTCTCATATTTAACTCCTTTTGCCCAAAAATGTACCTTAAACTCTTATGATCTGTGAAGACTACAAATTTATTTCCATATAAATAGTGTCTCCAAATCTTAAGGGCAAAAATTATAGCTCCTAACTCTAGATCATGGGTCGTATGATTCTCTTCATGATTCTTAAGTTTTCTAGAGGCATAAGCTATAACCTTTTGACACTGCATCAACACATATCCATAACCTAACTTAGAAGCATCACAATAGACTATCAAGTCTTCAATTCCTTCTGGTAATGCTAGTATGGGTGCGTTGGTTAACTTTTGTTACAAAATTCTAAAAGCTTCCTCTTGTTTTGGTCCCCATTCAAACTTAATTGATTTTCAAGTTAATTTCGTTAAGGGAATGGCTATCCTAGAAAAATCTTGAATAAAACTTCTATAATAACCTGCTAGTCCAAGAAAACTTCTCACCTCCGTTGGTGATTCAGGGACTTTCCACTTAATAATTGCCTCGACCTTTGTGGGATCCACATGAATTCCTTCAAGATTAACCAGATGTCTAAGGAATTGCACTTCCTTTAACCAAAATTAACATTTTGAAAATTTAGCATAAAGCTTTTCTTTTCTCAGCAAATTTAAAAGTATATGCAGATGCTCTGCATGATCCTCTTTACTCTTAGAGTAAATGAGAATATCAACTATAAAGACAATTATGAATTTATCCAGATATGGTTTACATATTCTGTTCATCATGTCCATAAATGCACCTGGGGCATTGGTTAAACCAAATGGCATGACTGTAAATTCATAATGAGCATACATTGTTCTGAAAGCAGTCTTAGGAATGTTCTCTTTCTGTACTTTCAGTTGATGATATCTTGAGCGTAAATCGATCTTAGAAAACAATCGAGCTCCTTGCAGTTGTTCGAACAGATCAGCGATTCTCGGTAATGGGTACCGATTTTTAATCGTAACCTTGTTCAATTCGCGATAATCAATGCACATACGCATCAATCCGTCCTTCTTCTTGACAAACAAGATTGGTGCTCCCAATGGCGATGAACTAGGCTGTATGAAACCTTTCTCCAAAAGTTCCTCCAACTATTTCTTTAGTTCCTGCATCTCTGCTGGTGCTAAACGGTAAGGTGCTTTGACAATCGGTGTTGTCCCTGGAAATAGGTGAATTCTGAATTCAACCTCTCTATCTGGCGGTAGTCCAGGTAATTCTTCTGGAAAAGCATCTGAGAATTTAGATACTACGGGAATATCTTTTAATTCTTTTCTTTTAGTGTTAATGATTATGGAAATCATATACATTAGTGATCCTTTCCTTGCACAACTTGTTGTTTTCATCAAAGAGATGAATTTTGTAGACCTTGTTGGCTTATCTCCTTTAACTGTGATCTTTTCACCCTTTGATGAACTTGTATTGACTTTCGATCACATAGAATGCTGGCATGATTGGCTACCAACCAATCCATTCCTAATACTATATCAAATCCAGCCAGATTCATTTGATAAAGGTTAGCAATAAAATTATGGTTTAAGATTTATATACTTGCTCCCTGCAGGATTTCAGTAATCTTAATGGATTATCCATTTTCCGTTTCTACCAGAAATTCTTGCTGAAGTTTAGTTAATGGTTGATTGAGAGATTTACAGAACGAAGTATTAATAAAACTTTGGTTTGCACCAGGGTCAAATAATACTTTAGCAAAAATATCATTAACTAAAAACGTACCGGAAATCACATCCAGAATCATCTTGGCTTCTTCAGCTGTCAGAACAAATGCTCTAGCATTCTTGGTAGTCTTGATGTTCATGGCTGGAGCTAGTTTTAGACAATTTGGCTTGATATGCCCTGTCTCTCCACAGTTGAATCATAGCTTGTTGCTGGGTTTCCTCCTGCAGTCTTCTTCCTTGTGTCAAGACATTTTGCAAAAATTGCAGTATATCGAGCATTTTTCTGAATGCTTCTTCTTGTAGGACCTACAGTAAGGTGCAGAGGTAGAACCTATACTTTTCCCACGGTAGTTATTTCCATAATGAAATTCTTGGGTAAGTTTCTGGGCTAGGTTCTTTCTCTGATTCTCTTACTGTGTACGTACTAATTCATCAGTCAAGGTATTGGCTAATTCTACAGCTTCTTCTACGGTTTGTGGCCTGGCTACCTTGACTACATGTCTGGTCTATCTAATTAATCCCCAGAGGTAACGGGAGATTAATACAGGTTCTGGTGAAGCTAAGGTTGGCACTATTCTAGCATATTCGAAGAATATGGTAGTGTAACCCTTGCAGTCTATTCCAGTCATTCTAAGGTTTAAGAACTTATTAGCAATTTGTTCTTTTTCATTGGGAGGACAAAATTTTCTTTCAACCATTTCCTTAAAGTTGATCCATTCCATATTATAAGCTTTGTCACTTCCTTTAGACTGGAGAATAGTATTCCACCATTCTAAGGTTGCATTCTTAAAAAGATTAGAAGCGAACATAATCTTATCTTTATCTGCACATTTGCTTATTTTTAAGACTGCTTCTGTCTTTTCTATCCAACGTAAAGCTGCAATGGCTCCTTCATTGCCAGAGAATTCTATTGGTTTGCAAGACCAGATTTCTTTGTAAGAACAACCATATGACATGGTTCTTCTTCTTCTTTTTGGAATTGGTAATTGGAGTGGCAGTCCGTTATTCACGCTGTGACTGGGTTCACTAGGTGTTCGTTTACTTCCACTTTAATTATGTTCTGCTTCTTTAACAGACTTAATAATATATGGCATAGCATCTCTAATTTCTTGTGCTACTATGTGTTGGATGGCACTGTTATTTATTTGGTTATCATTATTCTGGTTTTCCTGATTTTCTTCGTTGTCCATCTAGATTTACAAACAATTATCAGGTATTAATATCACAGAATAGGATTTTATGCAAATAAGCAAACAAACAAGTTGATCAAAATCATCGAGAATTGCGACATTTACTCTTTTTCATATATATATATATATATGAAAAAGAGACAACTACACATATGTAAAATAGACACTTACACATGGGTAAAACAGGCACTTACACATATGTAATACAACTAGACATAGGATAATAAAAATAAATGATAATGAACAGTTTACACATGTTATATAGCTGCAAATGTGTATTCCAGAAGCAAATAAGTGACGGTGAATAATGTACACATGTGCAATACAACTGAACCTATGTAAAATAGAAACAAAAAAAGTATAATTAGCGAAGCCAAAGAGCCCAAACTTGTATTTTTTTTTGACCCGTTACGCGACAGAGCAATTTGCCTAAAGCGGTCTATCCAGTTGTCTTTTTTCTGACTCCAGATAGATATAGGTCTGCATCGTTCCATTCGATTGGTTGGTCGACGTCGTGTGTTCACTTCTACATCAATCGCTGATTCACATTTTGTAACCATCAATAACTTGCTAGAAACATCACCAACCTAGAAAAAAATCAAAATCAAACAAATCCCCAAAAATGAATATCACGAAAGTATAATTAGTGAATCCAAAGAGCCCAACTACATCAGATTAGGTAGGGATAAAACTTCATATTAAACAAACTTCAATATTCTGTAATCTATATTTACTAAAAGTGCCAATTGTCAACTGGGCTCTTAGTGGTGTGGCTAACATAATCACAAATCACGAAACCTTCAAATTATTTAGCTAAGGTAACCAAGATGTTCCTAAACTACTTGAACCCATAACAATCACTTAAGTGGATATTATTCCCCAAAATAACACAATATTGTTGGTAAACAGTAAGCCTAATTTCATTTCTCTAACAAAAGAAGTGAAAAGAATATACAGCTTCCATATATCGCAGGCAAGCGGGTAGTATAACAACAAAAGATGATGCCGATTACCTCGCAGGAAAACTGAAAGTGTCTAAAGTCCAAACTCTCTCTATGTCGTTGCAAACTATCGGTACTATCCAACTATAAACAAAACAAAACAATTAACATTTATCACAACAAATTTACAAAAGAAAAGAAACTGAACCAAAAGGACTGAATAATACTTCACCTTCCGTTCTATACACCCGTTGAAATACGTGGTCTGACCATCGAGATTGATCTTTGCTCCTATGATGTAAGGTGGACATCGACCTTCATGGAACCCTAATCTACCTAAGCCACTCTTTACAAACCCGACTTTTAATCATCTCTGTAAAGAGCCACTCTAAGCTACCTTACCTACAATACGGGGAACCTTTCCCCACTGGTAATCCAAATGACTTAAAATGCCCCTACAAAAAAAGTTAAGGAACATGAAGAAGAGTCATGAGAAACTCTTATGTTATTTATCATCAATGAGTTAATAGGTTAACCAAACACTTTTATGCTACCATAGACACATACCCCTCTAATCTCTCAATGTGCTCTCCCATCTTCATTGATGGTTTAAACTGTAAACCATCTTCCTATAATGTATAAACCCTATAGCCCAAATAATATATGAACACCAGTTCCAACCTCGATAAGCTTCCATGTTTTCATCCCCAAGGCGATCACTTTCGGGGGCAGACGAACTGTACAGGTGGCGGAGGAGACTGGCGATCGTCACCACCGCCAACATCCTCCCCGATCAATAATTCACCGTCACCTGGAATCCTTCCACAACACCTTCTCCTTCGGCTTCATCTCCGACTTCGCCGCCGCCGCCGACTCTTCTGCTTCCACCACCTTCCTCCCAGACGAGAACCTAGGCTCCTCCGGCGCCGTTGTCCGGCAGTCCAACATCTCCGGCACGATGTCACAAAAGCCGATCTCGAAAATTTCGGCAACCTCATACTCTGAAAGTCAATGGATTCTTTTTAAAGTTCTTTGAAAACCTACTGATACATTCTTTCTGATACGAATTCATAAACACGATGGGGCTGGGTGTATTAAGCAGTGGGATGTAATCTTGAAGACCAGATGATGCCGGTCATCACATACCTGTAAACGTGAACTGTTGCTAAGGACGTTTAAGATTTGTTATTATATAAAATACCTTGTGAAGCCACAATGAAACATTTTTCAGGTATGAAAGTGAAATTAATACTTCAAAGACACCCCCCCCCTAAGAACTTGGATCATTTAGGAACTCTTCAAATATCCAGTTCTTATTACCCTTGACTTCTTGAACAAAAGAAGCAAGCTCTACTTGTTTATGACTTAATCGGTGACACATGTGGAAATCAGGTAGTCATACTAGTTTTTCTCTGCAAAGAAAGCCTTAAGCATTCACACATGTGTAAATCAGAATAGAAAGTGATATCACCAATTACAATGGAAAGAACACATCATAATAATACATGTATAGTCAACTTGCACATATCTAAAGATAATGATAAGACATCAAAAAACATACAATCCAGAAATTTTAATATTGACATTTTATTGATCAAACAAACATCTAGAGTAGTACCATCTTCATCAACAATATTACTATTTATGGTTCACTGCATCATTTGAACTAGAACCATTCTCCACATTTAACATTGTATCTTTTTGCACGGAAACATTTCATATTGCAGATTCAGCTACAATATTGATATCAGCTCCAACACCTACTTCAGCCAAATCTTCAAATTGTTCCCCATGAATGAAAAAACTTTTATAATACGAATCATAATTCATACACAAATAAACCTACATCTTCTCACCTAAACAACACCTAGCCACCTAATATAATTTAGAACTAAAATCCAATCACTTATTAACACCTTTAAACTAAATTCGCTTCCTAATAAGAACTATTGTTTTACAAATTTTCCTCACTTATTGTGCAAAAATATGAGTTGAATCAATACAAACTATATACAATAGAGATATTTGTGTATTTATAATACAATTACATATGCAAATAAACCTAAATCCCCTCTTTCGCAATATCTGGATACCTAACACAATTCAGAACAAAAATTCAATCACTTATTAACACCTTTAATATGATTTCACTAGAAACCTAGAACTTTTATTCTACAATTTCACCTGAATAATTATGTAAACTATGTATCAAATCATCACAAACTATAAGCACGGAGAATCAACTTATCAAAGTATACAATAACGATAATTACTCATTTATAATACACCTGAAACCCTAAACTACATAATCAGAACATGAAACCCCATTCAGCTTTAAAAATGACAGTAGTGAATCTTCAACATACTTAGACATCCAAATTAAGACTCAATCACTCAAACACAAATCTTCAAATTGCTCCTAATGACTGAAAACACTTTTACAATTTGAATCAAAATTCATCATGTATGACTGAGGATATACCAAAAATGCAATTCGCTAGATAAAAACTAATTAGGGCAAATTAAGAACTCAAAAAAGAATGGAAATCATGGCACAAAATCATCAATCGATTATGAACTCAGTACAACATGGAATTGGAATTAAAATCAAGTGTACGAACACTACCCGCGGGTTAGGATTGAACCAAATGGTCTGATTAGCAAGAACTCAAATCAAATGCGCTAAACTACTGCAACCGAATTGATGATAATGAGTTCAACATCATTGAACAACCCTAACCCTAACCCTAACCCTAATCCACAATCAAATGTGCCTGATTACGAGATTGATTATGAGCGAGTTTAATAAAGCTTTGATTTAGGTCTGTATAATGCTTCGATTGATTTTTTAAAATTGAATCTAACGTGAATAATAGAAGCACTGGAGTAGAGAAGATAGGGAAAGGTTAAATTACCAATTTAACCTTTTCATTAAAACATAAGGGAATATAAATGGGTGGCTAAGAATTGTTCTCATGGTTCTCACAAAAAATAGGTGTTCTTATTTAAACCCTCCTCTATATATATATATATATATATATATATAGGGAGAAGATCATGCGAGAACCACATCTTATTGCGAGAACCGCGAGAACCAATGTGAACACAACCAAAAATGCCTAAAAATAGCTAAAAATCACACAATTTTTTTTTTAATATTTTTTATATAAAAATCGCTACTTTTCGAAGCCAAAAAAAAATTAAAAAAATTTGTTTTTTTTTTTAAAAAAAAATTTTGCCACTAAATGTAGCGATTTGAGCATAAAAAATATTAAAAAAAAATTTTAGATTTTTTTTTAGATTTTTTTAGGTTTTTTGTGGAATTAGTTTTTAGCATTTTAGCTTGGGGGGGGGGTGGGGGAGGGGGGTTTAGGTTTTTGGGGGGTGGGGGAGGGGGGTTTAGGTTTTGGGGGTGGGGGTTAGGTTTTTTTTAGGTTGTGTTCACATTGGTTCTCGCGGTTCTCGCAATAAGGGTGGTTCTCGCATGATCTCCTCCCTATATATATATACCTCCCTATATATATATATAGGGCCAGGATCATTTCAGAACCATAAATATTTGCAGAACTCGCAGAACTCGTAGAACTTCTAATAAACAATCTTTTTATTTATATATTTTTATGTTTAGGATAATTTTACATTTATTATGTGTATTTTTACGATTACATACATGTTAAGAGTAATTTTATCATTTTTTATATGTAATTTTATAATTACACATATGTAAACTAGTTTTTTTACATATATGTAATTAGTTATGACACATATATATAATTTTGGTAATTAAACATATGTAAACTACTTTTAAAATGTATGTAATCAAAGAAATACATATAATAGATGATAAAAAGATCATAAATACAAAAACTTTTATATAAAATGATTGTTTATTAGGAGTTCTGAAAGTTCTGTAGTTATTTAGAGTTCTGAAATGAACTCAACCCTATATATATATATATATATATATATATATATATATATATATATATATCTTACAATCTAAAACTGAAATGTAAACACACTACTAGTTATGCGTCAATAGGTATTAGGCTATCTATTTTAGTTGATAATTTTTTTTCAAACTACACACATTTATATATATATCTA
The DNA here is from genome assembly GCA_030545235.1 of Helianthus tuberosus. Taxonomy (NCBI): domain Eukaryota; kingdom Viridiplantae; phylum Streptophyta; class Magnoliopsida; order Asterales; family Asteraceae; genus Helianthus; species Helianthus tuberosus. The sequence goes on from CM060448.1 coordinate 186,930,542, forward strand.
TATATATATATATATATAGTGAAAGTGTAAAATACAATATCCCTTAACGTACAATACGTACGATATAGTGAAATCGCATGTTATAAAATAGCATGGATGAAATCGCATGTGATAATTTTGATGAAATCGCATGTTGGTTTTTTGTAACAATTTCGCATGTGATAATTTTGATGAAATCGCATGTTGGTTTTTTGTAACAATGGTCGCATGTGGTAATTTTGATGAAATCGCATGTTAAAAAACCAACATGCGATTTCAATGTGGGATGAAGATCTGACAGCTGAGATGATCGTGTATGTAATGTACGATAAGGGCATTTGTACGTTAACCTAACCCTATATATATATATATATATATATATATATATATTTACTATGGGCTGAACTACATCTCCTGCTTGTCATATTTTCACCCGAGCTTCTCTCCTATCTTTCTAATCCTTTCTCCTCCTATTAATTCGTCACCGTACATGCGAAGTTCCTGAACGTTCTCGTCACTCATGGGTGGTCGTGGTGCGGGTACTGGGTCAGGGTATAAAGGTAATGGTTCTCCATATGGGTACGGATTGTTTAAGATTTCCTGAACATACTGGTCGACGTTCCGATATGGATCTAAGGATTGAGGTTGGTGTATTGTGCTATGGGGTTTGGTATTGGGTCTCCCTGTGGGTAAAGTTCCTGGTAATCCCTATGGTCATCGTTCCATGGATCATACGCTAGAGGATTAGGTGCTGGGACTCTAGCTATCTCATCCGGGTCAAAAGCTGGTATGGGAAATTCGTTTCCTGGGTTAGGTTCTATTTCCATTGGTTGGGTTGGAAACAGTGGAAATGACTGTGGTGCAATGATTTGATCAAGGTTTGGATCGACTGCAGTGGTGGCTAATATATGGAAGTTTGCCAAACGTCTATTAACTCAGTCTTGTGCATGGGTATTGAATTCCCTATTAGCTGCTGCTAAAGCCCTTTGTTACTGCAACTTTCTCATTCGCTTTTTCCTCTCGTGTGCTCCCGACTGAACCATCCTCTCTTTTACGAAGGGAATGGTTCTTCGAATTGCGCCTTAAATATGAAAATCCCTTCTTCTATATCAGCAGAATACCCCGAAGGAGTACGCTGTGACGAGGTTCCTTTACTTTTGGGAGAACTATCTAGATGACGGTTGGCGTCAGACGTACCTTGCTCACTCATACTGTAAACTAACAGATTGTCAAATAACACAAAACAATAATATACATATATACACATAGCCACATAGATTATTTCCTAACATAATTGACAAATTTTGATGTCAGCAGAACACTTCTGTGGCTCAAATTAGTGGATGTAGCTCTGATACCACCTTCTGTCGCAACCCCCCGACCTCTATCCCGGGAGCGGGTGGCCGCGAGATTCAGAGCTGATGGTATCGGTGTTTATTTTAATTGGCAGCGGAAATTTACATCAAGACCATAGTTAGGAAATATTTTATCAGAATAAAACACCTCATTTTATAAATAATAAACACATGGGTAAAACCCAAGTTTACATTTATAATATGTTTACAGGGATAAACCCTATTTATTGAAATAAAACGCCTTTCTTGTTTGAGTAAATTACAAAACTCGTCCTTTTTGTATGTATGTTATTGCAAATCATGTCCTTTGTCTTAAATAATTACATTAATCATACCTAATGTTCACAAATCATAACATGGTATGTCCTTTACCCCAAACCCAGTTAATTTTCTCAATTAATTTTAGCCACGTAGGGCCCACGTGAGGGCATTAATGTCCTTTCCCCTACACCCTCCTTCTTCTTCAATCTTCCCCACTCCACCATTTAAGAGCGACCCACCTACTGTTTCACCTACATCTGTTTCTCCCCCATTTTCAACATTTGGAAGCCATTGATGTTGTCTCAAATGAAGATTCGGAATTCCTTGTTACTCCGCCATTCTCTCCGGCGCCGGCGTAGCCGCTCCTTGGTTTTCTCGATCATAACAAGGTAATCTCTGTCCCTTTTTTCTCTTTAGCTTAATTTGTGGGTTTTTTTAATTCTCAAGAACAAATGTATTGTTAATTGAAAATTGAGTAAAATACTCCCACTTGTACCCATTTTCTATTTTCTGTTTGAAATCCACATGAGATGACCAACTTTTTCAGAATTTTACTTTTGTAATTTCTATGGGGATGTGTTCTTCACCTGTGGGTCAAGTTCTGATTTTTAAAGATATGCAATTGGATTCGAGAGTTCGTCTGAACCGGCGGTGGGGGTTATTTTCAACGCCATTTTCACTGTTCTTTTCTCCAGCACGTGGGTAGCATAAATTGCTGGTTTTGTCGCCACTGACCCTTCCGATGCCGGTGCATTCACGTCCATGGGGTTACCGGTCGGAGAAGATGACGCGATTCCACCTGCTGGAACCGGTGAAAAGTTGGGTATTATTAATGTAATTATTTAAGACAAAGGACATGATTTGCAATAACATACATACATAAAGGACGAGTTTTGTAATTTACTCTTCTTGTTTAGGTAACTTTTATAGCCACTTTTCTAAGCCTTCAGTGCTCTCCAACTGGCTTCTATTTGGCTTTCACAGTTTGTTACCTGAAACGCGTTTTAAAACATTTTGTCAGTGGGAAATACTAGTGAGTGCATTCTAATTTAATCAAAACCATTTTTATATCTTTACAGTATTGAGGGCATCCGCAATTACATTTGTTTACATCTACCAAATTACCATCCACGGTACTTGTTTTGGTCAAAAATTACCTAAGCAATTTAGTGATCAAATTAGTTAAGTGAGGTAGCGTGCTAAGAATGTGAATTGAAAATATCCTGATTTAGTTGTTTGCAAAAGATAGTGTTTAGGATATAGCTCAGGATATCGAGCTATATCTATGATCAAACAATGAGCAAAAAGTAAAAGGTGACACGAGATGTACGAGGAAAGCCCTTGACCAATCTAGATCGCCGGCACAAAACCTCGGGAGCTGACAATCGCAGCTGCCTTGTTCTTCTTATTACTTCAAATATCAGGATACAGTGCAGGATATTGACCAGATCGCTACTAAGTGTTACAATGCTTTTAGAAAGTGAGAGTTGCGAGAGAGAAAGAGAGTTGAAGAGTTCGAGAGTAGTGAGTGTGATGTCCTACTCGATCTGATTTATCCGTCTATTTATAGCTAAGAAATGAAAACAAAATCTCCAACAAATGGGGGATGCCAGCGAATATTCCCTAGTTAACGTTGGAGACCAAGTAAATCGGCCTCAACGTCTTTCTTCGAAAAACTTGGACCGAGTCTTCAGGGGAAGAGGTCTTCACGAACGTTGCAACCTTGAACTCGTACTCCTGCACATAATCCGTTAGTAATCCTCAGGATACCATCCAGGATGTTACCAATATCCTGAGTCCGCACCCTGAGTATGAACATTTATCATATAATCAAGATATAATTCAAGATATTATCCAGGATATGGGCTCAGAATTTCACCCATAACAATTGTCCCCAAAAATGTTACCGTTAAGGATTCTGAGACTAACGGTTACATTTTTCATGATAAACGAGGCAATTAAGAGATAAGACCTCTGATGTGACCGCTTGTAACTGCTCAGACTGAATTCACTCATTACCTCCCTATAACTTCTCACACTTATCTTCATTTAACCTTCACCGAAGAGCAAAAAGGTAAAATCCCTTCTTTCACATTTATCTTCTTCTCTCTATTCTGCACAACATTCAGGCGACCATATGGCGAGACAAACCAGATCTAGCTCTGGCGACTCTGCCCCCTCGTTTATTCACCATAATATTCTCCAATGATCTGGAGAAATAAATATGTTCCTTTGACAGTGCTCATCTGTCAGCTCTCAAAACCTCCGGCATCTTTCCGAAAGGGACGGTGTTCCGGCCGTTCGATCGGGAAATCCGGTCGGACATGGTTTCCGATGAGTGGTTGTGTTTTAATGCTTTTCCTTTTACCTTAGGGTTACAATTCCCGTTTCCTGACTTCATCACCGAGTTTTTCAACATCACAAAAATCTGTTTTAGTCAAACAATGCCAATGCTTTGGCGAGTTTTGTTTGTTCTTGATCAAATCAAGAACAAGCACATTCCTGGTCTTTCTGTTCATGACCTCCCCTTAGCATACCGGCTTAGATGCCACGGCTCTTGTCGATTCTTGTTCAATTCTACCTCCAACGATCCACTGATACTCCAAGCCACCAGGAATGAAGAGGAATGGAAATCCAAGTTTTTCTTTGTAAAAAGAGATTCAATCCCTGGTGGAGCGGATTATCCGATGAAGTGGTTGAGAAAGGGTAGGATTTAGGGTTTTAGGATGATCCTGACTCACATCCTATCTTATACCCTGTTTTATATCCTTAACTGATTTTCTTTTTTCTTTCTTGTATACAGCTGATTTCAGAAAGCTTGCGCCTCCTTTAGCTGACTCAAAGAAGAGAATTGATACCATCAGGCACCTTCCAGAAGTTTAAAGGAGTTTCAATCCACTTCCAGCATCTTCAAGCCAACCCTCTAGTTCAAACATGTCTGGTAAGGATCCTACTCAATATCCTGCATACATGTTTTTATTTGATATAGTTCAAAAAAGAGTTTTTAAAGTTACTCCATGTATGCAGACTCCAGCAAAGTTCCTATCCTTCTTGACCTCGATGAAATCGACAGCTACCCCACTCCAGTCAACATCAAGAAGGAAACCCCTGCTATCACCAGCTCCAAACGAGTCCCGGCTCCCAAGCCCAACCAAAGAAATCGAGCTTCTACTTCCAAGAAAAGGAAGGGTTCCAAGGTCAGCACTCCAGGCTCTGAAGGGTTCTCTTATGAAGAACTCAGCTTTACAGGCGGGAGTGTATAAACCCCAAGACTTAGAAAGGTGAAAACCTTTAAACCTTAGAGAGTATGACAATACCCTTTCATGAGAGAGGGTGATCAATCCTCATATACCTTGAGGATCCAGGATATAGCCAATAGTAACGAAATTGTCAGCCACTTTTACATGAACTGGTCCCGCTACCTTGTACTATCCCGGGATAACTTGCGTTCCAGGTGGGGTGTTTAAACCCAATTCGTGAGAAAGGTGAATACCTTTAAACCTTTGAAGGGATAAGGATCCCTTAATCGTGAGAGAGGGGGCCAATCCTCTAATCTTTCGGTTTATCTTGAGCATATATCCAGGAGCTATATCCTGAGGCATATCCTGTAGAATAATCTTGAACTAAGGTGGGCATTAGCTTGGCTAACACCCCTCCGATGCTTAAGTCAGTACTGGATACAAAATAATAAACAAATTCAAACATATTTAAAAGAGATAGAATCCATACCATCCTGAGTTAGAAATTAAATCCTAAACTCACTTGAAATAGAGCTTTAAGTGTATAGCATTCCAGGATCTTGGTAGCATATCCCCTTCCATATTCTTGAGTCGGTATGATCCTTGCCCAGATTCCGATTCAACCTCATATGGTCCTTCCCACTTTGGAGCTAACTTTCCGTCAGCAAGATTAGTAGTTGTTTTGGTCAAAAATCAGACGAGGATAATGCAACCAAACTCTTTGTTACGGGGTATGATGCTTGAGTTGATGAACAATAATAAGGATCACTATGAAGTATGATGAACAAATGACACGAAGATTTATACAGGGAAAAAGCCCTTGATCAAGAGTTGATCTCCGGCACAAAAAACCCCGGGTGATGGAAACTACCGATCACCAACTTAAAATTAAACAAACAATCTGTTACAACTTCGGATGATAGCGAGCTAAGTACAAGGATCACTATAGTATATCGTGTAGAAAATGTGTGTAATCGCCAAGTGTGTTAGCGAAATTGATGAGAGCAGTTGTATGAGTGTGTGTGTAGCCAAAAATAGCAAAAAAGTGTTGTCTAATTAGCTCGCTACCCCTTTTAATTTATAAAATATCTACTCTAACTAACATTCCGCAAATGGTGCAAGTCCTCCACGACTCCACAACGTCCATTTCTGACCAAGCACGTGCGGAATAGACTTAGAATATTCTCCAGAAATATCGCCAAGACCAAGTCCCAATTGATACTCCTGTAAAACAATTACAAATTCAAAGCAGACAATCATTGGTATAAGGATCCTTAGGATGATCCATGATCCTGATCCTGACGCACTTCTGAGGATCACTAACTGACACAGAAGTAAGGATCACCAAGCAGGATAATAATTGAGGATCACGGGTCATTTAGAAATCCACCCCTAACAGTAGTGTTCTGAAAAGCCTTTCTTAGCACCCAATCCCCAGCTTGAAATCTTCTAGTCCTTATATTCTTGTTATATGCTCTGGATATCCTCTGTTAATATGCTGCCATCCTCAGCTTTGCTGCATCCCTTGTCTCATCCACAGTGTCCAATTCTTGGCACAAAGCTTCAAGATTCTGCTCAGGATCCCGGAGATTAGATCTTGCTGTAGGGATCACCATTTCTGTTGGGATCACTGCTTCTGCTCCAAATACTAAGGAGAAAGGAGTTTGGCCAGTTGCACTCTTTATTGTTGTTCTATCAGCCCATAAAACAAAGGGTAATTCTTCCGCCCATCTTCCTTTCTTAGCTCCAAGTCTTTTCTTCAAATTGTTGACAATTATCTTGTTCGAGGATTCTGCCTGTCCGTTTGCTTGAGGATGCACTGGAGTCGATGTGATCATTTTGATTCCCCAATTCTTGCAAAAGGCAGTGGTCCTCTTACTTATAAACTGAGAACCATTGTCACAAATTATCTCGGCTGGTACCCCAAACCTGGTGAGGATATTCCTTTTTATGAAGGATACTACTTCTTGATCTCTAACTTGAACAAATGCTTCAGTTTTAACCCATTTAGAAAAATAACCAGTCATTGCCAGCATAAATACTCTTCCTCCTGGAGCCTTTGGCAATTTTCCCACTATGTCCATCCCCCACTTTATGAATGGCTAAGGGGAAGCAATAGGATAAAGTGGTTCAGCAGGTTGATGTAATATGTTGCTGTGCCTTTGACATGGATCACATCTTCGAGCATATTCTGCAGCATCTTTCTTCATCGTTGGCCAATAGTATCATGTTCTTAATACCTTTGAAAATAATGATCTGCCCCCAGTATGGTTACCACAATCTCCTTCGTGTATATCCTGAAGCACTTCTCTAGCTTCAGGATCCTCCAAGCATCTCAGGTATGGTCCTGCAAGAGATTTCTTGTACAACACATTATTTATAATAGTGAATCGTGATACCTTCATTCTAAAGGCCTTAGGATTCTCATCTTTAGGGATGTGTCCATCCTTGAGGAATCTTATGATTGGTGCCGTCCAGGATTTAGGATCCTCATCAGGATCATGACCAGGATCCTGAATACTTGTTACCTCCTTATCCTGTGATTAGAAAATATCCACTGCAGGATATAGGATGTGAAGTATTGGTATCTGGGTTCCTTCTGGTATTTTGACAGATGATCCTAAATTTGCCAAGGCATCTGCTTCAGCATTATCTTCTCTTGGTACCTGTTCAAGTGTAAAAACATCAAAATATCCTGCTAATTTTTTTGAGAATTTCGAGATACTCGATTAACTTCTCACCTTTAACTGCATAGGATCCATTAAAATGATTAGTAATTAACAAGGAATCAACATATACTTGCAAACTCTTAATATTCATGTTTCTAGCCGACTCTAATCCTGCAATCAAAGCTTCATATTCTGCATCATTATTAGTGGCAGGGAATTCACATCTAATAGCCTGGGGTAATATGTCCCCATGTGGCGATTTTAGTAGTACACCCAATCCTACACCTCTAACATTAGATGCACCATCAGTATATAATGTACAGGATTCTGAGTTTTTCCCTAGTTGTTGAACTTCTAAGTCTACTTCATTTTGAATATCACTACTGAAATCAGCCACAAAGTCAGCTAAAGCCTGAGAGTTTATGGCATTCCTAGGTTCATATACTAGATCATAGGCACTTAGTTTTACTGACCACTTAGCCATTCTACCTGACATCTCAGGTTTCCTAAGCACATTTTTAACCGGATAATTGGTTTTAACATGAATCTTATGTGTTTCAAAATAATGTCTAAGCTTTGTTGATGCCATAACTAGGGCTAATATTAATTTTTCTAAATGAGAATATCTAGTTTCAGCATCTAATAAACTTTTACTAACATAATAGACAGGATACTGCTGACCTTCATGATCCTTTACAAGAACAGCACTTACAGCATTCCCTGATACTGCGAGATACAGGGATAGTGGTTCACCATCTTCAGGTTTCATCAATAGAGGTGCGGTTGAAAGATACTGCTTCAAATCCTGCAAGGCTGCTTCATGCTTCTCTCCCCATTCGAATTTCTTATTCTTCTTCAGGATATCATAAAATTCCTTGCATTTTTTCGAGGATCTTGAGATAAATCTGTTTAATGCTGCTACTCGTCCCGTCAATCTTTGTACATCTTTCATGTTGGAAGGTGACTTGATATCCAAGATGGCTTTGATCTGTTCTGGGCTTGCTTCTATCCCTCTTTTAGTAACCATATATCCTAAAAACTTTCCTGCCCCCACTCCAAAATGGCATTTGGCAGGGTTTAACTTCATGTTATATTGATCTAGGATATCAAATGCTCCCTTAATATCCTGGAGGTGATCCTCAGCCTTCTTAGATTTTACTACCATGTCATCAATGTATACCTCCATGGTGTCCCCCAGCTTTTCTTTAAACATCATGTTCACCAATCTTTGGTACGTTGCACCTGCATTTTTCCAACCAAATGCATAGCAGTATAACAATAAATACATGTTGGTGTCATGAAAGAAGTATCCTCCTGGTCTGAAGGTTCCATTTGGATCTGCTGGAATCCTGAGGATGCATCCATGAAGGTTAACATCTCATGGCCGGCAGTAGCATCCACCAGTGAATCAATATGAGGTAGAGGAAACGGGTCTTTGGGACAAGCTTTGTTCAAGTCTGTGTAATCTACACAAACTCTCCATTTCCCATTTTTCTTCTGCACCACAACTACATTTGCTAGCCATCTTGGGAATTTGACCTCCCTGATCATCTTGGACTTCAATAATCTTTGGACTTCCTCTTGAATAATTGTGTTTCATTCAGGAGCAAACTTCCTTCTCTTTTACTGAACAGGCTTGAATGACCTGTCAATTCCAAGCTTGTGAGTGATAATATCTTTGGAAATACCTGTCATATCCTCATGCTTCCATACGAATGTTGACATCCTGCATTTTAAAAAGTTAATTAACTGATGTTCAATATCCTGAGGGATATTGGTTCCTACGAGCACCGAGATATCTGGATTATCCTGGTCCAGGATAATCTTCTTAACATCCTGTTCTGAAGCCTCCACGATATCCCGGGCTTGCATCTTTAATTGCTATGCTGCATTGGGCTTGGTTGAGGATTTCATTGAGGATGAGTAACATTCCTTTGCCTCCTGTTGATCACTATCCACCTTGACAACCCCCCAAGGAGTAGGGATCATGATGCGTTGATGATAGGTTGACGGCACAGCTTTCATATCATGGATCCACGACCTTCCCAATATAATATTATAGCGGGATAAGGAGTCTATCACACAAAAGCGTTGCATTGAATTGACCCCTTCAACATATACTGGTAACTTTATCTCTCCCACAGTATTCCTAGCTTCTCCACTGAACCCAACAAGTACAGTGGACTTTGAAGTGATATCCATCGGGGATACATTCATCCTCTTCAACGTCTCTAGTTGAATTATGTTGACGGAGCTGCCATTATCCACCAGTATCCTGCATACAAAATGGTTAGCCACATATAACGTTATTACCAGAGCCTCATGGTGAGGATCCTGGACAGTATCCCTGTCATCATTGTCGAAGATGATCACTTTATCAGTCGTGAGGGTTGTCATCCTGGTTGGCTTATCTCCCCTGTCTGCCTTAGCCTCCTTTGCGTGTCTTTTGGCTGCCGAATAAGAAGTTCCGCAGATATTGGATCCTTTTGAAATAAAGTTAATTATCTTGGCATCCGCAGGAGGTGATGCTGCTCGTTCAGGATCCTTCTCAGTATCCTGACCCTTATTCTTCTTTCTTCCCAGGAGATCCTTCAGATATCCCTTGCTCAGGAGATAGCTTATTTCTTTCCTCAGAGCAATGCAATCTTCAGTAACATGTCCGAAATCCTCATGGAAGGCACACCATTTGGACTTATTCTTCCAATCAGCTTTTTGTTTGTTCTTTCTAGGCCACCTCGCTTTGTCTCCTAAACCCTGCATAGCATACATCAATTCAGGTATGTTAACAGAAAAACAATATTTTGACAACTCAGGATACTCTTCAGGATCCTCGTCTTCAACAACATTCAATTTCTTGCTATCATTCCTGCCATATGGCTTAGAACGATATGGCTTATACAAGGACTCTGACTTCCTGTTGGTCGATTCGTAGGTTGAAGATGAATTCATTCTCTCTTGCATCTTTTTGTCATCCTCCAGTCGAATATATCTCAAAGCCCTGTTCCGAGCTTCATCCAGGTTCCTGCATGGGTTCATTACAAGATCCTGGTAAAACTGAGAATCTTTCTGCAATCCCATCTTGAAAGCCTGCACAGCTGTTGCAACATCAAGATGTGGAATGTCTAAGGACTCCCGGCTAAACTTGTTCACATAATCTCCCAAGGATTCCTGAGGTCCCTGAGTTATGCTGTAGAGATCACTAGTTAGTTTCTCAAAACTTCGACTGCAAGAAAATTGACTGTTAAATAAATTGACTAGGTGAGCAAATGATGTAATTGAATGAGGATGAACGTTTAAGAGCCACTTTAAGGCCGATCCTGTTAAGGTAGAACCAAAACCCTTGCAGAGGCATGCTTCCTTAAGATCTGGAGGGATAGGGTTGATTTCCATCCTTTCCCTATACTGGGCAATATGCTCTTCAGGATCCGTGGTCCCGTCATAGAGCTTCATGTTGGAGGTTTGAAATCTTTTCGGGATTTCAGCATCACATATAGGATATGCAAACCGAGATATCTTATGGCTATCATGTGACAATTCTAGGATTGGCTGGACTACTCCAGGTACACTGGATATCATGTCCTTTAACTTCTGAAGCTCCATGGAAAGTGCTGATGTCATAGCTGCATCCTGCAAAGATCCAATACCATTAGTAGAAAGAGTATTATTATTATTAGATACATTACCAGTTTGAGGATTCTGGCCATATCCTGAAGCATATCCTGAACTTCTCACAGTTGACACCCTAACCGAAGAGGGTATCTCAGGAATATGACTTTGGGAATGGCTAGGCACAATATTCCCCCTATTATCTTCAGTATATACTGCAGAACTGAAGTTCAAAGCTCTAGGCTACAAGGGAGTGACAGTATCCTCAGCGGGCCTGCTTGAGCTGGATTTCAAGAGTTGTATCTCTCTCATCAGCATTTGGTTGGTTTCCTGCTGCTGCTTCATCTGTTCCTGTATACTACCAAATAAAGTTAGAATTTCATCATTAGAGGCCAAAACAGGAGCAGATCCCTGAATATTCCGAGTGGGGATAATATCCTAAGGCTGTGAAGAAGCTTGCGTCCTTGGAGGAGGTGGTGGAAGCATCGAACCAAGCATTGCAGATGTTGTAGCAGACACGGTAGAAGAGCTCATGTTTGATCTTGAAGCCATTGAAAATAGTGTAGCAAAAAGTTTTGAAAATAGAAAACCAAGTAATGATTTTGCAAAAGCTTTTAGAAGAAATAGCACCACTTGCCCCACGGTGGGCGACAAATTGTTTTGGTCAAAAATTACCTAAGCAATTTAGTGATCAAATTAGTTAAGTGAGGTAGTGTGCTAAGAATGTGAATTGAAAATATCCTGATTTAGTTGTTTGCAAAAGACAGTGTTCAGGATATAGCTCAGGATATCGAGCTATATCTATGATCAAACAATGAGCAAAAACTAAAAGGTGACACGAGATGTACGAGGAAAGCCCTTGACCAATCTAGATCGCCGGCATAAAACCTCGGGAGCTGCCAATTGCAGCTGCCTTATTGCTCTTATTACTACAAATATCAGGATACAGAGGATATTGACCAGATCGCTACTAAGTGTTACAATGCTTTTAGTAAGTGAGAGTTGTGAGAGAGAGAGTAGAAGAGTTCGAGAGTAGTGAGTGTGATGTCCTACTCGATCTGATTTATCCGTCTATTTATAGCTAAGAAATGAAAACAAAATCTCCTACAAATGGGGGATGCCAGCGAATATTCCCTAGTTAACGTTGGAGACCAAGTAAAGCGGCCTCAACGTCTTTCTTCGAACAACTTGGACCGAGTCTTCAGGTGAAGAGGTCTTCACGAACGTTGCAACCTTGAACTCGTACTCCTACACATAACCCGTTAGTATTCCTCAGGATACCATCCAGGACGTTACCAATATCCTGAGTCAGCACCCTGAGTATGAACATTTATCATATAATCAAGATATAATTCAAGATATTATCCAGGATATGGGCTCAGAATTTCACCCATAACAGTACTGTCAATCCTGACTTGTGGTCATGTTACTATTCTCAGTATTAGTAACAAGTAATGTATACAAAACCCCAACATACCGACAGTAATTGTAAAATTACAAATACTCAATCACTGTTAAATATACTTTAAAATAATTGACGTTTTGTAAAAACAATTTATTTATAAAAAGAGAATGACTCACATTGCTATTATAGATAACACTACTGCTTGTGACTTCCTGGTTATAATCTATTAATTTAAACAATGCACATGTGTTAGTAAGATAACCCAATTTTACATTAGCTATACCATCCTCCAGAGACAGAACTCCAACGACTGAGTCAGGCAGAGCCTCGACATGCGTTACGGAGCACTAGATCAATCAGGCAGGGTAACTAATACGTAACCGGGGGTTATAATACTTACAACGAGGCAGAGCTTCGCTTTTTAGTGGGTATTATGCCCGAGAATTACTTTAGCTATTCAGAAATTTAGAGAGAGAATTGATTTTTGAACGATTTCAAATGAACGTCGACTGCTCCATTTATAGGCTGGAAACAGAGGGCCTCGCGGCCCACGACCCGCGACCAGCCCTTCTATATCTCTCGCGGCCCGCGAGAGAACTAGGGTAGGCCCTACCTTGGCGGATTCGATAACTAGCTTCGACACGACTGGGACATGTGTCAGACGGAGGCCCGGCCTGGTGGCCAGCTGTCGCGCCCCGCGACAGCCTTACTTGACATTGTCGCACCCCGCGAGCGACTTAAAAGGTTTGTTTTATTTTATTTTAAATGAAATAAAGGTATTTCGGGCCAGATTTTCGCATACGGGGTGTATTTTAAGACATATAGGACATGTTTAAGGGTTTCGGGAGAGTTGTTATAGTGTGGGCGATTTTGTCGAAGCTGCAAGACCGGCTACCATCGAAGAAGCCTATCGCTTGGCCGCCGAGATCAACGACAAGCGAGTCTTGGCTGGATTCTTCTCCGAGGATTCCACCAATAAGGCTAACCAAAATACCACCAAATTATCCAATGACGCCGCACTGCCGCAAGACACCGCCAATCCTAGCCGCAAGAGAAAGAGCTCGAATCTAAACTACTTAGCAACCGCACCTCTTAAACCCGAACCTCTCTAAGCAGTTCCACTTTACCTAAAACGTGCCTACACTGGAACTCTCCCCCCTGTGTCAGAAATGTACTTATCACCCCCAGGCTGGAGCCAACTGTCGCTATTGCACGAATTACAACTGTTTTGGTCACCTCACCAGCCACTGCCGCACAGGACTGCGACATCAAGGCACACTGGCACTCCTAGCACCGCCGACACAACCTGCAGCCCAGTAACCACAGCACCAGCAGATGTAGCACCCGTAGCAGAAACTCTAACAACAACCACAGTCCAAGCAAGAGTCTTCAACATCAACACCAACCCGGCACAGAACGACGCTATTAATGGTATGATTCTCGACGTTGGTACTTATACTTTATAATTGTTCTATTGTCTGATGTCACCTCAATATGCGATGCCGACTCTCTCTCTCTCTCTCTCTCACCCTCGTTCTCTCTCTCTTCCGCTTTCTCTCTCGAGTCCTCACACCTAGACTAGGTTCACACATAGATTCTATTATTAGCACTATATAGTATATCACGATATGAAATGTATTACCTCGACTATGCGTCCTTGGAATAAGTTACGATAAATATGCAAGGACCAAATTTTCACACGTGTGCACACGAGATTATTTTGGAAAGTGCATGGAGATCGTAGTAAGTTCTAATGATGCCATAACGTTAAAAGTGTGGTTAAGCATGATGGATACGCCACTGGTACTTCCTATATATAAGCGTCTTAACCATGTTTACAAAGTGTGACATCTATTCATGGGATGGAGGCGGTGTGGTCGAAGCATGGTGGATACGCCGCTGGTACTTCCTATATATAAGTGCTTTGCCATACTAACAAACTCTCGTGAAGAAAATGCCATGCGGAGTTGAACGTTATTAGACCCCTTATCTTATTGAGACTACCTTCAACACGCTAAACTCCTTCGCAAGGCATAACATCTCATTACTTCTCGATCGCACCGTCACTAGACTTTTCATAAGTCTACAGCAACGCAATCTCACCATCGCTGAAATCTATCTTGCTTCACCATTGCTATCCCTCCTGATGCTTTAACGCTTTATCGCATTGTCACACCCCGATATTTCCACGTATTACCGGTGGGCCCGGTGGGGAGTATCATGATGTAGTTGATATCATCATAGTCAATAATCACAGTTTAATGCACAGCGGAAGTCTAAAGTAATAATACAAACCGATTTGAAAGTATAATGAAATATTACACAACTGTTGTAGGTGGATCCACAGGCGGATCAAAACAAAAGAAAATATTGTTCAACAGACTTTAAGTGATAAAAGCTTGCAAGACTCTTTATTTAATCACTCAGGAGTTTCCAGCCCATTACGCGTAGTACCTGCACTTAACCTTTTTGGAAAAATACGTCAGTTTACACTGGTAAATACAATTAACTGACTCTTTTTGAAAAGTGTTTATAAAATTTATTTAAATGCACAAGGCACAAATATTCTTTTATAACTTGGGACAATTATTTAAAAATAATCTTGTATACAGATTTATATGTTTGTCGTCCATTCAGGACCCGGTTAGAAGAGCCGGATTAGATTAATAGACACACCACAAGTATAGGCCCACAAGAGAGTGAGATACCGTTTATACATACGCAACTTTCAGGTGTATGCCTACACCCCATGCTTAAGCAGTGGCCATGTCAAATGAATGAGCCGAGGATATCCAGGACATGGTCATTAACCCCCCAAAGGCATTGCATCTAACAAGACATATTAAAACAGTTTATTTCAATGGTTTAACCACTAATCGATTAAATATTCAATACCCGACCAAGCGGTATTATTATAATATCGTATCCCACGCCCGTATAACGGAAAATAAGTTAAAAGTATTTACCTGAGCAAAAATATAATTTTATTCTCAGCCGTATATCAATCAGCAAGTACAAGTATCTTTTACTGGGCTCCTAATCTGGAACGAAGGTTTTTATAACCTATTAGATTCCTAACGGGTCTTATTTAAGTCTTAACTTAGACCGATTAGTTTTAATGAAAGGCTTACGGTTCAAAACGCAAGATTAAGCGAAGACCGGATTAGAATGTGATTTAGACCCGACAAGTATGAAGACTTGTATAATATGGGTAAACTAAACACATTCTGGATTTTGAAGTCAAAATGATAAGGTTTGATCCGTTTCGGTTAATTTATGCAAACTAGTTACATAATCCGCACCGAACGCGAACATGCATAACGGGTAGCCAAATGAGTCATGTACAGGTTCCTCAACTTAATATGCTTAAAATATGTTATGATATCAGTAGGATATCTTCCGTTGTGCCCAAAATGAATTTAAAATCAATTTATGCCCCGAAGGGGTATTTTGGTCATTTTAGAGTTTATAAAAGAGGTTAAATAGTAATCTGAGGTTCTGGTCTAAAACAATCAGTAAAAATATTTATTTTAACAAGTTACATCAGTAAGATATTATTCATATGTGAATTTTATCATTTATGGCCAAACTATGCACCGTAGGGGCATTTTGGTCATTTCACATATGCTATAAGGGTCAAATTTGGAAATATGAGTTCAAAACTTTTACTTAATGTTAAAGTATAAAATTTTTCTTATAGTATCAGTAGGTGATAAGTCTTAGGTGTTAAATATAGTTTTAAACCATACTATGCGCTTTATAAGCGTAAAAGTCGGCTTTTAACAATATTTAAAATGTTTATAAAATTTTAAGGTTTTGATCAGTCTCTTAAGCTTAAAATATTTTATTTAATATATGAAATCAGTAAGAAAAGGTTTGGTATCAAAATGTTATGTAAAACACATTTTATCAAAGAAAAGGGCAATTTTGTCAATACCGAATTTACACTAAAACTCTATAATATAATCAGTATAAAATTTGACAAAAATTTTCAAAAATCCCTAAATATTACATTATATCAGTGGGTAGAAAGTTTGGTGCCAAAATTTGGGTTTAAATGTGATTTATACTAAAAATGCCATTTAATTAATAAAAAGCTTTTATTTTACGATATCTCGCATAACTTCCATTTTAGATCATGATCTGATGTCAAATTTTTAGGACATACTTAAATATCAGTAATAAAGGTTTTTGTCCGCTCACATTTTCAAAAATCTCGTTTTAATGATAAAAGGGCATAATGATCCATTTAATCATTTAACGGGAACATGCATATGAACTAGGATTTCTATGGAACCAAGTTGTATAACCTCAGAGGGTTATACCAACATATAATATGGTCCTAAAGGAACCCTAAGGCATATCTAAACTAAGCTAAATCAGGCCAGAACTGAAAGTCAAAGCAAAAGTCTACTTTTGCGACTTTCGGTTGCGAACCGAGCCTAAACTCAGAATTGTCGGGTTGAACATGCCTAGACATGTTCTTATATTATTTACCAAGTTATTTAAGTGTTAAAACATGTTCCATAACTTCAACATTATCAGTTATGAATTATTTTGCAAAAACCGACCCGTTTGACTTTTTACTAATAAGTTTGACCCGACAATTGACTGAGATAACGTGATAATTTGAAGGTGCCCTTTTAAGGGTTTAACACCAACATAATTATCAACACAGCCATTTTTTATTGCATAATGGCTGGACCGTTAGTGATTAATCACCAAGTCAAAGCGTAATTACGCTAACTTTGACTTTCGGTCATTAAGCTAATGAAAACTTAACTAAGGAAGCTAAGAACACTTACAATAGTCCTTAGCACGAAGATTTTCACTAAGAGAGCTTCCTTCAAAGTCAGGATGCTCCAGAGAAGTGAGTTGAGAGGGTTCAAGTTAGATTTTTGAAGTGAGTAAGTGAAGTGTTCAAAGCATGCCCCTTTATATAGTGTTTTGCAAGTCCTAAGATCAAAGCAAGTGTCCCTAGGCTGCTACCAGATGTTCCCAGGTGTCCCTAGGACAGAAAAACCAGTTGCATAGTCCCTAGTATCGAAAAACTAGCTTGCAAAGGCGGTGGAAGGGCTGTAACCTGCAGCTGTCCATTTTACTGCCCAGTTACAGGTCTTACGGACCATAAGCTAAGGCCTTACGGTCCGTATCCGATTTATATTTTTTTATCGCCCAGTTCAGCCACCTTACGGTCCGTAAGGTGGTTTCTTTGCGGTCCGTAAGCCTTAGTCAGATGACAAAAATTTTGAGAACTTTAACATTTGACCATGCAACTTTCTAAACTCGAATCTATAGTCACTTTCAGCAGGAAGGGTCCACATAATCAGGTCTGAAAAGTCCTTGAAGGTAATGCCATGCACAACAAAGTTTTGGAGTCTTTGAAAGAAACCATTTAATGAAGATTTGTCGTGATTGCATATAGGATTCCATTTCTTGAAAATTTTAATTATTTATCACAAGATTGATCCAGATATTTATGAAATCTTTATCAGATATTCATGAGAACATATAGATGTTTTTCAAAGGTTTTGGAAATGTTAAAAGGTCATTCAGAGGTAATAATTAACATGTTGACACTTTTAATCCTTCTAGTTATCTTTAAAATGATCCGGGTTTGAAACACGTTTAAAGTTCATGAAACGTGTCTTTATTATATTGGGTATGATTTTGCGAGGTGTTACATGCATCTATCATCTTACCGCTTCGATACTCTCATCACTTTCCCTCTTGACGCCTAAACGCGTAACACACCTACCATTTACGCCGCTTCGATATCTCAAATCGCCGAACCATTTGCGCACACTCTTATCGCTAACTAAGTTTGCAATCAACTTCACCACTCAGTCTACTTGATCTTTCTTTCGAACTTGGTCCAACCATTTACCGTTTGGACCGAGGATACTAAAACCTACCCATATCATGTCGACACACATGACATCGCTCCATGGGACGGAGGCAATATGGCTAAAACATGGTGGATACGCCGCTGGTACTTCCTATATATAAGTGTTTTAGCCATATTAACAAACTTTCACGGAAAGATGCCATGTGGGCTTCGACGCTAACTGAACTTTTGATACTGTTAAAACCTATTTGTTACCGTATGTTTTGAAAATAAATGAAACTTATTTGTTTACCGAATGTTTTGGAAATAAATGGAAAATTTTCTGAAAATTTTTAGTTTAAATTAAAACCTTTGGACAAACAAAACTTTTCTTACAACGCTGATTTAAACATCGACTCAGTTTAACACCACGTCATAAGAAAATTTTCATAAAACAGGTTTTTCCTTAAAAATCTTTTCGTAATAGCTTCACAAAACTTTTTGAGAACTTAAAACATTTATGGATCGTTAACTCGTGAGTTACTATCCCCTAGTCAAGCAACTCGTTTTTTCTCAATCGATTTCCCATGCCACCGAGACGTTCTCACTCGTCAATCCTCGATCAATCGCTTGTTCATCCTCAGCGTACCCTAACGCTTGTATCGCTACTTATTCATGTCAATTCTCACAGTCTTCCTTTCGAATAAATTTGGGATGAAATTTCCTAAAGCAAGGGAGACTGTAACAACCCGCACTTTCGCGCTCTTTACCCTCGTTACGCCTAGCACCGAGATTCAGATCATAATGTAAACTATATCGCTTACTACACTACATCGCATATTTTCGCACAACATCGCTATATCGCACTTCATAATGCTTACGCTTATAACGCTTACACATATAACGCTTACGCTTACACTACTACATCACGTGAGTATCTAAACTACTCTCTCGCTCTCGCAAACTCAACGTAAACTCAAAACGCGGTTACTTATATATATATTGTTATCTATGTATTAAAACTCTCTTAAACGCTCACTCACACAACTAGATTTATCGCTCTAAAACACAACGTAAAGCGACACTTAATACCTTGATAAAATACTTAAAGTACTTGAACTAACTAACGCAACAAAACGCACCTAACGAGCATCCTATATGTGAAACGGAGAACTTGTACACCTGACTAGCCCCTTCGAACGAGGCCAACAACTTCGTACGAAGTCACTGCCTTCGTACAAAGGCAGCCAGCTTCGAACAAGGCTGCCAGCCCTCCTCTATAAATACCCAACCACTCTCCTCTCATTCTAACTTGCTGCCATTCTCTCCAAAACGCTGTCGAATTGCTGTCCAACTGTTTTCAAGTAAGATGTACTGATTTTATGTGTTACACAACGATTTCCACTACGATTTTCCACAAGATTCACTCCGATTTCATCCAAACTTCTTTCTTTTTACAAAAACCTTTAACTTTTATGAAGATCAACATCTCTTTCATCTAAACTTTTCTATATTCTACAAAAATTTTCATATTTTTCATCTAAACTTCGTCCTTTTCATGAAAACATCATCTTTTTATCAAAACTTCTCGTTTTACAACGGATCTACGCTTAACCGAGTGTATTGAGCCTATCTTCGGCTTCCCAAGTTAGAAATCTACATATTTCACACTCACCAAGTGTTGGATCTACGTAAAAACCCTTTAAAACTCTCTTAAGCTTGATTTTTACACAAAAACAGACCAAAACCGACCCGTATTTCGTTCACTGGATAGTGGGACGAAGTGGTGTAGAAACTGTCTTGAATAGGAATCGAAAACACATCCGATTCAGATGAAAACACAGCTCCGAATGCAAGAAACAACCACGTATGCGAGCTGGACTGTTCTGTGCGAAGCCCAGCTTCGTACGAAGGCACTAACTTCGCACAACCCAACCCAAGTTCTCACCAGTGACTCAAACAAAGACCTCTCTGGCTCTAAGTTTAATCAGTAGCTTAAGGTTGGAGGGATGAACCCTCGGTTTCTCGAAGACGATGCGAAGAACACTCGATTTTGAACACAAAACAAGCCACTTGTACGAAGTCACCACCTTCGTACGAAGGCACAACTTCGTACAAGGAGCCTATTCACCACTCGACACTCCGATTCGACCGTTTCAGCACTTTGGAAGACTTACGCACTTTTGTCCCCATACGCAGGCTGATCCAGCGCTCCCTCCACTCCATTCCAAATTGTGTTTACTTGCTAAGCACGCACTGTGAGTATACTTGACCTCCTTTTCACTTTAAAACGCACTTTTTAGGGTGTAACATACGTTCATACATCAACACACTTATCAAAACACACTACATGCTTAAACTAATTATCACACGCGAATGACCAATATACATATTTACACGTGGTGCTTGATACATATGTGTTAGGACTTTTACTCGTTGATGTTCCACCTTAGCTAGTATGGTACTATAGTTCGACTCACAACCGACGGGGTCTAGTTAAGGAACTTCACACCACTCCTTCGCAGTCATCTCGGGAGTTAGCTTGAGTGATTGTCTAGTTAGTATATATGTTGTGTTGTATCTCGTTTATGTATGTGGAAATTCTCAACGCTTTTATCTACATTACTATTATATCGAACCTGTATACTTGCCAATACATTTTTGTTTTAACGTTATTTTAACGTATGTTGCAGGTAGATCGCATGTTATCTCGAATCAAGATTAGGCTACTTTAGAAACCCACCTAAAATCTAAGTTGTCAGATTTGTATTGTTTGAGAGACGTGAAATCTGTTATGACTTCTGTGAAATGTTTGTTTATTAGTATGGGATTATGAACTTGCTAAATATTGTCACTGAATTAGTCGTTATGGATTCTCTTGAGCAATCTGATTCGCTTAGTGCTGTGTCCCGATGATTCCGCCATCAGTTGGGGTGTGACATTGTGTTTGTTGATTTAAACATTTATCTTGTCTATGTAGAATAAAACATGTTAACTACTTGGAATAGGGTTAGAAGTTATGATTTGTGGATTTGGTTTCTAAAGTTCTTGCTTTACAAGGAGAAGTTGTATACTTGAATTCTAGGGACGTTGTTTAATTCACTGTGACCACCCTTGGGGAGATAGCAACAAACCAAGGGGTTGTAGTGATTATGGATTGAACCCCTTATCTAAAGGCATCATTTGATATTATGATTTAAACATGGTGGTGGTTTTCATGTGACAAAAACGTGGTAACTTTCCAATATTGTTGTAAGGACTAATGCCCGTAACCGGGGTCGTCTCATTTTATTGCATTAACGTACATATTATCACTTGCTTCATAGAATGGATTTAGGTGGTTGTCATGTAATATGGTTGTGGAAACTTTCTGGAGAGGCGTATGATATGGTAACCTTAAGCAGGGTCTTTTCTACTTTTGGATAGTGATCTTTTGGGAATCAATAAGCTAAGGTAGACTATGCCATTGATGGGGAGTCCAACCCAAGTGACTCTTTCTTGTGATTTGAGTATCTTTCATTTCTATTTTCTTTGTTTATTTCTTTTAAAATCATTTCAAAAACCCCCTATTTCTATTTGACTAGACAATGACCAACTTTTGATATTAAGAGCGTTTGTGTTTTTGGATGATACCCTGTATCTTAGCGAAGCTATATTACTCACACGGCGGGTGCACATGCCATGTATTATATCAAGTTTTATAAATTTAAAGCTTGTTTTCGTGTTAAAATATTATCATTTTTATACCTTATATGAGACACTTTAACAATCGAAGTTAATGAAACTTGCAGGTTGGTTGAGCTACTCGAAGGAAAAATATAGTACGGTGAAATGTGTATTCAAGACAAGGTTAGGGCCTGATTGGAATGTCTTGATACACAAGGCTCAATCTGGTATTAAATTTCAAAAGGCTCAATCAATTTAGACACCCAAGTGTCTAATTTGAAACCCAACCGCTTCGTATACGACTCTTATAGACCTATATGAGTATTATAGCGCTTACTTAAGGTGCAACCGATGACAGTGATATACGCCCCGCCATACAAAGATCAACGCTCCCGTCGGTGATACACTGACGTGAACTACTCTGCGAGACAACTGGCCAGGGTGCTTATCTGTCTATATAATAAACAATACAAATAAAATAAGTCGCCCTGGTTGCATTACCGCGACTCATCTCGCGTAGTGCAATGGATGTACCAATAAGTCTGTGCAAATATCGATACATGGGGGTCTCTAAGGGTGGTCACAGTTCCTTTGGTCTTGCCAAAGGCGGAATCTGCGATCATCCTCTAGAAATTGACGAGAGTGGATCGTCCCACAATCCTGATCACATCAGTGTAAAGTGGGATGACCTTCGCTAGCTCGGTATATAAGCCGAAGACCCAGGCAAAACGCCAAAAAAGATATCTAAATGTTTATGAGCCAAAGGAAAGCTGACCTTGATAAAGGGTGGTCCGGGTCATCTGCCTTGTCTGGGTGAGGTGTGAACCTGAATAATGAACTCAAGAATTCAATAACTAGCTCACGCATATCAGCTTAAATGCAATAGCGAACAACCACTCCCGTGAGGTATCATCTCTGTTGATCTCCTAGGCTCTCACAGCCTCGCCGAGCTCCTTTAATGCAACCTAATTGATCACAACATGTCAGGCAACATGCATCTGACGTAGCTTCTGATAATGGTCAAAAGCATTTGTAAGTTCCTCAAACTCTAAGTACAAGTGCTCATTCAACAAGTCAACCAGAGGTCTCTCGCGCCCACGCCCCACCCTCGAGCTGCTGTCCCATATCAACATCCATATCGACATGTAAAATTGTATCGATATACGTATTTTAATTTTATATTTAATAAAAAAAATTAATTTAATGAACAACTTTAATAAAAAACATTTTATTTTTAAACATTTTAATAAAAAAATAATTTATAAAATAGAAATTTAGTATCTAATATTTAAGGTTTAAAAAGGTAATTTAATATAATAAACATTTTTTTTATAAACATATAAAAATTTTATCCCTTGAATACGCATTGTATAGGCTTAATACGATGCTTATACGAGGACCTGGACATAATAATAATAATAATAATAATAATAATAATCATAATCATAATCATAATCATAATCATAATCATAATCATAATCATTTGAATGCATACGATACGTACAAAATTTAAATTTTTTCAACTAAGATTCAAATGATTTAACGGATAAAATTTAAAACAAAATACGTATTCATAAACACGGGTGAAAATAACCAACTTTATAATGAAAAAAGGAGAACATACCAGTTGATTTTTCGGGTCTTAAGTGTGTGTAAATGTAAATGTAAATGTGTGTGTATATACCTATACGAGTCATATATGGGTCCGTATAAGGCTGATACATATCAGCCTCCCCTCATACGAAGCTCCTATACGACTTGTTTAGTGCTATACGAGTTGTATAGGGGTGCAACTATTTTTTAATTACATTTTAGCTATACTATCATGTCGATCGTGTCGTATCATGTCATATCGTTTCGTATTGTGTAGTACTTTATCATTACGTGTCGTATCATTACGTGTCGTATCATTACGTGTAGTATCATATTGTATGATTATGCGTCATAGCATATTGTATTATTATTTATCGTATTGTATCATTACGTTTCGTTTCGTATTTTATCATTACTTGTCGTATCGTACTCTATCATTATGCATTCAAAATACATGTAAAATTACAAATTAACCTAGATAATACACAAAGGGGTCTGGATTAGTATTTATTAACCCCCTACACACGGTATGCGATGCTTGTTGGTATCATACCAAAGTGGTGCGGCGTCGCTTCGGTGTCAATCCCAAAGATAGTCTGATAAAGGTATTGGGTATTCTCCTTCTAGTTTAACATGATTGAAATGATTCTCGTTAACAAATATAAGGGATACCACTTGACGAGGGTATTGTATTCGGACAGGATCGATCATTAGGGGGAAGACAGTTTGACAACCTCTTGTGCTTAAAAGGTGAACAATCACACCAAATCTTTAAGCAAGCAGGAGTCCCACCTAAGGCACCTCCATCCAATGACCACGGGTTTCAAATCCCACTCCTTTATGATCTATGCTGTGAAGTAGGTGGTCACAGTCTCCTGCTATCTCCCTGTTAAAAATTTCCATCCAATTTATTATGTTAACCTTCAACTCCTCTACTAGTTCATCATAAATAAAACTAAAATGGTTTTGATTCATACACAGGCCCATAGCTGCCGACCTAAATCCACAACGACAATCCAACTTGATATCCGTTATTCTTGAAATGTAGGGGTGAAACAGTTCTGGAATTTGATCTTTGAAACGAACAATATTGTTCACCGATTCATCCCCTTGATTAACTAAAACCAATGGTTATCGCGTGGTCTGCTTTTTCTGGAAGCCGTTGAACGATTGTGTCATATTATGGGCTTTTGAGACTTTACAACTGTACTTGGTATTAGAGACTCTTGCGATAGAATGTAAGAGCTATGTTGGGGAGGGTCGCACCTGCTTTGTTTGGAATGCGCAAATGCGCTATGCTTCGTAGTGCCATCTCTCCTATGTTTGGAATGCGTGTTTTTGGTGTGTTAGTTTTAGTAACTTTTAGCATGATTAGATGCGTTAACTTAATAACTTTTAACATGATTATATAGTCTTAAATTATAAGAAATGATTATTTCTTAAACTAAACACAGTCGGAAACTGTACCTATCGTTTGTAGTAAAGTTTATGCTAGAACCAATATCGAACCCAAAGGACACACCTTTTACTACTCAACTTTTGATTACCAACTATTTAATTAATTCTCTTTTGTTTGTTTCTTAATTTACATTTAAAACAAGAAATTAAATGCAAGTAATAGAGAATATCAAGAACACAATGAGTGTTGCTTTGAGTTTTCAACTCCGCTTAGGAATGAATTATAGTTAAGTTATTGGCAAACGGTTTGGCAAATTTAAGTAAAAAGACCCGAATAAAGGCTTTTTTTATTTACAATTTATGTTGTCTTGAGGTTCAAATAGAATTAGGTCTAGTTAAAGTTAATTTATTTCCCTTGCCTAGAAGAAGACTCATTTTGAAGAATAATCAACTAGGTTTGGGATAAAGACATCCAACTCTTCTTCTTCTTCTTCTTCTTCTTCTTCTTCTACAACACTATACTTTGCGATTCTTATAGTCGTGATCCCTCTTATGGATCCATCAAGGATACGTGTGGTGTGCCATATAGGTGTTAATGACACTTGTGATTGGTTAGGGTGATTTATCTTTATTTAATGGGTGACATCATAATAATAAGATATACATATATAAAGACGTATATATTTTAACATGAGTTTACCAACTCTTGGTTGGCACCAAGCCCAATATGTAGACCATGTTAGATAAGTCACTTAACCAAGTTTTGGCTTATCATTGAAGCCTAACATATAGACCGTGCAAGGCCAACAATGATATCCTTGATAAGTGAGGGTTGATTACAAGATGTGTTTCACCACAAATGGATCAACCTTTACCAAAATGAGATCCCTTTACTAGAATATGGGTTATCACACACCATGAGTGTACTAATAGGCTTCACACCATTAAGTTTATCAAGAACATTCAAAAAATATCAAAGACCAAAACCGAATCACAAGCCCCATTAATGAAGAAGAATGGTAGAAAGAATTATAAAAAAAACATAACACACCACTTTGCCAAAGTTTAAACATTTAATTCATACCAAGTTTCATTTATAACCCAAGCACAACAAGGAGTTTAGCCAAGAATGGCCATATAAACTCTCCACAAACAATGATCATGGGAAATACCATGGTGAATTTAGTGTAAGAATCAAATAACTTATTGATGGTTGTTGATTACAAGTTCTCTCTCTCTCTCACTCTTTCTTTCTCTCTTTCTTTCTCTCTCTCTCTTTCTATCTCTCTCAAACTAAGCTATTACACGTGTTTTTTGGAGTGATCCTAAAATCCTAGTGACCTCTCAATACTAGAGAGTATGTGTCTGAAAAACGGGAGAGGAATGAGTGGAATGGGTGTCACACCCTGCTAGTTGCGGAAGCGTGTTGCGTGTGACGTAAGAAAGGTAATCATTGCATCCAATCGTGTAAACAAATATAAGTTAACAGCGATGCCATATGTATTGATTGGAAACAAAAGTTTACAATGTTATCCAAAATATAGCTATTGCGTTTCATTACACTTCGAACAAAAGATTGTTATTGTCATAAAAGGCATTCGTTGTCATGTGATTCCCATTTCCCGTGGTCTATAACCGGCTCATGTCTTGTTTCTTGAAATATATGTAGTTTTAAAAAGTTAACAAAAGTTGAGAGAGTTCATGCAGTTATTGTTATCATATGAAATCTCATAAGTGTTATCTTGTAATGAAATCATGGTATGTAATTAGCATTCATGGATTTTAAGGATCTATCAGTGTGTAGCTTGCACCCTGACATATGTGCCATAAGTAAGTAACCAAAGTGAGACAGCTTTGACATCATAGGGATCACAAAAGCACTCCTAAGGGTATACCAACCTAGTGTGGAGCGCGCCTCAAGCTCGATAGATCTATACCTTTTGCACCTTGGTCACTAAGTGACTAATGGTTACTAATGTCATCATCCTACTTACGCACATTAATCATGTTATCATCTAAATCCATAGCTAACATACCGTTTACTTAACATGTATTTCCCCTCGATTGTTTTAAAACAAAACATTGAAATCAGTGAAATGAGGGACATGAACTCACAAGTTTGCGTTCCGTGTATTGTAATACCGTAAGTGAGCGTCCATACGCGTGAGTAACCTACATGTGTACTAACTTTATTAGACACTAGGTCTTATCGGACCTCGTACAATTTGTTCATCTTGAATTCTTTTTATGTTTTCACTTGTCATATTTGGAACAACTTTGTATTTTAGAGTGTTGGTAGTTTGTTCGTTCGATTGTTATATATATATATATATATATAGGGGATGGATCATGAGAAAACTAGTTTAAATAAGAAAACCAAAAAACTAACTTAAAAAGCCTAAAAAACATACCAAAAAAAAATTATTTTATTTTTTTACATTTTTTTTATAAAAAATCGCTAGTTTTTATATATAGAAAAAAAATTTCAAAAAAAAAAAAAAAAATTTGTTTTTTTGTTGTATTACACATGTGCACTATTACGGATATAGTGCACATGTGTAGTAGTACATGTGTAGTACACATATAATGCACATGTGCAATACAACAAAAAAAAAATTTTTTTTTTTTGAAAATTTTTTTTATATGTAAAAAGTAACGATTTTTTTATAAAAAATTGTAAAAAAAAATCGTATGTTTTTTGGCTTTTTTTAGGTTTTTTTAGTTAGTTTTCTAGTTTTCTCATTTACATGTAGTTTTCTCATGATCCTCTCCCTATATATATATTTCCTTCACAATGGTATATATATTTTGTTTGTATTGAATCATATGTGAACGAGCCTCACCCTTCACATGTCCTCGTGCCTTGCACGCATGTCTTTGGGCCTAGCCCATGTCATTGGGCCTAGCCCATGCCTTTGGGCCTAGCCCACGTTTTATGTCATTAGGCCTAGCCCCATGTCTTTTATGTCATTGGGCATTGCCCATGTTTTAATGTCATTGGGCCTAGCCCATGTCTTTTATGTTATTGGGCCTAACCCATTTTTTTATGTCATTAGGCCTAGCCCATGTCTTTTATGTCATTAGGCCTTGCCCATGTTTTAATGTCATTGGGCCTAGCCCATGTCTTTTATGTTATTGGGCCTAACCCGTGTTTTTATGTTATTGGGCCGAGCCCATGTTTTTTACGTCATTGGGCCTTGCCCATGTTTTTATGTCATTGGGCCATGCCCATGTTTTAATGTTATTAGGCCCTTGCCCATGATTCATTGTTATTGGGCCCTTGCCCATGATTTATTGTTATTGGCCCATGCCTATGTATTCAAGTAATTTGGGCCTAGCCCAACTTGAGTCTTAGGAATCCACATAGTTATATTTCTTGCATTTCTTTTGTAAAATTACTGAGTATGGAAATCATATTGTGTTCATCCTTTTATAAAGAATACTTAGTAATTTTTTTAAGTTTTCAACTTTCCGGATTTTGTTATCGGTAATATATATATATATATATATATGGAGAAGATTATGCGAGAACCACCTCTTATTGTGAGAACCGCGAGAACCAATGTGAACACACCAAAAATGCCTAAAAATAGCTAAAAATCACACAAAATTTTTTTTTTTTTTTTTTTTTAATATTTTTTAGGTTAAAATCGCTACTTTTCGAACCAAAAAAAAAAAAAAAAATTTTTGGCTTCGAAAAGTAGCGATTTTAACCTAAAAAATATTAAAAAAATCAAAAAAAAAATTTGGATTTTTTTTGGATTTTTTTAGGTTTTTTGGGGGTTTAGTTTTTAGCATTTTAGCTTGGGGGGGTGGGGGAGGGGGGTTTAGGTTTTTGGGGGGGGGGGGGGTGGGGTTAGGTTTTTTTTAGGTTTTTTTAGCTTGGGGGGGGGGGGGTGGGGGTTAGGTTTTTTAGGTTTTTTTTTAGGTTTTTTTAGCTATTTTAGGTTGTGTTCACATTGGTTCTCGCGGTTCTCACAATAAGGGTGGTTCTCGCATGAGCCCCTCCCTATATATATATATATATATATATATATGTATATATATATATATATATGTATTCATTAAGCGTCTAAAAATATATTATTTTTAGACTGATTTGTTTATATGTCATTATTTGGTCGATTGAAATATAGTTTATTTCTTAGGAATATTTTCTTGTAATTTTTGGTTCCGTCGTCCGTATTGTCCGCTCGCCCGTTTAACTTGTTTAAGGATGTGATATATATGAGTTCATATACATCCGTTAACTTAGTATTTCTTGGTAGATTGAGGATATTGTGTATATGTATTTATGTGTATTTATACTTGTTATCTTTCAAGTATTTTCTTGGTATCCTTTCTGTATTATTTAGATCACCCTAACATATCTAAATACATACACTTAACACATAATATACATACACATTGATGAGTTTTCTCAATATATATATATATATTTCTCTATAAAATATATATATATTTATAAGTTTAATTTCTAACTTATAAAAATTCTAATAAGTATTTGGAAACTTATTTAGGGGTTTTATTACTTAAACTTTTCACCAAAAAGTTCGTTTAACCATGATTAAAATCCTTAAGTGCGATTAACCATTTTAATCACACTTTAACCCTCGTTTAATCATGATTATGATTTTAGAAAATTTTGCCATAGTTTCCTCTAAACTATGACGTTACCCACGTTTTCAAAACACGTTTAATTCATCAATCAATTTTCCAAAAATCACCACAATTTTCAGATATCAAAAAAATCATGTTTACATCACTAATCATACGTATTCCTTCAAAGATTCTCATGAACATTACTTCGCTTAAACTTTCAAGTCTTCAAAGTTAACCATTTATTAAGTTAATTACTTACATAAACTTGATTATACTTGTTTTTCACTTTAAAAATTCCCACATCTTTATGTAAAAATTTCCAAGACTTTTACATAACACTTTTGATCAATAATATCACATAAACTTGTTTTATGTTAAAAATCAAGTTCATTAGTGTTTTAAAAACTTTGATTCATGATCATTCTAAGTTTAGTCTTTCAAGAATCACAAATCAAAGTTTACGTACATAATGCTCATAATCTTTGAAGTTGATGATCTTGTGGGATTTAAACATATGTGTTTAAATCACATTTTTAAGTGTATCATGGCTAGATTAACACTAATCTAATTTACTACATGATATAAACCACAAGATCATCATAAATCCAGACTTTAAACCACTAATCTTAACAAAAACAACATAATCATCAAGATTACACTAACTAACTACACTAATCTACACAAACAATCACATAATAAGTCATGATTAGTAGATTATTAAGTTTGAGATTAGGGTTTTTGTATGGAAATGGGATAGCATTGCGATGGACTTCATAACTAAACTCCCTCGTACACCTTCTGGTTACGATAGCATTTGGGTGATCATTGATCGATTAACCAAGTCCGCGCAATTCATCCCTATTCGTGAAGATTTCAAGGTTGAACGACTTGCTCGCATCTATACCGATGAAGTCATACGCCATCATGGTATTCCTCTCGACATCATTTCTGATCGCGATGGTCGATTTACTTCGCGTCTCTGGCAAACCTTTCAGTCCGCTATGGGTACTCATTTGAATCTCAGTACGGCTTTTCATCCCCAAACGGATGGACAGACTGAACGTACTATCCTAACCCTAGAGGACATGCCCCGTTCTTGTGTCATCGCCTTTGGTGGTAGTTGGGATGTGCATTTACCTTTGGTCGAGTTCTCGTACAATAATAGCTACCACTCCAGTATTAAAATGGCTCCATTCGAGGCATTGTATGGTCGCAAATGCTGATCTCCTTTAAGCTGGCACGAGATTGGTGACAAACATTTTACTGGCCCTGATATCATACAAGAAGCAACGGATAGGATTCTCCAAATCCGTGATAATCTACTCAAGGCTCGAAATCGTCAAAAGGTCTATGCTGATAAGGGACGCAAACCGATGGAATTCAACGTTGGAGATCACGTTTTACTCAAAGTGTGTTGGTCCCGTTGATACAGGATCTGATCGTAGGAACAAGATGAATCGATTTCGTCTTAATGTGCGGAATCCATTAAGACGAATCACAGATTTGTGCAACAGAGAATTCAACGTTTAACTGCTTGTTTGTTCGTTCTATTAATTGTTCTGAAAATCACAAAGTTCCGGTAGACGTACAGACTATCCGTGCGTGTCAAAAGTTCTAACAAAGTTGCACCGGACCTCCTATTTATAGACAAACTCAGGATACTAAGAAGTGTTGTACGTGCGGGTGGGCTACCCGTGCGTATGACTCACCCGTGCGTATGGCCATCCGCGCGTATGACTTATCCGTGCGGATAAGTCATCCGTGCGTATTGCCATACGTGCGTATTACCATCCGGACGGGTTGAACACAACACTTTTACATACAAAACCTATTCCTGAGTTGTCATGCTAACTACATACATACATTCAGACAATATACATAAACACAGAATACAAAATATGACTACATGCTGACGGAAGCTACAGACGTAATGTACTAACAGACTCCCCCTCGGATGTAGCTGTAGTACCTTCCAGCATAGTCTTTAATTCCTTCTGTTGCGTCTTCGTTCTCGCGCTTTCTCTCTTCTTTTCTGTGCCTTTTCCTCCAACATTCTTTTTCGCTTTTGTCTTCCCTCAGTCAACCACCAATGTCTGTAGACAGGATCTCCATCACGCTTCCGTTCCCATCTTGGAATTTTGTTTTCTTCAGACTCAATTGGTGTCTGATCTGTTGGAGGAACAATCCCCAATTTAAGTTTTCCCAACTCAGCAGCTCTTTCAGCAATCTTTTTAGAACGTTGTTCACGCTTGTATACTTTCAAGAACTCATCAATCTCTAGATCTCTCCATTTTGTCTTCCAGTATCTTCCAGAGTGGATGTCTTTTGCGTAACAAACATCCACAACTTTTTGATATTGCAAAGCTTGCTCTCTATCAGGTCTCTCGTAAACTATCTTGTTGTAGAACAGACAATCGATATCTTTCTTTGAGCAATTAACAAGCCACATAGGATCTAACACACAGATCCTTCTAGCTTCTCCTGTGGACTTGTTATTTAAAGAGATTATTGCTTCAGCTGTAGTTTGATTATACAACCAACCTTCAAAATCATCGTGGAAATATTGCTCCATTGCCCTTAAAGGCATATTCTTCAAACAACTTGGAGGTTTGATATCCAGAGTAATATCCTTTTCACCACTTTCTAGGATTCTGACAATCTGTTGAGGAAAGTGTGGTTTCCAATCAGGATATCTTTTCTCAGCTTGCAGCTTCACATAATTCCATAATCTTTGATCGTGCTGCTTCACATCTAACCCATGGTAGAATTCTTTGATGTTCTTTGTTTTTACCAGCTCATCTATATCCCACCAAGGCAAAGTTTTGATATCAGACAAGAACTCAAAATACTGTACTCCCTGTTCTCTTCTGATTGCATAAACTTTTAAGTCTTCCAAATATCCCCAAGAGAGAATGTCACCCCAAGAGAGTTCTTTGTTGTGCTTAAAGAATTGAAGTGCCCGAAGTTTCTTTCTCTCTTTTGGCATGACTTTGTACCATTTCTTTCTTTCTTCAGCTAAGTTTTCTCTCGGTATAGTATCTGGAATACCTTCTGCAGACACTTTCTCCACTATCTTTCTTCTAATTTCATCTACGTTTCTATCTTTGAATATTTCCGTCAATGAAGGAAATAATTCATCAATCCCAGAATATTGAAAATGAACTTCATCATCAGATGAATCTGAAGCGTCTTCAACGATTACATCATTGTAATTATCAGCTTCAAAGGCATATCTTGGCTCAAATACATCTTCAGAAGTTTCAGGAATCTCATCTTCAATATCGAACTTAAATTTACCTTCTTGCAAACCCAATTCCTCTAACATCTCTTCCCTTGTTCTACTAACCTCAATCACTTCCTGATTTTTATCTTGTAAGAAAATGACGGTAGGATTTGTGATGAATACCTGATCCATGTGCTGCTTTCCGGAAGTAGAAGTTTCTTGCTGATCATCATCTTCTTGCTCGTTGATCTGATCATTCAGAAACTCTTCAATCCTTTGTTCATCAATAGGATTCTTCACAATCAATCCTGAAGAGCCTTGATCATCATCATCATTCTTCTTATCAACATCTTTCTTATTATCATCGTCTTTCTCATCATCGTCTTTCTCATCATCGTCTTTCTCTTCATCTTCATCTTTCTCTTCATCTTCATCTGCTTCATCATCTACAAGAAGTTCTTCATCAGAGTCACTGACTTCTTCTCCTCGAGCTTTCTTTGCTTCTTTTCTCCTTTTCATAACTTTCATTCTGTAAAGACCATCTTTTACGTTGAGTGGCACCATATAAGCATTACCAACAAGAACAAACTGCTTTGTTTTGAATTCTAATAGCAACACTTCTTTGGTCTTCTTCTTCTTTTGATCAGCAGCAACTCTACGAATGATTTCATCATAATCAATGATTTGAGAAGGCTCTCCAACTAACATGAAGTCTTGACCATGTACAACTTGTTCTTGAGCAACTTGGTCTTGAGCATGTTGGTCTTGAGCATGTTCAGCATCAATCATTTCAGCATCAACTTGAAGTGAAGAACCACCAGCTTCCTGAACATCTTCAATTATACTTTTGTTCTTTTGGATAGCATCCTCAGCTAGTCTTCGTTCTCTTTCAAGTCTTCTCTCTTCAACTTTCCTTACTTCAATTTCATTGTAAGCAGCATGAACATCCTTTTTCAAAAGATTTTCCACAACAGGATATAACATCTTGAGTTGTTCATCTTTCATCACTTTGTCAGCTTTCATGGCTTCCATCTCCAACTTCATTGCTTTCATTTCATTTGAAGTAGATTCACTCATTTCACTGAGCAGCTGATTGAGTGTTTGATTTACATCTTGGAGATTCTTGTTCAATGAAGAAATTTATGCCATAAGAGCTTCAATCACTTTAGTATTACTGTCACCATCTTCCTTTATTTTCTTCATGGTGCGTTCATCCTGGATTAACACCGTTCTAAGTTGATCATGAGCTTTCATTATCTTGTTCACTTGCTTCAATAAAAGATCACGTTCACTTTCAGCTTTTTCTTTTTCTTTCTCAAGATCTTTGACTTTCTTTGCAAGAACTCTCACTGCTTCATTGTTGAATAAATCATCATCAAAATTCAGATCTTCTAAAGGATCACCTGAAGCAGGTGGAATATTGCTGAAGAAATCATCTGAATCTCTTGGCCGTGAGGACGATTTTGGAATCTCTATAGTTTCTGGTACTTTTGGAAATTCTGAATATGAGACTCCAGCATCAGTAACTTCAATATAGTCATCGTGACTAGTCTGCTTTTCGGCTTCTGTTTCTTGTGGTTGAGGTGATTCAACATGTTGAGTATCTTTACCATCATGTTCCTTTTGAACTTGACTTTCGCTTTTTCTTGCTCGAACACTTCTTGGAATAAGACCAGCTACAACTGCTTTTCTTTTCTTGATTTGTTTCTTTGGATTCTCAGGATCATAAGTTGAATCTTCTTCGTCTGACCCTTTCTTTTTCTTTGGAGACTTCTTCTTTAACTGAGCTTTTCCTTTGCCAAGAGTAAGTGGATCAAGTTCAGATTCTGATATTGTGTTTTCAGAATCATCATCACTTGAAAGATCTTGAACGACTCCTTCTTGATCTTTAACACCTTTAGCAGCATCCTCATTCTTCTTTAAGAAACTTTGAAGAGATTGTGATAACAACTCAGTTCCTTCTTGAATAACAGCTGACGGTTCCAGAACTGTTTCATCTATCAACTTGTGCTGCTGTTTTCCAGAAGACCCTGCAAAACAGATGTTTGACATATTTATTAGAAATTTTCACAATATAAAATTCTAATTTCCTTGTGACTCCCCCTTTCACAATACCCTTTTTCACATTCTTCAGAATAGAAACTGCAGGGGACGTCTTTGGAGTTCTCTTTCTTTTTCCATCTTTGATACACCACCATCTTGTATCTTTCTTATAGAACAAACTCATCTTGTCATCTTCATTATCAGAATTGCTATCTTCATGTCTCCAAGCATCATTTTCAGGAGCTACATAGTTCGGATTTGAAATTTTGCAGATCATTCTCTTTGCTCCAGGATTTGGACCTTTGATCAACCTGCTGATTGTTTCTGGTGTCATGTGCCTTAATCCCAAAATGTCATTACTTCTCTTTTCTAAACCTTCAAACTGATCATCTATCAACATCTGGACAAACCTAGGATACATAAGAAACCTCTTGCTTCCATCCTTTACATTCTCCATCATGTGATCAAAAATTACTTGAGAGATATTGTACGGTTTGTTCAGTACAAGACAAGCAATGATATTCATGATATAGTCTTGAGTTTCATCATATCCACCTTTTCTGTGTGACAATGCATGGATAACACAATGAGCCATGAATTTATAAGCGTGACTGAAACTTGTCTTCTGCATCCTTCCATTCACACTACCTGCAAAACCCATCCTACACCACAATCCTTTTACTAGACGTTCAGATACTATGGTTGGGTCATTATCATTGTCTCCTAAATTCAACACTCTCCTTATAACACCAACTGTCACTTTCAGCTCCAAATCTACATCTCTACCATTCTCATCCTTCTTAGATACGGCAGAATAAATGGTTTTATCACTCTCTTCGTATCTTGCAGCACTCCAAAATCGTTTCACATGAGATTCATAAGCTACTGTCTTATCAGTTAAGGCCTTAGAGATTCTGCTCTCTCTCAATAATTTCGCAACATCTTGAACTATTGTATTTTCGGTATATACTTCATCCAATATACAATATATATTATGAGCTTTATCCCAATCCTGCAGAAATTTTTATTCATTTAAGAAATAATTTGGGAGCTCAAAATATTCTGACAGAAAAACTTGTTGTATGGTATGACACTTGAATTGTTATCCGTACGCATGGCTTATCCGTGCGGATAAGTTGTCCATGCGGACAACTTTTCTATACCCCGTATAGCCACCCGTGCGTACAACATAACATTGCCCCGGATTGCCATCCGTGCGTACAACAAGAAATTGCCACGGATTGCCATGCGCGCGTACAGCCTGACATTGCCACGGATTGCCATACGTGCGTACAGCATGACTTTGCCATGGATTGTTATCCGCTCGTACAAGTTATGCGTGCGGATACAAGTCACAGATGAAGAACATCAAAATTTTTCTATGGCAAAAACTAAAATTGAACATAGATCTACACAAAGGATGTCAACGTGATCAAAACCCTATGTTCAAAGATGTCTAAAACGTCCTATTCACAGGTCAATTTCACAAAAACCTAGTCGACACTATGTACCGTCCAAACATCAGATCTACCAGATTTTAACATGTTATAACACAAATTAAACCGGTAAAACTCTAGATCTAATCATTCCGAGCAAAACCCTATGATTTATTCATGACAAAACGAACTAACACAGGCTAGATCTAAGATTAAAGCTCCGAAAGTAAAGTTACACAATGAACAGATAGCAAACAACAGATTATTGCAGATTTGAGTTAGAAGAACATACCTTTGCCATTGTAAATGTTGTGTAATCCAACGAAAACAAAGATCCGTGCAAAGAATTCCGAAATCAGAAAGTCAAAGTGTGAGAGAGAAAAAGTATTGTGCGTGCGGATAGCTTTGACTGACTCTTTGACCCTCTATTTATACTCTCAACAAACGCGTATTGTCACTCGGGCGCATTGCCATCCGAATGAGGCACACTTTAACCTTTTCAAAGGAAACTTTGATTTTTCTCAACTCTTGTCAGTTTTTAGAAATCCACTTAAGTTGCTTGGTTCAAATTAATGACCCAAGGTACTTAATTTGTCGACCAAGTCCAACTTAATGACCTTGGTTGACCTGAAACAATAACATACTGACTTTTGGAGATTTTTGTTTTAATCATTTTTCTGAAAAATTACAAGTATCAACTTAATGAACTTGTGTTTGACTTTTTCAATTACAGATATGATATGCTCCAAACTCATCTTCCATCCCAGAAACTTCCTGCATCTTCTATCACTTTCGAATCCGAAGATCAACTATCCACTTTGGTTTGTCGGAAAAATGAAACAGAAAATAAAATCTTTTTGGGATTTTCAATGAAGCAAGAAGACTAGAAATGAAAAACAAAAAATATAAGAACAGTAAATGTAAACTATTTACAAACATATTTTTGGTGAGCGTGTTAGGGAATCATATCAGCTTCCAACAAATTACAAGTACCATTAAGCTTAATTTCATGCCAAACATTAAACAATTCACCTTGATTGTCGATATACTGATCCATCTTAAATTCTTACACACATTTCTATCTGTTCAGGATACAGTTTTAGTGTTTTAGAGACTTAAACTTATACGTGTGTCCCACCTCTTGAATATACTCCCGTATCCAGAATCCCAATAATCAGTCTTACAGGTGAGTATACTACAATGATATCTGTACATAATTTAGGTATGCGAGGGCCGAGGGATCTCAGGTCGATACTTCCGTATACGCAGAGAGATATCAGCTTCGACTTTAAGTAGTGTCCCCTTTAGAGGATCTTTTTGCTTACAACAGCAGCGACTATCAATTTTATTGTTTCATCGGCATGCTGAGGGTTTAATGCTATGTTTCAAGCATTTGCAGAAAGTATTATCCAAGGACTAGGTCAGAACTACCGTTCAGCAGAAGTCCCGGAATAATACCCCAAACATCATTAAGAATAAAGACCTAGTATATCAGATTATGAGACCTTTCAAACGAGATTTCAGGGGTTACCTATATATCCAAGTAATGTTCCCCACGAAATAAGCAGGTAAGATTTTAGGTTTATATCCCGAACAAACTTACTAAATGTGTAAAAATCTATCGACACATCATTAGTGAGACTGTTTAACGCATTTGAACTTTCCATTTCTTTAGCGTACTGTAACCATCTAGCTGATGTACTATCATTTTCCCTTTTTACACAAACTCTTTTTGAAATTTTATCATGTTTTTGGGTTTTTTGAAATTTTCTAATGTT
The DNA here is from genome assembly GCA_030545235.1 of Helianthus tuberosus. Lineage (NCBI taxonomy): Eukaryota > Viridiplantae > Streptophyta > Magnoliopsida > Asterales > Asteraceae > Helianthus > Helianthus tuberosus. The sequence goes on from CM060448.1 coordinate 186,968,622, forward strand.
TTTGGCTTTTTTGAATTTTTTATTGTTTTTGTATTTTCTGAAAATAAAACTACTATCTCCCCCTAAAAACCAAAACAAGTAAAAATTCGACAAACCATTGCAGATTGTTTTTCAACATCATCTACAGTGGCACCTTCATCAACGCCAACGATTTCCTCCGCATCGGATAGTAACTTCATACCATTAAGTTTCAAAAGATATTTAAAGCGAGTTTTGTCAAAAGCTTTGGTATGTAAGTCAGCTTTTTGTTCATCGGTGTGGATTTTCTCTATTCGTATCAACTTCTTCTCGAAACAGTCTCGGATGAAGTGATGACGAATTTCAATGTGTTTTGTTTTAGCGTGATGAACAGGATTTTTTGTTATGTTAATTGCTGCCTCATTATCAACAAAGATAGGGGAGTTAAGAAATTGCAAACCGTAGTCACGCATCTGTTGCTGGATCCACAAGATCTGAGAGCAGCAGCTGCTAGCAAATACATATTCAGCTTCACAAGTGGATAAAGCGACAGAGGTCTGCTTCTTGCATTGCCAGGTGACCAATCGTGGTCCGAAAAACTGGCACCCCGCTGTTGTTGATTTAGCATTCACTTTGCAGCATCCGAAATCAGAATCAGAATATCCTTCGAGCATGAAGTCGCCAACTTTTGGATACCACAACCCCAGAGATGGAGTTCCTTTCAGGTAGCGTAGAATCCTTTTCACAATTACCATGTGCGAAGCTCTAGGATTTGACTGAAATCGAGCTGCGAGGCAAGTTGGGTACATAATATCCGGTCTTGATGCCGTCAAGTACATTAACGAGCCGATCATGGAGCGATACAATGTTTCGTCTACCTTCTCTCCGGTGAGATCAGGGTTTATCCCATGGTTCGTCGCTAATGGGGTGGACATTGGTGACATTCCTGACATCCCGAATTTCTCCAGAACATCATGAACGTATTTTGTTTGATGTATGAAAGTTCCCTCGGGAAGTTGATCAACTTGAAGTCCCAAGAAGAACTTCATCTCACCCATTGAAGACATTTCAAACTTCTGCTTCATAACTTGTTCAAAATCTTTGTAGAGTTGTTCATTTGTAGACCCGAAAATTATGTCGTCCACGTAAATTTGGACAATCAGAAGATGCCCGTCGACTTCTTTTGTGAAAAGAATGGCGTCTATCTTTCCTCGAGTGAAGTGGTTGGCTAACAAATGTTGAGACAATGTCTCATACCAGGCTCTCGGGGCCTGATGTAAGCCGTACAATGCTTTGTCAAGCAGATAGACTTTATCTTTGTGAATTGGGTCGGTGAAGCCCGGTGGCTGTCCGACATAAACCTCCTCTTTCACCTTGCCATAGAGAAACGCCGACTTCACATCTAACTGAAAAACTTTGAATCCTTTCCACGATGCGAATGCAAGGAAGATTCTGATTGCTTCAAGTCTTGCGACAGGGGCATATACTTCGGTGAAATCTATCCCCTCCTGCTGACTGAAGCCTTGGACAACGAGTCGAGCTTTGTTTCGAATGATAACACCTCGATCATCCCTTTTGCATTTAAACACCCATTTGGTATTAATCTTCCGGTGTCCATCGGGCAAATCTACTAGCTTCCACACACCTAACTTTTCGAATTGGCTTAACTCCTCCTGCATTGCATTTACCCACGAATCTTCAGTAAGCGCCTCTTTATACGTCCTTGATTCTATCTGCGAGATAAAATAACTTAATGAGAATTCAGTTTGTAAAGGAGCAACTTTTGTGTAGAAACATGTAAGCCCTTGATCAAGCTGTCTTCGAGTGCGGACGCCTGATTGCAGTTCTCCGATTATCAGTTCCTCTGGATGATAAGAAAGCGTTCTTGGCATCACCTCGCCTGAAACATCTACTTCGCTCTCCAAATTTGTGACGTTTTGATCAGCAATTTGTTCACTGACTGGAATAGTTTGATTTGAAAACTGGATTTGCTCCCCCTCAGAGTCTGAATCATCACGATCGAATATTGGTCTGTCTTCAGATTCTTGATTAACATTCTCTACTGTCTGATTATCTTGAGCAACATCATTTTCAAAATCGTCATGTTCTCCAGCATTGCTTGGACCTGCCTCATCATCATTTGAAGCTTGTCGTTTTCGATAAGTTTCTGCTGGAAATCTTTCATCTTCATACTCTCTAAGAATATCCAACTCATCAAAGAACTCTGGTTCTTCTTCCATGTTGAAGGACTCCCACAAAACATCATAATTGAAACGCCATGAGTCGCCCGGATTCTGTGGAGGCATTGTGTGACCTTGACATTCAACATTTTGAGCTTCAATAATTCGCTTCAGACTTGGAACGAAGACTCGTCGTAATGGACTTGCATATCCTACGAATATTCCTTCAAAACTCTTCGGACCAAGCTTTCCAAAAGGCTCTAGAACTGTACAGGGTGACCCGAACGGTTCAAGATACTTCAAATTCGGTTTTCGGTTATTGATCAACTCAAAGCATGCTTTGTTGAATTTCTTGACTGTGAGAACTCTGTTGAGAGTATAGCATGCGGCTGAAACTGCTTCTGCCCAGAAATTTATCGGTAACTTTGAATCAGCAAGCATTGTTCTGGCCGTTTCAATCAGTGTCCTGTTTTTACGTTCTGCAATTCCCTTCTGTTACGGAGTGTACGGAGCACTGAACTCATGCAAGATACCTCTTTCATTACAATATTCTTCCATATTGTTGTTCTTGAACTCAGTACCATTATCACTTCTAATTCTTCTGATACGCCTTTGGTACAAATTTTCAATCTTTCTGAACAACCTGCTCAAACTGTCAAACGTTTCCTCTTTCGACTTCAAGAATAACACCCATGAAAATCTGGAATAATCATCAGTAACCACAAGACAATAAAGTTCTCCGGTAATACTTTTGACATTCACAGGACCAAATATATCCATGTGAAGTCTCTCCAAAGGTCTTGAGACTGAATTGACTTGCTTTTTGGGGTGTGACTTACTCTTTTGCTTGCCTTTCATGCAACTAATGCACTCTTTTTCCAGATGGAAACCTTTAATGTGAACTCCCAGAACCAAATCATTGTGCACCAGATGATTCATTTTAGGAAGATGAATGTGCCCCATCTTACGATGCCACAACTTTGATTCTTTCTCCGTTGCTCTCGAAATAAAACAGTGTGCTTGACCCGTTGTTGTAGTTGCTACAGTCATGTCTAAAACATACAGATCATCCACTCTAGGAGCTCTCATAATGATCCATTCTTCAGGAATAACAAAGCCTGGTTTCAAAATCAAACACTCTTTGTCTGTGAAGTGAGTAGTATACATCCGGTCACAAATCTGCGAGATACTTAGCAGATTATTTTCCAGCTCAGCAATGTAGTTAACTCTTTCAAACGTGACGATCCCGTTGGATAACGTTCCTTCACCAACAATTCTACCACCTTGGTTACCCGCGAACCCTACATAACCTCCATTGATATTTCTGACATCATACAGCAGCGCTGTCTTTCCCGTCATGTGCCGAGAAGCTCCACTATCCATAATCCAACGTGAAACGGATCTCGGAAGCTCCTGCACATATCAAAAGCATTTAATGAGATTTTGATGCTACCCAAGCCTCTTTTGACTCGGGTAACTTGAAATTAAGGTGAGTTTTTGTAGTGTAAAGTGGCGGAAAGTTTTTATCATTCATTTTAAGGCTTTCAGCAGTCCCAACTTCAACCTCTTTGAATAAGAAAAATTCGTCTTTTTGAGGTTGATCAGCTGGTTGATTTTTCTTCACCACATACTTCTTTTCAGAAGTCGATTTTTGTTTCTCATACAACTTCAAAGGTACATACATCTTCTTGATTGAAGACGATGATTTTTCAGTTTCAGACACCTTTGATGAATCAACTTTCTTTTCAACAACTTTTGGCTTCCATGTTTGTTGAGGTGATGCAACCCGTTGGTAAAATTTATCATTTTTAGATACCGAATTCTTAACAGGTTTAGTTTTAATCTTGGTGTTTTCATTTTTCAAAACATTTTTCTCAACAATCAATGGAGCCTTTCTTTTCACAACATCTCTCTTGATAGAATTTTTCACAGTTTCAGTCTCTGACTTCAAGTTGGTACACTTTCGTGCAATATGTCCAACTTGATTACACTTGAAGCATGTTCGAGTGTCAACTACCCGACTTGAGCCTTCAGACTGAGGCTGTGAAGCCTTCTTTTCAAAGAACTCTTTGTTTGATTTTGAAAAAATTTTAGATTCCTCATCAGAAAGTGAACTTGAACTGTTCACAAACACCTTTTTTTCAGCAAACCTCTTGTTTTGAAGACTCTTCTTCTGATAACTATTACCAACCCGATAATCACTCGACCAATTGTTTCGATTGTTATTATAAAAACGTGGTGGAACAACAGGCTTTTTGTAATAAGCTTTATCTTTCTCAAAATTCATTTGCCTTTTTGTTTGACACAAACTGTTCACTTCTGACAACTCAACTTCAACTAACTTGAAAACATTTGTCAACTTTTTCACATTAACATTCTCAATGGGAAACTCAGAATCCGAATACAACTTATCAGATCCAGCCATCTTGTACATCACAAGACCTGGTTCATCATTTAAGTTGTTTTTAGATTTTGGTTTCGGAATGTAATTGTTCAGAAAACATTCTTCATCTTCAGTCGAATCACTATCCAAGACACTTTCAGCCATGCCTTTTATGATCTCAGTTTGAACACTGTCATCGGATGATGATGAAGAAAATGTCACATCAATTGATTCTGGCAGTTTTATCTCATTTGTTTCAACTTCATTATTAACCAACCCTGATTGCTTCTTTGAAAAATTATTTAGAACAGGTGGCGGAACTTGATGAAACCCCACCCCAGTTCCATCACAGTATACATCTTCACCAGCTTTGGTTTTCCCAATGGGTTTTGGAACAATGTGTTGCAAAACAAAGCTTGCAGAGTTGTAACTGTTCAGTTTCAAATTAATACGCTCATTCTCAATCTTAGCTTCTTCAAACTGAAGCTTCAATTTCGCAATTTCATCAAGTTGTTGGTTGATTAACTCTTCTTTTACTCGAAGAACCCCTGATAGTTGAAGATTTTCTTTCGTAGTTTTACCATTTCTCTCATCAGAATCTTTAACCATTCGTTTTAGCTTCTCAAAATTTTCAGAAATTTTACGATTTTCAAGAATCAACTTTTCATTTTCTTTTCTTATTCTTTCAATGTCATTTTTATCATTTTCAATTTTCTCAGCTAATTCTTTTGATCTATCATTCGAAGCTTTCAGCATTTTGTCACGGTTTAAGATTTCATTTTCAACACTTTTGACTCTATTAGTCAACTCTTCAATCTTCTTACCACTGAGGTAAGTGATTGTACTACAAACTTTGCACTCTTTCATGCAATTTTTGCAGTCATTTTCAGATTTATCTTTCTTACCTGACTCAAGTGTACCATTTGAACTGACCTTGTTTGTGGACTCAGTTCCAGAACTAGAGACTACCTCAAGTTCTTTTGCTGCAAGAACTTTTTCAGCCATCTTCCTCAAGTTTTCAGCCGTTAGCTCTTGTGATGTATCAATGATCCCATCATCAGCATTCTTTGACTTTGGCTTCTGTTCTGCTTCTTTGACTTTTTCTTCTTTCTCTACTTGTTTCTCATCACCACCTCCCCACCATTCTCTTTGTCTCGCTTCTTCTTCCTTGGCAAATTGCTGGGTAAGAGCATCAACACTGATGGAATCTGGGTCAACTGCAATGTTTCCTTGAGGATCAAGGTAACATTCTCTGTCGGCATCCCACCTTTTTGCTCTTTTAGCTTCTCTGTATGTGTTATAAATTCTGCTCATTCTGGTTTGGGCTTTCATTCTTCGGTTGATGAGCTTTTCTTCTTCAGTTCTAATGTCTTTAAAAGGAATAATCTTCGTCACGAATGCATAACCCACCGCATCTTCCTCATGCAATAGTTCGCTCCAATCATAACCTTGGTCATCATGGATCACGGCAAGAGCTCTAGACTTCTCTTTGTTGTCTTCAACTTGCTTCAGTCTAGGTGGCTCAGATTTATTCTGGTGATAGATTGCTCTCTTGTAATAATCATCTCTGAAAGGGTTTTCTGACTCATCAGCATATGCATTTCTGCATTCTCGTTTGAAGTGACCTTTCTGCTTACATTTGAAGCACGTCACCTTCGATTTATCAAACCCCAGCTTAGTAGAAGCACCACCAATTGTCTTTCTGCCGGTAATTTCCATGAAACGTTGTGCTCTACGAACAGCACTGGCCATAGCCTAACGAATATCGATTAACTCCATTTCCTCGGGATCAATCTGATCATAATCTTCTTTCGTCAGATTGGTGTTACCTATCTTCCCGGCTACTAACCCTTCATACGACTCCAACACAGATGCTAGAAAGATCATCTGCTGTTTGGCCGACTCCTCATCAAAATTTTGAGCATTCTTCAAATCTACCGCAATGTTGCAAGAAAACACGTTCTTAGGAACAGATTGTTGTTGACTTGAAGAATTTGAAGAAGATCCCTGTCTTGGAGTATTGGATGAAAAACCACCATGAAAACCACTATTTGAACTTGGACTTTCTTTACTTGAAGTGTTTGTGTTTTCAGCGGAAAAAGCAGTTCTTGGAGAAACATTCTTGGGAATCATACTCTTTGGATAGTACAACTCCATGTTTTGTTGGTATGATGAATGATTTATTTTGTGTGTTTTCTTTATCTCCAATTCATGACTTTCTAGTCTTTCAATCAGCAAGTCGACGGTCAGACTTTCAGCTTTGATTGTGTTCTTTAACATCAGTGCATAGTACTGCCAATCCATCTCTTCTGGTAGTGAATCGAACAGTTTGTCAACTAGCTCCTCTTGAGAATAGTTTATTCCGTGCCTTGCCAATTCCAACTTTAAGTGTCCAAATCTTTCAATCATTTTACAAACAGATTCACCTTTTAAGCATCCGAACAAATCAAACTCCTTTCGCAGCAATTTCTTTTTTTTTTTTTGATTATTTCTGCACTTCCTACACATTTTTTATTTAACTTTTCCCATAGATCTTTTGCGTTTGTGTATTCAATGAGTGAAATAATATCGTCTCTTACGGACTGGTGAATCAAAGCGATGCATTTTTGTTTAGCTATAAAGTTCTCTACGGATTCAGTTTCTGACAAATTCTCACAATCTTGTCTTTCTGCAGCATAACCGTTCTTTAAGTTCTTCCAGCTCTGATATGCGAAAGCTTTCAGCCATTCTTCGAATCTTTTTGCCCACCGATTATATTCTTCGATTGCCATTAGCTTTGGTGGTTTGTTGTAGGTACCATATGCGCTTTCAACACTTAGGGCATCGGATAAAGTTTTCTTCGGGTTCGGATTATCATTTGAATGGTTGGAAGTATTGTCTCCGGAATTACCCGCGAAAGCATACATCTCACTGAAGGGATTCATGAATTCTTCCATTTTCAAATACCTGAAACAATTTTCAAACACTTAGACAATTTTTACAAATTCTAAAAATTTCAAACACTTGAACCGGATGGTTATCCATTCGAGTAGAAATACGGATGGTGACAAAGCTTATCCGCACGGATTATCGTGAGTAGTTTTGACTTTTTGACTTTTCTGGTTATGCGCACGGATTGTAATCCGTGCGTGTAACAATGATGATGTCAGCAAACAACTTGCAGTAACTAACTAATCCAAACCGTTCAGACAGCTGTCCACACGGGTGAATGACGTCATCAAATACGAACAGCTAAACATGATTTTCGATGAATTTGATCTAGTTTTAGGTTGAATCTGATTATGAAACTAAGTAGGATTATACTTTGAATGATTGCGAGTCGATTGATATCGATTTTAACAAATTTTAACCGTAAATTCTTGCTCAATTTTAAATTTTTCTGATTTTATGGTGATAAATGAAGAACAAATGTAAAATCTGAGCAGATGTAGAAGAAATCTGTCAAATTTCCGGTGAAATTTGAATCAAATCGGCAACAGAAGTCGAATCTCCGGTGAAATTTGACTTCGATCAGTGAATAAAGCTTGAATTCCGGTGAATTCGGTGTTGTTGATCTCGATTCAGCTCCCTGGATGCTCTGATACCACTTGTTGGTCCCGTTGATACAGGATCTGATCGTAGGAACAAGATGAATCGATTTCGTCTTAATGTGCGGAATCCATTAAGACGAATCACAGATTTGTGCAACAGAGAATTCAACGTTTAACTGCTTGTCTGTTCGTTCTATTAATTGTTCTGAAAATCACAAAGTTCCGGTAGACGTACAGACTATCCGTGCGTGTCAAAAGTTCTAACAAAGTTGCACCGGACCTCCTATTTATAGACAAACTCAGGATACTAAGAAGTGTTGTACGTGCGGGTGGGCTACCCGTGCGTATGACTCACCCATGCGTATGGCCATCCGCGCGTATGACTTATCCGTGCGGATAAGTCATCCGTGCATATTGCCATACGTGCGTATTACCATCCGGACGGGTTGAACACAACACTTTTACATACAAAACCTATTCCTGAGTTGTCATGCTAACTACATACATACATTCAGACAATATACATAAACACAGAATACAAAATATGACTACATGCTGACGGAAGCTACAGACGTAATGTACTAACAAAGTGTCTCCTTGGAAAGGAGTGGTTCGTTTCGGTAAAAAGGGAAAGCTTGCCCCTCGCTATGTAGGTCCTTTCAAGATACTCGAAAGGATTGGTAAGGTGGCTTATCGACTCGATTTACCTCAAGAACTCAACAACGTTCATCCGACGTTTCATGTCTCCAATCTAAAGAGATGTCTCGCTGATGAAGGACTTCATGTCCCTCTCGAAGATCTCCAAATCAACGAAACTATGCATTTTGTGGAAAAACCCATCGAAATCATGGATCAAGGAGTCAAGTTATTGAGGCGCAGTAAAATTCCTATCGTCAAGGTTCGATAGGAAGGTAAACGTGGCGCCAAATTTACTTGGGAACTCAAGAGCGATATGAAGAAGAAGTACCCTCATCTTTTCCCTACGTCTTCCTAAATTTCGGGACGAAATTTCCTAAAGGAGGGGAGACTGTAACGCCCGGCTCTTTTGTACTTTCCATTTATAGAAAGTTTTGTTAGTATTTCTATTTTTGGAAACCTTGTAGTCTTGTAATCGTTCTTTCGTTGTAATCATTGTAAAACCGAGACTTGGATCATTAATGAAACTCGTATTTTGTTACAAATATGTTATACACACTCTATATATGCTCGTATGTTCGACTTTGTGAATCAATTGATGCTTAAACGTTATTCTTGGAAACTATGTGCTAAACTTGTAATTAATCTAAACTTATGCCTAAAACATGTTTTGAACGTGAACGACACTTGATTATGATACTTATACACTCAATTATACTTGTGTTATGATCACCATGCTTGATTATGTCTTAAACTATGCTTATATGTCAAAACAAGTCCCTAAACTACCAACTTTCACCTAAAAGCATCAAACATGAAATTATAGGGACTAAAATGTAAAAAGGCCAAACTCCCCCCCAATTGAGGCGCCGCGTGACGCTAGGGACCTTGGCGTCACGCCAAGGCCCTGTTTCGGCAGACTTGTGTTTCTTCAGCTGATTATGCACGAAATCCCAAGTTCTAGTCTCACCCAATCACCTTTAATCCACCTCTAATCACCTCCAATCAACTCTAAACTCTTCCACTATAAATACACACCTTCTCTAACCCTTTTTACACTTTCACAACTCACTACACTTCACAAATTCACTCTCAATCTGTTGCAAATCAGAGTTCTTGGACAGATTCATACATCTTAACAAAAGTGAGTGTAACTTGCTTGTTTTCACTCCAAATCACTTGATTCTTTCTTCTATTGCTTTGTTATGTCCTTGGGTTTGATTCCTTGGTTTGTCCCTCGAAAAATCGTGTTTGGAATTGCCCTAAAAAGGACCTAAACTTTCTGTTTTGTTTGATGTTATTCAAAACCTATCATTCTTAGGTCTAACACACCTCAAACTTATGTAACAATGCCTACAACCTTTCCTATGGTTATTTAGGTATAGTAACATGATTGAGACATGTAAAATCAGAGGATAAACCTCAAATACTTTCTGTTTTATTTAGGGTATTTCGCCCACAAGTCATGTTCAAGCTTAGGTCTTGATGTAGAGTGATTATGGAACAACTTGGGTTGTCCAAACATACAATCCTCACATGATTTGATGATTTCTCTTTAGTTAGGTTGTTTATATTATTGTATTAATCCTAGTTCTTGACCCTCCTTGGTTGTCTTTACATCAAGTGAAGTGGTGAACGTTCAAGGGGTTCCTAAATGGAAGCTTGTCTTCCTACCCCATACATGACATCCATGATAACTCGAGGTGCCTAAATGAAGATCCTAATCTTCTACCTCCTACACGAATTATTGGACTAAATAATATGTAACCTAGATATATATACATATACTCATTCGAACCTTTAATGTTGAACTTATGTTCATATGTTAAAGTAGTAGAATATCATCTAAGACTTAGAACCTTGATATGATTCTAATGGGTGTATTACCCATGAAATACAATATAACCCTAGTGGTTACATAGTGTCATATAAGAATTACAAGTTAAAGATGATTATTTTTATATTGTACTTTATGCTATGTTAAATCCGAATCCATAATCTTCCGTTAAACGCCAAACTCACACACCTATGTTTCCTCGTGTAGAAGGACTAGGTGCTCCAAACTAATCCATCCACCAACTCACTCGCGGGATTTCAAGTAGGAAAGCTTGTAACCACCGTGAGTATACTCGATCCCTTTTTCCCTTTTACACTTTGGGATGCAACATGTATAATTATGCAAACAACTTTTAAACTAAACATACTCAATCCTTGATCAAGCATGAAACTAATGTGAGTTACTTGTTATTCTTGTATGCTATGTGAACGATTTGGAACGTTATATGCTCATTAACTTTGCTCGCCCACCTTAACAATTATAGCGCTATAGGATTAACGCCCCGCCCGCTATTCTATTTGGTATTGTTAAGTTAAACATTACCACCCCGCTAAACTATTGGGATTAGGCTATTTTATGCGTTGTATTCTAGGGTTTGATCATATTGTACGCCAAAATTGCATACTAGTAATCACATATTATGAATCATGTTGGATTTGAGTTTTTATTCTATTATGCTATGTAAACAAACTTGTATACTTGCCATTGTTTTTGCATTGAAACTCTATTTTAATACATGTTGCAGGTTGATTATTGAAGTATGGATGAATGATGAAATGAGTTTAGGGTGGACTAGATACACACCTTTAATCTATTTATCTTTTGATGTTATGTTGAATTTGAACAATGTTGTTATTTCCATTTAAATGTTGTATGACAATTTAGTTCTTGCAATGAAATTTGAATTTAATTAAATATTGTCACATAGTGTTATGAAGTCTCTTGCAATCTATACACACTTCGTCTCATCCCGATGTTTCCGCCATCGGTTAGGGTGTGATAGATTGGTATCAGAGCCATAACTATATGGAATTAGGAAAATTGCCATGCTTTTGCCCTAATCTATAGTTTTAGGAATTTTGCCTCTTATGTGTTGTTTAAAATTCTTGTACTCTACCATGCATGCTTCCTAGCTATACTTCTTGTTGCTTAAATTTATATGCCTTTCCTAAGGTTGACATGAATACACTTTTGTTTATTGGTATACTCTTGTAACACAAACGAGACAACTTTACCAAAATAGGCGTGAAACCCACAATTTGGTAAACGACTCTCATTCTACCTTAAACTATTTTTGCACGAAATTACACCATTAAGCTAGGAGTGAAATCCACAACTTAATGGTAATTTCCATTTCAACTCTAGTGGACCCTTGTCATAGTGTCGAAATTTTATTTTGACCCGACAAGTACCAACCACATTTAGGGTACGAAATCGTCAAGATAGGGGTGAAACCCGCAACTCGTCGATTAAGTCCCATTCCTCGATTTTCAATCTCGCCAAAGTCCCGATTGTTTCAATCGATTAGAGATGTGTAGTAACCGGAAGGGTAAGATACCGTTAATCGCTTCTCGACGAGAGTATCTTACCTATAGGCCAAAGCACGTTTTCTCTAATTCGAAAGGACTTTCGACCCACATTGGAATAGTCGTCGTTTCCCTACCCGAAACAATCCTATGTTTTATTGAGCCTCTCTTTTATGTATCTCCATTTATATGTGATCTTATACTTGAGCGTTCGTTCATTTCAAAAATTTCGTTTTAATCGTTTAGCACGTTATCGCAATCACAAACAATAATAATCCCTCGTGAACAAACTAAATTTACAATGCTTTCATTTATTCATGCTATGCTATGTGGAACTCATGACTATGCTATATGTGACATCTAAACTCTTTATGTTATGTGAATCAATTTGAACCTTTTATACTATGTGACACTTTATGCTATGTGAATCAATTTATGCAAACAATTTTCTTAAACAAACATTATGATCAAGTCTCACCTATTTGTTCTTTTGAATCTTAGATGTCTTCTCGTCACTCCAACTCGTCTAAGAAGTAAAAGTCCCGTGCTACGAAGAAGATGATGGCTTTCATGGCCGATCAATTTGCGCGCGTCGTTCCAAAGGTCATTACCGAGATTCGAGCTTCTGAAACTCCCCACTCTTCCGTCGACTCTAAGGTCGAAGTACGCAAGCCCGCTTCGTTCAACTTCAAGCACTTCTCATCGTGCAATCCCAAGCCATTCACCGGCAATGATGGGGTGACCGCCATGCTCGAGTGGTTTGATAGCATGGAGGTCACGTTCATCAACAGCGATTGCCCCAATGAGCTCAGAACGCGTAGTGCGACTGGGGTATTCCAAGACCGAGCTCTCGAATGGTGGACGAACGAAAGGAACATCCGCTCGAACGAATTGGCCTATGCTTTGACTTGGGAAGAAGTTAAGGCCCTAATGATGGACGAGTTTTGCCCTCCGCATGAGCAACAAAGACTAGAGGAAGAATTTTGGGCGCTAAAACAAGTGGGAGATGAGAACTTAGCTTATACCACCCGTTTCAAACAACTTAGCTTCATTGTTCCTCACCTCGTTATGACCACCGACCGCAAGATAAGGAAGTACATCAATGGGTTACCCTCTGCTATGCGTGATACGATCGAGGCTGCCAAACTCGACAATATCGAAGCTGTTTATCGTTTGGCCGCTTCCCTGAACAATAACCGTGTACGCGATAAGCAAGCCGCAAACCCCGCTTCTTTTAAGCCAGCCCATCAAATTACCCAACAGTCGAATAGCAATAGGGGGAAGAAGAGAAAGCAATCGAACCCTGTTTGCAATGCGATTGTACCACCCGTTAACCCGAATCCTGTTGCTCCTGATAACACCCAAAAGTCGTACACTGGGATTCACCCCAAGTGTGCCACTTGTAATTACCATCATCCCGCCAATGCCAGGTGTCGTCGTTGTGGCATTTGCAACCATTATGGACATGACACCGCCTTTTGTCGCTATCAACAACAACAAGCACCACCAGCTCAGCAAGCACAACAAGCTCCACCTGCTCCTCAAAACGCAAGACCAGCTAGGGCTTGTTTCAAATGTGGGGATACTAATCATCTTCGTCCTCAATGCCCACAATGGAATCAAGAGCAACAACAACCTCCTCGCGGACGCGCTTTCAATCTGAACGCAAATCAAGCGCGCAACGACAATGATGTCGTTAACGGTACGTTCCTTGTTAACCATATTTATGCTTCGATACTGTTTGATACTGGTGCGGACAAAATCTTTGTGTCCCTAGAATTCGAATCGTTGTTAAATTGCACACGCTCTAAACTACCTAAGTCGTTTTCCGTTGAAGTCGCAAATGGCAAGTCCATCCTAGTCGATTCCGTTCTTCGTGATTGTCGTCTTACTCTTAACGAACATGTCTTCCCTATCGACCTCATACCCATGCAACTGGGTAGTTTCGACGTCATCATAGGCATGGATTGGCTTCAAAAGAACCATGCTGAAATCGCTTATCACGAGAAATACGTTCGTTTACCCCTTCCATCTGGTGATGTTTTGCACGTCTATGGAGACCGACCTTCAAGGGGACTAAAGTTGATGTCCTGCACACAAGCGAACAAATACTTACGCAAACAGTACTTTGCCTTTTTAGCCCACGTTGTGGAAGAAAAGGGCAAGGGAAAGAGTTTAAGTGATGTTCCAGTGGTGCGCGACTTCCCTGACGTCTTTCCTGAAGATTTACCTGGTCCTCCTCCACCTCGATCTGTTGACTTTCGTATTGACCTCGTACCTGGTGCGACTCCTGTTTATATTATTGTATTAATCCTAGTTCTTGACCCTCCTTGGTTGTCTTTACATTAAGTGAAGTGGTGAACGTTCAAGGGGTTCCTAAATGGAAGCTTGTCTTCCTACCCCATACATGACATCCATGATAACTCGAGGTGCCTAAATGAAGATCCTAATCTTCTGCCTCCTACATGAATTATTGGACTAAATAATATGTAACCTAGATATATATACATATACTCATTCGAACCTTTAATGTTGAACTTATGTTCATATGTTAAAGTAGTAGAATATCATCTAAGACTTAGAACCTTGATATGATTCTAATGGGTGTATTACCCATGAAATACAATATAACCCTAGTGGTTACATAGTGTCATATAAGAATTACAAGTTAAAGATGATTATTTTTATATTGTACTTTATGCTATGTTAAATCCGAATCCATAATCTTCCGTTAAACACCAAACTCACACACCTATGTTTCCTCGTGTAGAAGGACTAGGTGCTCCAAACTAATCCATCCACCAACTCACTCGCGGAATTTCAAGTAGGAAAGCTTGCAACCACCGTGAGTATACTCGATCCCTTTTTCCCTTTTACACTTTGGGATGCAACATGTATAATTATGCAAACAACTTTTAAACTAAACATACTCAATCCTTGATCAAGCATGAAACTAATGTGACTTACTTGTTATTCTCGTATGCTATGTGAACGATTTGGAACGTTATATGCTCATTAACTTTGCTCGCCCACCTTAACAATTATAGCGCTATAGGATTAACGCCCCGCCCGCTATTCTATTGGGTATTGTTAAGTTAAACATTACCACCCCGCTAAACTATTGGGATTAGGCTATTTTATGCGTTGTATTCTAGGGTTTGATCATATTGTACGCCAAAATTACATACTAGTAATCACATATTATGAATCATGTTGGATTTGAGTTTTTATTCTATTATGCTATGTAAACAAACTTGTATACTCGCCATTGCTTTTGCATTGAAACTCTATTTTAATACATGTTGCAGGTTGATTATTGAAGTATGGATGAATGATGAAACGAGTTTAGGGTGGACTAGATACACACCTTTGATCTATTTATCTTTTGATGTTATGTTGAATTTGAACAATGTTGTTATTTCCATTTAAATGTTGTATGACAATTTAGTTCTTGCAATGAAATTTGAATTTAATTAAATATTGTCACATAGTGTTATGAAGTCTCTTGCAATCTATACACACTTCGTCTCATCCCGATGTTTCCGCCATCGGTTGGGGTGTGACAGGTTTGTGGTGTGCTTGTTGGCTGCCGAAAATGAAGGAGAACAAGGGGGTTTGCTAGGTGAATGTTGGGTGAAAAGATGATGAGAATGAGACTTTTAATTTGGTTAAAATAATGAGATATGCAAGACTTTCAACAACAACTACAATCACAACCATACCCTATATCTTCCAAACATTCAAGCAAGATCAAGTGGGTGTGAGACCCATCTTGACCGTCCACCATGGGGGGGGGGGGGGGGGGTTATTATGTCTTTTTTTTAATAAAAATTGTTAAAAAGTATATATTTTGGTAAATATATAAAGTATGGTGATTAGTTGTTTAATTACACCATTAAGGGGTAATTAAGGTTTCGGATTGTTAATCGACCTTAACTAGTTCACTAAACTAGTAGAAATTGTATTTCGACACTTTAGATGCCTTCCGTTTGGTCGTCGGCTAGTTTACGGCACTTTTGCATCGTACCGACGAAGTTTTGTCGCAAGTTGTTATTCCGCCGTCAAGCGATGCATGAAGTTATTTCGAGTCCCGAAACAAGCTTAACTAGTTCGCCATGTCTTCCGTTTAGTTGTTTTGGCGTCACAAATATTATTTATTAGCTTGTCGGTTCAAAAACGGACAAGTTGTGTAGGTTGCAACGCAGCGCCGAAAGCATATGTTTCGGACACCCCATTAATATCCTCATATTTTTTTCATGTATTTGTTATCATTTGTCATAATTCCGGAGTCCTGAAAATGCTAAATTAATAGTTCAGACGAGTTAAAATTGTTATTTTTTTTAACCGAACGGACGATTTTGTATTTAGGGCGTTGTACCGGAAAGTTATGTATTTTGCAAGATGTGTTTTCACATTAGTGTTTTCATATATATATATATGGACTCAGTTATGTCATTCATGTGTCTTTTTTTTCATCGTTTCGTTTTGTTTCAGCAATTTTGCTGGCATGAATAGTGTAACAATGAATAGTGAGCGCAACACTTTCTACCAACACTTTTAGGACATGGTTTAATTGGTTTTACGACATGACGAAAACCAAAATACGTTATAGTATTGTTCTCTTGTCCTAACACTGTTATCTAATGTACGATCCAGTTACGTAATTAAATTAAGCTAATTGAGATTATATACTAAAAATAGTGATTAGATTGTATGGAATCACCGGTTAATTGGCATTTGTGACAGTGGGATTCTAAGGCTTCTATTTATAGGCTAATTGGGTGTACGTGTGCACGACCGTGCATGCTTGGGCACGGTCGTGCTTCGTCCTTTTGCCTTACAACTCGTAGTCCTTGTTGTCCTTTCTGTCTGATTCAACTTTAGGCACGAGCGTACCTGGGGCGATGCACGGTCGTGCATGGACATGTGTCCTTACAGGGCTTCAAAAGGTGTTAGTCTTGTCGGATCTCGAAGCCTTTTTGTCTTCATCATGCATGACTGTACCTAGTGGTGCATGGTCGTGCCTCCACGTATCATGGACTTTTGTTTACCAATCTTGGGTTGACTTGTTGACTTGTATGGATAGGTTGATATGCACGACCGTGCCTATCTGGCAGTTTGCTGATTTCCTTGGAATCTTGGATTTTTCCGTCGTTTTCGCTTTTTTTTTTATCTTGAGCTGCAATTACCAAATAGGAACGATTTAGATTATTTTTTCAATGATAAAGTCATAAAATTTCCCATAAATTGGGGGTAATTATGCACTAAAAACAAGTATAATTCATGGCATTTCAAACGCTTACGAATGTTTTGCAATATAACATGCGGTTTTTGTCGCTTTTCAGTGGGTTCAACAACGCCTTGATCTTCGACATCATACTTTGTTTCACTTGTTGGGGTTGTGACAACATTTGTTGTTTCACATGATCTAATTCTTTTTTCGGTTCAAACTCTTCATTCTTAAGTTTTGATGGTTTAAGGTCAAGCTTTCTCCAGAATATGTCTACTGAACCGAGCATGACACATTCTATCATAAGAGAGTCTCGTAGTCCAAAAGATCATACCATCTTGGTTAGGACAATTCCTAATCTTTACTCTTATTTTCTTTAAAGTTCACAAGCTTAATGAACTACTAACAATCCCAAAACCTAGCCTTCAATTAAATTTATGACTTAAGAGTTGAAATCTTCAAAAGCTTATGGGTCCTATCAAAATCCAAATATCAAGAGAGTATATACACAAACAATGTCTCTATGGGATAATTGTCCTTACCCTAAATAACCACAAATGTTTGTACATGCGTGATTATCAAACGTTCTCATAAGTGTCATTCTTTACATCAGGGGCACGACCTATTATGGATTGTGAATTTATGTACAACACGCGTTGTATTTCTCACATCTCTGATACATAGTGTTATATTCCTACTTATTATGTGTTGGGAGGCAATTTTGCTTATATTTTTACATGCAAGTCTCGTTTATACAAATCCTGAAGTGGTTTACCTCATGCAACTTTTTGTTGGTGGTGTTGTGGGTGATTGGAATTGAAATAGGGACGAGAGAGTGCGTTCAAACTTCTTAATTTTAAGGTGCATTAGGTTCATGGATTTTTTATAAATGAATCGAAAGTGGAAATTTAACATGATGTTTGGTTGCTAAAGTTATTAATGAAATTCAAAATACAAAGAAAAGGGAGAGGTTTTTTTTCTTTAATTTTTTTAATGGTAATCTCAAACATTCCAATGGAATTTTAGAATTCCATCACAAGTATAAAGGAATGTAAATTTCTTTAATTGTGGGAAGACTTTCCAATTACAATATCTTCGATTGACCTACCAAACACAGTTTTGATGGTTTGATGGTTATCTTCCAGGTTCCTCACATTAAACCTCCAAGCACACCTCCAAGCACGACGCGTTCCGTCGTAAAATCCTATCAGCAAAAAACGGTTTACAATTTTTTTGCTGCTAGTTTTCCTAAGCGTGGCTATACTTTTGTGTTCGCCGCTACGGCTGCAATAAAGCCATACCCTCACATCCTTATCTCCCTGTTTCTTCGACCGTCTAGTAACAATGACGTAACCAATTTTAATTCCCCTTTTTGGCCCACGACTCCGAGTCATCTTGGGCATAAAATCCACAGGTAGGGGGCTTGCTCCTCATCCACTGAATCCTGCTTGATTTGTTCTACATAGTCGGGTTCGCCTGCATATACATTCTGTGGATAGTTTTGCTAGGCGTAAGAAGGTTCACCGTCGTATTCGTTGTAGGGATAGTTTTGTTGTGCGTACGCAACGTTACATCTGTATTCATAACCTAGATAGTCGTATTCGCATTCACCGTCAAGGATAGAAAGCTGAAACAAGTTAATGGTTAAAAAGTGACCATAAATCTAACGCCTAATGTAAATAAGTAATTAAATGCTTACCTCATTTAGGTCTGGGAATAACGATTCATTGGGATAAGAATAAACGGTGGACACGACCTCCTTGTAAGAGTGTTTATCTAGAACAAACGTGCTTGTGTTAGAAATATAGAAGATGATTGTGGTTTGAACTATTGGATCGTTTGAATCGAATGATTTTTGTATCCAATTAAAAGAATCGAATAAATTGTTGTGGAGAGCCTTCGTTGTTATAAAGCAGAAAGAATGGCAAACCAATCATACACCTAACCCCTATACAACTCGTATAGCTCTATACAAGTCTTATAGCACTATGAACACGCATCACATCCATTAGCTTTGTGTGTCTGTAGACCTCGTACATAGGGCTGTAAACGAACCGAACATTCAACAAACAGTTAGTGAATGTTTCGGCGGGGTATTGTTTACATTCGCTCGTTAATAAATGAAAGAACATGAACAAGAAAATTTGTTCGATTAGTTAAATGAACGAGCATGAATAGAGGTCTTGTTCATTCAACTATGTTCGTAAACGTTCGGAAACGTGTTTGTGAATGTTCGTTTAGGTTCGTTTATTTATGTTGTTCGTTAAAAAGTTTTGTACTTTTATTTACTCATCTAAACTTTTTATATTATATAATTTTTATTTATTTTATTACCCTAACAACTAAACTAGGAAACCTTATTCCCACCTTGTTTATGCATCGCTCCCTATTCTATTCTTATTATTCACATTGACGAATACTATCGACCTTCATTACATGATTAGGGCTTCAAGTTCTATTGCCGCTCCCTCCGCCGTCCACCTCTAGGCATTGCATTCGCCGAATTTATCTGTTTTCCTTTTGTTCGTGAACACCTTCAATTACTTAATGAATAGACACAAACATAAAATCCCGTTCGGTAAGTGTTCATGATCCGTTTGTGAGCACATTAATTTTCTTAACGAACGAACATGAACAAGACCTTGTTCATATTCGTTCGGTTCTTTTACATTCCTACTCGTACAATATACGCATCGTATAGAGATATATGATGCGTATAGGGTTTTCATGTGACACCATGTGGTAGGGCTTGTCTTAATTTGGGATTTGTTTTAACCCTATACGACTTGTATAAGGCTATACGAGTCGTACATAGGATGTTAAAATAAGAATTATCGGTGTTCCCGATCCTTAAAAAAAAACATTTGCTCATGTGGCGAGATTTAAAATTGTATGACTTGTACATTCTATGATTTCTCAAAAATTACTACTAATTTCTCAGAAATTAATTAATATTTGTAGGAAAATAATAAAACTACCATATCCGTAGACATTCTATAATTTACTCACAAATTTATTAATATTTGTAGGAAAATAATAAAATTTATTGTGACAAAATGATGGGTGAGAATAGACAAGTACGTGTTGAATAATGTAGTGTGGTTGCCAACTTAATGCACCGCATATTAGTTTACATCTGGTAGGGACCCCCAGCTTAACTTCGAATATCTTTCGTTTCAATACAGTTTTCTATCAATACCTTTAATTCTAGACATAGACATGGAGTGGTTTTGGGTCGAATCAATAATTTTGCTAAATTCAATTTATTTCAACTTAAAAAAGAATTTAACATAAAAAATATCTTGCTTTCAAAAACTTACCTGTGGTAAATAGAGTTGTCATGGGGAAAATAGTTTAAGTATGGTTGATAGAACTTTCAAAAACATATCTAACTGGGTTTTTACTTTTGTGGGCTTGGGGTAATACGATCACTATGGGTCAGATTACTTTAAAAGTTTTTTTAGGCAAAGTGATCAAACACGAGAAAGCGAGTTACGTCAGAGGTTGTGGAGTTGCTTAGTCGAGTCCAAATGTAGTTTTTAAATGACTTGCCTTTGCTATTTAAGAAGAAGTTAGTTTTTAAAAGACTTGGCTTTCCTGTTTAAAAAAGGGTACTTGCACAACTTATTGCTCGTTTACCTTCCATGTCGATATAATTTCGTTTTGAAGAGTTAAAAATAGTATGATTTTATTAAATTGTAAAGGGTAAATGTCATATAAAATAGTAGCTAATCTTTATTATTATTTCGATATGATACGAGTATACGAATGTAGATTTTCTATATTATTATAAGAGTAAATTACAACTTTTGTCCTTTATCCTTTATGTTTACGTCAAATTGCAGGTGCTGTCCTTTTGGCCAAAAGTTTACAGGCGCTATCCTTGACCTTTTAAAATCTTGCACGTTTTGTCCTTTAGCCCAAACCTGGTTAAAAATATCAGTTAAAAATTGTTATATGCAATGCACATGAGGGTAAAATGGTAAACATTAAAAAAACTATATAATAAAAAATTAATAAATTCTGGCTGATTACCTCAGAAATCATTATCAAGCAACACCCACCTTTTCACCCACCTGATTACTTCGCTTTGGCTGATTGAGTGAGAGAGATCTGGATCTGAGGATGATCGGATAAAACTTACGCTTTGGCTGATCGATTGAGACGTGAAATTGTACATGAAAGGTTTAGATCCAGTGACATCATACACAGGTAATCCTTCAACTACATCTGAAGAATTATATTCAGAAGCGTGTGTGTGAAGGAATTTGATACGGATGATATTGATGAAACTGGATACTATTGCTCTTGTTTTGTACCGGAACAACTCCGTCGTTTTGCGATTGATATCGACGAACAAACTGATTAGGTTTTTGCTCCGGCGTTTTCAGATCTATACTTAAAAAATACGGATCAATATCGTTAAACAAGTATTCCGATCCCGATTCAGTAACTTTTAGATCATCTTCTCCAGATCCGTCACCGATTTTGTTAATATTCGGATTCGGAAGCAGCCACAGCGCAGCTTCTGCTTCCTCCGCTTCAATTCTGGCGACATTCACATCCAAATCATCGCCGTCGCCGCCGATCTTCGCCGCCGCAACGAAGTAATCAGGTGGGTGAAAAGGTGGGTTTTTTTTTTATTTTTTTTAAAGTAAACTTCATTCACAAACCGCCAACCCAAATCGGGCCGACCAAACAACACAACAAAATTACATATTTACAAAGGAGACCCAATCCTCCCAGGAAATTCCTTTATGCCTAGATCTATTCGAGAACCAAAAGAAGCCTAACGCCTTGATTTCACTAATAATCCTGTCAATCCTAACCGGACTACTAGAAAAAATCAACTTATTCCTAGCGCGCCAAATGCTCCAGCATGTAATAATAATAAGCCCGTGAACCGCCTCCCTTTTTCTGGACGACACCGAGAGACTCTTATGAAGACAGAGAAGATCCCTAGTAGAAAAAGCAAAAATGGCGGGGATCCTGCACCACACACTAACCGCATTCCAAACAAACAGATGAAACGTAGCAGGATGTAAAAATATGATCAGCCGTCTCATCAGCGGAAGAACACAACAGACAAGTCGGCTCGCCTTGAAGAATATTTCTTTTCCTTAAAGCAACCTTAGTCGGAATTCTTCCCATCTCCGCTCTCCACATGTGGATATTACATTTTTCGGGGACCTAATCGCTCTACTCCATAACAAAATTTTGACTAGCAGGCCTATCCAAGTAGCACAGTCGCTTCACCGATTTAACAGAAAAAATTCCTTCATTGTGTGGAGACCACCTCCATTTGTCTTCTCTGTCGACAATCTGAACCGACACAAGCAGACTGCAAAGCTGTTGCAGATCCGTTAACAGGACATCATCGAACAACACCGATTTCCACCTCCAAGAAAAAACCGAGCCCACTCCAGAATTTAACACCATGTCCGCCACTGTCAGCCTCCATTCTGAAAAGATCCGGAAATCTCAGCTTGAGAGGTTCGGCAATGATCCACGTATCCAGCCAAAACTGAATCTTTTCTCCGTTGCCGACAACTCCCTGCATATAGTTCCTAAAAATATTACCTCCAATTTTGCAGTGGATCAGAATTTTGATTATGTTGCTCCATACACCACTCAGAGATTTTTTAATCAGGAAACCTTCCCAACCTATCCGGTTAAAATGGAAGGCTGTAATAATCTTTCTCCAGTAACAGTTAGCTTCAGTTTTATAACGCCAACCCCATTTCGAAAGAAGCGATATATTCACATCCGATAACTTGTTGAGGCCCAAACCCCCATCCTTCTTATGCATCGCCACCCAGTCCCAAGCAACCCAATGAGTCTTCCTATCTTCGTTAGAGCCACCCCATAAGAACTTTTTGATCATGGATTCCAGGTCTTGTATCACCTTCTTGGGAGCTTTATATAAAGAAAAATAATAACAAGGTAAGCTTTCAATAACAGATTTAATAATAACAACTCTTCCGCCAATAGAAAGCAAGTTCGATTTCCAATTGGCCAACCGACTACGGAACATATCGAACACTGGCTGCCAGTTGCTAATACGGTTCATATTCGCTCCCACTTTAAGTCCAAGGTATTTGAAAGGGAGAACATCCGGATTACAGCCCATCTCACTAGCCATAACCTTGATATCCTCCAGCCCCACCCCAATACCATATAAGTTGGATTTTTCAATGTTGATTTTAAGCCTCGAACACAAGAAAAAACAACGCAACACTCTAACTATATTTTTCACTTCCTGCTTGGACCATTCACCCACTACAATAGAATCGTCCGCGTATAAGAGATGCGTAATCACCGGCCCATTATTAGGCGTAGCAATACCTTTGATCAAATCACCGTTTTTAGCACTGTTTATCATGCACGAGAGGGCCTCCATAACCACTAAGAAAAGAAACGGAGATAGCGGATCTCCCTATCTCATACCTTTCTCACATCTAAAAAGGAACGTAGGAGCTCCGTTTACGAGAACAGATGAAGAAGCCGACTTCAGAATCCCCAATACCCATTTGCACCACAAATCAGGAAAACCCATTTGGGAGAGAATACTAATAACAAAACTCCAATTAACATTGTCATATGCCTTTTCGAAGTCGATCTTCAGAAAAAACGCCTTTAATTTACTCTTTTTAATCCAAGAAATGAGCTCGTTGATAATGAGAGGACCGTCCAGGATGAATCTTCCTTTTAAAAAGGCTGACTGGGAATCAGAAATAACGCTCTCCATAACCATCCTCATCCTATTAGCCATAACTTTAGAGATGACCTTGCTAATAACCCCGACCAAATTGATCGGTCTGTAATTATTTAAAGAAACCGGATCTGGAATTTTAGCTATAAGCGCAATAAAAGAAGCCCCACATCCATCGTTAATCACACCGTTATCATAGAACCACGCAAAGATTCTAACAAAATCTTCTTTGAATATATCCCAGAAGTGCTTAATAAATCTGAAGTTGAAACCGTCCGGACCTGGAGACCGATCGTCCCCACACTCAAAGACTGCCTTTTTAATTTCCTCTTCGGAAAAAGGCTCGACTAACATAGAGCTATCAGTTTCAGATAATTTTTTAATGTTATAGCATATCAAGTTCGGCCTGATCTTCATCTTTTCTTTAAATTTCTCTCGAAAGAACGTGAACACCTTCTTTTTGATCAAAGACGGTTTAGTACACCACTCACCATCTATATTGAGACCATGTATAGAATTGATAGCCTTTCTCTTGTTTACCAAAGCATGGAAAAACTTAGTGTTCTCATCCCCCTCTATGGCCCACTTCAGCCGCCCTCTTTGCTTGATATCCGCTCTCTTTCTAGAATCGATTTCTTGAATTATTTTCCTGTTTTCCGACAATATCCATTCATCTTCTTCCGATAAGTCCTTTTCTTCCATATCCTTTTCCAATTTCTCTAACTCCGAGAGAGCCATCTTTTCACTCTCCTTTTCTTTGGCCAAAAAACTCGTCCCTCCATGTTTTAAGGGCGGATCTAATACGAGCCAGTTTCGACATAAGGAACAAATCCGGAGGGTCGGAGACCTGAATCCCCTCAACTGCTGATAGAACTGTTTCCTCCAAACCTACTTTTCCAATCCACGAGTTGAAAACTCTGAAAGGGCGCGGACCAAAATTGAGATTAACCAACTCCAAAATAATTGGGCAGTGATCAGAATACCGGTTCGAAAGGGCTCTAACACAAGCCGTGGGCCATTTAGAAAAAAAGGCGGGGCACACCAAAAAACGATCTAATTTACTGAGCTTTTTACCATTATCTCTTATGCAAGTAAACATTCTACCCTGCATCGGATATTCACACAAATCATTATATGAAATAAAATCATTGAAGTTGTCCGCACAGACCTGTTTGAACCTCGAATTTTTCCTTTCCTCACTAGAACGGACTGCATTAAAATCCCCAACTACAATCCACTGACCCAAAGCCGTATCGATAACATTAGTTAATTCTCCCCATAGAAGCAATTTACCGCCGAA
Source organism: Helianthus tuberosus (assembly GCA_030545235.1). Classification (NCBI taxonomy): domain Eukaryota; kingdom Viridiplantae; phylum Streptophyta; class Magnoliopsida; order Asterales; family Asteraceae; genus Helianthus; species Helianthus tuberosus. The sequence continues at coordinate 186,993,914 of CM060448.1, forward strand.
CTTTGGGGAGCGTACACGTTAATTAAATTAATCGGCTCACCACTTCCCAAAATCGAGCCTTTAATCACTAAATAGAACCTTTCCTGAATCCAAGACTCAATCTTGATCACCTTAGGATCCCAAATCCAGAGAAGGCCCCCTGACGTTCCTTTAGAGGCCGAAAAAATAAACTCAAAATTACTGTTCCCCCATAATCTCGAAACCGAAGAACTGGAAACAGAAGCAACCATTGTTTCTTGAATAGCAACAACACTAATCTTATTAGCAATACGAATATCTTTTACCCAATTGGCTTTAACCTCCCCAGCAATGCCTCGCAAATTAATAGACATAAAATTCATGGATCCACCACATTAGTTCCTTCTCTTCTAACTGACTCACGAACCAAATCAATATGATTTTCAAGATTGACCCCCACCATTTTCCCCAAAGTAATAGTTTCACTAGCTTCCTTATCAACAGGAGAAACAAAAGCGACATTTACCTCGATAGCAGTAGAGGCAAGAACTTCCTCTCTACCTGTACTCGATCCAGGTCTGATCGAAATTGGGGGAACCACCTCCGGACACACAACCTGCTCAGTGAAGGTCCCCGAGTTGGAGCTAAAATTTCTTTGCGAATCCCCAGATCCCGAATCATTAAAAGGAGAGTCAGCTTTCTTGTTCAGGTCAAAGGAAAAATCCTTATCTTCTCGGGAGCGTTTTCTGGGCCGCTGGTCCGAAATTAGGCTGGAGATAACTCTTCTATTCAATATACCGTGCCTGGGCTTAATTCTTCTAATTCCTTTAGTGGGCCTTCCCATATTAAAGTCTGGCCTACTTGAAGAGAGAGAAAAGGTCTTCCCAGAAACTTCCACGTGATTGATAGCTGTGTCCCCACTTTTATTAACAAAACCACTTTCCAAAAAAGGATCCTGAACCAACTCGACGTCGTTTGAAAACCTAGGACCGGATCATTAAGACCGCCGCCAGCATTAAAGTTGTTCAACTTTTCATTACCACCCGCCGGAGGAGAAAATTCCGGCAATGAAGCCTCCTAATCACCGATCATTTCAGGCGGTTCACCGTCCGATTCATATGAGGAACCCCCGTCTTCATCACTCGACTCTTCCGACTCCTCGTGATCATCCTCACCGTCGTGCTCCTCCTCGTCAACCTGATCAGACACTGTATAATTTGAATCCTTAACTTGCTCATCCTCGAATAAACAATCTGGTTTCCAGTCATCTAGTTCTTCCAACACCCACACTTTGAATTTCTTATTCCTCCACACAATCATCGATGAACCTGAAATTCTCGACCCCGTATCCACCAAAACACCAACACAAGAGGACGACAGATCCCAATCGGAAGTCGATAGTTGAGACCCTTTTATTACTTTTCCAAACAACGCCGCAACATCGTTGAAAACTTTATTTTCCGCTAAATGTAGGGGAACACCGTGGAACTTCAACCAAGCTATCCTCTCGTAAGCCATTGATTGACCAGACCAAACATCGAGGGTGTCGAACCAATCCTTCCAAAGATGGATGTTAAGCACGAAATCGGACGCGTCAGTTTCATCATCAAAAACAACCAGGATATTTAAACCTCCCAAGTAGTGGAATTTATATTCAGAGACCTTAGCCGTTCGAAACAACTCCTTTAGATTGATCAAAATCTCGATGTCTTTCACCCTACCCACCAACGCTCTTCCATGCAGATCGAAGAAAGCACTCGTCTCGCTGTGGACTTCAACCGACACATCCTGTCCGGGCACTTGCCCTACCACACTCGACGAGGACCCCATCTTGTTCAAGAGAGCCGAAGAGTAGGAACATCCATTACGGGTAAAAGCATCCATCCGATTGTTCCTTAACTCCTTTGTAACATTCCCCATCCGCAGAGGTTTGGCTGTGGAAATCAGTGGTTCAACTACCTCTACATTTTCTTTTGCGAATTTGGCACGGTTTATTGTAAGCTTGAAACCCCCCAACTTAAGCCCCTGCATGCTTTTTTCCGTTTCTTTCCAATCCCTAACTCCTTTAAAACTCACAAATCCAAATTTCAGTCCTCCTTTGTTCCTTTTCCTCGCAATAAACGCTCCTGCAATCTCCCCATACTTGCCTAGGAAAGTTGCCAAGTCCCAAGGTCTACAACCCTCAGGGATATTTGCCACGTAGAACTTCGTAACATTCCCCGCCATGGACCAAGAAAAGAAGAGAGAAGACAAAGCGACCGTTGCCTGCCAAACCCACCGCGAATGGAAGAATCCGACGATCCAATTAGGAAGAAAGGTTATATCAAGAGCACTAACGATGAGTGGATCGATTAAACCTCGCTTACTAACCCGATTGCTTCATCATCGTCGAGCAAGAGAATTCCGGCCGGTCAGAGAAGAGAGAATTCCAAGAGTTGTGTATAGGTTATTTGCTTTGCTGTAAAAGGTGGGTTTTCTTAATAATGATTTCTGAAGTAATCAGCCAGAATTTTTTTTTTATTATATAGTTTCTCAATGTTTACCATTTTACCCATTGCACATGACAATTTTTAACTGAGATTAAACGTGCAAGATTTTAAAAGGTTAAGTACACCGTCTGTAAACTTTTGGTTAAAAAGACAACGTTTGCAATTTGATGTAAACATAGAGGATAAAACTTGTAATTTACTCTTATTATAACAACATATATAGTCGATGAAGGTTTTTAAGGGGAATGATCCACTAAAAAGTGGATTTTGCCTAAGTAGCCTAAAAAGTATTGTGATGATGACATGTGGCACTCCTAACAAGTAGGAATGATGGGCATTTTGGTCCTTATAAATACAACAACAACAACAACCATACCCAGTATAATCCCACATATAGCGAAGCTATTGATAGGGTCTGGGGATAAATACAACAACAACAACAACCATACCCAGTATAATCCCACATATAGCGAAGCTATTGATAGGGTCTGGGGAGGGTAGGATGTAGGCACGCCTTACCTCTATCCCAGAGGATAGAGAGGCTGCTTCCAGTGAGACCCCCGGCTCCAAAAACTATAACCAAGACATAAGCTTCTAAAAAAACATATATAAGCACGCCACTACTACAAAAGATATAAATAAAAATAATAATAAACGGATAAATAAGTAAGTGCTTGTTAGTAAAACTACGACACCGAGAATAGGTGAAAACATATATATATATATATATATATATATATATATATATATAACTATATCACACCTCATAGAAACTGAAAAAATAAACTCATAAGATAGGAAGCTAAGCTAAACAACCAGGCCAAACTCCTAAAATTTTTTAACCTTAATCCTACGTCTCCATGAAGATTTGTCCTCGACCATGTCCTCAAAGAGGTGCAAATCTTGTCTAATCCGCTCATCCCACGTCATTTTCGGTATGCCTCTACTCCTCCTTCCATCTACCGCGAGTGTTTCAACTATTCTAACCGGGTCTGTCGTCTGCCTCCTCCTGACATGCCCAAACCATCTCAGTATCCCCTCCCTTATCTTGTCTGAAATACTAGCAACTCCTAATCTTTCTCTAAAAACCTCATTTCTTATCTTGTCCAACCTAGTGTGCCCACACATCCATCTTAGCATCCTCATCTCTGCTACCACTAGCTTTCGTGCATGAATTTTCTTGATTGCCCAACAATCTGTTTCGTATAACATAGAGGGTCTAATTGCAACCCTATAAAATTTCCCTTTTAATTTAACAGGGAACCTCTTGTCGCACAACACCCCTGTGGCTGCTCTCCACCTACACCATCCAGCCTGGATACGGTGAGCTACGTCACTGTCTATCTCTCCATTGCTCTGAACAAACGATCCTAGATACTTGAACTTAGTTGCCTGTGGAACCACCTGGCCCTCAATGGTGATCTGGGCGTCGTGCTCATCGCCTGCTCCACTAAAATCACAGTAAAGGTATTCAGTCTTAGAGCGACTTATCCTCAAACCTTTGCATTCTAAGGCTACCCGCCAATCTTCTAACCTCGCATTCAAGCTCTGTTTACTTTCTTCAATCAACACAATATCGTCTGCAAAAAAGCAAGCACCACGGAACTGACTCCTGAATCGACTTTGATAACTCATCTAGGACAATCGCAAATAGAAAAGGGCTCAACGCTGACCCTTGGTGGAGTCCTACTTCCACTGGAAAGAAATCAGCATCCCCTACCGGTGCACGAACACTAGTGTTAGTCTTAACATACATATCCTTAATTAAGTCTATATACTTACTAGGTACCCCTCTATCCTCTAAACTGTCCCATATCAATCTACGTGGCACACTGTCATACGCCTTTTCTAAATCAATGAACACCATATGTAGATCACGATTTTTCTCTCTATATTTTTCCATCAATCTCCTTAAAATGTGTATCGCTTCTGTAGTTGACCGCCCTGGCATGAAACCAAATTGGTTTACCGTAACCTGGGTTTCTCTTCTAAGTCTAGTCTCAATCACCCTCTCCCATAACTTCATAGTATGGCTTAACAACTTAATCCCTCTATAACTACCACAACATTGGGCGTCTCCTTTGTTCTTATATAAAGGCACTACAATATTACTCCTCCACTGGTCTGGCATTCTTCCAGATCTGAAAATGAGATTGAATAAATTAGTTAGCCATTGAACTCCATCATGTCCCAAGCACTTCCACACCTCAATTGGTATGTTGTCCGGACCCACTGCCTTAGCCCTTCCCATCTTCTTAAGTGCTGCCATCACCTCTCCCTGCGTGATACGCCTACAATAGCAGTTATTTCGTTGTTGTCTCTGTGTAATCGAGTTGTCGCTTTGTTGTTGGTAAGCCCCAGCGCCGTTGAAAAGCCTGTGGAAGTAGGTTTGCCATCTCAACTTTATGTCGTGTTCCTTGATCAACACACGCCCATCCTCTCCCTTTATAAACTTAACTACCCCTAGATCTTGCCTCCTGCGCTCCCTAGCTTTGGCAATCTTGAACATGTCATTTTCCCCCTCCTTTGTTTCTAGGCGTTCATACATCTTCTTATAGGCTGTGTTCTTTGCTTCAGTCACTGCTTTTTTCGCATCCCTTTTGGCCTTTGTGTATCTCTCCCTCAATCTCACACGCTCAACGTCATCCGTACATCTCAAAAGATCCCTAAAGCTCTCTTGCTTATCCTTTATTTTGGTTTGTACTTCATCAGTCCACCACCAAGACTCCTTACGCCCATCTGTCTTTCCTATTGTTACCCCTAGAGTCTCCTTTGCCACATAAATAATGGTGGTCGCCATAGCCTCCCACACCCGGTTTGAGTCCCCATCCAGGCGGGCCGATGCTGTTGAGATGTTTGGTCCTTATAAATATGAGTGAAAATAACATGTGGCACCCTTTTTTTAAATACAACAAAAAAAAATCTAGCACAAAAACAATCTAGCACAAAAAATCTAGCACAAAAAATATAGCACAAAAAAATATAGCACGAAAAAATTTAGCAAAAAAATGTAGTACAAAAAAATACAGCACAAAAAATTGAGAAAAAAAAAATTTAAGACAAAAAAATTTAGCACAAAAAATTTAACACAAAAATATAGTACAAAAATCTAGCAAAAAAAATGTTATACAACATAGAAAAACACATTTTAGTGAGTTTTTTTAGTCTTCATATTTTATATAGCAATATGGTACTCAAATTAAAAGATAAAAAGACGCTCGATTTTACGCTGAAATTTTTGTGAAAAAATAACGTCGTATAAAAAGTTATAAACGTTTAAAAAATGGGGTGAAATATGCATGTGTCTTGCATGTAGAGAGAGAAAGTCCATAAATAGGATTTTTCCCAAGATACCCTTGCACTCCTCCTTCCTCATACACTTTCATCTTAACCGTTGATTTGAAAAATGAATGGTTAAGATTCCTTCTCATACTACCCCATGTTTTCATACTACTTAGGCAAAATAAACTTTTTATTTGATCTTACCCCATGTTTTTAATATGCGTTATTATCATTATCAGTTGGTAATATGAAAACATGTCGAAGAGGTCCTGCGGACGTTATATATTAACGTGACACATATGTTAAGAGTATATGTCTTGACCAACTTCATTACGCACTTTAAGAGTATATGTCTTGACCAACTTCATCACGCCCTTAAAGGTTCGATACGTATTTCATCGAAAATATTATCAATATTCATTGGGTTGAGTTATAATGCAAATGATTTAAAAATAAGATGGGTAAGAAGCCACCAGAGAGTGACAAGTGTCCTAGGAGGAATTAAATGAAAAAGGTAATTTTGTCTACAAGAGGGCAGATAATATGCACATGCAAGTCACATGCTATTTCCCCTCAATTTTTAAACGTCCGTAGCTTTTTTATACATCATTTGTTTTTTTAAAAAAAATATACCATAAAATCGAGCGTTTTTTATCTTTAATATGAGTACCATATTGTAATATTTAAAAAAAAATCAAAAACCCAGTTATATATTACACAATAAACATGATGTAAAACACAATGTAAAGTAGATAAAAAAACACAATCAATGACACCAGATAAAGACACAATGGACAAGAAACTAAAACACAATGACCATAACGTATAACACAATGGCGATAACATATAACACAATAAATATCAGACTAAATAAAAACACAATTGATGACAACAGATAAAAGACACAATTAATGACAGCAGATAAAAGACACAATGGAGAGCAGTGAAAACACAATAGAAAACAAACTAAAAACACAATACACAACAAACTAAAACACAATAAACAAGATAATAAAAAAAATTGAACAAATTATTAAAACACAATGGAAAACATATTAAACACAATGACCTGAACTAATAACACAATTTATAGAAAACCCAAATATAACACCATCTTCATTGTGTCATATATTGTGTTATAGGTTCTTATAAAAACGCAATGGATAGAACCCAAATTAACATTGTGTTATAGATTTTGATAATAACACAATGTATAGAAACTCTACTAAAATGTAATGACCAAAACCCAGTTAAAAGATACAGTGAACTGAACCTTTAACACATTGCGAAAAACCCAGTAAAAATGAATTTTTTTTATTTTATTTTTATATGATAATATGGTACTCATATTAAAGAGAAAAAAAAAACGCTCGTTATTATGGTGATTTTTTTTTAAATGTCGTATGAAAAAGTTATGGACGTTTTAAATCGATGGGGGAATTGGCATGTGCCTTGCATGTGGAGAGAGAAAATCCATAAATATAGGATTCCCTTTATGCCATTATATTATCTTCTTTTCCCTACAACTAATCTCAACCTTCAAATCTAAGATCAATGGACTAGAAAACTTCTTACCCTTCTTATTTATTTTATCCTTTGTATTTGATTCTAACCCTTCATTATAAATGTAACGTGATCATAGTTATTGTTTTAGATTCAATACTTGAAAAATAGTTATTATTATTATTATTATTATTATTATTATTATTATTATATTATTATTTTATTATTAGCAATTTAATCTGCTATTAATAAACTTTGGAAATTATCGAAATCAAAGGTAAACGGGCAAAAGGTTGCGCCGATAGCCCATTTTGAATAGAAAAACTATAAGTCTTTTAAAAACTGCATCCATAGATCTCGGTGTCATAATATTACTATGCGTGACCCTTTGAAATCAGCTAAGTAGGTCCACAGCCTCTGACACAAGGAAACCAAAAGTATCAAAAGCGGATGGGATAAACACGTGTTGGTTGTCACACTTTCTCATGTTTGGTTGAGTAAATTACTTTTTGAGTCCTTGTGTTTTAGTGGTTTTAACCAGTTGAGTTCAAAAATTAAAAAAGTTTAACCCCCTTCAAAGACAAACAAATCACCGATTCAATCAGAAACCTATATATGTTCCGGCCGGTGGCGTTTGATTGATTTTATTGATTTTGAGTCTTTATGCTTTTTTTTCTACATTATTAAATTTAGGATTTATTGTTTCTGTTAGTTACATATCATAACATTCATAATCATATGGTGTTTGTGGTTTATGGTGGTGGTGTTGTTAGAGAGAATACAGTATGGTAGTTATGGATGGAGAGGGAGATATAGTTGGTGGCCTACTGGGGGTGTGGTTGAGAGAGATATAAGGAAGAGAGAGATGAGGGAGGGAGAGAGAGAGTGTGTGTGTGTCATTAGATTTTGTGTGAGAGAGAGAATCTATATATATACTAGAATTACCATCCGCCGCAATGCGGCAGAGATTCGTTAGTTATATATCATGTTAGATGAAGAGGAAATGTTTTTCACATGACCACGAGCCTGTGTGTAAAACCGAGAAAAAAATAACTAAGTCGATCTCTGACTCGCGTGTTGCGACAGACCTTTTAAACAGGGAAAAATAGACACGCTGCGACGGACCCATCAAACAGGAAAAAAATAGATGAAAAAACGTTGAACCCCATACGCACGTTGCGGTGTGTTAACTCGGAAAATTTAGAACGACACGTTAAATGGTGAACTTGTGAAAGATGAAAAGTATAACGGATAAAAGTTGAAAGTAAAAAAAGTGTTTAGGTTAAACTGCAAAAGATGAAAAGCATTGGGTTGAAAGTTAAAAAAAATTAAAGGGGTTAAATTGTAAAATATGGAAACTTTTGAATTAGAAATGAAAAATCAAATTAATCAAAGGTGTTAAAATATCAAAGATTGAAACTTTAGACCTAAATTGCCAAAGATTGAAACTTTGGAGTTAAAAAGTAAATCAGTTTCAGATTACGAAAACAAAAGAGATAAATAGATTTAGTTATATTGATGTTTAATATTAATATTAATATTATTATTATTATTATTATTATTTAATAAAAGAGATAAATTGAAAAATAAGAGTGAGAAATTATCAAAGAATAACACGTATTAAAAAAAGATTTTTATTTATTAGTATAGGAAGATATATAGGTACGGGATCAGAAGAAAACGCCCTAAAGTATGAGAACGATGAGAACGGATCCTGACCCAACACGTGGCAGGGGGCGCTAAATGATATGCAGGGGTACGATTGTCCTTTTGTATGTTCCCTCCTTATTCGTGTTATAAATATGTTTCAAATTAAAACCCCAAAGATTTCGTATTAGCTGTTACCTCATTTCCAAGCTTTCTCAGATCTATGGCGTCTAACGTGGATTCTGTTCGACAAAGTAATATTGATGACGTTTCATATTTTTGTTCCAGTAAATTATGCAACACATATACAACATATATGGCGTTTTGTTCTTTTATGCTTGTTTCATTGTTTTCTTTAAATTAGTATTTTCATAATGTTTTGTATGCTTTTCAATGGCGTTGTTCATGTATCCAATTTATTCGTGTTTTCATTGGTAGTTAAACAATTAGTAAGAACTGATAATTGGAGTTTTCATTATTAATTTTAATTGTCGTTTGGGATCTAGTATTTTTCTTATGTTTTTACGATCATTGGCGTTTTACACCTGATTTGTTAATTATTCCTGTTGTTAATTGTTTATAATTATTCATCTCATGGCGTTTTGATTATCACGTTGCATTAATATTTGTTAATCAATCAAGTTATGGTGTGTGAATTATGGCGTTTTCAAATTATGTGTGTATTATGTCTTGTTTATTATTCATTTAATGGTGTTTTCATCGATAATGTTATCAGGAGACATTTTCTATTTTTAATGGCGTTTTTTCTGAAATGTGTTCCTCGCTGTGTTGTCTCAGACGAAGGTGTTTCCTCGAATGAAAGGTTTTGCCCCCAAAACTGGTTTATCATTTATCATTCCTGACATTAGTGAAGAAATAAAGCCTAGAATGGACATGACATTCACAAGCCTCGATGATTGTTATTCAATGTATGTTACGTATGCCTAGGCTTGTGGGTTTTCAGTCAGGAAAGGGACTAAAAAGATAAACGCCAAAGGTGTAAAACATATTAAGTATTACATGTGTACGATAGCTGGGGTATATAAGGACAAGAAGGTTGATACGTTGGACCCCAATCAAAAGGAACGACTGATTGTGGTGCTCTGTTATGTGTAATTTTTTAGGCTGGATCATGGAAGGTCTATAAGTTTGTTGAGGAACACAACCATGATCTTGTTGAACGTCCTGATAAGCATTTTCTTCCAACTGAACGACACCTTACTCAGCTCCAGAAGCATGTTATACATGGCATGTCTAAGTTAAGTTTAGGTCCAGTTAAGGCGTTTAATGTTATGAAGGCTTGTTTTGGCGGTTTTGAAGACGTGGGTGCAAGTAAAGTTGAATTTAAGAACTACAAGAGGCAAATTAATTTGTTTATAGGGGAATACAACGCTGAGATGGTTGTGAGACATTTGAATGAAAAAAACAGTCTCAGCCTAATTTCTCGTACGATTACTTCACAAACGAAGAGAATCGTTTGAATGGACTTTTTTGGTGTGATGATCAAGCCAAACGTAATTACCACGTGTTTGGTGATGTGATTTCGTTTGACGCCACATATCGTTCCAACAAGTAATATTTTATAATTCAATTTTTTATGTTTTTTTGGCGTTTTCACTGGTTACATGCATTGGTGTTTTTCTTAGTTTACATGCAATGACGTTTTTATTATCGTTTCATTTCTCATGGCGTTTTCATATGCAGATATGCTATGGTGTTTGTACCGTTCACTGGTATAGACAATCACCACTGCTATGTTACATTTGGTGCTGCATTATTGGCGTCAGAAACTGCTGATATGTATATTTGGTTGTTGAGAGTTTTTTTAAAAGCTGTTGGTTCTCAACCAAAAGTTGTTGTCACTGACCAAGATCCAGCAATGAAGAAGGCTATTTCTGTTGTATTTGTTGATACGAGGCATCGGTTATGCATGTGGCATGTGATGCATAAACTTTCTTTGAAGGTTGATTCCTTATTTTATGTTTAGCATTTTAAGATATATGGCGTTCTGTACCTCGTTACTGTTTTTCATGTAAGTTTGTCTTTGTGTTATATTTATGTTTTTTTGCATGGCATTTTCGTGTTATACATATGTTGATGTTAGGCTATGCAATTCCACCAATTTCAAATAACATATTTGTGGTGTTGTATGGACGGATATTCTTACACCCGAAGAGTTTGAATCAGAATGGGAAGTAGTTATCGGAGAGTTCAATTTAGCAGATAATGACTGGCTCTCTGATATTTTTGCACTCAGGGCATCTTGGATCCCTGCATACTATAGAATAGAAGAGCTATCGGGCCTTATGCGAACGACATCGAGGTCAGAGAGTGAGAATCATTTTTTGGTCAAGTGAGCAATTCAAAAGCTACTCTGGTTGAGTTCACAACTCATTACGAAACTGCAATAGAAGAACGTCACATGATGGGCCAAAAACTTGATGTGCTGAATGCGGTCTACCAAAAACTAACCTAATCTAGACACCCTAGTTTTAAATTTATAAACTAAGACTCTCTAAATGCTAGACCACTGACAGGCAAGTGTACCTATCGTACGTAGTAAAGCCTAATGAAGTCCGAGTATCGAACCCACGAGACACTAGCGACGCTAACTAGACTCTGACTCAACTAATTACTTAACTGGTTTAATTTGTGTTTTTGGGATTTTTCTAATTCTACTAAAGCGATTAAACAAGAGAACAGAACAAGCAAGCAAGATGGTGAAGTGACGGAAAGCAGACAATAATGAGAAAGAACTACTCAGGCTTCGAATCCCTATGACCAACCCATGACCTCTAGTCCTGACCAAAGGCTAAAGCTACCTAGAAAACCTCCCGCAAAGGATGATCAACCAAAATAGAAGATGGAACAGAGTGATGAAGTGCTAAATGGGAAACGACTCGAGCTATCGACACCGAATCCCACGACTGTCAGATTAAAAACAACTATGGTGCTAAAATTCTCCGGTCATGAAGCTAAACCTGTTAAATAATTGAAAACTTAGGAAACCCTAAACGCGAATAAGTAGTCGGATCCAAGCTATCAGTCACCCAAACTACCAAACAACGCCTAACAAATAACCTAGCAATCCTGACTCGTCCCTAGAGTTGCCAGAAAAGGATGCACACTATACCTAGTTGATTTTAATTAATTTAGTTAAACTTGAATTATCTCTAATCTCAAGCTCTAGCTTGAAAACCTAATAGATTAACGAACCTAGAATAATCTAAATAGTTCCAGACCAGACTAACAAGATCACCTAACCAAACAACCAATCACAAACAAGACAAGCATACAAATTCATAAACAATCACAAAACAGGAATATGTAAATCATCACAATTTGATCATTAGTCAAAACCGAATAGTCAAAACATTAAATCATAGTTAATCTAGGCATATGTTGCATGAAAAGTTTAGCCAAAAAACATAACCACTAAAAAGAAACAAGTCTGAATTAATAAAAAATCCATAGTATCAAGTTAAAAAAACACAAAGCTCTTTAAAATTGAACACTAATAAAATTGCAAATTCGGACGAGAATCTTGATCGCAGCTTGAACCCTCTTGACCAATTACCTTTTTTCTTTTTCTTTCTGTTCGAACCACACTGCCTATTTTCGATAATAATAGCCAATTGCTTTTGATTGATGTCTGCTCCCTCCTTTATATTTTTTTTCTTTTGATCTCCTTCTTATTCCAACCACCCAAAAAAATATGGAGCGGCCCTCTAAATCCTTGCTGCCGTCCAAGACTTATATTTGCCGCCCCACTGTTTTGATTTTTCGAAAACAATAATAATGGCCCAAAATGGCCAAAGCCCATTATCTCTTGCAAATAACTTCTAATTCACATCCAGCATGTAGTGTACTTTAATTTTTGAAAGATGCCCTTCATATGGTATATGGCTGCCAACAACCTATCTAATAATAATAAACGGCCCATTTTATAATATAGAGATAGCGGGTTCGGCCCACTCTAGAAAAAATAGCGGCACTTTTACTTCGGTCCCTGACGGTCTACTCTACTCAACAAGCTGGATATTTCTTTATCACTCATTTCCGCTCCATTTGCATCAGGACCTGACCCAACACAAAATAATATAATATAATACGAAAAACTAATAAAACAAATAAAAACTATACAAAAAATATACACTTTACACGGGACAAATATGTGTATTTTACCACACATCATCACACGCACCGGAAAAATGATCATGAATCTCGATACAAACGCCCCCAGTTGAAAAGTAATTACCAATTGTTGGAGGGCCAAGCTGCTGACATATACACGAAAAACATTTTTTGTGACGTTCAAGCTGAGTTAATCGGAATTGCGGATTGCATAAATCAACGTTACGAAGATCAGCCCAATAGGTTTGTTAAGTTTTACATAAATGATTTTCAGCAGCCTTGTACATCCTTATTTGAGGTAAACAATGGCGTTTTTTTTATATGGTATTTTCTGTATATGGTGTTTATCATATTCTATTATAATATTTAATTTGTTTTTTTTATCCGGTTGTTGTGTGTTTTTTTTATACAAATATTCTATGCATGGTGTTATAGAGATATTGTTTTTGGCGTTTTTTCAGGTAATGTACCGTAAGTCTGATTGCACATGTAGTTGCTCATGCAGGCATTTGAAGCAGTTTGGTTTGCTATGTAGACATATGATTATGTTTTGAGAAGTTGGGACATTAGGGAATTTCCAAAACAATACATTTTGAATAGATGGCGTAAAGAGGCTTCCCCAAACTGCTCTTCCGAATACTCAATTAGTCGTGAATATTATTACACCTGCTCGTTGCGGAAGCGCGTGGTGTGATCTGATCGGTTCTCATTGCATAATCAATAAAGTGAACATACTAAATGAATAAAAAAACACGCTCCCATGCCATTACATAGTTGTTTCAAAAGAACACACAAGAGTTAAGTGTATTGGTTACAAACCATTAACATGAAAAGTAAAGTGTCATAGCTTCATATATCAAAATGTAAGTTCTAAAATGTTAAGGCTTTGACCACTATATCACCGCAAAGAGGCGGTATATAACGGGCAAACCCTTCAAATGATGGCATGGAGTCTTGATAATTGCTTTCTTGTTTGAAATATTTGCATGGTCCACTAATTTCCTGAAATACATGTTAAGTTGAAAACATCAACAAAAGTTGGCGAGTTTATGCAGTTTAGTTGTATAAGATGTATCTTGTAAAATGTGAGTTGTATAAAATGTATCTGTAAAATGTGAGTTGTATAAGATGAAAAACCAGTATGTAAAGATGCCGTATGTAAAGCGGCAATGAAATCGTTGATCATTAATGTTTCGCGAGGACATTACGAAATGGGAAGCAATCCAAACCTAGACGATTTTGTGTCGACTACTATCGACTGGGACACAAACGCACTCTTCTGTATGGGTCCACGACCAAGAGTGGGGCTCGCCAAAACCCATTAAATCTAACCCCTTGTCACTACAAAAAAAACAAGCATTAGAGACTGAAAAATCAGTATCTGATACATCTAAATCAGTCCCTAATGGTTATCGGGGACTGATTTACTAGTCCCCAGCCAGTGGCGAATACCTAGTCCTAGATAGTGGTTTTAGTAACTAAAAATTAGTCTTCATTGTATGGCACCAACAGGGACTAACGGTCGGTCTCTGATAAATAAAATTTTAGTCCTCAATTTGTTCTCCAATACCACGTTATTTCAGTCCCGAATACATTTATTTTATGACCGAAAATCAATCTTAGATACAATCATATTTTAGTCCCTAGTATATAACTTTAGGGACTGAAAATTAGTTGTTTAAAGCATGTCTTATTTGTCCCTAATAGGTATTGTTAGGTTCTCAATTCCATGTTAATTCAGTCCCTAATAAGATGCTTTAGAGACCAGGAATTAATCTTTGATATCACATCATTTCATTCGTTAATCTTTCTTTTAGGGAATGAGAAATATTTGTAGATGTCATGGCAAGTCAGTCTCTAGTAACATTTCTATTTAGTCTCTAATATGTTCCTTCAATAACTAAAAAATAGCAATTCAAAAGCACATGTAATAAAATAAACCAACCGAAAATTTTATACAAGCTCATGAAACTTCTACAATTCATTATTTTCTTTACAAAGTATCTTAAATTTCTACAACTAAGCTAGGAACAATGCCTTCAACTTAGGCTTTTAGCAAGCTTTCATCACATAAAACTCTAGCAGCCATTTCTAGTCCTGCAAAACATAAAACGATTGTTATTATAATACTTTTTAGATTTATAATATAATGAACTAGAAAAAGAATCAGAAAATATCATGGGTCAATTATAAAAAGACTTGAGAAAAAAAAATCACAATAGAAGTACATCAGTGACATTTAAGCAATCAATCATGGACATACTTTTTCTCAATTGTAAGAAAAAATAAACTTCTTTCAAAAACTCTCTAGTGTTGTGCTGTAATATAAGATGTAATATAAGATGGGGATCCTAAGACTATGCTTCCTTAATTCATCAAAAAAGATATCAATGTCAATTAAACTACATAAATAGCTCTATGAAGTTGACTAATAAAAGGCCTTTATAGGCCATTCTTATGAATACTTGGCATAAAAGATTAGACATCAGATAGCATTTTTCATTGTAACTTGTTAAATGATGACACCATACAAAATTGTTGAAACTAGGGGTGTAAACGATCCAAGCTGCTTGCGAGTTACTTGAGACATCTTGCTAAAAGCACAAATCAAGCCAAGTTTAAACGAGCTTGAGTGGGCTCATGAGCCTAAACGAACCTATTATATATACACTTTTTAATTTGTTTAAATTATAAAAATTATACATAAAAAAATTAGTTAAAATATACATAGAAAAATAATTAAAAAATGTACATACCACTAGAAATGGGATCAAAAGGTTTGTAACCAAAAATCAGAATGTTCATAGCCAGTTGGCCACATCAAATCAAATACAAATAATAAAACAAACATCCAACGAGCAAATGAGAGATCCAAACTCATAACATGTTTTTAACCTTGCTCAAATATAGCCAAACAGATAATTATGTGCTACTTATCATTAAAACTTACAAATTAGGGATCCAAATATCCATTGCATAAAGTCCATTATCATCTTGTGGGACCACAATACCAGAATCATCTTCCAAAGCTTTTTCTGAAATGCTTAAAATTACAACCTACATTATGTGAATGGTGTGTATTACTGTGAATAGCACTGCATTATAAGGAGCTGCTAATCATACCATAATAGATGTTGAACTAGTTGAGAGATGAACAATCATTGGCTGAAGAGCAAATCAGTAAAGACGAATAGGTCATGCTCCGCAAACTAGCTATTCAAAAACAACCCAGCCTAGAAAGGGCCACAGAAAGTGAATTTCAGAAATCAACAAAAATGTTAGCATAACACTAATGATCCAAACAACTCAACTAAAACTATCACCCAGATCTTAAACAAACAAACATGCAATGCATAATATACTGTATAGTGACAGTTGTGATCCATAACAATATATTAAAACAAACAAATAACTTACATCCCTTTCTTCATTGTGATCACCACTCGGTCCATCCCATTATTCACTTGCTATGTTTATGTGGATACCAAAGTGGTCATTGGAAAAACTTTTACTTTGTTGTTATAGATGTGATGGTAACTGACTATCAATAACTATATTGAACTATTATTGACTCTAACTCACCATAGTTGACCCTTCTTGACTATTAAAAACCCTATTATTAACTATCAACGACCCTAAACAACCAATGACCCTAATTGATTATCATTTGCTTTTATAGACCTTCAATGACCCTAACTAACAAATAAAGCCTCAAACTGACCATCACTGATCCTAATAAAACAATAATTAATTTATCATGAATGGCTCTAATTGACCATAAACAGACTTGGGTGTTAGTGACCTTTAATAACCATCTACATGCCTAACTAACCAATAGTGACTATAATTAGACAACATCGTACCTAATTGACTATCAACAGTTATTGATACTTAGTCACTAATGGTTGAATTGGCAAAGATGTATGAGTGACCGAATATAAGTCTTTAATCATTTCATGTACAAAAGGCGTTCAAGACTAGTTATTAGTTTCTAACGATCTCACTTATAAGAACTGTTAGGACTGAGTTTTAGTGTATAATATATTTCCTCAAAATGGTGGTTTTGGAGAGTGAATAACAACCCCTAATTATTTCTTCTATAAAACTATCAAGACTATTTTTCAGCATGTAATGTCTTTCTTTAAAATACTAGCATTTGTGCCAATTATTATAGACTAATTGTCTGTCACTATTTCTTCCGTCTGCGAAACATGTTGGATACTAAATATTAGTTGCTAATAGGGTTTTGTAAAGAGTTTTTAGTCCCTCATACTCCCCATCAGATGCTAGAATTTGCGTAGCATAACTGGAAACTGAAATTTAGTCAACGATTATTTCATGTACAAAAAGGCATTCAAGACTGAATATCAGTCCTTAATGTTGTGTGTCTTGAAAAGATTAAGAACTGATATTTAGTCCCTAATATGTTCCATCTGTATTAGATACAGAAGATTAGTCTCCAACACATTTGTTCCATTATTCATTATAGAGAAAACATATTTGAGACTGAATTTCAGTAGCCAATAAATTTCCTTTTAAAAAGCTATATGGCGCAAACATATTTGCGACTAAAATTCAGTCTCACATAAGGTGTCAAGATATTAGCGACTAATTATCAATCACTAAAACATGTCACGCAAAAATCAGTCCCCAATATTATTAGTAACTGATAAATCAGTCCTTGATACTACTTATCTGAGACTGATATATCAGTCCCAAATAATTTAGTCTCTAATGGTCACTTTTTTTGTAGTGTGTACCTAGGTCCAAACTGGATTAATGGTGTTTAGTTGTATAACCCTATTCGCACATGATCTAAGGTGTTTCATTCCATGACTTAACATACAATTGAACATGTATTTTCCCCGGTAGTTGTAAAGT
Source organism: Helianthus tuberosus (assembly GCA_030545235.1). NCBI lineage: Eukaryota > Viridiplantae > Streptophyta > Magnoliopsida > Asterales > Asteraceae > Helianthus > Helianthus tuberosus. Next base: position 187,011,808 of record CM060448.1, read on the forward strand.
TGTAAAGCATTTAAAATGAATAGGGGACATGAACTCACTGAATTGTGTTCCGTAAACTGTATATAATTGTAACCTCACTTGCAGTTGCCTTGAATTGTATCACGACCTACAAAGGTCCTAGATTTGTTAGACACTTTGGTCTTTGTAATGACTCATGTACAAGTCTTTTATCTTGAATATGTGTTAAGACTTGTATGTATTTATGATTCGTTGAACTGTGTCTTAGATGTATTAATTGATAACTGTTTAGTATATATATTTCGCCAAATATATATATATATATATATATATATATATACTTGTATCTTGTGAGTTGTATCGAAATTGTATAATTGTGCTTTCACCAAGTGTTAGGTGATTTGAGTGTGTATATGGTTGTACGCATAGGAATATGTATATCCTCGTGTTCATTATACGTGATCTTGTATTCTTAGAAATAAAAATCTATACTTGGTAAAAAGAATAAAAATCATCTTAAAAATAATCTATTTTTAAGATAGTTCTAAATATATAATTTTAGTCTTTCACCGAAATAATATATTTTTAGATGTTAGGAAATATATATATATATATATATATATATCTTCATATATTTAAAAAAAAAAACAATACCTTTTTTAAGATAAACCATAAGTAATATATTTTGTATACTTGTGGAAAATATATGGTTACTTGTTCGGTTTAGAAAATGTAGTTTACCAAGTCTTTGATATATTACATATTATAGTCCGATATACTTATATAGTCCGTATTGTCCATAAGTTGTATCCGAATACTCGGATTGTCCGTAATATGCTTTTAAGGTGTATTCATATGTAATCTTGTAAGTCTTTAGTTGTTATGCGTCTTGTGTTTATTTGTATCATTGTATTCAAGTCCCTAACTTTCATATATGTAACTAATACAATCAAATAACACATAACACATAAGTTATTTAGATCACTAAATATATATTTTCTCAAAATATATATTTATATCTAGTTTTGATTTTATAAAAAAACCATTATTTCACATCTTTTATTCTAGTAAAGATTTTGTCAAAATGATAGTTTTTATAACATGTGATTTCTAAGAAAAATTGGCAATATTTCCTTTGAAATATGAACTTTGTCATGTTTAATAAAACATATATTTTTCTTTTCAAAATCATCAACAATTTACTCATAACATTCTTAAACAAAAACATATGAGATTTATAACATAAACCTAACAAGATGAACTCATAATCATGTAGGGTTTTGGTATGATCTTTACATATGTTTACTAGTTCAAAAATCATACTTTACTTCTAGTTTTGTTAAACTTTTATACAAAACTCATCTTGTATGTTTCTTTTTATAAATCTTGTAAAAGCATTATTTTTAGTGAAAAACTTTATTCACTTTAATAATATCAAAGATTATGATCATCCATTAAACATTATGTTTAACATAACCATTTTAACACTTTCATGTACACTTGTTAGATCATGTTTTTAAACATTATCTAACAAGTTTTTCATATGATATTCATCATAACTAGATCAAATATGCAAGTAATAAGCTTTAAATCATAACATAAACAGTCTTTTATATCATGATTTTTAGTTTGCTTCTTTGTATTATCATCTTATTTTGTATGATTGTTTTAGTTAATACTTGTTCTCTAAACAATAAATACATAAATAAGTATGAAAAAGGGATTTAGAAGGCTCACTTCTAGCTCTTGTGTCTAGGGATGATCAAGATGATGATGATAAAAGCAAAGAAAAATGATGATCTTGATGCTTGAAAGCTCTTGAAAGGAAGGAAATGCTTGCTTCAACTTGTGGTTGCTTTAGATCCTCCTAAGTTCCATCAAACTCCATCTTGATCATCAAGAAAAAGGCTTGAAATGAAATGGGTTTATGAGGTGTTCTTGGCTAGAAGATGAAGAATGTTGAGAGAGTTTTAAGTGTGTGAAAGTTATGGTGAAAAGTGAGATGAAATGGTTAGTAATCTAGTTCACAAGGTGTTATCATCCACCAACTTTCATCAACTTGCAAATGTGAGTGAAATATCTAAGATATTTCAACAAGTGGGCAAGGGGGAGGGCCCACATGGGGACGGTCACACTAGAGGGGGGGGGGGTCATGCTTGGTGAACTTTTTCAACTTGTTAAATGTGTTAGAATTTGTAGGAAGTTGTTTAAAAAGCTTTAGATGTTTAAGGGTTTTAATTGTTTCAAGGTGTTAAGTGGTAATTAATAGACTTTAATGATCCAAATAATGTTAGATGGGTACTAAAAAAAGATTAGATATCGTTCGGATATTCGTTTGGCGTTGGTTCCGCTAGTCATTAATTCAATGCTAAGCTTGTGTAAGTTGTGGGAATTGATGTGATTATTGGTTTAGATGATACTCCAATGTATTCTTATATGAATTCTAGGTTAAACGACACTTTTGTACATTGCATAGAACTTGCAATGCTGATTTCTACAGAAAAGTGTTGAATTTGTGACTTTTAGTGCTTTTCGGGCAGTTTTTAGTGTTATCGGACTTCGGGAAGTTATTAAACCAAACCCTTGCATTCCTAGTTAGGGTTTAATGTATATTTGATGTTGGACTTTCGTCTTAGTCCTAAAGATGTCATTAAGATGGTTTCTGCGGATCCTGCGTTTCTGTCAGCACACTAGTCTACTAGGTGCTATCTTAGTTGTTTCGATGCATTGTTTAAATTGTTTTAGATGTAACCAAAAAAATGAATCATGTGCATCATAAATATGTATTCCATGAGTATTCTAAGTGTATGTCATGAAATATGCGGTTCGGATGTTCAAAACACATAATTGTATAGCTAAAAATGGGTAGTTTAGATGTACAAAAGTTACCGGAAAGTGGCAGTTGTCACAAATATATGACCGAGCTTGATCCCGATGTGCAAAGTATGATGCGAGAGATTATTTTTTCAACGAAGTATACTTTAAACCGTTTATCTGGTAATAAAGAGGAGCTATCCTTATACAAGGATCATGTTCAATCTTATATGAAGAAGGTTCAAGATATGCAGATTGTTGCTCCTCCTGCTAGTACTAGGGATATATTTGTGGATATAACCGGTCAATATAAAAACTGCAAGAATCCGATAAGAGTCCCTGTTGGGTATAAGTCCAAAGGTTTTGGATCTCGGAAGCGCCTGAAATCTAAACAGGAGATAGCAATCAAGAAAACGAAATCGAATTCAAAACCCGGGGGCAAAGAAAGACAGTGTCAGAATTGCAAAGGCTATGGACATTACGCATCGACATGTAAAAAGGTCGTAATTAAAGAAAATCGACACGGTCTTCGAGAGCAAGTGAAGAGTAGTTTGCCGTTTTTGTAATTTTCATTTTTTACAGAACACACACAGATTGGAATTTGGCGTTTTATATCTCTTATATAGCATTTTTTTTATTTTTTTCTACTTATTGTTCATAACATGTTACTTGGAAGTTACATAACAAACAATATAAGATCGTATACGCAAACCAAACGTATAAAAAACAAAGCCTTTTACTAAATAAAAGTACCTTAAGCCTCTAATTTGGTCATGCTAAACTCAATAATGTTTTGCAGAATGAGATGGACAACATTGTTAATCCTCAGTTAAGAAAGATGTCTAACAATGTAATCCACCCCATTCAGTGAAACTTTATTAAGAACAAAACTGAATCTCCAAGAAATGACGTTTTGCGATTTGTAGTTTTGTATGTTTTGGCGTTTATATTGAGGATAAACTCAATAAGATTTTGCTCAATGAGATGGACAATATCCCCACATAAGGATTTTTGCCCATCATATTGAGTAAAACTTTACTGAGAAAATAGTGTATCTCAAAGAAATGTCGATTGGAATCTTTGATGTTTAGGGTTTTTTTGGCGTTTCTAAGATGAATGGTATATAGTAAAATATGACGTTTTGGGTTTGGTGTTTAATGGAAGGTCTGAGATGTTGTTTATATGGAATGTTTTTGGCATGTTTTTTAGGAGGGACTTTATTATAATAAATGCTAGTAATGAAGTTCCGTCGTTTCAGTTACTATTTGTTCATCTTTATCGTTTAAAAACAAATTTTGGCGTTTTATATTTAATGGCGTTTAGATTAGGATGATGTGTGCTTTGTAGTTTAAGGCACGCATTTAATGGCGTTTTATTCATGAGTTTGGCGTTTTGTGTAGAGAAGTCTAAAGACCTTTTTACACTTAATGAAGCGCGTCCACGTAATAAAATTGATGTTATTTACGAAAATGCCACCGCACCAATCTAGTCCATAAAATGTTTTGATATGACGATCCATAAGCGTTCTCACAGTTATCACACTTTTCACCGTTTTCCCTAAATCTTGACCCTGTGTATATATATATGATGGGGTTCTAGAGTTAACACTAGTGTATTTATGAACTAAGGTGGTGTTTGTTTTTTAGAAAAAGTACTTCACAACCTCTTTTGTCTTCTCCACGCAGACCACGCGCAGGCATAGAGGTCTGCAGCCTGTTTGTTTTTTGGAAGAGGTTTCATTAAAAAACCTCTTTCCCATCACTTCCTATTGCAGACAAGGCCCAACATCTTAATTCCTCTTCTCCAATCCTCCCTCTTTCAAAACACTGAACCTTAGCACCCATCTCCTCCTCCAGCGCACCTCACCTCCTCCGCCACCCCTTCCACCTCCGCCGCCCTGCACCTCCGCCACCCCATCCACCTTCGTCGCCCTCCTCCTCCAGCCGACACCCACCTCCATCACCCTTTCTCCTCCAGCCGACACCCACCTTCGTCGCCCTCCTCCTCCAGCCGACACCCACCTCCACCCGAAAAAAGTCCGTATCACGAACCACCGCTGAGATCGACGATATTATAAATCATATGCATGGCTTAGATCTCGTTCGTTTTGAGCAGAGTCGCCTGGAAAATCAATTGCAAGGTAAAACTATGTTATTATTGTTCGATTTGATCGTAATGTTTGATTTCTATTCGGTTTTGGAGAATAGTTTGACTCGAAAAGCAACTGTGAGGTGAAATTAGGTTATAATTGTTCAATTTGATTTTCGATTTTTGTTCAATTTTGTAGTAGAATTTAGCTAAATTAGGTTATTAATGTTCAGTTTGATCATAATTCTTCAATTTTTGTTTGGTCTCGGAGTAGAATTTAACTAGAAAACCAAATGCAGAAGTTAAAAAACAGTCTTCTTCTTGCAGACTGCAGAGGTTTGGTCCACCTCTTCTACTATAGATGTCTGCAGATGTGGTCTGCAAACTGTAGACGTTTTACCTCTGAAAAAACAAACACCACCTAAGTGAACAAATCCTGATCATTGATTTACATCATCAAATTGTAAAATACACTAGTGTATCATCATCATCAAATCATGGTCATTAATTTACACTTGTGTATTGATAATCAAGGGCTAGGATTAGTTCACACAGTTCACTATCAAGAGGGGTGTTCACAAATGAACTTAACCCTATATATATATATATATATATAGGGCAAGGGTAAATCAAAAACCCCATCTAGTTGGAAAAACCTTAAAAACTCAATATATACAATTGATCCAATGGATGAAAAATTGAGATCGTATTAAGTGTGTGCCTGGATTTGCTTTTAATTAAATAATGAGCAAAAAGTACAACGAGGGCAATTTTGTCTTTTGACTCAAGATATTTGTGACTTCTGCTTTAACTTTATGCATCATGACCTTGACCTAGTGTACATTATTAAGCTCCCATTTCACACATCCCCATGTTAAAAGAAAATATCAGAAGCTTTTGCTTTCTTAGGCTGAACGGTATGGTGACGGAGGGAAGAAAGAAGACGGGGGTGGCGGGATGGGGTGACGGAGCGGCGCCGAGAAGAAAGAGGGGGCCCACATGTTTTGCTCCGTCCTGGACGTCGAAATTCCGACGGAGAGGACGATGACTGGATCAAAACGGGGGGGGGGGGGGTGGTAAGCCGGCCATCGCCGGGTGAGGACGGACGCTGCGACGGTTCCATACCGTCCAGCCTTATAACACCTTTGGTGAGAGAAAATATAAAAACAAAAGTCTCTCTTTTCTTGCTTCATCTTCTCAAACACAAAACAATCTGCCATCTCTGAAGAACAAAAGAACAATGATACAAAAATATTGCCAAAAAATAAGCATTTTGTAGAAAAAGAGGTACGGTTTCCTTCTGATCTTTCCCCGCTAAACAATCTCCTAGTTTACAACTTTTGTTCTTTGTCGCTACTCATTTTCTTGAGGTTTTTCTAGGGGGGGGGGGGTCACAAGTAAGACATGAGGGTGGGGGTATAGGAGGAAGAAGATGATGGTTTCAACAACAATGGAAGGAGAAGAAAGTCTTGTAAACACAATACCTGATTGTGGTTTTAACAACAATGGAAGGAGAAAAACAGACTCAATTGTTAACATTGAGGAAGAAGATGGCGGCTCACATTCTACTATTGGAAGCGAATCTTTTGAAAGATCAAGTAGTTGGTGCTGTGTTTAGCAAGTAAGGGAGAATCAACATGTGTTTGTCCCGTATGCGTTTGATACCTTTGGTGGTCTCGCTCCTGACGCTGTGCGACTCTTGAATTGGGTTCAAAAAGTCGTTAACAGTAATTCTTCGTCGCTAAAGGTTTCAAACTTTGTATTTAGTAGAATTGGTTTTTCTATTCAAAAGGGGGTGGCGGCGCAACTTGTTGCCCGACTACCTGTCATTGCTTTGTAATTGCCCTTTTTAGTGTGGAATGATATCCCTATATTATATTTCGAATGAAATCGGAACTGTCGATGAGGGAAAACTGTATGTTTAGTAACTTATGTGTGGCCACTTGTGTATTTTGAACAAATTGCTACCTTATGACTTAACTTTATGTATGGTGATTTAGGGGTCTAGTAAGTTATTGTAACTTATTTTGGTAAACATGTAACATGTTGTGAGGCCACATATAACATGTTAAGGTAACTTATATTTTCGTGTTATATTAAAACAAATGGTGGTTGGTCTATTGCAGCTCATGTAGCATATTGTAACTTATTTTGGTAAACATGTAACATGTTGTGAGGCCACGTGTAACATGTTATGGTAACTTATATTTTTGTGTTATATTAAAACAAATGGTGGTTGGTCTATGGTATATTTGTAACTTGTAACTTATTTTGGTAAACATGTAACATGTTGTTAGGTCACATATAACATGTTACGGTAACTTATATTTTTGTGTTATATTAAAACAAATGGTGGTTGGTCTATGGTATATTTGTAACATGTAACTTATTTTGGTAAACATGTACATGTTGTTAGGTCACATATAACATGTTACGGTAACTTATATTTTCGTTTTATGTTAAAACAAATGGTGGTTGGTTTATGGTAATTTTTAACATACTGTAACTTATTTTGATAAACATGCAACATGTTGTGAAGCCACATAAAACATGTTACTGTAACTTATATTTTCGTGTTTTATTAAAACAAATGGTGGTTGGTCTATGGTAATTTGTAACATATTGTAACTTATTTTTGGTAAACATGTAACATTTGGGAGGCCACATATAACATGTTACAGAAACTTATATTTCTGTGTTATATTAAAACAAATGGTGGTTGGTCTATGGTAATTTGTAACATAGTCTACGGCCCATAATCTTTTATGTAAAAAACATAACAAAAAAATATGTGAAAGACCCACTTCTAACCATTAGACTAAAACATAAAAAAGTAACCATCATGGTTCTAAAAAAAGCTGTGGGATATGATGTATAGTAGCATAGGGCCCATGTGTAACAGCACAACGTAACCGCACCATGATATTGTCTGCTTTGGCCGGGACAAACCACCATCACCTTACGGATTTAAAACGCGTCATGATGGTGAAGGTATCAAGCCCCTTATAAGGAAGCCTTCGTTCCCCTTCACAACCAATGTGGGATGTTACAATCCACCCTCCTTACGGGGCACAACGTCCTCGCTGGCACACCAGTTCGGTCCCTGGCTCTGATACCATCTGTAACAGCCCAGCGTAATTGCACCATGATATTGTCCACTTTGGCCGGGACGAACCACCATCGCCTCACGGATTAAAAACGCAACGACAACAGGCTTAAGTGAGGGGAGGCGCAAGTGAGCAAGTTGATGACCAGGCGTCTAGTCATTGTCATGTGTCGCAATATTAGAGGATAAATCTGGGTTGTCAACTGAGTGACAACATGTAGTGTTATAAGAACACGGCACAAACGCTAAACATCAAGACATGTCGATGAAAAACAATATTATTCTTTCTTGTCTACCTCTTTGGAGAAACTGGGTAATATTAAAAGAAAATAGGTCTTGACATCAATAGGTGCAAAACGTTAAATTCGAAAAGAAAATTTTTGAAAACAAAAAGTTGATATAAAGTTAAACATGATGTTATTCAATCACAACAAGAAAATAACATGGGATTTGATTTCCTTATAGCCCGAGCTACGAGACTGGGGATCATAAATGCGAGCAAAGCCGGGGATGGCAATGTGGAATACCCGAATTACGGGGTATAGAGTGACCGGTGACTAATCAGTCTGACAGGCAAGACCAGTCAAGACGACCGAGTGGCCGAAGGGTGATTTGCTATGATAAAGACGAGGAATACTAGATTAAAGTAACGGCCCATGAGGCCTTACACATGATAGGCGCATACGACATGGCCTATAATAATCCTTGACCAGAGAAACGAAGATGATAACCAAGAAAAAGATGCAAGAAAGGAGCATCAGAAGGGAGTCGGACGCCACCTTGGAGCTCGAAAGACACTACCATACCTTCCTGGTAAGATTATTGAATTATTAAAATGAGAGCAATGCTCAAGTGATCACCGAAGCTAAGTTCAATTGGTCTAACCCAATGAACTACGTAAGAAAGGTTTCGGGGACGAAACCTCTTTAAGGGGGGTAGACTTGTAACACCCAAAAAATGGATTTGGTAATTAAACCACGTTAATATTAAAGAGCGGGTAAAATACCATCAATGGTAAAAAGTTGACCAGATAAGCGTTAGGATTTTAAATATTCAAAGCTAAAGCTAATTAAATTGAACAAATACTTTTAGTAAATAAGCGTTAGGATTTTAAGTATTTGAAATGAGTCTTGAAATATGACGTTCCGACACGAATCGATACGGGTCGAAACAAATGAAAATGGTAGGAAACCATATTTGATAATAAAATGGGTAAGAAGGTAAATTAGTCACGTTTTGACGAATAAATAATGAGTTTTGAAAAGTTACCTTATTGTATAAGCCATAATGGGTAAAAAGGGTAAAATGGTAAATTAGTCACATGTTTACGAACAAACAATGAGTTTTGAAAAGTTACCTTATTGTGTAAGGCATAATGGGTAAAAAGGGTAAAATGGTAATTTAGTCATGTGTTGACGAATAAAGGAAGAAGTATTGAAAAGACACTCTATGGCGTAAGCCATGATGGGTCAAACGCATATGGAAAAGACTTTTTAGAAATATGACCACTTGATATAAACCGCAACGGGTCAAATGGGTGAGATGACAAATAAATACTTATGAACACATCTGAAGTTCAAGCTTTCGCTAAGTTTCCTTATTTTACGAACCGAAACACTTATGAACTATATAAGAGAGTTATATTTTATAAACATATAAATGTGCTAAAGTGTTTAAGTGTTTTAACATTTATGAACTTTTATAAATCCCGAAACGTCATATGCACGTTTAATTGCATTATTTATATGTAAATGCAAAAGTTTTTTTTTTATAAACTCTCAGTTTTGTAAGCTCGGGTCTTACAAGTTGGTAATCAGAGTTCAAGGTTAAAGAGTAGATGTGTGCGGTTCAAGGCTTGATCAAGACATCTGGTAAGCTATTACGAATATGAACGGTCTTGAATGGTTAAAAGTGTTGTAAAAAACACTTGAGGCTATCGTGTGAACCCATGTCACCTCAAATAAATTGGTAAAAGACCGGTATAAATAGCGAATTACTTGTGTTAACAGGTATTGTAGAAAACTTTGTATTCTAGTACCGGTGCTTATTAATTTCAATGTTACTAATATTTTGTGAACGTTTTAGTTGAAGGACGCTCGCATCTGAATATGGCAAGAACTATATAAGAGAGTTATATTTTATAAATGTATAAATGTGCTAAAGTGTTTAAGTGTTTTAACATTCATGAACTTTTATAAATCCTGAAACCGTATGCACGTTTAATTGCATTATTTATATGTAAATGCAAAAGTTTTTTTTTATAAATTCTCAGTTTTGTAAGGTCGGGTCTTACTAGTTGGTAATCAGAGTTCATGGTTAAAGAGTAAATGTGTTTGGTTCAAGGCTTGATCAAGACATCCGGTAAGCTATTACGAATATTAACGGTCTTGAATGGTTAAAAGTGTTGTAAATAACACATGGGGCTATCGTGTGAACCCACGTCACCTCAAATAAACTGATAAAAGACCGGTATAAATAGAGAATTACTTGTGTTAACAAGTATTGTAGAAAACCTTGTATTCTAGTACGGGTGCTTATTAATTTCAATGTTACTAATATTTTGTGAACGTTTTAGTTGAAGGGCGCTCGCATCTGAAGATGGAGAGAGTTTAATGATTTATGGATATGACGATGGAAAAGTCCGAAGTATGACAAGTAGAGCATGCTCACCAAGGACATAAATTGTGTAATGATATCGAATAAAGTTCAAACGACAATGAAAGCCCATTAGGGCAAGTATCTACCAGGTGCACGTTTTAAGTTTATTGTACAAATAGTAATTGTTATGGGTCATTTTCTGAGTATACATATCCTGACTAATATCCCGCTTTTAGTTGTTTATCTGTGATCAGGATACTGGACGAGGGTATTGCTAACATCCTGGGTGATATCCTGAGGTATATTGAATTAATCACGTGCAGGTTAAAGACTGGGACTTGCCAACGGTCAAATGGACTCCATCTCCTCAAGACTCGGGCGTATTTGTTAAAGGGGAGACGTTGAACCCGAAAGACCAGGTCTACAACGTTCGACTAAGGAATATTCGTTGGATCCCGGTTATGTAGGATAGTTAGTTACATTTGTTTTACTATAAATAGATGGGGGCGGATCAGATTAAGGCACTCAACTTACACATTTCCAAACACTTTCTCTCTAGCTCATCGCAATCACTACACACAACACTTGTATTCGAATTACATTGTAACACATAGTCGATCCGCACCACATCCTGCACTGTATCCTGATATTTGAAGCAATAGAAGAACAAGGCAGCTGCGATTGTCAGCTCCCGAGGTTTTATGCCGGCGATCTAGATTGATCAAGGGCTTTCCTCGTATATCTCGTGTCCACCTTTACTTTTTTGCTCATTGTTTGATCATAGATACAGCGCTATATCCTGAGTCGTATCCTTAAACTGTTTTTGCAAATAACTTGAATAACATATTTTCGACACACTTTTCTAGCACACTACCTCACTTAACTAATTTGATCACTTAATTGCTTCGGTAATTTTTGACCAAAACAATTTGGCGCCCACCGTGGGGCAAGTGGTGCTACTTTTACTAAAAATCTTTGTGAAATCGTTGATCGGTTTTCTATTTTCAAAACTTTTTGCCACATTGTTTACAATGGCCTCAAGATCAAACATGAGCTCCTCCACTATGTCTGCTGCAACCTCTGCTACTACCGGTTCGGTGCTTCCACTACCTCCTCCAAGGATGCCATTTTCTTTACAATCTCAAGATGTTATCCCTACTCGGAGTGTTCAGGGATCTGCTCCCGTTTTAGCCTCTAATGATGAAATTCTGACTTTATTTGGAAGTGTGCAGGAACAAATGAGGCAGCAACAGGAGACTAACCAAATGCTGTTAAGAGAAATACAACTCTTAAAAGCTAGCTCGAACAGACCTGCTGAAGAAACTGTCACTCCTATACAGCCCAGGGCTTTGAACTTCAGTTCCGCAGTTTACACTGAGGATAACAGGGGGAATATCGTCCCAAGCCACTCTCAGAATCATACCCCTGAGATACCCTCTTCGGTCAGGATGTCGACTGTGAGGAGTTCAGGATATGCTTCAGGATATGGCCAAAATCCTCAGACCGGTAATGTGTCAAATAATAATATTCTGGCTACTAACAACAATGGCTCTTTGCAGGATGCAGGTACGACGTCAACATTTACCCGGGAGATCCAAAAATTGAAGGACATGATATCCAGTGTACCTGGAGTGGTCCAGCCAATTCCGGAAGTATCCCAAGACAGCCACAGGATATCTCGCTTTGCATATCCTATCTGTGATGCTGAAATACCAAAAAGATTCCAGACTCCCAACATGAAACTGTATGACGGGACTACGGATCCTGAGGAGCATATTGCCCAGTATAGGGAACGGATGGAAATCAATCCTATCCCTCCAGATCTCAAGGAAGCATGCTTATGTAAGGGATTCGGTTCTACCTTGACAGGATCAGCCTTAAAATGGCTGTTGAACGTCCCTCCTCACTCAATTACTTCGTTTGCTCATTTGGTTAATTTATTTAACAGTCAATTTTCTTGTAGTCGAAGTTTTGAGAAACTAACCAGTGACCTTTACAGGATAACTCAAGGATCTCAGGAATCCTTGAGGGGTTATGTGAACAAGTTCAGTCGAGAATCCTTGGACATCCCACATCTTGATGTTGCAACAGTTGTGCAAGCTTTTAAGATGGGGTTACAAAAGGATTCTCAGTTCTATCAGGATCTTGTAATAAATCCCTGCAGGAATCTTGACGAAGCTCGTAACAGGGATTTGAGATATATCCGTTTGGAAGACGACAAGAAGATACAGGAGAGGATGAATTCTACCTCAACCTATGAATCAACTAACAGGAAATCAGAATCCTCATATAAGCCATATCGCTCCAAGCCATATGCCAGAAATGATAACAAGAAAGTGAACGTTGTTGAAGACGAGGATCCTGAAGAATATCCTGACTTATCTGAATACTGCTTTTCTGTTAATATACCTGAGTTAATGTATGCTATGCAGGGTTTAGGGGACAAAGCTAGGTGGCCTCGAAAGAACCAGCAGAAAGCTGATTGGAAGGATAAATCTAAATGGTGTGCCTTCCATGAAGACTTCGGACATATGACCGAGGATTGCATTGCTTTAAGGAAAGAGATAAGTTACCTGTTAAGCAAGGGATATCTGAAGGACTTGCTGGGAAGAAAGAAGAATAAAGGGCAGGATCCCGAGAAGGATCCTGAACGAGCAGCATCACCCCCAGCAGATGCCAAGATAATTAACTTTATTTCAGGAGGATCTGATATTTGTGGAACTTCGTATTCGGCGGCCAAGAGACATGCAAAGGAAGCTAAGAGTGAGATGGGAGACAGACCAGTCAGGATGACTACCCTCACAACTGATAAAGTGATCACTTTCGATAGTGATGACAGGGATACTGTTCAGGATCCTCACCATGATGCTTTGGTAATAACATTATATGTGGGTAACCATTTTGTACGCAGGATACTGGTAGACAACGGTAGTTCTGTCAATATAATTCAGCTGGAAACATTGAAGAAGATGAATGTATCTCCGATGGACATTACTTCGAAGTCCACTGTGCTCGTTGGTTTCAGTGGAGAAGCTAGGAATACCGTAGGGGAGATAAAGTTACCAGTATATGTTGAAGGGGTCAACTCGATACAACGCTTCTGCGTGATGGACTCCTTATCCTGCTATAACATCATACTGGGAAGACCATGGATTCACGATATAAAGGCTGTGCCATCAACATATCACCAATGCATCAAGATCCCTACCCCTTGGGGAGTTGTCAAGGTTGAAAGTGATCAGCAGGAAGCGAAAGAATGCTACTCATCCTCAATGAAATCCTCAACTAAGCCTAGTACAGCATAGCAATTAAAGATGCGGGCCCAGGATATCGTGGAGGATTCGGAGCAGGATGTGAAGAAAATTATCCTGGATCAGGATAATCCTGATGTCTCGGTGCTCGTAGGAACCAATATCCCTCAGGATATTGAAGAGCAGTTAACTAACTTTTTGAAATGCAGGATGTCAACGTTTGCGTGGAAGCATGAGGATATGACAGGCATATCCAAAGACATTATCACTCACAAGCTTGGAATTGACAAATCATTCAAGCCCATTCAGCAAAAAAGAAGAAAATTTGCTCCTGAGTGGAATGCGATTATCCAAGAGGAAGTTGAAAGATTGTTGAAGTCCAGGATGATCAGAGAAGTCAAGTTTCCAAGATGGCTAGCAAACGTAGTTGTGGTACAGAAGAAAAACGGGGAATGGAGAGTCTGTGTAGACTACACGGACTTGAACAAGGCTTGTCCTAAAGACCCATTTCCTCTCCCTCATATCGATGCAATGGTGGATGCTACTGCTGGGCATGAAATGTTAACGTTCATTGACGCATCCTCAGGATTTCAGCAGATTCAAATGGAGCCTTCGGACCAGGAGGATACTGCTTTCATGACACCAACAGGTATATATTGCTATACTGCCATGCCTTTCGGTTTGAAAAATGCAGGTGCAACATACCAGAGATTAGTGAACATGATGTTCAAAGATAAGCTGGGGGACACCATGGAGGTATATATTGACGATATGGTGGTGAAATCTAAAAAGGCTGAGGATCACCTCCAGGATATCAAAGGAGCATTTGATATCCTGGATCAGTATAACATGAAGCTGAATCCTGCTAAGTGCCATTTCGGAGTGGGGGTAGGAAAGTTTCTTGGATATATGGTGACGAAAAGGGGGATAGAGGCAAGCCCGGAGCAGATTAAAGCTATCCTGGAAATAAAATCACCCTCGAATATGAAGGACGTACAACGGTTAACAGGCCAAGTAGCAGCTTTGAATAGATTTATTTCAAGATCCTCGGAAAAATGCAAGGAATTCTATGATATCCTTAAGAAGAATAAGAAATTTGAATGGGGAGCAAAGCATGAAGTAGCCTTGCAGGATTTGAAGCGATATCTCTCAACTGCACCTCTATTGATGAAGCTTGAAAATGGTGAACCACTATCCCTATACTTCGCTGTATCAGGGAATGCTGTAAGTGCCGTTCTTATAAAAGACCATGAAGGTCAGCAATATCCTGTTTATTATGTTAGTAAAAGTTTGTTAGATGCTGAAACTAGGTATTCTCATTTAGAAAAATTGATATTAGCTCTAGTCATGGCATCGACAAAGCTTAGACATTATTTTGAGACACATAGGATCCATGTTAAAACGAATTATCCTGTCAAAAATGTGCTTAGGAAACCGGAGATGTCAGGCAGGATGGCTAAGTGGTCGGTAAAGTTAAGTGCTTATGATTTAGTATATGAACCTAGAAATGCCATAAAGTCTCAGGCTTTAGCTGACTTTGTGGATGATTTCAGTAGTGACATTCAGGACGAGGTAGACCTAGAAGTTCAACAATTAGGAGAATCTTCAGGATCCTGGACATTATATACTAATGGTGCATCCAATATAAGAGGCGTAGGTTTAGGTATACTACTAAAATCGCCACAGGGGGACATATTACCCCTGGCTATTAGGTGTGAATTTCCTGCTACGAATAATGAGGCAGAATATGAAGCTTTAATTGCAGGATTAGAATTGGCTAAGAATATGAGTATCAAGAATTTGCAAGTATATGTTGACTCCTTGTTAATTACTAACCATTTTAATGGATCCTATGCAGTCAAGGGTGAGAAATTAATCGAGTACCTCGATATTCTCAAAAAATTAGCAGGATATTTCGATGTTTTTACACTTGAACAGGTACCAAGGGAGGATAATGCTGAAGCAGATGCCTTAGCAAATCTGGGATCATCGATCAGGATACCAGAAGGAACCCAAATACCAATATTACATGTCTTATATCCTGCAACGAATCCTCAGGATAAAGAAGTAGCGGGTATTCAGGATCCTGGAGCAGAGCATCCTGAAGAGGATCCTAAATCCTGGACGGCTCCAATCATGAGATATCTCAAAGAAGGACACATCCCCGGAAATGAAAATCCTAAGGCATTTAGGATGAAGATATCACGATTCACTATTATAAATAATGTTTTACACAAGAAATCTCTTGCAGGACCATATTTGAGGTGCTTGGAGGATCCTGAAGCCAAAGAAGTACTTCAGGATATACATGAAGGGGATTGTGGTAACCATACTGGGGGCAGGTCGTTATTCTCAAAAGTATTAAGGACAGGATATTATTGGCTAACAATGAGAAAAGATGCCACAGAATATGCTCGAAGATGTGATGCATGTCAAAGACATAGTAGCATACTGCATCGGCCCGCTGAACCATTATATCCTATTGTTTCCCCTTTGCCATTTATGAAGTGGGGTATGGATATAGTGGGAAAGCTTCCAAAGGTTCCAGGAGGGAAGGTTTTTATGTTGGCAATGACAGATTATTTCTCCAAATGGGTTGAAGCCGAGGCATTTGTCCAAGTCAGGGATCAAGAAGTAGTATCCTTCATAAAGAGAAATATCCTGACCAGATTCGGAGTACCAGCCGAGATAATCTGTGACAATGGTTCTCAGTTTATAAGCAAGAGAACTACTGACTTTTGCAAGAGCCGGGGAATCAAAATGATAACATCTACTCCGGTACATCCTCAAGCGAATGGATAGGCAGAATCCTCAAACAAGATAATTGTCAATAACTTAAAGAAGAGACTTGGAGCCAAAAAAGGAAGATGGGCAGAAGAATTACCCTTTGTTTTGTGGGCTGATAGGACAACGGTGAAGAATGCAACAGGCCAAACCCCATTTTCCTTGGTATTTGGAGCAGAAGCAATGATTCCAACGGAAATGGCAATACCTACTGCAAGATCTACCCTACGGGATCCTGAACAGAATCCTGAAGCCTTGTGTCAGGATTTGGATACTATAGATGAAAAAAGGGATGCAGCAAAGCTAAGGATGGTAGCATATCAACAAAGAATATCCAGAGCATATAATAAGAATATTAGGACCAGAAGATTTAAGGTTGGAGATTGGGTGTTAAGAAAGGCTTTTCAGAATACCACTAATCCTGCCGATGGCAAGCTAGCTCCAAAATGGGAAGGACCATATGAAGTTGAATCAGAAGTAGGGAAAGGAGCATATAGACTCAAGAATATGGAAGGGGATATGCTACCGAGATCCTGGAATGCTATACACCTTAAGCTTTATTTCAAGTGAGTTTAGAATTTAATTTCTAACTCAGGATGGTATGAATTCTATCTTTTTTAAATATGTTTGGTTTAATTTACTCCTTGAAACCCAATACTAACTTAAGCATCGGAGGGGTGTTAGCCAAGCTAACACCCACCTTAGTTTAAGGATGTTTTGCAGTATATGCTTCGGGATATAGCTCCAGGATGCTCACTCAGGATACTCCAGAAGATTAGAGGATTGGCCCCCTCTCTCACGTACAAGGGATCCTGATCCCTTCACAGGTTTAAAGGTATTCACCTTTCTTCCGAATTGGGTTTAAACACTCCGCCTGGAGCGCAAGTTATTCAGGGATAGTTCAAGGTGGCGGGACCGGTCCATGTAAAAGTGGCTGACAATTTCATTACTGTTGGCTATATCCTGAATCCTAAAGGTATATGAGGATTGATCACCCTCTCTCACAAAAGGGTATTTTCATACTCTCTAAGGTTTAAAGGTTTTCACCTTTCTAAGTCTTGGAGTTTATACACTCCCGCCTGTAGCGCACGAAAATTTGGGATTTTCCCCAGGATACAAGGAGTTTATTTCCAGAACATTCTTGGGTTTTACCCCTGTAACATGAAAAATTGTCTATACAATGGGAACTAATATCCAGAAGATTTCTAAGTATTTGAAGACATTGTACACAGGGGACATTCCTACTAAAGCAATGGTGTAAAGCTCAAAGGATGAGGCTTGGAACTAATGCACTAAGTGTCTCAGACAGGGGACATCTTCGTTGGGAAAGTTGCAAAGGGATTGAGGTTTGATAGTAGGGTTATACCCTATTCCTGGTATGATCTTTCCTTTGTAAACATCGTTTAAGTTTTTGATAATACTATGTTTGGTAGAAGGTTAAATATCCTGATATATTCTCAAAATATATTTTCAAAATACTTCTCAGAATATTTGAAACTAATACTAGTTTGAAACTTTGATCATTTAAGTATTATCAAAACAGGTTTTGGAAAAGTGGACTGCTTTTCACTCTTTAAAAAGCTTTCTACAAAGTTGAACGAATCTAATAACAGTTTTATTATATATCATTGAGCATATTGATCAGGATATTTTTGAAAGATAATTGTACGAATTTTTGTAAAGCTAAGATCTGTACTAAGAAAGACGGAAGATAATAGCAAGAAATATGAAAGATGAAATTATTTGAAACAATCAGTACTAGTTGATAACCGAAGGTTTCATCCTGAAACCCAGGACCCATCCACCTTTGGCTATCGAATTGTTTTGATAAAAATTGTTCATAAGACATAAAATTGTTCAAACAATTTAAAGGAAATAAGCTTTAGGGGGCAGTGCCTTCTTCGTCCATAATGATTTCTGCAGCATCCGTCTTGGCATCCGGCTCAGCATCCTTCTCAGCATCGGTTGCTTTTTCAACTGCTTTGGAAGATTCTTCGGCAGCTGGTTTGGAAGAAGTGCCGCCGAGGTTCTTTAGCTTGGTCTCCCAGGCACCAACATCCCAAGAAGGGCATTCAAAACCTAATGTTTTGGCTTCATGGGCCATCTTCAACCTGGCTTGGAGGAGAGAAGTGACGACGGAACTCTTAAGGCTTTCCCGGTAGGTGACCATATCCCGTTCATGTTGCACATGGGCAGCTTCGAGATCGGCTTGGGCTTGAAGAGTAGCTTTGTTGAGAGCAGTCTGGTGTTCTTGAATCATAGCTTTGAACTTCTCCTCGTAATGACGAGATTTGGCGGCTGCAATCATGCCTTGATCGGAGATCGTGACTTCTGCTTCCTTTAACTTGGATTCAAGCGTCTTGTTAAGCCTGCAGGATTCTTGATATAGATGAACCAGACGCTCAAGACCCTGCAAAAGTAAGAGGACAGGTATTAATATTGATAAATCTTTGTAAATAAGCTGCAGGATGTGGTTTGAGAATACTAACCTAGTTAAGAAAGGAAGTCATAAACCCGCTAGCTTCAATGAACCCGTGCTTCTCATAGGGAAATGTGTCAGAAATGACAGGGGTATCAGGCTCTTTCCTTTTACGGGAACTTGAACTCTGGGGCTTAGTAGCCGGCGAAGGTTTGGGAATGACGATGGCTTTGGAACTGCTGGGTTTGGAAGAGGCTGTGGCCTTGGGACTAGGTTCCTTCTTGATCTGAACCTGATCAGAATAACTGTCCAACTCGTCGAGGTCAAAGACTTCAGGGATCTTGGCCGGTGCTGCATAAAGGGAAAAGTTTTGCACTATTATTACTTTTAATACTAACTAATTATTTTGAAAGTAATCCTTACCAGACATTTCAGATGACGAGTATTGACTGGAACTCGGGACGTGTGTGGTGAAAGTCCTGTCTATTACAGGTAATTGGTAAACAGTTTTAATTCTTTCCTCTGATTCAGCAGTAGGGGGAGCTACTTCCTTGAAATTCACTGCATAAGGATCGAAAAGAAGGATATTAGTAAGATATAGAAACTTAGAGGTACATAAGAACATTTATGACCCTACCGGTGGTTAACCACTCCACCGGAAGGTTGGCACCCTCAGCAATGGAGTCTCGTCTGACAAAGAAAAATTTGCGTTGCCATCCGTCTTCGTTTTTGGTGGCTTTAAGAATAAGGGGTTTGCTAGAGGTCGAGAAAAGCAAGAATCGGCTAGAGCCGTGGGATCGGAGGCGATAAGCAATAGGCAGATCCTCGATGCAGAGGTCGGGACAATGAAGGTTTTTGATTTGGTTGAGTACGATTAATACTCTCCAAATCATGGGCATGGTTTGAGCAAAAGAGATGCCAGTGGTTCGGAAGAATTGCATCATGAATTCAGGAAAGGGATATCGAAGACCCAGCGAAAAGGGGTATGCTGGAAAGCAAACGCAATCTGCGGAAGAAACATCCGATCGAATTGACCGATCGAACGGTCTAAAGACTGTGTTATCTGGGAAAGCACCGGAAGCTCTTAAAGCTGCGATGTCTGCGTTGTCGAAAGCGCAGACCTCCTTTTCAGGATTTTTGAGGAGATTCTGCTGAGTGAAGGTCTCGGCAGCCATTACGAATAAGGCAAGAAAAATTGACAGAAAGTGAATGAGAAATGGGGAATTACCTGGAGACTCTGTTGAAGATATCTGCTTTTCAAACAAGAAGAGAGAAGATATAGGGGCATTGTGGATCTCCATTGAGCTAAAAGCGCGTTGGAGGTTATGATGTGATCTTGACCGTCGCTTCGTTTTAAATGCCTTGAATTACGGGATAAAACTTTTAAAATATATCCGTTGGATTGGTATACCAACAGATATATTTGGGGACAATTGTTATGGGTCATTTTCTGAGTATACATATCCTGACTAATATCCCGCTTTTAGTTGTTTATCTGTGATCAGGTGTCACGGCCCCCGACCCGGTTTGACCCGTTTCAGGAGCCGTGGGACAGAAATCCCGTGGTATTTATTTAATTGAGTTTAACAGCGGAAGTTTATTATCAGGATCGTTGTAAAGCTAAAATTTTCCCGATTATTTTATTTTACAACTCGGGATAAAACCCCGTTAATTTACAATATTATGATTTCACGGAGAAATCTTTATTTAACAAAACATATTTCTTTCTTTTACAATGAGCCACTTTCTTAAGCTTGTAGTGCTCCATAGCACCTTTCCTCAATCACAACAGATCACCTGAAACATGTTTGAAAAAGGTTTTGTCAGTGAAAAATACTGAGTGAATCATTCTATTTAATAAAATGACACATTTGTTATAATTTACAGTATTAAAAGAGATTACAATGTTTCAGATATCAAACCAACTACCCACAGTATTTGTCACTCGAACACACATTGGCTATCTCGTTGTCCAATGGTGTCTGTGACTATGGTCATATCACCCCTTGGCTAACTCATTGTCCAATGGTGACGATTATCAAGTATTGTATACTAAACCCCACATACCGGCTGTAACTTGGTGATTACATAAACTTAATCACTGTAATTATAACCTTGAAAAATATAAATGAATTTATAAAGCACTTTGATAAAAGAGAATGACTCACATTGCAGATTTAATCCGGACAGAGTCTAGTCTATGGATTAGCCTTGTTAACCTAATTTATATAACAATGCACACAAAACTGGGTTAGTAATCAACACAGCATTTACGATAACTCACGAGATCAACCCTCACAACGAATGACAAAGTGCTATGCTTAAACATCCATCGAATTAACGACTAATGACAAAGCATCACCCTAACGTGGGCAGCACTTAAACATCCATTGAGTACATTGGTCGATCGGAAAATGAATCGTAATAGCGATCGAGTTATTACCCTGTTTTGCGGCAGCAATTTAGTGAATCGTGTGTGTTTTTTGTAGTAAACAGTGTCTAACTTTGTGTACTTAAAGAATTTTAACGTCGAACTGAAGCCAGGAATCAAGTCCCAAGCCCCTGTATTTATACCCTAAATTTGCACGTCCCGCTAGTCGCGGAAGAATCCGTGGTACGTGCCGCGTGTCGCCTGGGGTGACATTTTTAGGGTAGGGTAGGTGCGTGTCTAAGTAGCTTAGCTGAGTTGGTCTTGCATGCAAATTCGAATTACACGTTAAACTATTTAGATATTACCAACTAGGGTTTACCCCCCTTGAGTTTTAGGGGCCCTAATCCTGATTCCAAATATTTTGAAAATTTTAGGGTTTATGCAGAATCACTTGGGTTTCTCAATTAGGGTTTCCTATTGGACAATTTAATTAAATAAATATGACTTTTGATGAGAGTTGTTACATTCTCCCCACCTTAATAAAAATCTCGTCCTCGAGATTTACTGGAATAAGTGTGGATACTTTCGCTTCATTTCTGATTCCAGCTCCCAAGTGTATTCAGCTCCTCTTTTTGAATCCCACTTTACTTTAACTAGCACTAGTCGTTTGTGCTTGAGAAACTTCACTTTTCTATCTTCTATCTGAAGAGGTTTCTCAACAAATTTTAACTTTTCGTTTACCTCTATGTCTTGAAGAGGTACTACCAGAGATTCGTCTGCTAGACATTTCTTGAGATTGGATATATGAAATACATCATGTACTCCAGTTAATTCTTCTGGTAGTTGTAAACGATAAGCAACTGGTCCTATACGTTGGATTACTGGAAACGGTCCTACGTATCTTGGACTTAGCTTTCCTTTCTTACCGAATCTAACAACTCCTTTCCAAGGAGAAACTTTTAACAGTACTCTGTCTCCAACTTGGAATTCTAATGGTTTGCATCTATTATCTGCATAACTCTTCTGACGATCTCTAGCCGTCTTCAGTCTTTCCTTGATTTGTGTGATCTTATCAGTCGTCTCTTGCACAATCTCCGGACCTGATAATTGACTTTCTCCTATTTCTGCCCAACAAACTGGAGTTCTGCATTTTCTTCCATACAGTGCTTCAAATGGGGCAGTTTCAATACTTGAATGATAACTATTATTGTAGGAGAATTCAATTAATGATAAGTGATCATCCCAATTTCCACCAAAATCTATTACACATGCTCGGAGCATGTCTTCCAGAGTTTGGATCGTTCTTTCACTTTGCCCATCTGTTTGAGGATGATATGCAGTACTTAGGTTTAGTCGAGTTCCCATTGCTTCTTGAAAACTTTTCCAAAAATGAGAAGTGAAACGACTATCTCTATCTGATACAATGGAGAGTGGAACTCCATGTAGAGATACGACTTCATCTACATACAACTTTGCCAGTCTTTCCATGCTAAAGGTTTCTTTCATAGGCAAAAAGTTAGCAGATTTGGTTAATCGATCCACAATTACCCAAATCGCATCATTACCTTTTCTGGTTTTGGGTAACTTAGTAACAAAATCCATTGTTATGAGTTCCCATTTCCATACAGGCATTTCTAGTTGTTGTAGTAGACCTGAAGGTTTCTGATGTTCTGCCTTAACTTGTGAACAAGTAAGACACTTAGAAACATAACTAGCTATATCCTTTTTCATACCTATCCACCAGAAATTTTTTCTTAAATCTTGGTACATCTTATTGTTTCCAGAGTGTATGGTATACCTAGATTTATGAGCTTCCTCTAAGATCTTATTTCTTAATTCTTCCTGCTTAGGTACCCAAATTCTGCTTTTGTGGAATCTCCAAATTCCATCAGCTCCTTGCTTTAATTCTTTTATTCGTCCCTTCATTCCTTCAGCATCATCTTGGATTACTGTTTCCTGAACATTCTTTATTTGTTCCATTAAATCTAATTGTAGATTTAATCTGAGAGCACGAACTCGTCGTTGTTTTTCATGGTACTTACGACTTAAGGCATCTGCAACTACATTTGTCTTTCCTTCGTGATATTGAATATCACAATCGTAATCACTTAAGATTTCCATCCATCTCCTTTCTCTCATGTTTAACTCTTTTTGCCCAAAAATATATTTTAAACTTTTGTGGTCCGTATAGACAGTAAATTTACTTCCATAAAGATAATGTCTCCAGATTTTCAGGGCAAATATTACGGCTCCTAATTCTAAATCATGAGTCGTATAGTTTTCCTCATGCTTTTTCAATTGTTTTGATGCATACGGAATTACCTTCTTACGTTGCATAAGCACGCATCCCAATCCTAGTTTTGAAGCATCACAATATACTTCAAAATCTTCAATTCCTTCTGGTAAGGCTAAGATTGGTGCATTTGTTAATTTCTGCTTCAATATTCTAAAGGCTTCTTCTTGTTTAGGTCCCCATTCAAACTTAATGGCTTTACAGGTTAGCTTAGTTAATGGTACAACTATCTTGGAAAAATCCTTAATAAACCGTCTATAATACCCATCTAAACCTATAAAACTTCTAATTTCCATTGCGGTTTGCGGAACCTTCCAGTTGGTAATTGCCTCTATTTTAGCAGGATCTACGTGAATACCTTCATGATTCACCATGTGTCCTAAGAATTGCACTTCTCGTAGCCAAAATTCACATTTTGAGAATTTGGCATACAGCTTTTCTTTTCTTAACAAAGTTAAGAGTGCATGCAAGTGCTGACAATGTTCATCCTGACTTTTTGAATAAATAAGTATATCATCTATGAAGACAATTACAAATTTATCCAAATACGATTTACAGATCCTATTCATCATGTCCATGAATGCTGCAGGTGCATTCGTTAACCCGAAGGGCATGACTGTAAACTCGTAATGACCATACCTAGTCCTGAAAGCAGTCTTAGGTATGTCTTCCTCTTGTACTTTTAATTGATGATATCCAGAGCGTAAATCTATCTTAGAAAAATATCTAGCCCCCTGCAGTTGATCAAAAAGATCATCAATCCTAGGTAATGGGTATCGATTCTTAATTGTAACTTTATTCAATTCTCTATAATCAATACACATTCTCATCGAACCATCCTTCTTCTTTACAAAGAACACTGGAGCTCCCCAAGGGGATGAGCTAGGTTGTATGAATCCTTTACTTAGTAATTCATCTAATTGCTTTTTCATTTCTAACATTTCGGTAGGAGCTAACCGATAAGGTGCCTTGGCTATCGGTGTAGTTCCAGGAATTAGATGAATCCTAAATTCTACTTCCCTATCTGGTGGTAATCCAGGTAACTCTTCTGGGAATATATCTGGATATTCTGAGACTACAGGAATTTCCTTAAGTTCTTTGTTCTTAGTATTAATGATTACTGAAATCATATATACTATTCCTTGTTTTCGTTCATAACTAGCAACTTTCATTACTGATATAAACTTCATGGGTTTACGTGGTTTATCTCTTGTAATCGTGATTATTTCTCTAGTAGGTGCTTGAATTTCTATAGAATTCTTATCACAAAGAATTCGAGCATGGTTGGCTATCAACCAATCCATTCCTAACACAACATCAAATTCAGCTAATTTCATAGGTAATAGGTTTGCAGAGAATTTATGTCCTAAAAGTTCTATATTTCCTTCCCGCAGAACTTTATCTATTTTAACTGAATTTCCGTCTGCCGTTTCGACTGTAAAAATCTGCCTAATACTGGTTAAAGGTAAATTAAGAGCTTGGCAGAATGAAGTATTAATAAAACTTTGGTTTGCACCAGAGTCAAATAATACTTTTGCGTAAATGTTGTGAACTAAGAACGTACCAGCTATCACATCTGGAATGAGTTCTGCTTCTTGAGTAGTTAGTTGGAATGCTCTGACATTCTTCTTAGTAGCTCCTTCTGCAGCTTTGGCTTTGTTGTTATCAGCTGGTTTGACTAGTTTCGGACAATCTGGCCTGAAATGTCCAATTTCTCCACAATTGTAACAAATTGTGGATTTCTTCCTGCAGTTTTCTTCACGATGTCCTACAACTTTACAAAAGTTGCAGGTTACACTGCATCTTCCAAAATGTTTCCTTCTGCAATTTCTGCAGAAAGGCGGAATTGAGGATTGTCCCGTTCCTCTTCTCCTGAAACTGTTATTATTACCCGTACGAAATCCTTGGGTAATTTTCTGAGCCAGTTCCTTTTTCCTAGTTTCATCTCTTGTGCGTACCAATTCGTCAGTTAAGGTGTTGGCTAGTTCCACTGCATCGTCAATAGTGCGAGGTCTCGCAGCTTTAACGATATTGCGAATTTCGCTAATTAATCCCCAAATGTAACGAGAAATGAGTACCGGTTCGGGCGAAGCCAGTGTAGGTACCACCCTAGCATATTCAAAGAATGTCGAAGTATATCCTCGACAGTCCACATTAACCATCCGATGGTTTAGGAACTTATTAGCCATTTGATCTTTTTCATACTCGGGACAGAATTTTCTTTCTACAAGACTCTTAAATTCTTCCCAGTTCATGGCATAGTCCACAATCCTTCTTTTAGCTTGTAACACTGTGTTCCACCATTCTAATGCCCCTTCTTTAAAAAGATTGGAAGCATGCATAACTTGATCTTCCTCAACACATTTACTTATAGCAATTACTGCCTCAGTTTTCTCTAACCAACGTAATGCTGCAATAGCCCCTTCGTTACCTGAAAACTCAGTTGGTTTACAGGCAAGGAATTCCTTGTAAGTGGAACCAGGTGTTGCAGCTTTCATTTTCTTGAAAATTGGGGCTTGCAGATCATTATTGTTATTAACATGATTTCCGCCTCCGTTTATACTATTACTAAAGTTGTCGCCTTGAGTACGTTTACTAGGAATGATGGATTGCGGTTTAACAGGTTTTTGAACAGCAGCAACAATTGCTGGAATAGCATTGGCTATTCCTTGTGCAACGATATCCTCTATATCTTGTCTATTTAACAATTGTTCTTCCTGAATTTGCTCGGATTGATTTACTTCATTTACTGGTTCATTACCAATGTTTGCCATCTGATAATTAATTTATAGATAAATAATTAGTATAAAATAAATAATCCAATGTCACAATTAATTGCACATAATCACGTAAACGAATATACAAACAAAATCTAAAATTTCATTTATTTTATAAATTATATCATGCCTCTATATACAACCGTTTTATTATTTATCTTACAAATACTGATTTTACTATTACTATTACACAACCACAGTTTTACCAACCCGTTAACTCTTGTCATTTGTCTTCCTAAAAACGAAGCTCCCTTTCATCATACTTCCAAGCAATTTGTCCCCCTATCTCCCGAATTCTACTTCCCGCATCCATTAACTCTTCGCCAAAATGGCGAAGTTCTGCTAAATTTTCGTTACTCATGGGTGGATTTGGTAATGGTTCTGGATCGAATTGCGGAAGAAAGGAATAAGGACTGTTGACAATGTTTTGGAATTGCCAATCATTCGTCCACCATTCGTCCATTCCTAAAGGTTGGGAGTGGACTATTGGTTCTGGGATTGCTGGTTCAAGATTTATAGGGAGTTGATTTTCAATAGGACGAGTAAAAACATTTGTATTGACAGGCTGAATAGTTTCACAGCTTGCCAATATGTAATCTATTTCCTCCTAAAAAGTCATTCCCTGGTTTTGTTTGGAGCTTTCTCCAATTTCCATCTGAGTTGGTCTAGAACTTTTTCCAACCTCCATTTCTATTTCCTTGGAATATTCCTCAAACTGCATTCCCATTTGCCTAGAATCTTCCTTGACTTCAGTCTCCATCTCCTGCTGTCTAGAACTTTCCCTGGTTACAATTTCTTTTCCTTTTTCTAAAGGATTGTTTATTTTAGGAAGTTTCGTAACTGGCTTTTTCCTACGTATACGACTCCCCCATACGTATTTCCTTCTTTTCTTTGGTTTTGGCTTTTTCAAAGGTGGAGCGTTGAATTCTACAGGTTGTTCCACATCAGGAAAATACCCAGTAAACTCTTTAGAAACTTCTAGATTTACAGGGTATAGGTTGAGATTCTCTAGGGCTTTCGATAACTCATTCATGCTGTTTAACATACAAAGAAAATACCAAAAATGCTAAGTTAAAATTTAGAAATAACCTTTAAGTTTTATTGCATACCCTGTGACTAATTTATACAAAAGAAAAATGGATATTTTTAAACATGCAAGGTTTTATTTATTTACTAGATGATATTTCGGGCTTGTAAATAAGGTTGCTATTACGGAATCATGGTATTTTAATTATTAGCATTTACTGCTACAGTGGCCAGCATGTAAAGATCCGCCCATTTTTCCTCTAATTTGTCATCCCAAGGTGTTTTACTGGTTAATTCCTGGGTTTCCTGTTTAATTTTCTTCTCTCGGGCTTTCTTTATTTTCTCCTGACTTTTCTTAAGAATCAAACTTCTTTTATCGGGAGAAAGTGGGTTCTCGTATTGGGCTTTTCGAACAAATATTCCTTCTTCAGGAATTGCAGGAAGTTTTGAGGATTTAGTTTGGGATGAACTTCCCTTCTCATTGGATGACCTATCTAATTTAAGATAGATGCTGGAAAGCTTTTTCTTACCCATACTGTAACTAACAAATAGTCAGTTAATAAAACACATAATCACATAATAGTAATCAGGAAAAATTTAAGTATTTCTAAATACTTAATTAGCTTAACTCAGTGGCTCTGATACCACCTTTTCTGTCACGGCCCCCGACCCGGTTTGACCCATTTCAGGAGCCGTGGGACAGAAATCCCGTGGTATTTATTTAATTGAGTTTAACAGCGGAAGTTTATTATCAGGATCGTTGTAAAGCTAAAATTTTCCCGATTATTTTATTTTACAACTCGGGATAAAACCCCGTTAATTTACAATATTATGATTTCACGGAGAAATCTTTATTTAACAAAACATATTTCTTTCTTTTACAATGAGCCACTTTCTTAAGCTTGTAGTGCTCCATAGCACCTTTCCTCAATCACAACATATCACCTGAAACATGTTTGAAAAAGGTTTTGTCAGCGGAAAATACTGAGTGAATCATTCTATTTAATAAAATGACACACTTGTTATAATTTATAGTATTAAGAGAGATTACAATGTTTCAGATATCAAACCAACTACCCACAGTATTTGTCACTCGAACACACATTGGCTATCTCGTTGTCCAATGGTGTCTGTGACTATGGTCATATCACCCCTTGGCTAACTCATTGTCCAATGGTGACGATTATCAAGTATTGTATACAAAACCCCACATACCGGCTGTAACTTGGTGATTACATAAACTTAATCACTGTAATTATAACCTTGAAAAATATAAATGAATTTATAAAGCACTTTGGTAAAAGAGAATGACTCACATTGCAGATTTAATCCGGACAGAGTCTAGTCTATGGATTAGCCTTGTTAACCTAATTTATATAACAATGCACACAAAACTGGGTTAGTAATCAATACAGCATTTACGATAACTCACGAGATCAACCCTCACAACGAATGACAAAGTGCTATGCTTAAACATCCATCGAATTAACGACTAATGACAAAGCATCACCCTAACGTGGGCAGCACTTAAACATCCATTGAGTACATTGATCGATCGGAAAATGAATCGTAATAGCGATCGAGTTATTACCCTGTTTTGCGGCAGCAATTTAGTGAATCGTGTGTGTTTTTTGTAGTAAACAGTGTCTAACTTTGTGTAGTTAAAGAATTTTAACGTCGAACTGAAGCCAGGAATCAAGTCCCAAGCCCCTGTATTTATACCCTAAATTTGCACCTCCCGCTAGTCGCGGAAGAATTCGTGGTACGTGCCGCGTGTCGCCTGGGGTGACATTTTTAGGGTAGGGTAGGTGCGTGTCCAAGTAGCTTAGCTGAGTTGGTCTTGCATGCAAATTCGAATTACACGTTAAACTATTTAGATATTACCAACTAGGGTTTACCCCCCTTGAGTTTTAGGGGCCCTAATCCTGATTCCAAATATTCTGAAAATTTTAGGGTTTATGCAGAATCACTTGGGTTTCTCAATTAGGGTTTCCTATTGGACAATTTAATTAAATAAATATGACTTTTGATGAGAGTTGTTACATCAGGATACTGGACGAGGGTATTGCTAACATCCTGGGTGATATCCTGAGGTATATTGAATTAATCACGTGCAGGTTAAAGACTGGGACTTGCCAACGGTCAAATGGACTCCATCTCCTCAAGACTCGGGCGTATTTGTTAAAGGAGAGACGTTGAAC
The DNA here is from genome assembly GCA_030545235.1 of Helianthus tuberosus. Classification (NCBI taxonomy): domain Eukaryota; kingdom Viridiplantae; phylum Streptophyta; class Magnoliopsida; order Asterales; family Asteraceae; genus Helianthus; species Helianthus tuberosus. The sequence goes on from CM060448.1 coordinate 187,041,494, forward strand.
CCGAAATACCAGGTCTACAACGTTCGACTAAGGAATATTCGTTGGATCCCGGTTATGTAGGATAGTTAGTTACATTTGTTTTACTTTAAATAGATGGGGGCGGATCAGATTAAGGCACTCAACTTACACATTTCTAAACACTTTCTCTCTAGCTCATCGCAATCACTACACACAACACTTGTATTCGAATTACATTGTAACACATAGTCGATCCGCACCACATCCTGCACTGTATCCTGATATTTGAAGCAATAGAAGAACAAGGCAGCTGTGATTGTCAGCTCCCGAGGTTTTATGCCGGCGATCTAGATTGATCAAGGGCTTTCCTCGTATATCTCGTGTCCACCTTTACTTTTTTGCTCATTGTTTGATCATAGATACAGCTCTATATCCTAAGCCGTATCCTTAAACTGTTTTTGCAAATAACTTGAATAACATATTTTCGACACACTTTTCTAGCACACTACCTCACTTAACTAATTTGATCACTTAATTGCTTCGGTAATTTTTGACCAAAACAGTAATATGCAACAAATACGTAGTGAATGACTGTTGCATACGGAATATAAAACTTGGAAAACCTAGATAGGATACCTATCCAGGATGATGTTTCCAAGAGAAATTAAGTAGAAATACGTATTATTCACAATCGTGAATAACAAGACAATAAAAGAATTCAGGTTTAGAAACTTGAATGGGGGTGACCATTCAAGTAGATATTATCAAAAATAAAAAATTATTGAGAAAAATTAATGATTACATTAACGGATGTGATTGTATAATGGTTTTATAAAAAGGAAAACATTATATATGTTTTGAGGATAAAACGTGTAAAACTAATAATTGTTAAATAACAATTCAACAAGATTTTACCAAATAAAATCACAAATATGGACATGAATTGAGGATTTACTTACATGGGAAGTAATGTGATAACTATAATAAGGTCACATGTACCATGTGTTGATTGCTTACCCTGGCCAAGTAAGTAGTAAACACATGATACCATGAACTTCTTATAATGAGCGCAATTACATCCAATGTAGTAAAGACGAGGCTAATGGGATGAATTAAAAAGGAGCCCAAACGGGTCAAATAAAGAATAAAGTTTGACCGTTCATAAGTGATGGATTTCATACGAACAAGTCAAATGGGTCAAGTAAAGAATAAAGTTTGACTGTTCATAAGTGATGGATTTCACACGAACAAGTCAAAAGGGTCACGTAAATAATAAAGTTTGATTGTTCATAAGTGATGGATTTCACCCGAACAAGTCAAACGGGTCAAATAAAGTATAATGCTTGATAGTAAATGTAAACGCAAGCCAAGGTAGGAATAGAAATAAATTAGCCTTCATGGTCAAAAGGGCCATGATTGGCGGATAAGAGAAACGACAAGGAAAATGATTTTTCTTGTAACCATGAACTAGTGTGGTAACACCAAATATATTCAAAGAACCGAACACATCTGAAGTTCAAGCTTCCACTTAGTTTTCTTATTTTACGAACCGAAACACTTATGAACTATATATGAGAGTTATATTTTATAAACGTATAAACGTGCTAAAGTGTTTAAGTGTTTTAACATTTATGAACTTTTATAAATCCCGAAACATCGTATGCACGTTTAATTGCATTATTTATATGTAAATGTAAAAGTTTTTTTTTTATAAATTCTCAGTTTTGTAAGCTTAGGTCTTACAATCAAGCATAGTGAAGAACCGAACACAGTCAAAGATCAAGCTTCCGCATTTTGTTTAGTCGTTTTCGAAACTAAACAACGACAACATGTTCAAATTTGTAATGTCACACCCCAACCGATGGTGGAATCATCGGGGTGCGGCACTAGGCGAACCAGATTGCTCAAGAGAATCCATAACAACTATCCATTACCAATATTTTTAAAGATTCATTGTCCCATACCAACGAACAAATATTCAACACATAGTTATTACAGACAGCGAGTTCTCAAAAACAAAACAAGTCCGAAAACCTTGATTTTTATTAGATGAGTTTCTAGACTTCTTATCTTGATTTCAGCAGAACAATCCATCAACCTGACACATACGTTAAAATAAAAGTCAATACATAAAGTAAAGGTGAGTACACAAGTTTGCATAGATACTAGTAGTAAAAGAGTTTATGCATAACCATCATGTAACACGTAACGGGCAAAGCATGTAACTACCAACAATGATAACACCTCACCACGAGAGTGCGATGTAGTGTATGCGCGACATAGGTTCGCCGAGGCGAACACGTGAAGTAAAGTAATCTGATCCCTAGCAACCCCTGTCACACAGGTGCCGAGTCCAAACTATAGTACTATCGTTGCTAGAGGCGGTCTAGTGTAACAATGTATAAGCATAGTAACAAGCATTCAACAAATCACGTATTGCATGGGGGAGCAGTTAGCGTTTATTAGGGGTGCAAACGAGTCGAGCGGCTCGCGAGCTACCCGAGATCGGCTCGAGAAAAAGCTCGAAACGAGTCGAGCCTTATCGAGCCCGAGCTGAGCTTGAGCCTCAAAACAAAGCTCGTTTGTTTGTCGAGCCCGAGCTCGAGCCTCGCATGTGAAGCTCGTTAGGCTCGTCGAGCCTTATCGAGCCTTAGTGTAAACGAGCCGAGTCGAGCCGAGCTTATTTAAAGTTGTTTACAAGCCAAACTCGAACCTAAAAATAAGCTTATATAGTAAACAAGCCCGAGCCCGAGCTTCACTTATCGAGCTCGCGAGCCTAAAAAGTCTATTATATATATTATTTTTATTTAATATACTAATTAATAGATAATTTGAAAACGAAGCTCGAATCGAGCTGAGCTTGAGCCCGGGCTCTTATAAGTTAATCGAGCTCGAGCTCGAGTCTGGTCAAGCTCGGGCTCGGCTCGGCTCGGCTCGTTTGCACCCCTAGCGTTTATAAAGTGTTTGCGTTGTGTGTTGTGTTTGATATAGAAAGTATGTAACACCCAAAAGTGCGTTAAACGAAAATGGGTTCAAGTATACTCACAGTGTGTGTTTAGCAAGTAAACACAATCTAGATTGGACTGAAGAGAGCGCGTCGGGTCAGCCTGTGCATGGAAACAGAAGCATAAGTCTTCCTCAGGGCTGAATGGTCGTAAACAAAATGTCGAGCATATTGAGTGTTCAACAGGTGTCACAGCCCCCGACCCCACCTTGGGAACGGGAGCCGTGAACCAGCCAGATGGTATCGGTGTTTATTAATTACGCAGCGGAAAAATTTTCATCAGGATCGTAGTTAGGAAATAATTTCAGAATTTGTAAAACACCAAACTTTTAATATGGGCTTAAAATCATATTTAATTCAATTGTTTTTATAGGGATAAACCCAAATAAATAATATATAAATTTCTTCTTTTATTCAGGTATTTATAGCCAATTTATTTAAGCCTTCAGTGCTCCATAGCTGGTTTCTATTATCTTTACAGCAAATTACCTGAAACGTGTTTTGAAAACATTTATCAGAAATAAATACTAGCGAGTTCATTCCATTTTTATAAAATATATTGTTATACTTTACATCATCAAGGTTTTTATATTTATTTATATTTACCCAACTCAATCCGTATTGGTCACACGGTGGCAGTTTCGATGTGACAGTGGTCATATCACTCATTGGCTCACTTTCGTCGAACAGTGAATTTATCAAGTAATAGATATAAAATATATCTTATTATGATTCAATGGTATCGGTCACTAGGCGATTCCCGTGACGGTGGTCAAATCACTGTTGATCGTTCTTTCAACTAGTGACTCTGGTCATATCACTGTTGATCATTCTTTCAACTAGTGATTCTGGTCATAACACTGTTGATCGTTCTCTCAACTAGTGCATTTGGTCATGTCACTGTTGATCATTCTCTCAACTAGTGACTCTGGTCATATTTCTGGTCATATCACTGTTGATCATTCTCTCAACTAGTGACTCTGGACTTAGTAGTGTCCCGTGACATTACTTTGATAATTATATTTTCTATGACACAAAACCACTTAGCCCAGAAAATGAAATATATCATTTTCTGTCAAACTAATAGCTATAGCTTATCAAATATAATATATTAATATTATTATTTAATATATTAATGTGACTAAGACTAAAAATATAATCTTAGTATAGTAGAATATATTATTTTTTACTATTTTATTATGGTATACATTTATGAACTAAACATTAATTTATAATGTAAATAGTAATTTAGGTTTATTAAATATATTTTCTTTAATATATATTTTAATAATGATTAATAAAGCTCCATTTTATATACACATCATTTAGATTTATTTCAATCATACATTAAATTTATTAATGATTTAATGTTAAAATAATATTAGTTATAGGCTATGGCTACTGGGGCAAAATCCCCCCTGTGATTGTGGTCGTGTTACTATTGTCTAACTTTTTGGCCAATAGTAACGAGGGTCAAGTAATGTATTAAATATAATAACCCAGTTCAATTTTATCCCTACGTCAGGAGACAGAACCCCAACGAACTTAGTCGGGCAGAGCCTTGACATGCGTTATGGGGCTCCAGATCAATCGGAAAAGGGTATCAATGATCAGGGGTTAAAACACTTAAAACCGGGCAGGGCATTATTATTTATTAAATAAATAATAAATATTTTTAAAGAGAGAGGAAGTTGGCGAATTTTAGAGAGAGAGATATCGAGAGGAACTGAACAGATTGAAATTTCAGCTTTTACCTGTGATTTATACGAGTAGCTCGGCTTGAATTTTACGCCACTTCAGTACACGTACCCACTTACTCTATACATATGCTTTAATATTATTGGTGAAATTTTCAATCTTTTCAAAGGATACGTGTAGCATGCAACAAATTTCAAATGTAACATTATTTTATTTATTTATTATTTATATATTATAATTAATTTAACTGCTTCACTTATTTGGCGCGTATAACTTCTAAAATATGATGTTTTATAAAATAATGAATATGTCATTAGAATGAGAGTATTTGTATCTATATTTTGAACCAAGTTTCATTAAAAACGGAGTAGGTTCAAATATACTGTATTTTTATAATTTAATTATTAAACGGTTTCTAGGCCAGTCTAGATACTTCATATTTCTAACAGTCAACTTACCTGTAATCTACCTGTCTATTAATATAAGTTTTTATATACTTTTATTTTAATAGAAAGGTTAACCATATATAGGCCAATTAATTAGCATAACATTACAACCAACTATATATAAAATAGTTTTTAAAACTATTTGGATCGACTAATTATATTAAAAATAAAACTAGTTACTAGTGGTTAGTAAATTTAAACAACCTATAATTCTTATATGAAAAAAAATAGAAACGTTACATCATCCCCACCTTGTTTTAAATCTCGTCCTCGAGATTTGGGCTACGATGTCTTCTTAAAGTTATGTCTTAATCGATAAGAAAAATATTAAGGTAAATGGTACAGAATTAAGACATCAAATTTTGAGAATATGAGTTGTACAATAAATAGGACTTTATAGTTCAACTGTTTTAGTTCAAGAAATTGATGCCAAACGAATGAGATATAATTTCCAAGGTGACTAGGTTCAAGTCAAAAGAGATATATGATCAATAGATATCTAAATTGAATGTTTACAAGTTGTGAATGACTTTTAGAATCAAATAGAATTCACTGTCAAAAGAAAACTTACTTTGATTGTTAACTGAGGAAGACTCAGAATCAACAAGATCAAATGACATAGAAGCACGAAAATGATTTGTCAACTATTAAACCATGATATGAGAAAAATTAATGCGTTGACATTTATTGAATTGCAAGGATACACCGAAATACAACAGAGTTAGTATATCATTGTCTTAATACGTAATTGCATTAAGACTATTTTCAATGATGAGTTAAACGAAATATATACGTGGATTTGAATGATTCGTATGATTATGATTAGTCGAAACTATAAGTTTATATCGACCCCACAAGGTGTTGAAATGATTGAAATAGCTCAATAATTACGGTGACCAAACAAGTTCACCGTTTTCGTAATCAACTGAAAGTTTTAATGAAGAAAATTTCAAATAAATTATATAGGATTTTCAACTGATGATGAAAGACCAAATGAATATCATAGATTTTTCGATTAATGATGAAAGAAACGTTAAGAGGTACACCGGAGTATAATACGAATTTGTGTACTCTTGTCTTAACACATAATTGTATTAAGACGGTTTAAGATAATGAACCAACAGAAATTAAATAAATAAATCCGTACATCAGATGTGAAAACGAGATTAGCACTAGCTTCAAATTAAAGAAACGCCACCACAAGGTGTCGTAACCAAAAACATGTTTCAATGAAGATGAAGACCAAACAAGTCAATTATGGTTCTGAATAGATGAAGTACTTGACAGGATGCATTTATTTTCTAAACTTTGATTTGTACTAGGGTTAAACAATAACTTAACTTAGATATTACATATCAGCGATTACGTCTGGAATCATTTCTGCTTCTTTCGTAGTAAGTACGAATGCACGCACGTTCTTCTTAGCTCCGTCTGTTGTTCTGGCCTTGTTGTCGGGTGCTTTTGCCAGTTTCGGGCAATATGGTTTGATGTGTCCTCTATCTCCGCAATTGTAAAAAATATTAGTTTTCCTTCTACATTCTTCCTCTATATGCCCGGCCATCTTGCAGAAGTCACAGTAGGGAGTTTTCCTAAAACGACATCTTCCTGAATGCTTTTTGTTACGGATTCTGCAGATAGGTTGCTCCAATGACGGTTCAGTTCCTGTCTTCTTGAATTCTTGGGAAATTTTCTGGGCTAACTCTTTCTTCTTGTTTTCTTCTTTTGTGCGGATTAGTCCATCTGTCAGGGTGTTAGCTAGTTCAACAGCTTCTTCAATAGTCTGTGGTCTAGCGGCCTTCACCAGGTCTCGGATTTCACTAACTAATCCCAAAATATGACGAGAAACTAATACCGGTTCTGGCAAAGCCAGAGTTGGTACCATTCTTGCATATTCGAAGAACGTTGTCGTATATTCACGACAATTCACATCTATCATTTTATGAAAACGAAGCTCGAATCGAGGCGAGCTTGAGCCCGAGCTCTTATAAGTTAATCGAGCTCGAGCTTGAGCCTGGTCAAGCTCGGGCTCGGCTCGGCTCGTTTGCACCCCTAGCGTTTATAAAGTGTTTGCGTTGTGTGTTGTGTTTGATATAGAACGTATGTAACACCCAAAAGTGCGTTAAACGAAAATGGGTTCGAGTATACTCACGGTGTGTGTTTAGCAAGTAAACACAATCTGGATTGGACTGAAGAGAGCGCGTCGGGTCAGCCTGTGCATGGAAACAGAAGCATAAGTGTTCCTCAGGGCTGAATGGTCGTAAATAAAATGTCGAGCATGTTGAGTGTTCAACAGGTGTCACAGCCCCCGACCCCACCTTGGGAGCGGGAGCCGTGAACCAGCCAGACGGTATCGGTGATTATTAATTACGCAGCGGAAAATTTTTCATCAGGATCGTTGTTAGGAAATAATTTCAGAATTTGTAAAACACCAAACTTTTAATATGGGCTTAAAATCATATTTAATTCAATTGTTTTTATAGGGATAAACCCAAATAAATAAAATATAAATTTCTTCTTTTATTCAGGTATTTATAGCCAATTTATTTAAGCCTTCAGTGCTCCATAGCTGGCTTCTATTATCTTTACAGCAAATTACCTAAAACGTGTTTTGAAAACATTTTATCAGTAATAAATACTGGCGAGTTCATTCCATTTTTATAAAATATATTGTTATACTATACATCATCAAGGTTTTTATATTTAGTTATATTTACCCAACTCAATCCGTATTGGTCACATGGTGGCAGTTTCGATGTGACAGTGGTCATATCACTCATTGGCTCACTTTCGTCCAACAGTGAATTTATCAAGTAATAGATATATAATATATATCTTATTATGATTCAATGATATCGGTCACTAGGCGATTCCCGTGACGGTGGTCAAATCACTGTTGATCATTCTTTCAACTAGTGACTCTGGTCATATCACTGTTGATCATTCTTTCAACTAGTGATTCTGGTCATAACACTGTTGATCGTTCTCTCAACTAGTGCATTTGGTCATGTCACTGTTGATCATTCTCTCAACTAGTGACTCTGGTAATATTTCTGGTCATATCACTGTTGATCGTTCTCTCAACTAGTGACTCTGGACTTAGTAGTGTCCCGTGACATTACTTTGATAATTATATTTTCTATGACACAAAACCACTTAGCCCAGAAAATGAAATATATCATTTTCTGTCAAACTAATAGCTATAGCTTATCAAATATAATATATTAATATTATTATTTAATATATTAACGTGACTAAGACTAAAAATATAATCCTAGTATAGTAGAATATTTTATTTTTTACTATTTTATTATGGTATACATTTATGAACTAAACATTAATTTATAATGTAAATAGTAATTTAGGTTTATTAAATATATTTTCTTTAATATATATTTTAATAATGATTAATAAAATCCATTTTATATACACATCATTTAGATTTATTTCAATCATACATTAAATTTATTAATGATTTAATGTTAAAATAATATTAGTTATAGGCTATGGCTACTGGGGCACAATCCCCCCTGTGATTATGGTCATGTTACTAGTGGCTAACTTTTTGGCCAATAGTAACGAGGGTCAAGTAATGTATTAAATATAATAACCCAGTTCAACTTTATCCCTACGTCACGAGACAGAATCCCAACGAACTTAGTCGGGCAGAGCCTTGACATGCGTTATGGGGCTCTAGATCAATCGGAAAAGGGTATCAGTGATCAGGGGTTAAAACACTTAAAACCAGGCAGGGCATTATTATTTATTAAATAAATAATAAATATTTTTAAAGAGAGAGGAGGTTGGCGAATTTTAGAGAGAGAGATATCGAGAGGAACTGAACAGATTGAAATTTCAGCTTTTACCTGTGATTTATACTAGTAGCTCTGCTTGAATTTTACGCCACTTCAGTACACGTACCCACTTACTCTATACATATGCTTTAATATTATTGGTGAAATTTTCAATCTTTTCAAAGGATACGTGTAAGCATGCAACAAATATAACATTATTTTATTTATTTATTATTTATATATTATAATTAATTTAACTGCTTCACTTATTTGGCGCGTATAACTTCTAAAATATGATGTTTTATAAAATAATGAATATGTCATTAGAATGAGAATATTTGTATCTACATTTTGAACCAAGTTTCATTAAAAACGGAGTAGGTTCAAATATACTGTATTTTTATAATTTAATTATTAAACGGTTTCTAGGCCAGTCTAGATACTTCATATTTCTAACAGTCAACTTACCTGTAATCTACATGTCTATTGATATAAGTTTTTATATACTTTTATTTTAATAGAAAGGTCAACCATATATAGGCCAATTAGTTAGCATAACATTACAACCAACTATATATAAAATAGTTTTTAAAACTATTTGGGTCGACTAATTATATTAAAAATAAAACTAGTTACTAGTGGTTAGTAAATTTAAACAACCTATAATTCTTATATGAAAAAAAATAGAAACGTTACATCCTCCCCACCTTGTTTTAAATCTCGTCCTCGAGATTTGGGCTACGATGTCTTCTTAATGTTATGTCTTAATCGATAAGAAAAATATTAAGGTAAATGGTACAGAATTAAGACATCAAATTTTGAGAATAAGAGTTGTACAATAAATAGGACTTAATAGTTCAACTGTTTTAGTTCAAGAAATCGATGCCAAACGAATGAGATATAATTTCCAAGGTGACTAGGTTCAAGTCAAAAGAGATATATGATCAATAGATATCTAAATTGAATGTTTACAAGTTGTGATTGACTTTTAGAATCAAATAGAATTCACTGTCAAAAGAAAACTTACTTTGATTGTTAACTGAGGAAGACTCAGAATCAACAAGATCAAATGACATAGAAGCACGAAAATGATTTGTCAACTATTAAACCATGATATGAGAAAAATTAATGCGTTGACATTTATTGAATTGCAAGGATACACCGAAATACAACAGAGTTTGTATATCATTGTCTTAATACATAATTGCATTAAGACTATTTTCTATGATGAGTTAAACGAAATATATACGTGGATTTGAATGATTCGTATGATTATGATTAGTCCAAGCTACAAGTTTATATCAATGTCGCAAGGTGTTGAAATGATTGAAATAGCTCAATAATTACGGTGACCGAACAAGTTCACCGTTTTCTTAATCAACTGAAAGTTTTAATGAAGAAAATTTCAAATAAATTATATAGGATTTTCAACTGATGATGAAAGACCAAATGAATATCATAGATTTTTCGATTAATGATGAAAGAAACGTTAAGAGGTACACCGAAGTATAATACGAATTTGTGTACTCTTATCTTAACACATAATTGTATTAAGACGGTTTAAGATAATGAACCAACAGAAATTAAATAAATAAATCCGTACATCAGATGTGAAAACGAGATTAGCGCAAGCTTCAAATTAAAGAAACGCCACAACAAGGTGTCGTAACCAAAAACAGGTTTTAATGAAGATGAAGACCAAACAAGTCTATTATGGTTCTGAATAGATGAAGTACTTGACATGATGCATTTATTTTATAAACTTTGATTTGTACTAGGGTTAAATAATAACTTAACTTAGATATTACATATCAGCGATTACATCTTGAATCATTTCTGCTTCTTGCGTAGTAAGTACGAATGCACGCACGTTCTTCTTAGCTCCGTCTGTTGTTCTGGCCTTGTTGTCGGGTGCTTTTGCCAGTTTCGGGCAATATGGTTTGATGTGTCCTGTATCTCCGCAATTGTAAAAAATATTAGTTTTCCTTCTACATTCTTCCTCTATATGCCCGGCCATCTTGCAGAAATCACAGTAGGGAGTATTCCTAAAACGACATCTTCCTGAATGCTTTTTGTTACGGCTTCTGCAGATAGGTTGCTCCAATGACGGTTCAGTTCCTGTCTTCTTGAATTCTTGGGAAATTTTCTGGGCTAACTCTTTCTTCTTGTTTTCTTCTTTTGTGCGGATTAGTCCATCTGTCAGGGTGTTAGCTAGTTCAACAGCTTCTTCAATAGTCTGTGGTCTAGCGGCCTTCACCAGGTCTCGGATTTCACTAACTAATCCACAAATATAATGAGAAATTAATACGGGTTCTGGCGAAGCCAGAGTTGGTACCATTCTTGCATATTCCAAGAACGTTGTCGTATATTCACGACAATTCACATCTATCATTTTATGAAAACGAAGCTCGAATCGAGCCGAGCTTGAGCCCGAGCTCTTATAAGTTAATCGAGCTCGAGCTCGAGCCTGGTTAAGCTCGGGCTCGTCTCGGGTCGGTTGCACCCCTAGCGTTTATAAAGTGTTTGCGTTGTGTGTTGTGTTTGATATAGAACGTATGTAACACCCAAAAGTGCGTTAAACGAAAATGGGTTCGAGTATACTCACAGTGTGTGTTTAACAAGTAAACACAATCTGGATTGGACTGAAGAGAGCGTGTCGGGTCAGCCTGTGCATGGAAACAGAAGCATAAGTCTTCCTCAGGGTTGAATGGTCGTAAACAAAATATCGAGCATGTTGAGTGTTCAACAGGTGTCACAGACCCCGACCCCACCTTGGGAGCGTGAGCCGTGAACCAGCCAGATGGTATCGGTGTTTATTAATTACGCAGCGGAAAAATTTTCATCAGGATCGTAGTTAGGAAATAATTTCAGAATTTGTAAAACACCAAACTTTTAATATGTGCTTAAAATCATATTTAATTCAATTGTTTTTATAGGGATAAACCCAAATAAATAAAATATAAATTTCTTCTTTTATTCAGGTATTTATAGCCAATTTATTTAAGCCTTCAGTGCTCCATAGCTGGCTTCTATTATATTTACAGCAAATTACTTGAAACGTGTTTTGAAAACATTTTATCAGTAATAAATACTGGCGAGTTCATTCCATTTTTATAAAATATATTGTTATACTTTACATCATCAAGGTTTTTATATTTACCCAACTCAATCCGTATTGGTCACATGGTGGCAGTTTCGATGTGACAGTGGTCATATCACTCATTGGCACACTTTCGTCCAACAGTGAATTTATCAAGTAATAGATATAAAATATATCTTATTATGATTCAATGGTATCGGTCACTAGGCGATTCCCGTGACGGTGGTCAAATCACTGTTGATCATTCTTTCAACTAGTTACTCTGGTCATATCACTGTTGATCGTTCTTTCAACTAGTGATTCTGGTCATAACACTTTTGATCGTTCTCTCAACTAGTGCATTTGGTCATGTCACTGTTGATCATTCTCCCAACTAGTGACTCTGGTCATATTTCTGGTCATATCACTGTTGATCATTCTCTCAACTAGTGACTCTGGACTTAGTAGTGTCCCGTGACATTACTTTGATAATTATATTTTCTATGAAACCAAACCACTTAGCCCAGAAAATGAAATATATCATTTTCTGTCAAACTAATAGCTATAGCTTATCAAATATAATATATTAATATTATTATTTAATATATTAACGTGACTAAGACTAAAAATATAATCTTAGTATAGTAGAATATATTATTTTTTACTATTTTATTATGGTATACATTTATGAACTAAACATTAATTTATAATGTAAATAGTAATTTAGGTTTATTAAATATATTTTCTTTAATATATATTTTAATAATGATTAATAAAACTCCATTTTATATACACATCATTTAGATTTATTTCAATCATACATTAAATTTATTAATGATTTAATGTTAAAATAATATTATTATAGGCTATGGCTACTGGGGCACAGTCCCCCCTGTGATTGTGGTCATGTTACTATTGGCTAACTTTTCGGCCAATAGTAACGAGGGTCAAGTAATGTATTAAATATAATAACCCAGTTCAACTTTATCCCTACGTCACGAGACAGAACCCCAACGAACTTAGTCGGGCAGAGCCTTGACATGCGTTATGTGGCTCCAGATCAATCGGAAAAGGGTATCAGTGATCAGGGGTTAAAACACTTAAAACCGGGCAGGGCATTATTATTTATTAAATAAATAATAAATATTTTTAAAGAGAGAGGAAGTTGGCGAATTTTAGAGAGAGAGCTATCGAGAGGAACTGAACAGATTGAAATTTCAGCTTTTACCTGTGATTTATGCTAGTAGCTCAGCTTGAATTTTACGCCACTTCAGTACACGTACCCACTTACTCTATACATATGCTTTAATATTATTGGTGAAATTTTCAATCTTTTCAAAGGATACGTGTAAGCATGCAACAAATTTCAAATGTAACATTATTTTATTTATTTATTATTTATATATTATAATTAATTTAACTGCTTCACTTATTTGGCGCGTATAACTTCTAAAATATGATGTTTTATAAAATAATGAATATGTCATTAGAATGAGAATATTTGTATCTACATTTTGAACCAAGTTTCATTAAAAACGGAGTAGGTTCAAATATACTGTATTTTTATAATTTAATTATTAAACGGTTTCTAGGCCAGTCTAGATACTTCATATTTCTAACAGTCAACTTACCTGTAATCTACATGTCTATTGATATAAGTTTTTATATACTTTTATTTTAATAGAAAGGTCAACCATATATAGGCCAATTAGTTAGCATAACATTACAACCAACTATATATAAAATAGTTTTTAAAACTATTTGGGTCGACTAATTATATTAAAAATAAAACTAGTTACTAGTGGTTAGTAAATTTAAACAACCTATAATTCTTATATGAAAAAAAATAGAAACGTTACATCCTCCCCACCTTGTTTTAAATCTCGTCCTCGAGATTTGGGCTACGATGTCTTCTTAATGTTATGTCTTAATCGATAAGAAAAATATTAAGGTAAATGGTACAGAATTAAGACATCAAATTTTGAGAATAAGAGTTGTACAATAAATAGGACTTAATAGTTCAACTGTTTTAGTTCAAGAAATCGATGCCAAACGAATGAGATATAATTTCCAAGGTGACTAGGTTCAAGTCAAAAGAGATATATGATCAATAGATATCTAAATTGAATGTTTACAAGTTGTGATTGACTTTTAGAATCAAATAGAATTCACTGTCAAAAGAAAACTTACTTTGATTGTTAACTGAGGAAGGCTCAGAATCAACAAGATCAAATGACATAGAAGCATAAAAATGATTTGTTAACTATTAAACCATGATATGAGAAAAATTAATGCGTTGACATTTATTGAATTGCAAGGATACACCGAAATACAACAGAGTTAGTATATCATTGTCTTAATACATAATTGCATTAAGACTATTTTCAATGATGAGTTAAACGAAATATATACGTGGATTTGAATGATTCGTATGATTATGATTAGTCCAAGCTACAAGTTTATATCGACGCCGCAAGGTGTTGAAATGATTGAAATAGCTCAAAAATTACGGTGACCGAACAAGTTCCCCGTTTTCGTAATCAACTGAAAGTTTTAATGAAGAAAATTTCAAATAAATTATATAGGATTTTCAACTGATGATGAAAGACCAAATGAATATCATAGATTTTTCGATTAATGATGAAAGAAACGTTAAGAGGTACACCGGAGTATAATACGAATTTGTGTACTCTTATCTTAACACATAATTGTATTAAGACGGTTTAAGATAATGAACCAACAGAAATTAAATAAATAAATCCGTACATCAGATGTGAAAACGAGATTAGCGCAAGCTTCAAATTAAAGAAACGCCACCACAAGGTGTCGTAACCAAAAACAGGTTTCAATGAAGATGAAGACCAAACAAGTCTATTATGGTTCTGAATAGATGAAGTACTTGACAGGATGCATTTATTTTATAAAATTTGATTTGTACTAGGGTTAAATAATAACTTAACTTAGAAATTACATATCAGCGATTACGTCTGGAATCATTTCTGCTTCTTGCGTAGTAAGTACGAATGCACGCACGTTCTTCTTAGCTCCGTCTGTTGTTCTGGCCTTGTTGTCGGGTGCTTTGCCAGTTTCGGGCAATATGGTTTGATGTGTCCTGTTTCTCCGCAATTGTAAAAAATATTAGTTTTCCTTCTACATTCTTCCTCTATATGCCCGGCCATCTTGCAGAAGTCACAGTAGGGAGTTTTCCTAAAACGACATCTTCCTGAATGCTTTTTGTTACGGCTTCTGCAGATAGGTAGCTCCAATGACAGTTCAGTTCCTGTCTTCTTGAATTCTTGGGAAATTTTCTGGGCTAACTCTTTCTTCTTGTTTTCTTCTTTTGTGCGGATTAGTCCATCTATCAGGGTGTTAGCTAGTTCAACAGCTTCTTCAATAGTCTGTGGTCTAGCAGCCTTCACCAGGTCTCGGATTTCACTAACTAATCCCCAAATATAACGAGAAATTAATACGGGTTCTGGCGAACCCAGAGTTGGTACCATTCTTGCATATTCGAGGAACGTTGTCGTATCTTCACGACAATTCACATCTATCATTTTATGATTTAAGAACTTGTTAGCCATTCGTTCCTTTTCATAAGGAGGACAAAATTTCCTTTCTGTCATTTCCTTGAATTTTTCCCAGTTCATGGCATAAGCCATGTCACTTCCTTTTGCCTGAAGAATTGTATTCCACAATTCTAAGGCTTCTTCCTTAAAGAGGTTGGACGCATACATCACCTTATCTTCTTTGGCACATTTGCTGATTTTAAGAACAACTTCCGTCTTTTCCAACCATTGCAAAGCAGCCGTGGCTCCTTCACTGCCGGAGAACTCAGTTGGTTTACAAGCTAGAAATTCTTTGTAGGTACACCCGAGAGTCATCGCCTTCATTTTCTTGGGAAATGGGGTTTTAATAATATCATCATTGCCTCCATTGACACTATGGCTAAAACTGTCGTCGCGAGTATGCTTGCTACTCACAACTTTGGTGGGTTCTACGGGGTTTTTAACGGCTTTAATTATTAAAGGTATAGCATTAGCTATTCCTTGAGCTATCATATTTTCTATAGCATTTTTATCCGAAGGATTTTCATTATTAGCATGAAATTCTGGATTATGTGATACTTCATTCGACATCTGAATTATACACATTTTCAATTATTAATATCCCAGAATAATTAAAACAAAATAATACTTCCAGGAATCATATGTGCATATCTACATATATATATTCATATATTTAAATCTACAAAAATAACACATATGTTATTTTGTATTAATTTCCTAACTTTATTGTATCAGATTAGGTATTAAAATAACACCTAAATAGCTTAAACAAGTGGCTCTGATACCACCTTCTGTCACAGCCCCCGACCCCACCCTGGGAGCGGGAGCCGTGAACCAGCCAGATGGTATCGGTGTTTGTTAATTATGCAGCGGAAAATTTTTCATCGGGATCGTAGTTAGGAAATAATTTCAGAGTTTGTAAAACACCAAACTTTTAATATGGGCTTAAAACCATATTTAATTCAATTGTTTTTATAGGGATAAACCCGAATAAATAAAATATAAATTTCTTCTTTTATTCAGGTATTTATAGCCACTTTATTTAAGCCTTCAGTGCTCCATAGCTGGCTTCTATTATCTTTACAGCAAATTACCTGAGACGTGTTTTGAAAACATTTTATCAGTAATAAATACTGGCGAGTTCATTCCATTTTTATAAAATATATTGTTATACTTTACATCATCAAGGTTTTTATATTTATTTATATTTACCCAACTCAATCCGTATTGGTCACATGGTGGCAGTTTCGATGTGACAGTGGTCATATCACTTATTGGCTCACTTTCGTCCAACAGATAATTTATCAAGTAATAGATATAAAATATATCTTATTATGATTCAATGCTATCGGTCACTAGGCGATTCCCGTGACGGTGGTCAAATCACTGTTGATCATTCTTTCAACTAGTGACTCTGGTCATATCACTGTTGATCATACTTTCAACTAGTGATTCTGGTCATAACACTGTTGATCGTTCTCTCAACTAGTGCATTTGGTCATGTCACTGTTGATCATTCTCTCAACTAGTGACTCTGGTCATATTTCTGGTCATATCACTGTTGATCATTCTCTCAACTAGTGACTCTGGACTTAGTAGTGTCCCGTGACATTACTTTGTCAATTATATTTTCTATGACACAAAACCACTTAGCCCAGAAAATGAAATATATCATTTTCTGTCAAACTAATAGCTATAGCTTATCAAATATAATATATTAATATTATTATTTAATATATTAACGTGACTAAGACTAAAAATATAATCTTAGTATAGTAGAATATATTATTTTTGACTATTTTATTATGGTATACATTTATGGAGTAAACATTAATTTATAATGTAAATAGTAATTTAGGTTTATTAAATATATTTTCTTTAATATATATTTTAATAATGATTAATAAAGCTCCATTTTATATACACATCATTTAGATTTATTTCAATCATACATTAAATTTATTAATGATTTAATGTTAAAATAATATTAGTTATAGGCTATGGCTACTGGGGCACAATTCCCCCTGTGATTGTGGTCATGTTACTATTGGCTAACTTTTTGGACAATAGTAACGAGGGTCAAGTAATGTATAAAACCTCCCATATCGGCAGTTATTACAGAATATAAAAATTTAATCACTGTGATTGTGGTCATGTTACTATTGGCTAACTTTTTGGCCAATAGTAACGAGGGTCAAGTAATGTATAAAATCTCTCATACCGGCAGTTATTACAGAATATAAAAATTTAATCGCTGTATAAAACCTCCCATACCGGCAGTTATTAAGTATAACTGGTAAACATTTAGGATTTTGGAAAACATTTTTAAATATAATTGTATCACAAAAAGGTGATAAAAAGGAGAATGATTCACTTTGTAACTTTAGGGTTCAACTAGAAAGCCTACTGGTAGAATCTTGGGTATAACTTCGGAGCTATTTTAAATATATACATATATATATATATATATATATATATATATATATATATATATTTGCACTCGCCTTAAATATAATAACCCAGTTCAACTTTATCCCTACGTCACGAGACAGAGCCCCAACGAACTTAGTCGGGCAGAGCCTTGACATGTGTTATGGGGCTCCGGATCAATCGGAAAAGGGTATCAGTGATCAGGGGTTAAAACACTTAAAACGGGGCAGGGCAATATTATTTATTAAATAAATAATAAATATTTGTAGAGAGAGAGGAAGTTGGCGAATTTTAGAGAGAGAGAGATATCGAGTGGAACTGAACAGATTGAAATTTCAGCTTTTACCTGTGATTTATACTAGTAGCTCAGCTTGAATTTTACGCCACTTCAGTACACGTACCCACTTACTCTATACATATGCTTTAATATTATTGGTGAAATTTTCAATCTTTTCAAAGGATACGTGTAAGCATGCAACAAATTTCAAATGTAACATTATTTTTTTTATTTATTATTTATATATTATAATTAATTTAACTGCTTCACTTATTTGGCGCGTATAACTTCTAAAATATGATTTTTTATAAAATAATGAATATGTCATTAAAATGAGAATATTTGTATCTACATTTTGAACCAAGCTTCATTAAAAACGGAGTAGGTTCAAATATACTGTATTTTTATAATTTAATTATTAAACGGTTTCTAGGCCCGTCTAGATACTTCATATTTCTAACAGTCAACTTACCTGTAATCTACTTGTCTATTAATATAGGTTTTTATATACTTTTATTTTAATAGAAAGGTCACCCATATATAGGCCAATTAATTAGCATAACATTACAACCAACTATATATAAAATAGTTTTTAAAACTATTTGGGTCGACTAATTATATTAAAAATAAAACTAGTTACTAGTGTTTAGTAAATTTAAACAACCTATAATTCTTATATGAAAAAAAATAGAAACGTTACAACAGGCTATCCGACGGATGGGTCTAGTCCATCCGGAAGGATGGTCATCCGGACGGATGGCCATTCGGGCGAATAGTCTGTGAATCGTTAGAATTTTCGAAGTTTAGATTTAAAATGTTTTAACAGTTGAGGCAACAAAATTAGATAACGGATATTACTAGTGGTCAGATCATCCGGGAAGATGGTCATCTAGACGGATAGCCGTTCGGGTGGATGGTCTGTGGTTGAAGTTTGTAAAACTTTTCTTTAAACAACGGTTTTGGTTAACGGAGATGGTGTGACGACGTGTCAAGCAACGGAAAACTACCAGATCCAGTCCATTCGTCCGGATGGGCTCTGCCTATTCTGAGAAACGGGCTGTCCTTGATGAAGTTTCATGTTTGACCCGTTAATTGGTCCATCTCTTTTGTGGGAATTAATTTCCGAGCTGGCTTTCGACTATAGAAAGAGTCGAGAGTCTGACCGGGTCCTGATTCCTTCGGTATTGTGTAAAAATTGAAAAGGAGTTTAGAAATAAGTTGAGAAACGTTGAAATCCTTCATAACTTGATCCCATCTCAAATGAATGATGCTCCACAACAGTTTACCTAAGCAAATTGAGTGGAAACCATCTCCGAGATGGCTAGAATCAATGGTTTTTTAGAAAAAGTTAAAGTGTGCATGTGTGTGAGTGTGATTTGATGAAGAAGATGGAGTAGAAGTGATTAGAGATGAAGATTGAGGAAGATTTGAGGGAACAAGCTTACAAAAAGGCCTTGAATCGCGTCTGGAACTTGGGAGCGGATGGGGTATCAAAGTGTTAGAATGAGGGTGTACGGCGGGTATTTATAGGGGGATGGCAAGGTTTAAGTCGGTGCGAGTGGCAGTGTCCAGATGGCTCCATCCGGACGGATGGTCATCTAGGCGGATGGCCATTCGGACGGTCGGGTTTGCGTTTGTTAGTTTTCCAACCTTGGTTCGTTTTTTAAGCGTTGCGTTGCATTAATCGAGTTGCGAGCGAGCATTTGAGCGTATAAGCGTTGCGTTGATAACCACATAACATTCTAAACAAGTAATCACACAATTAATACACATAATATAAACAATCTGCGTTTCGAGTTTGCGTTGAGTTTGTGTCGTGATAGCGTTTAAGTAACAAACGTTATAAATAGCGTTTAAAATGCGACAATCGTGATTAAGTAAGCGTTGTAATATGCGTTTAAAATGCGCTGAAAATATAGTTTAACCCATAGCACTAATCAAATCTTGAGAGTGCAAGCGGTTCGAAAGAAATGACAGTGACACGTAATGATCCGAAAAGTTGGGTTGTTACAGCCTCCCCTACTTTAGGAAATTTCATCCCGGAATTAAGGAGCAGGTGTAACAAAGAGTTGTGGATATTTAGTTTTCATGTGACTTTCGAGTTCCCAAGTGAATGGGAGAGCATCGAACCTTCACTATGGGAATGGGAGAGCATCGAAATTTCTTGGTCTCTCGATCCATGATCTCTACCTGCTTTTCCACTAGGAATGGCAATGGGCCGGGTTTGGGCCGGGTATTAGTAATCCCAGGCCCGTACCCGGTTCTAATTCTTTGGCCCATACCCGGCCCGTTACCCGTCGGGTATCGGGCTTACCCGCGGGTATCGGGTATACCCGTTAATTTCTTAAAAATATCCGTTGGGACAAATGTGCAATTTTTACTTTGATGTTTATATAATTTACAATTTTAATAACTATAACAAATGAAAATATGATTAAATACTTTCTTATCATATTCAGACCACATATACCAAACTAAATCAAAACGATTACTTAATTAATTAATTAATTGTATTAGGACCACCTAATTGCATAAACATCCACATAATAAAGGGTGCTAGCTTCCATATCCAATATACATGCTCAAAAATAATATATTTGTTCACTTAATAAGCTTATACTTGCAAAAAAATAAGCTAGTACTTGCATATCCATATGAAGTACTAGCTTCCATATCCAATATAATTTTAAAGAGATTACTACCGGTCAAGAGAAGACTAGACCCTAGTACTATAGAGAAGGTAATAAGTGCATGTACTAAGTTCATATATATGGAAATTTATATTATGATACTTTCGAGTATTATTCGGGTAAATGGGCCAAACATCGGGCCGAGTATCAGGCGGGTATCACTAAATCCCATACCTGTACCCGTACCCGAATTTTTTCCCTTCTTAAGCCCATACCCGGCCCATACCCATCGGGCCTCGGGTATACCGGCCCGTATGTTTCGGGTTTCGGGTAAACCCGTCGGGCTTGGACTTTTTTGCCATCCATATTTTCCACAAAGTGAAGAGTTTCGTTGACTTGCAAATCTTCGAGAGGTACGTGAAGATTTTCTTCAGCAAGGCACTTCTTGAGGTTTGAGACGTGGAAAGTCGGGTGTATGTTGCTGAGTTCCTCTAGTAACTCGATTCGGTAGGCCACTTTGCCAATTCTTTCCAGAATCTTAAAGGGACCCACGCATCGTGGCGCTAGCATCCCTTTCTTGCCGAATCGGATCACCCCCTTCCAAGGTGAAACCTTTAGGAGTACGTGATCACCAACTTCGAACTCAAGGGGCTTGCGGCGTTTATCGACTTAGCTCTTTTGATGACTCCGAGCTTTCAAGAGATTGTCTCTTATCTAGTGGATCTTGTCAGTCGTTTCTTGTAGTAACTCAGGACCGGTGATTTGAGCGTCTCCGATCTCGTGCCATACAATAGGCGATCGGCATTTTCTACCATATAATGCCTAAAAGAGTGCCATTTAAATACTAGCGTGATAACTGTTATTGTACGAGAATTCTACTAAAGGTAAATGCGAGTCCAAATTACCACAAAAATCTATAACGCACGAACGAAGCATGTCTTCAAGGGTGCGGATCGTGTGCTCAGTCTGACCGTCGGTCTGGCGATGGAATGCGGTACTACGATTGAGAGTCGTACCGAGAGCGGCTTGGAATGTCTCCCAGAGACGCGAGATAAATTGACCACTGCGGTCAGAGATGATGTCATGAGGCGTCCCGTGTCGACAAATGACTTCGTCGGTAGAGATTCGTGCTAATCGTTCTACCTTGAAGTCTTCTCGTATCGGTAAGAAAGAGCGGATTTCGTAAGGCGATCAACGATAACTTAAATGCTATCGTGACCTGATGGCATAAGAGGAAGTTTCGTAATAAAGTCCATAGCTATACTCTCCCATTTCCACATCGGTATCTCGGGTTGTTCGAGTAAGCCAGAGGGTCGTTGGTGTTCGGCCTTAGCTTTCGAGCAAGTTAGGCATTTTGAAACGTATAGAGCGATCTCCTTCTTCATTCCCGGCCACCAATACCTGGCACAGAGGTCCTGGTACACCTTGTCGGCACCAGGGTGAATCGAATATCGGGATTTGTGGGCTTCAGTCAGCAAAATCTCTCAGAGATTATTGCGACTAGGGATCCAAATACGGCCGAGATGGTGAAAGATACCGTTCGGTTTATTCACTAACTGGTTTTCGGTTCCACATATTCTTTCTTCCTTCAGAGTGTTCTTAAGAAAATAAGCGTGTTGAGTATCGCGAATGAGGGCTTCGAGGTTATGTTGGGCATGGACATTAGGAACACTATGCAGATAGCTTCGTCGGCTAAGAGCGTTAGCAACGACATTTGCCTTGCCTGGGTGGTAGCGTATCTCGCATTCATAATCGTTGAAAAGTTCAACCCATCTGCGTTGGTGTATGTTCAGTTCCTTCTGGTTCAAGATATGTTGTAGGCTTTTATGGTCGGTGAAGACCGTACACTTGGTACCGTAAAGGTAGTGTCGCCAAATCTTCAACGCAAAAACAACTGCACCTAGTTTGAGATCGTGGGTTGTGTAGTTCTTCTCGTGGACATTGAGTTGTCGAGACACATACGCGATAACCTTGTCTCGTTGCATAAGGACACAACCAAGACCTAGGTTAGAGGCATCACAATAAACAACAAAATCATCGTTTCCCTCGGGAAGTGCAAGGACGGGAGCGTTGCAAAGCATAAACTTAAGAGTTTGAAAGGCATCCTCTTGTTCGGTTCCCCAAATAAAAGGTTCGTCTTTATGCGTTAGGGCAGTGAGAGGAACAACGATTTTAGAGAAATCAGCGATAAATCGACGGTAATAACCCGCCAATCCGAGAAAATAACGAATTTCGGACGGAGATTTCAGTGTAATCCAACTCTTGACAGCTTTTATCTTTGAGGGATCGACGTGAATTCCTAGACTGTTAACGATGTGACCGGGGAATTGAACCTCCTCGAGCCAAAATTCACACTTGGAGAACTGGCGCAGAGGCGATTTCCTTGGAGAAGCTCAAGAACTAAACGAAGGTGTTGCGCATGCTTGGCTCTCGACTTCGAGTAGATAAGAATATCATCGATAAACACGATAACGAAACAATCCAAGAAGGGTTTACACACACGGTTCATCAAATCCATGAAGACTGCAGGTGTGTTTGCGAGACCAAAAGGCATGACAACGAATTCGTAATCGCCATAACGGGTACGGAAAGCGGTTTTCGGGATGTCTTGCTCCTGAATACGTAGTTGATGATAACCAGAACGTAGGTCGATATTAGAGAAACAGGTAGCACCTTGCAGTTGATCAAATAAGTCGTCGATTCGGGGTAGAGGGTAGTGATTCTTGATAGTAAGCTTGTTGAGTTCCATATAATCGATGCACATTTGGAACGATCCATCCTTCTTTTTCACAAAAAGGACAGGTGCGCCCCAAGGAGATGTGCTAGGGCGTATGAAGCCTTTATTAAGTAATTCCTGGAGGGTAATTGTCACGGCCCTCGGCCTGGTGTTACCCGTTCCAGAAGCAGCGAGACAAAAACCCGTGGTATTTATTTAATTTGGCAGCGGAATTATTGACAGGATCTTTTAAACTTGAAAATGCCCAATTATTTTATTTCACAATTTGGGAATAACACCCATAATTTACAATAAAAGTGATTTCACTGGGAAATCCATGTTTTTACAAAAACATGTTTCTTTATTTTTATTGAGCCACCTCTTCAAGCTTGTAATGCTACATAGCACTTTTTCCTTGATTCACAGTAGGTCACCTGAAACATGTTCAAAAAGGTTTTATCAGCGGGGAAATACTGGCGAGTCATTCAATTTGCACAAAAGACGCATTGTTATCAATTTACAGCATTAAGGGTTTTTATATTTGCCCTTATCATATAATTATCTGGTTCAGCTGTCACTCGACCGAATCTATGACTGTGGACATATCACTAATTAGGCTCGCCCACCTAAAGTGATAAATCGTTAGTAGTAATGTGCACAAAACCCCCATATACTGCCAGTAATTAAAGATTAGCAAAGACTTAATCACTGCAAAGTATAACTGGAAAACATTTAGGGTTTTGTAAAATAATTTGATAAAAAGAGAATGACTCACATTGCAAGTTTAGTTGGACAGAACCTTGCCTACTGATTTAGCCTTGTAACCTAGTTAAATAACAATGCACACGAAACTAGGTCAGTAACTTAATACAACATTTACGATAAACTCACGAAATCAAAACCCTCACGATGAATGACAAAGTATAGCCCAAATACGGGCAGTACTTAAACATCCATCGGATCAGTTTCAATCGATCGGACATTGTATCGTAGCAGTGATCGAGTTAATACCCTGTACTCGTAGCAGCGTTTCCCTACTTAAAACTTCGAATTTAGGCAGTATACTTCGTTTTTGATCAAAACTTTCGAACAAAGAAGCAAGTCCCAGGGCCAGGCAATTTATAGCAACTTTTCAAGTTTTACGCGGCTCGCGTAAACTTTAACAAGGTCTTACGCGGCCCGCGAGGGCCCCCTAGTCTACGTGTAGGGCTAGCGTGTCACAGGTAGGTTTGCCACGTGTGCGACACGTGGCTTAAACGCTTATCCGGAGATTTTATAAGTTGTCGTGGCCCGCATAGCCTTACCTTATGGCTTACACCATGAAAACCAAAAATCTGATTTTTCTTGATTTTTGTTATGGATTAGGGTTTTAGGGGTCCGGGATACTACTTACGGGTCATTTTGGGACATTTTTGCAGGTCCTTACATCCTCCCCACCTTATTTAAAATCTCGTCCTCGAGATTTACTGAAATAAGTGAGGATACTTTCGCTTCATTTCTGATTCTAGCTCCCAGGTATACTCAGGTCCTCTTTTTGAAATCCACTTGACTTTGACTAGTACCAATCTTTTGTGTTTGAGAAACTTGACCTTTCTGTCTTCTATTTGGAGTGGTTTCTCAACAAATTTTAGCTTTTCGTTTACCTCTATATCTTGAGGAGGTATTACCAGGGATTCGTCTGATAAACATTTCTTGAGGTTGGATATATGAAAGACGTCGTGTACTCCAGCTAGTTCTTCTGGTAGTTGTAAACGATAGGCAACCGGTCCTATACGTTGGATTACTGGGAAGGGTCCTACGTATCTTGAACTTAGCTTTCCTTTCTTACCGAACCGAATGACTCCCTTCCAAGGAGAAACTTTCAAGAGTACCTTATCTCTGACTTGAAATTCCAATGGCTTGCGTCGATTGTCTGCATAACTCTTCTGGCGATCTCGAGCCGTTTTCAGTCTTTCCTTGATTTGAGTTATCTTGTCGGTAGTTTCTTGTACGATTTCAGGACCTGATAATTGACTTTTTCCTATTTCTGCCCAACAAACTGGAGTTCTGCACTTTCGTCCATACATTGCTTCGAATGAGGCAGCTTCAATGCTTGCATGATAACTATTATTATACGAGAATTCGATTAAGGGTAGGTGGTCATCCCAGTTTCCACCAAAATCTATTACATATGCCCTGAGCATGTCTTCCAGGGTTTCGATCGTCCTTTCACTTTGTCCATCTGTTTGGGGATGGTAAGCTGTACTTAAATTTAATCGCGTCCACATGGCTTCTTGGAAACTTGTGCAGAAATGTGAAGTGAAGCGACTATCCCTATCCGATACAATAGAGAGTGGGACTCCATGCAAAGATACCACCTCGTCCACGTATAACTTTGCCAACCTTTCCATACTAAAGGTTTCTTTCATTGGCAGGAAAGTGAGCTGATTTGGTTAATCGATCCACAATTACCCAAATTGCGTCGTTACTTTTCCTAGTTTTAGGCAATTTAGTAACAAAATCCATTGTTATTAGTTCCCATTTCCATACAGGCATTTCTAGTTGTTGGAGTAATCCTGAAGGTTTCTGGTGTTCTGCCTTAACTTGTGAACAAGTTAGACACTTAGAAACATATCTAGATATATCCTTTTTCATTCCTATCCACCAGAAGTTATTCCTTAAATCTTGGTACATCTTATTATTACCAGGATGCACGGTATACCTAGATTTACGGGCTTCCTCTAAAATCTTATTTCTTAACTCTCCCTACTTAGGTACTCAAATTCTTTTCTTGTGGAATCTCCAAATTCCATCAGCCCCTTGCTCCAAATCTTTTATTCTTCCTTTCATTCCTTCAGCATCATCGTTAATTGCTCTTTCTTGAACATTCTTTAGTTGTTCCATTAGGTCTAATTATAAACTTTATCTAAGAGCACGAACTCGCTTTTGCTTTTCATGATACTTACGACTTAGGGCATCTGCAACTACATTTGCCTTTCCTTCATGATATTGAATATCATAATCGTAGTCACTTAGAATTTCCATCCGTCTTCTTTGCCTCATGTTTAATTCTTTTTGCCCAAATATGTACCTTAAACTCTTGTGATCCGTATAGACTGTAAACTTACTTCCATACAGATAGTGCCTCCAAATCTTAAGGGTAAAAATTATTGCTCCTAATTCTAAGTCATGAGTCGTATAATTTTCTTCGTGCTTTTTCAATTGCCTTGAGGCATACGGAATTACCTTTTTGCGTTGCATCAACAAACCTCCTAATCCTAGTTTAGAAGCATCACAATAAACTTCAAAATCTTCTGTCCCTTCCGGTAAGGCTAGAATTGGAGTACTTGTTAATCTTTGCTTTAAAATCATAAAAGCCTCTTCTTGCCTAGGTCCCCATTCAAACTTAACTGTTTTACAGGTTAGCTTAGTTAATGGTACCGCTATCTTAGAGAAATCCTTAATGAAGCGCCTATAGTACCCAACTAATCCTAGAAAACTTCTAACTTCCGTAGCTGATTGCAGGACCTTCCATTTGGTGATTGCTTCTATCTTAGAGGGATCTACGTGAATACCTTCGTGATTCACCATGTGACCTAAAAATTGCACCTCCTGTAGCCAAAATTCACACTTCGAGAATTTGGCGTAAAGATTTTCCTTTCTTAACAAAGTTAAGAGTGCATTCAGGTGCTCACAATGCTCTTTCTGACTTTTGGAATAAATAAGTATATCGTCGATAAAGACAATTATAAATTTATCCAAGTACGGTTTACAGATCCTATTCATCATGTCCATAAATGCTGCAGGAGCATTTGTTAATCCAAATAGCATGACTGTAAACTCATAGTGACCATACCTAGTTCTGAAAGCGGTTTTAGGTATGTCTTCTTCTTGTACCTTCAACTGATGATATCCTGAACGCAAATCTATCTTAGAAAAGTATCTAGCTCCTTGCAATTGATCAAAAAGATCATCAATCCTAGGCAATGGGTACCGATTCTTAATTGTAACCTTATTCAATTCCCTGTAATCAATACACATTCGCATTGAACCATCTTTCTTTTTCACAAACAATACTGGTGCTCCCCACGGAGATGAACTAGGTTGTATGAATCCTTTACTAAGCAATTCCTCTAACTGCTTTTTCAGTTCTAACATTTCAGTGGGTGCTAACCGATAGGGTGCTTTAGCTATGGGTGTAGTTCCAGGAATCAGATGAATTCTAAATTCTACCTCCCTATCTAGTGGTAATCCTGGTAGTTCTTCTGGGAATACATCCGAGTATTCTGATACTACATGAATTTCCTTAAGTTCCTTATCCTTAGTGCTAATGATTACCGAAATCATATACACTATTCCTTGCTTTCGTTCATAACTAGCAACTTTCATTACAGAAATGAACTTCATTGATTTACATGGCTTATCTCCTGTAACCAGGATTGTTTCTCCTGATGGTGTATGAATTTCTATGGAATTCTTATCACAGAGGATTCGAGCATGGTTGGCTACTAACCAATCCATTCCGAATACAACATCGAATCCAGCTAAATTTATAGGTAATAGGTTTGCAGAAAATTTATGACCTGAAAGTTCTATATTTTCTTTTTGCAAAATCGTATCTATGTTAACAGAATTCCCATTTGCCGTTTCTACTGTATAAATCTGCCTAAGTTTGGTTAAGGGTAGCTTAAGAGCTTGGCAGAAAGAAGTATTTATAAAACTTTGGTTTGCACCAGAGTCGAATAATACTTTCGCATAAATGTTGTGTACCAGAAACGTACCAGCTATTACGTCGGGAATCAGTTCGGCTTCCTGTGTGGTCAATTGGAAGGCTCTTGCGTTCTTCTTATTAGTTCCTTCAGCGGGTTTGGCCTTGTTATCTGCTGGTTTGACCAATTTAGGGCATTCTGGTCTGAAATGGCCAGCTTCTCCACAGTTGTAGTAGATCTTTAATTTCTTTTTGCATTCTTCCTCTCGATGGCCCGGAATTTTGAAGAAATTACAATTTTCTCTACATTTTCCAAAATGTTTCTTTTTTGCAATTCCCGCAAAATGGCGGGGTGGAAGAGGACCCAGTTCCCTTCCTCTTGAAGTTAGTATTATTACCCACACGAAATCCTTGGGTGATCTTTTGGGCTAACTCCTTTTTCCTGTTTTCTTCCCGCGTAAGCACCAGCCCGTCGGTCAAAGTATTGGCTAACTCCACTGCATCATCAATTGTGCGGGGTCTCGCAGCCTTGACGATGTCACGAATCTCGCTAATTAAACCCCAGATATAGCGAGAAATAAGTACCGGTTCTGGCGAAGCCAGAGTTGGTACAATTCTGGCATATTCGAAGAATTTCGAAGTATACCCTCGACAATCAACATCCACCATTCGATGGCTCAGGAACTTATTCACCATTTGTTCCTTTTCATATTCGGGGCAGAATTTCCTTTCCACTAGACGCTTAAATTCTTCCCAACTCATGGCATAAGCCATGTCACTTCCCTTGGCTTGCAGTACCGTGTTCCACCATTCTAATGCCTCTTCCTTAAAAAGGTGAAAAGCATACATGACCTTATCCTCCTCGACACATTTACTTATTTTAATCACTGCCTCGGTTTTCTCCAACCAACACAGTGCAGCAGTTGCCTCTTCATTGCTTGCAAATTCAACAGGTTTACAGGCAAGAAATTCTTTATAAGTGCAACCAGGTGTTGCAACTTTCATTTTCTTAAGTATCGGGGCTTGAATCACGTTGTCATTATTGCCGCCTCCATTAATACTATTAATGAAATTATCGTCGCGTGTGCATTTACTGGGGTTGTCTTGTGAAGGCTCAATGGGACTTTTAACAACAGCGACGATTGCTGGGATATCATTTGCTATTCCCTGGGCGACTATATTCTCTATATCTTGCCTATTAAGAAAGTGATCTGCATTGCTTTGTTCGGATTGGTTAACTTCGTTAACGGGTTCATTACCAGCGTGTTCCATCTGATAATTAACAATATATAGAAGTCATTGGTACAAAATAAATAACAACCAAACGCAATAAAGTAATCACACACAATCATGTCAACACGTATAGCCAAAATTGTCAACTTTGCGACGTTAATATTTTTATATATTAGTAGGCATCCGTACACACCAGTTATATTACAAAAGTTTTATTTTAATTTATTTTACATGATTATATTTTTATTATTATTTTATTATTATTAAACACATAAGCACTCCACCATGCAACCACAATCAAGTGGCATCTCAGAAACGACGCTCCCTCTCGTCGTATTTCCATGAGATCTGTTCCCCCACTTCTCGGATTCGATTTCCTACGTTCACCAGTTCCTCACCATAGTGGCGGAGTTCAGCCAAGTTTTCTGTGCTCATAGGTGGGTTTGGTGCAGGCTCAGGGTCAAACTGGGGGAAATAGGTGTTAGGGTTATTCAAGAGATTATGAAATTGCCAGTCAGTGGTCCACCATTCTTCCAGCTCTCCTTGTAGGGGTCGGGGGTTGACAATAGGATCTGGGATAGCAGGTTCCAAATTCACTGGGAGTTGAGATTCAGCGGGGTAAATGAAGAGGTTTTCATTGGCAGGTCCGATGAGGTCGCTTTTGGCCAGTTTGCGATCCAGCTCCTCCCACGGTGGCATTTCCTTGGCTTGCCCTGAACTCTCCCCGATCTCCTTCCTTTGCCATTATCCTTTGGATCCTCAGTCTTTTTAACCTTCTGTGCCGCTGGTTTCTTCCTACGCCCACGTTTCCAGTCCAAGATCCTCCTTCTCTTTTTCGGCTTTGGTTTCTCCGGCGGTTGGGCCTGGAACACTATTGGCTCTTCAGTATCAGCCTGGTAGCCAGTGAAGATGCCGGTGGTATCCATATCTGTGCTATGGATAGAAATATTTAGGAGTGCCTCCGACAGTTCATTCATGCTGATCACACACATGAAGAAACACACACAACTTAAGTTAAAATTTTATTTATTGTAAATTAAGTTTCCACAAAATCACAGAATGGCAATTAGAAAAATTAAGTATTTCTAAATACTTAATTGACTTAAATCAGTGGCTCTGATACCACCTTTTTCTGTCACGGCCCCTGGCCCGGTGTTACCCGTTCCAGAAGCCGCGGGACAGAAACCCGTGGTATTTATTTAATTTGGCAGCAGAATTATTGACAGGATCTTTTAAACTTGAAAATGCCCAATTATTTTATTTCACAATTTGGGAATAACACCCATAATTTACAATAAAAGTGATTTCACTGGGAAATCTCTGTTTTTACAAAAACATGTTTCTTTATTTTTATTGAGCCACATCTTCAAGCTTGTAATGCTACATAGCACTTTTTCCTTGATTCACAGTAGGTCACCTGAAACATGTTTAAAAAGGTTTTATCAGCGGGGAAATACTGGCGAGTCATTCAATTTGCACAAAAGAAGCATTGTTATCAATTTACAGCATTAAGGGTTTTTATATTTGCCCTTATCATATAATTATCTGGTTCAGCTGTCACTCGACCGAATCTATGACTGTGGACATATCACTAATTAGGCTCGTCCACCTAAAGTGATAAATCGTTAGTAGTAATGTGCACAAAACCCCCACATACTGCCAGTAATTAAAGATTAGCAAAGACTTAATCACTGCAAAGTATAACTAGAAAACATTTAGGGTTTTGTAAAGTAATTTGATAAAAAGAGAATGACTCACATTGCAAGTTTAGTTGGACAGAACCTTGCCTACTGATTTAGCCTTGTAACCTAGTTAAATAACAATGCACACGAAACTAGGTCAGTAACTTAATACAACATTTACGATAAACTCACGAAATCAAAACCCTCACGACGAATGACAAAGTATAGCCAAAATACGGGCAGCACTTAAACATCCATCGGATCGGTTTCAATCGATCGGACATTGTATCGTAGTAGTGATCGAGTTAATACCCTGTACTCGTAGCAGCGTTTCCCTACTTAAAACTTCGAATTTAGGAAGTATACTTCGTTTTTGATCAAAACTTTCGAACACAGAAGCAAGTCCCAGGGCCAGGCAATTTATAGCAACTTTTCAAGTTTTACGGGGCCCGCGTAAACCTTAACAAGGTCTTACGCGGCCCGCGAGGGCCCCCTAGTCTACGTGTAGGGCTAGCGTGTCACAGGTAGGTTTTCTAAGTGTGCGAAATGTGGCTTAAACGCTTATCCAGAGATTTTATAAGTTGCCGCGGCCCGCGTAGCCTTACCTTATGGCTTACGCGGCCCGCGTGAAAACCAAAAATCTGATTTTTCTTGATTTTTGTTATGGGTTAGGGTTTTAGGGGTCCGGGATACTACTTACGGGTCATTTTGGGACATTTTTGCAGGTCCTTACAGTAGAGATTCTTGATAGTAAGCTTGTTGAGTTCCACCCAACGCCTCTGTCGCATGTTCAGTTCTTTTTGGTCAAAGATATGTTGAAGGCTCCTATGGTCAGTGAAAACCACACACATAGTACCATACAAGTAGTGTCGCCATATCTTTAATGCAAACACAACTGCACCAAGCTCCAGATCATGAGTAGTATAGTTTTTCTCATGTACTTTGAGTTAACGAGAGGCATAAGCAATAACCTTGTCTCGCTGCATGAGCACACAGCCCAAACCACGGTTCGAGGCATCGCAATATTCCACGAAATCATCATTCCCATCGGGTAGAGTCAGAATAGGGGCATTACACAAAAGAGTTTTAAGGGTTTGAAAAGATTCTTCTTGCTCGGGACCCCACGCAAAAGGTCTCTCCATCTGAGTCAACGAAGTGAGGGGAATGGCGATCTTAGAGAAGTCCGAAATGAATCGGCGGTAATAACCCGCCAATCCTAAGAAGGAACGAATCTCAGACGCAGACTTAGTCGTACTCCAATTCTTCACAGCTTCGATTTTAGACGGGTCAACATGAATACCTTGCTTACTAACGACGTGACCAAGAAATTGTACTTCATTAATCCAAAACTCACACTTAGAAAATTTAGCATACAGACGTTCACCACGTAAGAGTTCAAGCATCAAGCGCAAATGTCATGCATGATCAGCTTTAGTTTTAGAATAAATTAGAATATAATCAATAAAGACTATCACGAAGCGATCCAAATAGGGCTTACAAACACGATTCATGAGATCCATGAACACAGCGGGCGCGTTGGTCAATCCAAAAGGCATGACCACGAACTCGTAGTGTCCATAACGGGTACAAAATGCGGTCTTGGGTACATCATCTTCGAGAACTCGAAGCTGATGGTAACCAGAACGAAGATCGATTTTCAAGAAACAGGAAACGCCTTGTAGTTGGTCAAATAAATCATCGATACGGGGAAGGGGATAACGATTCTTAATGGTAAGCTTGTTAAGTTCACGGTAGTCGATGCACATACGGAACGAACTATCTTTCTTCTTGACGAATAGCACGGGAGCACCCCATGGGGAGGTACTTGGACGAATAAATCCCCTGTCGAGTAGTTCTTGAAGCTGACTAGATAACTCTTGCATCTCAGAAGGTGCAAGACGATACGGGGACTTGACGACAGGAGTCGCACCAGGTATGAGATCAATACGAAAATCGACGGATCTAGGAGGAGGAAGACCAGGTAGATCTTCAGGAAAGACATCGGGGAAATCACACACCACTGGAACATCGCTTATGTTCTTCCCCTTGCTCTTTTGTTCCACCACATGGGCCAAGAAAGCAAAGTTCTGTTTACGTAAGCATCTACTCGCTTGTGTGCATGACATCAGCCTCAGTCCTTTCGAAGGTCGGTCTCCACAGACATGCAAGATATCACCAGACAGTAGGGGTAAACGAACAAACTTCTCGTGATAAGCAATCTCAGCATGGTTCCTACGCAACCAATCCATACCGATAATGACATCAAAACTGCCCAATTGCATGGGTATTAGATCAATAGTAAACACGTGGTCGTTAAGAATCAAGGAGCAACCACGGAGAATAGAATCAACTAGAATAGACTTCCTATTGGCAATCTCCACCGAAAACGACTTAGGTAACATAGAGCGTGCACAGTTTAGTAAAGATTCAAATTCCATGGACACAAAACTTCTATCGGCACCAGTATCAAATAGGATCGAAGCATAAAGGTTATTCACAAGAAACGTACCATTAACGACGTCATTGTCGTTACGAGCCTGGTTAACATTGAGATTGAACTCTCATCCATGAGTGGCTGGCTGTTGAACCTGGTTCAGCTGAGGACACTGGTTATGAAGGTGAGTAGTATCTCCACATTTGTAGCATGCACGAACAGCGTTGACTGGCTTAGGATTCTGCGGAGGAGCTGGGAGAACTGGTAGGGCTGCTTCAGCTAGGGCTTGCTGAGGTTGCTGAGCTGGGTTAGCTTGACAACAATAGGGAGTCGTGTGACCATAGCGATTGCAGTTGGTGCACAAACGACATACAGAAGCAACAGGATGATGAAAATTACAAGTGGTACACTTGGGGTAAGACCCAATGTACTGCTTCTTAACTTCAGGGGCAGCATTGTTCTGAACGGTAGCAGTAGGAGCAGGCTTAGTAGCAGGATTCGCAGTAGGAACAATAGCATTGCATCCTGAACCCTGAGACTTTCTCCTCTTGTTCTTACTGCCACTTGGCTGCTGGGTAACTTGATGTGCAGACTTAGAGGGAGCAGGGTTAGCAAACTGTTTATCACGAACACGATTGTTGTTAAGACTGGCTACAAGACGGTAGACTTCCTCAATATTTCTGAGTTGAGCCGCATAGCAGGAGGCAGACCATTGAGGTACTTGGTTATCATTCTCTTAGGCGTAGAAACCAAGTGAGGAACAATCAAGCTGAGCTGCTTGAAACGGGTAGTATAAGCCAGATTATCGTCACCATTCTGCTTCAAGTGCCAGAACTCTTCCTCAAGCTTCAGTTGTTCATGAGGAGGGCAGAATTCAAGCATCATCAATTCTCGCACCTTAGCCCATGGAAGAGCCTAGGCTTCTTCATTCGATCGGATGTTTCTCTCATTTGTCCACCACTCTAACGCTCTGCCTTGAAACATTCCCGTCGCACTCCTAGTCTTTAAATGTTCAGGACACTCGTTGTTGATGAAGGTAACCTCGATGCTGTCAAACCACTCAAGCATAACAGTCACCCCATCACTGCCTGTGAAAGACTTAGGGTTGCAAGAGACAAAATGTTTATAGCTGAAATTGGTAGACTTTTCTTTCTCCGTCTTAGAGTCAACAGAAGAGGGCGGAGTGTTCGATCCTTAGATCTTAGAGACGATCTTTGGCATGACTCGAGCAATCTGATCGGCCATGAAGGACATCATCTTTTTCTAAGACTTTTCCCTGGATCTCTTGAGAGTGTCGGAGAGCTTTCGAGAAGACATCCTAATGATCCAACAAGAGGATCGTGTAAGTCTAGGTTCGCAAAGTCTCACAATATAGTTTCACACACGATAGATTAAAGACTCAAGATTCAACAAGATTCACATAGTTCACATTAATCTTAACACCACAACCCACGACCATTGCATGGCACGTTGTACGAAGTTTGGCAACATGTCAAAAACGCTTATATATAGGAAGTACCAGCGGCGTATCCACCACGCTTCGGGCATATCGCTTCCGCCTCGTACTTGGTGTCATGTTACGTGTCGTAAAACACACTCATCATCATAGATTCTCATAGACTATTTCAATAGTTTCATATAGATTCCAATAGATTCCATAGATTCAATAGATTCAAAAGATTCAATAGATTCATAGACTCCAATAGATTCAATAGTTTCGAAAGATTCATAGATTCCAATAGTTTCGATAGTTTCCAATAGATTCAATAGATCCTCATAGATTCATGTTAATAACCCACAAACAACGAAATCCCGCATGGCACGTGCTACGAAAGTTCGGCAACATGACGGAAGCACTTATATATAGGAAGTACCAGCGGCGTATCCACCATGCTTCAATCATGTCGTGCCCCCTCGTCATCGGTGTCACGCTTCATTAACCACAACATTAGATTCCACCACTTTTCACAACATAGATTACCTAAATAGATTCAACATAGACTAACCAAATAGATTCCACAACTTTAACCCGAGCCTACAAATCTACGAACTTCACTTAGTGCGTGGTATGAAGACTCGGTAACATGCCAGAAACACTTATATATAGGAAGTACCAGCGGCGTATCCACCATGCTTCGGACATGTCACGTCATCCTCGTCTTCGGCGCTAGGCTACGTTTCGCATTTTGTTTCTCAAAACAACACATACTTAGATTATACGTAGATTACGCTAGAGTACGCATAGATTCCTCATAGATTATTCAAGTAGTTTCCCATGTATTAGATTTTAACAAACTCATCACCAGTCTGCAAAACACTAAGTTTCGCATGGCACTTGGTACGAAAGTTGGTAACATGTCTGAAACACTTATATATAGGAAGTACCCGCGGCGTATCCACCATGCTTCAGACACGTCACTTCTCCCTCGTGTTTCCATGCCATGTTACATTTAGTGTCTTACAACCACAACAATACATAGATTCATCAGATAGTTTCACATAGTGTCATAGTCGATCAAGATTCCCGCATAGGCCATCATGATAGAATAAAGCTTCATAAATTTAGTTGATCCTGAGATTAGAGTTAATGTTTTAGATTGCGGACATACATGCGATTTGTGAAAAAGTCTCAAAATAAATGAAGAATCAAGTTAAACGAATAATTAAGTCTAAAACCACATGTGAAACTCGAGATAACATAAAAGGTAGGCTCATAAAACATAGAGTGTTCTGGGTAGAGGAACTAACCAAGGTGATTCGAACCCCTTTTGAATTAAAGCAACGCGTCTTGACTTACTTAGACAAATACGTCATCGATGTTAGGCCTATGATATTCGTCCTTTTGGTCATTTCACATACCCAATTGAATGGAAGTTTCGAGACTTTGGCGAGACATAAAATCATCAAAGAGTGGGACTAGTTATCAAGGTTTGAGTTTCACCTCTAACTTGACAACATCGTACCCTAACCGCGTCGGTACTTATCCGCAGACAAGACCTACTAGAATAATATGGAGATTTTCCATCAAGGTTCGGATGTCACTCCTGTCTTGAGGGTAAATCTCGTGCAAAATACAAACACTGAGTAACAGTGTTTTCAAAGTATCAAGTGTATATTGTATCAGCCTTAGGAAAGGCATGTAAGTTTAACAGAGAAATTGTGCTGCTAGGAAGCAGATACGATAGAATGCATAAGTCTTAAACAACATATAAGAGTCAAGATTCCTAGAACTATAGACTAGGGCAAGTATTCCTACTTATCCTAATTCCCTATAGTTATGGCTCTGATACCAATCTGTCACACCCCAACCGATGGCGGAAACATCAGGGTGCGAGCACTAAGCGTTCAGATTGCTCATGAGATTCCATAACACTAGAAATTTCATAATAGATTAAATCGATTCAACATTGTCTAAAACGGGTAACCATCTCATCAAGTATCAAATTACACCAATCATCAAATATTGTTCAAAGTTTAATTAACTACGTGGGTTTCTAAGCATCACCCTAGCTTGATTCACTTGTTTCCACAGCATCCTATCAGCCTGCAACATGTATTAAAATAGAGTCAGTACAAAAATGTACCGGCGACTATACAAATTTGAATAATATCATAATAGATTAAAAGCAACTCATATCCGAATGTAAGTGTAACAAAATAGTTTCAGCAATGCTAGTGTTCGCAGTCCAACAAGTGATAGCCCAAGATGCTTTGTTGTTTTCCCAAGTCTCAAGGAAAACTAGAATCCTCCTAACAATACCCCCGAGAATAATGGGGAGGTGCATCTCCTATAGCGTTACTATTATTAAGGCGGAACTACACACCCTGGATTAAACGTTCACATAGCACAAATAGAATACAAGAATCACAAGTTTCACATACACGTAGGATAGAGTTTAGTTTGCAAAAGTCTCAAGTATCATAGTTTAATAGAATACATGTTACATCCCAAAGTTCAAAATAGAAAGGGATCGAGTATACTCACAGTGATTGCTTAACAGTTCAACTGTTATTGGATCAAAGGGAGCTCTTTAGAATTTAGCCTGATTAGATTACAACGGATAAGTGTCGGACAAAACAACGAGATTGCACAAGTGTCGGATTTGTCACTGGATCGAATGGCTGTCCGATCGGATGGCCATCTGATCGGATTGCCAGTCGATTAAGTGACAAGTGTGTGAGGGAATGGATGGCTGTCCAATCGGATGGCTATCCGATCGGGTTGCCACTCGATTTAAAGTTGACAAAAGTGTGAAGGGAACGGATGGCCGTCCGATCGGATGGCTATGCAATTGGGTTGCCACTCGATCCAAGTTCAAGATTCAAGGTTGCCTCGATCGGATGGTTGTTCGATCGGATGGCTATCCGATCGAGCTGCCAACCGACGATTATGACTTCAAGTTTCAAGAATGTTTAGGATTAAGGGAAAGTGTCACTCGATCGGGTTACCTTGTCCCGTTCTAAATTTTGTAAAATTCTAAGTTTCTGATTAAGCAATGATGACGTGTTACGCATTAAGACAACGGTAAACTCATCAGTGTGCAGCCAACCCGATCGGGTGGGAAATCACCCCAATCCGTTCGGTCGTCAGTTCGTGATGATATTTATGTCAGAATCCGTACTCCGGTCATCTTCTCCGGTAACAATCCTTTTCACGCCGACTCTAGACTAATAATCAAGTCCACAGTCCGTTTAGATCTGGATCTTACCGTTTTATGTAAACGTTCAAGAAAAGATGAAGATAAATGTGACAACCCTCAATTTACATGTATTCCGTACAATTTATTTAATAATAATTTAAGTGCTTGGTGACTGTGTTGAAATATTTAACTGCTCTCTGATTACTGAACTATACTTACATGAGCATGTTAACATACTGGCAGTATACAGAAAAGTCACTAAATGGTCCGGTGTATTTTCCTATGTGTTAGGAATTTATTTCGTTACAAAAATATATAAATAAGACGCCTTACGGAACAATTAAACAATTTAACGGAACAGTGTCCGACCGAACAACCAGACATTACCCGGGACACTAAATTTTGCCAAACACATTATTTATTTAATTCCTGGCTAGTCATGATCCCCGTTTATCATAACACCTATTAAAAATCAATTCACTACACATATAAGTCCATACTTGATATATAACTATCAATTACCCATTTAGTCACAATGTTACACAAAGCCCCCTAAAAACCGATTTTCGGTTCCATGATGGACCCACACAAATCATCAAAATATTTGATTAGATTATATCCTAATATAATAATAGATCCTTGCTTGTAGGAGTTGCCATAAGGTTGAAGTAATCTTATAAGAGTATGGCATGTAGATCATTCATGTCATCTCATATCTTTCAACAAGATTCACATCACACTCCATTCACTTCTCTCTCCCTCTTGATCGGCTGCCCCAAACCAAGAACACCATCACCACCTTAAACATCATCATCTTCTTCATTACATTGCCCATTCAAAGCTTAGTTTCCATCCATGGAAGGTGCAACTTGAAGGGACTTCATAGGAGCTTGTTCTAGTCCTTCTCACCATCATTTTCTCATCACTTTTTCATTTGATTCTTCCCTAGCTATAAGCTAGTAGTAAGTCTCATCTTAACTTGTTTCATTTTGTTCGAAATTTATGATTTGTAGTATGTGTGTTGTTGTTCAAATCACTAAATAACGAGAATGCTAGAAAATGTGTAATATAAGTTATGAACATAAAAGCTACATAAAAGTTTACTTGTGGCTGATTTTTGAAGCGGAATCTTGTTGGTTTGAGGGTTGGTTAAATCATACTTGATGTTAAAAAGTTGTTTTCTTGTTAAATCCATTGTTCGGACACTCGTTGATACGATTTAGTAATGTTTAAACCGCGAAACAACTTGCTGATGTACTTTTCCAGCCGCCTTCAACAGGCTGTAAATGGACTTTAAAAACTCGAAAAACGGAATTTCGAAAGCCTAAATCATGTCATTTCGAAAAAAGAAGAAAATGGCGCTGGAATCGTATTTTTCTGATGTCGGTTACTATTTTAAAAATCTGTTTTCGTGACAGCAGCTAAGGCTGTTTGTTACTGCAGTAAAATGGGTCTTACGTTTTCAGTCACAACTTAAAACCTGAACCGAACCAGCCCCTGAAACTTTTATCAAAGATGGTTACTGATGTATTTGTGACCCCACAACTGGAATTTTGACCAACGGACTTTCGAGGAATTTTAGATGAATTATTCCGTAAACTGTGATCAGAATGTGACAAATCTGATCACAGTTCGGTATACGAATTTTTATAAAATATTGGTAGTGAACCGGACCCCGATATTTTTACACAATAAAATATGGAACGTTTAAGACATCCTGTAAAAATTTGGGAATTTTTGGAATAATTTAACTATTTTATTTAAATGTCCGAAAACAGCCGGTTTCGAATATTAATGCTGAATTGACATAAGTTGTGACTTGCGTGTCTAAATGTCGAGTATGCTATCGGTGAATTATCTAACATGTTATGTGTGTTACGTGCAATATAGTATGTTTGTTTATGAGTGGGGAATGGATGGGAGGTTAATATGGGCATAAATCGTTAAAGTGTGTACCTGTTATGTGGACGAAGTAATGTGCAAATAAACCATACGTAGGATACGTGTTATGCATGAGAAACAGATTGTTATCCGTACCTTATTAGGACGTGATTGACCGCTCTTGACTGTTAACTATAATTGAGAACCTAACCGAGCAAACCGAGGTGAGTTCACACTCTTTCTAAGGCATGGGATTCCCAGGGGTTGGGAATGGGATTGAATAACTACTTGTACTATCATTACTATTAAACTATTTTTTTTACTGTCCTCGGATTGAAGGGCACGTACGTAAAACCTACGTACACTCATACTTACTACTGTCCTCGGATTGAAGGGCACGTACGTAAAACCTACGTACACGATCATAAGACCATCAACTCTATCACTTTAAGTCCCTCAATTATCGACTTAATCGCCGAGGCCTATGGCGAGCGGGTCATTAGTTAATAGCGCTATTAGGTTTAACAAACCTCACACCGTGCCAGTCGGACGGGCGTGTACTAATGGACTATGGGCAAAGGGTCAATGCTGATAGACATTGACTTAGGGCACCTCTTACATTTTCGTAGCAGTCGATACGCGTGGTCTAGTAACATATGGGAAACCCCCACTAATCTT
Organism: Helianthus tuberosus; assembly: GCA_030545235.1. Lineage (NCBI taxonomy): Eukaryota > Viridiplantae > Streptophyta > Magnoliopsida > Asterales > Asteraceae > Helianthus > Helianthus tuberosus. The sequence continues at coordinate 187,082,324 of CM060448.1, forward strand.
CGCAAACATGTCAGAAAGACCGCGATGCAAACTTATACGATACATGGTTTTCAAAACGAACAGATGATTTACGAAACGAATGCTATAACTAAACAACCAAACGTGAACTCACTTAACTTTGTTGTTGACTCGTTGTTACATGCCTTACAGGTCGCTAAACATTTGGAGCTTGCACGAGGAAGGAGTCGTTGTGGTATGCGGACGGTTATGTCCAGTGTTTAATGTTTAAAACATTATGAACTTATTAAACCTATGTGTTGGACTTTAAACTTATGAACTGCGAACTTATGTTTTGAACTTTACGTTTATGCTTCCGCTGTCTAAACTAAAAACTTGGTTAACTAGTTTTTGGTCACCAATCGTATTTTGGTTGTCTTTATTTACTTAAGTACGTTGTTCAGTATGATTGGTGGCTCGATCCTGGTCATGTCACGCCTCCAAGCGGTGATACCCCACATGGTGGATTTTGGGGGTGTGACAGATTGGTATCAGAGCCATTGGTTATAGTGAACTTGGTTTTAAAAAGGGAAAAGCTTTTTGATAAAACCAGACTATAACCTGTACAGTGCTCAACGATCCACAACGACGCTTCGCTCCACGTGCAAGACTCGACACCATAAGTGGTATGATTTATGTTATATTGTCGGTTAGATAGTTCTCACTGTGCATTAGATAATGTGGTAATTGCTATTTGAACTTTGCATGCTTACTCTCCACTATCGTCCCACACTTACGCACTTTCGCGACACTTTTCTCATCTATGTTATTTCGTTGTGAAGATCATGGGTGGACGCTTGAACCTAACTCAAGCCCAGCTGACGGCTTTGATCAACGAACGGGTTGCTGAGGCACTCGCAGCTGTTCCTGCAGGAGGTATAACCTACCATATCAACTCACCTTAGGATGTTTAGATCCTACCTTCGCAAACCAATGCTCGTGCTTAACTTTGTCTTTTATTCTCGCGCAACAGGTCAACATGCTCAGCCTCCTGTGTGCACGTTCAAGACGTTCATGGACTGCCGACCTACCACTTTCAGTGGCACCGAAGGAGCAGTGGGCCTTCTTCACTGGTTTGAAAAGCTTGAGTCAGTTTTCGAAATGTGCGAATGCCCCGAAGACCGTAGGGTGAAATATGCTACCGGAACACTTGAAGGAGCTGCGTTAACCTGGTGGAAGGCACAGGTTCAACTACTAGGACTGGCAGTTGCTAATGCCACACCCTGGAATGGTTTTAAAGAGCTGATCAAGGAGGAGTACTGTAGTCGGGATGACATCCACAAACTAGAAGTGGAATTTTACCATCTAAAGATGACGGGGTCTGAGATTGAAGCGTATACTAAGAGGTCAAACGAACTGGCCATCCTGTGTCCAACTATGGTGGACCCTCCCATCAAACGAATCGAGCTGTACCTCAATGGCCTTGTACCAGAGATTCAAAGTCACGTGACTTCAGCCAATCTGGGTACCATTCAGCAAATTATCAAGTTGGCTCATCGTCTCACTGACCAGGCGGTGGAGCAAAACAGGCTGCCCAAACGAATCAGTGCCACAGCTACTTCTGATGCACCTACCGACAACAAGCGAAAATGGGATGGAAACTCCAGTAAGGGTTCTGCTTCGGGTCAGTCTCAGTAGCGAAGGACTGATGACTACCAGAGTCCGGGTCAGCAATCCTCCGGTAATCAAGGACAGGGTAGGTATCAAGGAAACCACCCAAAGTGCAACAAATGTAACAGACACCATAGTGGTCAGTGCAACAAAGGTCGTTGTCAGAGATGTCATAAGTTGGGTCATGAAGCTAGGTATTGCAGGAGCCCGCGTCCTGCGAATCAGAATCGCCAACAACAACAAGCCCCACAGAACCACCAGCAGCAACATCAGCAGGGAAATAAAGGATGTTTTCAGTGTGGCGCTGAAGGCCACTTTAAGAAGAACTGTCCCCAGCTTAACCAGAATCAAAACAACAACAACAACCAGGGAAACGGGAATAACAATGGAGGCAACAACGGGGGTAACAACAATGGTAATGGAGCAAGGGGTCGTGCTTTCGTGATTGGTCAAGGTGACGCAAGGAACAATCCCAACGTTGTGATGGGTAAGTTTCTTCTGGATGACTTCTTTGTTACTGTCTTATTTGATTCGGGTGCCGATACCAGTTATGTGTCTCTAAAAGTTAGTCAAATGCTTAAACGTACCCCAACACTTTTGAACACCAAACACGCGGTAGAGCTAGCAAATGGTAAAAGTCTTGAAGCCACACACGTAGTTAAAGGTTGTAACCTGGTCTTAGCTGGTCAGATTTTCCCTATCGATCTTATTCCTATCACACTGGGTAGTTTCGACGTCGTTATTGGAATGGATTGGCTATCTCGGTATCAAGCGGAGATTGTTTGCAAGGAGAAAATCATCCGCATTCCTCGTTCTGGTGAAGACCCTCTTGTGATTCGTGGTGACAAGAGTGGTGCTGTTGAAGGCATCATCTCTTTCCTTAAGGCCCAGAAATGTCCACGAAAGGGCCACACTGCCATTCTAGCACTCGTCACTGACACATCCACGGAAGAGAAGAGAATTGAAGACATTCCTATTGTGCGCGATTTTCCTGAGGTATTTCCCGAGGAATTACCTGGTCTTCCGCCTCACCGCCAAGTTGAATTTCAAATCGAGCTAGCTCCTGGAGCGGCACCAGTAGCTCGAGCGCCTTATCGTCTAGCTCCATCAGAACTTGAAGAACTGTCTACGCAACTACAAGAACTCTTGGAAAATGGTTTTATTCGTCCTAGCTCTTCGCCCTGGGGAGCTCCAGTCTTGTTCGTAAAGAAGAAAGATGGTACTTTCAGAATGTGTATTGACTATCGCGAGCTTAACAAGGTGACTATGAAGAATCGTTATCCTCTTCCACGTATTGACGACTTATTCGACCAGCTGCAAGGGTCGAGCTATTACTCCAAGATTGACTTGAGATCGGGATACCATCAGCTGAGGGTCCGAGATGAGGACGTCTCCAAAACAGCATTCAGAACTCGTTACGGCCATTACGAGTTTCTGGTTATGCCATTCGGGCTGACGAATGCACCAGCAGTCTTCATGGATCTCATGAACCGAGTATGCAAGCCTTACCTGGATAAGTTCGTTATTGTGTTCATTGACGATATCCTGATCTATTCTAAGAGTCAGGAGGAACACGAGCAGCATCTGCGACTTATGCTTGAACTTCTTCAAAAAGAGCAATTGTATGCCAAGTTTTCGAAATGTGACTTCTGGCTTCGCGAAGTCCACTTTCTAGGCCACGTGGTAAACAAGGATGGGATTCATGAGGATCCATCCAAGGTTGACTCAATCAAGAACTGGCCTGCACCCCGTACACCAACAGAAATCCGCCAATTCTTGGGTTTGGCAGGATATTACAGAAGGTTTATCAAAGATTTCTCCAAAATTACGCAACCTCTCACTTCACTGACTCAGAAGGGTGTCATCTATCGTTGGGGTGATGCACAAGAGTCCGCATTTCAACATCTAAAGGATAGACTTTGTAGCGCGCCTATCCTCTCATTGCCCGAAGGCACCGATGATTTCGTGGTTTATTGCGACGCTTCCATCCAAGGACTTGGTTGCGTATTGATGCAACGTGACAAGGTCATTGCCTACGCATCGCGCCAACTCAAGGTTCACGAAATAAATTACACTACTCACGATCTGGAGCTGGGAGCAGTTGTATTCGCGCTTAAGATATGGAGACATTACCTGTACGGTACCAAGTGCACCATTTACACCGATCACAGGAGTCTCGAGCATATCTTCAAGCAAAAGGAGTTGAACATGCGTCAACGCCGACGGGTCGAGCTCTTGAACGATTATGAATGCGCAATCAAGTATCATCCGAGCAAGGCCAATGTTGTGGCCGACGCCCTCAGTCGAAAGGATACCATACCTAGGCGTGTACGTGCTTTACAGCTTACCATCCAATCCAACCTTCCCGCTCAAATTCGAGATGCTCAGGTTGAAGCATTGAAAGCAGAGAACATCAGGGCTGAGTCCTTACGAGGATCGAGGCAACGGCTAGAACAAAAGGAAGACGGCGCCTACTATGTAACAGGGCGTATTTGGGTTCCACTTTATGGAAACTTACGCGAGCTTGTGATGGATGGAGCACATAAGTCTCGTTATTCAGTACATCCTGGTTCGGATAAGATGTACCACGACTTAAAGACCACATACTGGTGGCCTGCCATGAGAGCCCACATAGCAACCTACGTCAGCAAGTGCTTGACTTGTGCGAGAGTCAAGTCTGAATATCAGAAACCATCAGGCCTACTTCAACAACCGGAGATCCCGAAATGGAAATGGGAGCAAATTTCCATGGATTTCGTGACCGGCCTGCCCAGATCCCAACGCGGAAACGATACCATTTGGGTGATCGTAGATCGAAAAACCAAGTCTGCACATTTTCTGGCTATCAAAGAAACGGATAAGTTTTCTACTCTTGCAGACATTTACCTAAAGGAAGTGGTATCGAAGCACGGAGTGCCAACCTCCATCATTTCTGATCGTGACGCACGTTTTACTTCTGAACTGTGGCAAGCAATGCACAAGTCCTTTGGCTCACGTTTAGATATGAGCACCGCTTATCACCCGCAGACGGATGGGCAATCTGAACGCACCATCCAAACCCTTGAAGACATGCTTAGGGCATGTGTAATCGATTTTGGTAATGGCTGGGAAAGGCACCTCCCGTTAGTGGAGTTTTCGTACAACAACAGCTACCACACCAGCATCCAAGCCGCTCCGTTTGAGGCATTGTACGGACGCAAATGCCGATCACCTCTCTGTTGGGCAGAAGTTGGTGACAGCCAAATCACTGGCCCAGAACTTGTGGTAGATACCACCGAGAAAATTGCTCAGATACGACAGCGAATGGCGGCAGCTCGTGACCGTCAGAAAAGCTATGCTGATAAGGGAAGAAAACCACTCGAGCTCCAGGTTGGGGATCGAGTGCTACTCAAAGTCTCACCTTGGAAAGGTGTAGTCCGCTTTGGCAAACGAGGTAAACTCAATCCGCGTTATGTCGGACCATTCGAAGTCATTGAGAAAATTGGCAAAGTCGCCTACAGGTTGGATCTACCTGAAGAACTCAGCGGAGTTCACAATGTTTTCCATGTGTCGAATCTGAAGAAGTGTCTGTCAGATGAGACCCTCATAGTTCCTCTGAAGGAACTCACTATCGACGAACAGCTGCGATTCGTCGAGGAACCAGTAGAGATTACGGATCAAGATGTTAAGATCCTCAAGCATACCAGGATACCTCTGGTCCGAGTTCGTTGGAATGCTCGTCGTGGCCCAGAGTATACCTGGGAACGAGAAGACCAAATGAAACTCAAGTATCCCCAACTGTTTAAGAAAAACGCAACCACTACTGAGGCTGAAGCTACTGCAGAATTTCGGGACGAAATTCCAAATCAACGGGGGGATGATGTGACACCCCAGGAAAATCAGGAAAACAATGCAACTTAACTAGCTTCCTCAGTAACCACGCGCTAAATTTCGGGACGAAATTCTCTTAACAGGGGGAGAATGTGACAACCCTCAATTTACATGTATTCCGTACAATTTATTTAATAATAATTTAAGTGCTTGGTGACTGTGTTGAAATATTTAACTGCTCTCTGATTACTGAACTATACTTACATGAGCATGTTAACATACTGGCAGTATACAGAAAAGTCACTAAATGGTCCGGTGTATTTTTCCTATGTGTTAGGAATTTATTTCGTTACAAAAATATATAAATAAGACGCCTTACGGAACAATTAAACAATTTAACGGAACAGTGTCCGACCGAACAACCAGACATTACCCGGGACACTAAATTTTGCCAAACACATTATTTATTTAATTCCTGGCTAGTCATGATCCCCGTTTATCATAACACCTATTAAAAATCAATTCACTACACATATAAGTCCATACTTGATATATAACTATCAATTACCCATTTAGTCACAATGTTACACAAAGCCCCCCTAAAAACCGATTTTCGGTTCCATGATGGACCCACACAAATCATCAAAATATTTGATTAGATTATATCCTAATATAATAATAGATCCTTGCTTGTAGGAGTTGCCATAAGGTTGAAGTAATCTTATAAGAGTATGGCATGTAGATCATTCATGTCATCTCATATCTTTCAACAAGATTCACATCACACTCCATTCACTTCTCTCTCCCTCTTGATCGGCTGCCCCAAACCAAGAACACCATCACCACCTTAAACATCATCATCTTCTTCATTACATTGCCCATTCAAAGCTTAGTTTCCATCCATGGAAGGTGCAACTTGAAGGGACTTCATAGGAGCTTGTTCTAGTCCTTCTCACCATCATTTTCTCATCACTTTTTCATTTGATTCTTCCCTAGCTATAAGCTAGTAGTAAGTCTCATCTTAACTTGTTTCATTTTGTTCGAAATTTATGATTTGTAGTATGTGTGTTGTTGTTCAAATCACTAAATAACGAGAATGCTAGAAAATGTGTAATATAAGTTATGAACATAAAAGCTACATAAAAGTTTACTTGTGGCTGATTTTTGAAGCGGAATCTTGTTGGTTTGAGGGTTGGTTAAATCATACTTGATGTTAAAAAGTTTTTTCTTGTTAAATCCATTGTTCGGACACTCGTTGATACGATTTAGTAATGTTTAAACCGCGAAACAACTTGCTGATGTACTTTTCCAGCCGCCTTCAACAGGCTGTAAACGGACTTTAAAAACTCGAAAAACGGAATTTCGAAAGCCTAAATCGTGTCATTTCGAAAAACGAAGAAAATGGCGCTGGAATCTTATTTTTCTGATGTTGGTTACTATTTTAAAAATCTGTTTTCGTGACAGCAGCTAAGGCTGTTTGTTACTGCAGTAAAATGGGTCTTACGTTTTCAGTCACAACTTAAAACCTGAACCGAACCAGCCCCTGAAACTTTTATCAAAGATGGTTACTGATGTATTTGTGACCCCACAACTGGAATTTTGACCAACGAACTTACAAGGAATTTTAGACGAATTATTCCGTAAACTGTGATCAGAATGTGACAAATCTGATCACAGTTCGGTATACGAATTTTTATAAAATATTGGTAGTGAACCGGACCCCGATATTTTTACACAATAAAATATGGAACGTTTAAGACATCCTGTAAAAATTTGGGAATTTTTGGAATAATTTAACTATTTTATTTAAATGTCCGAAAACAGCCGGTTTCGAATATTAATGCTGAATTGACATAAGTTGTGACTTGCGTGTCTAAATGTCGAGTATGCTATCGGTGAATTATCTAACATGTTATGTGTGTTACGTGCAATATAGTATGTTTGTTTATGAGTGGGGAATGGATGGGAGGTTAATATGGGCATAAATCGTTAAAGTGTGTACCTGTTATGTGGACGAAGTAATGTGCAAATAAACCATACGTAGGATACGTGTTATGCATGAGAAACTGATTGTTATCCGTACCTTATTAGGATGTGATTGACCGATCTTGATTGTTAAGTATATTTGAGAACCTAACCGAGCAAACCGAGGTGAGTTCACACTCTTTCTAAGGCATGGGATTCCCAGGGGTTGGGAATGGGATTGAATAACTACTTGTACTATCATTACTATTAAACTATTTTTTTTACTGTCCTCGGATTGAAGGGCACGTACGTAAAACCTACGTACACTCATACTTACTACTGTCCTCGGATTGAAGGGCACGTACGTAAAACCTACGTACACGATCATAAGACCATCAACTCTATCACTTTAAGTCCCTCAATTATCGACTTAATCGCCGAGGCCTATGGCGAGCGGGTCATTAGTTAATAGCGCTATTAGGTTTAACAAACCTCACACCGTGCCAGTCGGACGGGCGTGTACTAATGGACTATGGGCAAAGGGTCAATGCTGATAGACATTGACTTAGGGCACCTCTTACATTTTCGTAGCAGTCGATACGCGTGGACTAGTAACATATGGGAAACCCCCACTAATCTTCGCAAACATGTCAGACAGACCGCGATGCAAACTTATACGATACATGGTTTTCAAAACGAACAGATGATTTACGAAACGAATGCTATAACTAAACAACCAAACGTGAACTCACTCAACTTTGTTGTTGACTCGTTGTTACATGCCTTACAGGTCGCTAAACATTTGGAGCTTGCACGAGGAAGGAGTCGTTGTGGTATGCGGACGGTTATGTCCAGTGTTTAATGTTTAAAACATTATGAACTTATTAAACCTATGTGTTGGACTTTAAACTTATGAACTGCGAACTTATGTTTTGAACTTTACGTTTATGCTTCCGCTGTCTAAACTAAAAACTTGGTTAACTAGTTTTTGGTCACCAATCGTATTTTGGTTGTCTTTATTTACTTAAGTACGTTGTTCAGTATGATTGGTGGCTCGATCCTGGTCATGTCACGCCTCCAAGCGGTGATACCCCGCATGGTGGATTTTGGGGGTGTGACAATAAACATAGGATTTTAGCTTGAAAAGTTTAGATCTAACATAGATTTAGTGTAAAACGCATGAAATTCCTTAGATCTGAGCTAGATCTTGGCTAGAATGACATCACACAACAGTTTGGTACAAACCGCCATGGTGACATCACCTTCAAGAGCCCAAATCTGAGAGATCTCATGGTGAAATGTGAGATTTCCAAAGAGAATCTTGTAGAGAATGTTGTGTAGATCAAGAAGGTACAAGAATCTAGTGTAAAACGTACCGAAATCGCCAAGAAATGGAGTAAAAGAGGAGTGCGTGCGTCTGGGTCGAGTGAGGCTATCACATCAGTGAAAATGGTGATGTGACAGGCCTATTTATAGTGTCAGAGAGGAGAAGAGAGGCGGTGTGCACGGATTGGATGGCGGTCCGATCGAGTGGCCATCCGATCGGGTGGTCATCCGATCGGATGGCTATCCTATCGGATGGTCATCCGATCGGATTGCCACTCGGTCAATCCCATCTTTCCCTTCCACCGTCTTTGGTTTGATTTGCGAGTTAGATTAAGCATTGCGTATTATGGGGTAATAGTATAACTAGATTATAGTAATAGCACAAAAGTTTTCAAAGTTTCATAGTTTCCGCCAGTGACAAGACTCCAGTCCCTCGTTTAACCAAGTCTCAAGTTTCACGAGCCTCAAGAGTCAAGCACCAAAGTATATAGATTTAGACATTCCAAGTATATTAGAATTAGGCATTCCAAGTATATAGATTTAGACATTTCAAGTATCTAGAATTTGGCATTTCAAGTATATAGTATATGACATAGAATTCACCAAGTACCAAAGTATTAATGACTACATAGTTCAGGGATTAAATTGACAATTAGGCAAGGTCCAGGGACTAAACTTGCCAATAGTCTAAAGTTTAGGGACGCAGGGCGTTACACTCGCGCCCCGTGAGGCAGTCTGATTCGCAGATTCCTTCAACCAGCTCGCGGATTGGGCAAAAAATGAGTGTGTTTTGTTGTGTTTTCTCCATTAAATGTCCACCAAACTAACCCTAATCATTCCCTATAAAACCCAACCCATTCCCACATTTTCCACTTTGCAAACACTCCACTTTCACTCTCAAACACCCTAAAATCAGCTGGAAAATCAGTAGCAAGGCAGAATTGTTACAAGTTGCAAAAGTGAGCATAACTTCACTTATACTTCATCTTTTTCATTCATTCTTTCTTCTTAGCACTTGGAACAACCTTAGGTATGTTTCTACAGGTTTCCCAAGGAAAACCAAGGCTGGAACATCAACCAAATAGGGTTAAAAGTGCAAGAAAGTTTATGTTTTGTACAAACACTTTGATAAACATACTTTAGCTTATAATTTCAACATACATTCCTATGTCCTTATGCCACTAATCAAGACTATGATTATGTGTACTTAAAAACAAGGTTGTAACATGTAAATCCATAGGTTTTAAGCCTCAAAACTGTCTGTTTTAAAAGGGTTTTTACCCACAAGTGATGAACAAGTCTTGAACTTGAATATGTGTGATTATTTGGATAGCTTGGCCTATCCTACTTACAAATCCACACATCACTTGATGTTTTCTTCTTAGTTAGCTATCTAGTATATTTAATTTCCGTAATAACCCATTCATAACCATACTTGTTGTCTATGACAACTTGTGCGTCGGTGAATACAAAAGAGGTTCCAAAATGGAAGATTTATCTTCCTACCTCTATGTATGACTTCTATGATAATTTTGATATACTTGATGGACTAGAACTAATAATATATACTATATAGAATATATAATACCTATAGTGACCGAAATTTTGATGATAATCTAATGATTATTTGTCAAAATACTAAATTACACCATCTAAGAACTTAGTACTCGTTACGATTCTAATGGGTACTTTAACCCATGAAAACATTCAAACCCCTATGGGTTTCATAGTGTCAAAAACAAGCATTATGTGCTAGATGATTACTTTCTCATATGTTTACTTTCCATATACTTTCCATTCCAAACCCCTAATCTTCCATTATCATCCAATGCTCATACACCTACGTTTCTTCGTGTAGAAGGACTTGGTGTTCCATCCTCCAACAACCAACAATTCCTCGCGGATTAACAAGTGGAAGCTTGCAAAACTGTGAGTATACTTGAAACCCCCTTTTTTTACCACCTTTGGGGTGTAACATGTTAAACTATGAAAACTTACACTTATACATATTTCTAAAATGCACAAACACTCCTTATACATGCATGCATACATGTTACTTGATACTTTAAATTTGCGTTTATACGTTTTGTGTTAGACTTATCATTAACTTCGTACGAGCCTATCCTTGACATATATAACGCTATAGGATTAACGCACTGCCTGTGAACGTTGGGTTATATTAAGAGCTTATTGCGTTTCATCTTGTTTTGATTAGTTATGCACATGCCAATTTATTGTTTATCTTGTTTCGACTAGCTTGCCATGTGGAATTGTTTAAACTTATTCTTATGTTATGTATAAAAACCTGTATACTCGCTTTTTCTTTTGCATTGAACTTTATTTTAAACATGTTACAGGTTGAAGATGATGATCGTATGAAATCTAGTAGGGATGACTAGAAACACGCTCAAGAAATTACTAGATTTGAATATTTATGTTATGTCGAACTCGTTGAACTTGTCTTTTATTTGTTGTGATTTGAATTCCATGTATTGTAATGACAGTTTAAGTTATAAAATGAAAATGGTTTTGATTTAATTATTGTCACAATTAGCGTTGTGTGATGAGCAATCTTTCTTCATCCCACTCCGATGATTCCGCAATTGATTGGGGTGTGACTGATCATTGGTGAGAATAGTATTATTCGTGCTTTGTGTTTATTCATGCTTCTGCATCTGAATAATAATAAAGTGTTATTATTATTATTATTATTAATATAAAATTGGATTTTATTAATTAAAGCAGGTACCTAGATTCCCTACCATGGTATCAAAGCCACTTTACAATTATTTAGATATTAAGGTTTAAATTTATCTTTAGTTTTATTTTGTCAAAGCTTTTGTTTGACAAAAGGATCAAGCCTTTGTCAAAACTTTTGTGGTTGGGTTTTGGTTGTTTTATAATTTTTGGTTGGTTTCAATATTTGTATTTTTCAGGTTATTTGGAACCTTTTTTAATAGTAGGGTTTTATTTTATTGTAAAGGTGTTTTATTATAAAATTATAAAAACCTGGAGAGACAAGATGTTAAAGACCGAAGATGGAAACAAAAAAGACCTAGAAGATGCACATCTTGGACTAAATGGGAGCAAGGTTAGACTTGTGGTTGTTTATCTCTGTTAGACCCGTTCAGTTTATCGTTCACTGGGTCGAATGAAACTAAACAAATTACCACTAGTGGCTCGATTCTATATTTATTGTTTTTGTGGTTGTGATTGTGATTGTTTAGGGTAGATAATCCTTTACCAATAGATTAATTAAAAGGACTTTTAATTTAACTTAGAAAGGTAAATAATAAAAGGGGTTTTAAGATAAAACTTTTGGTTTTTAAATTAAAGTTGTTAATTTGGCAAAATCATAAATTCATAAATGTTTATTGATTTCAAATCAAGTTCAAGATGGTCTCTTGAAGAGACATTAAAATTATGTGGTCAACTCGAGGTTACATTAAAATGGTCTCTTGAAGAGACAATAGACATGATGGTTCAAGAAGAACCTCAGGTACCTGAAAATAAAGAGATCTTGATAAGTTGTATCATGTCTAAGATATGTATGGAATCGAAATAAAATCGACGTCGTTATACTTTTGTATATAATATAGCGCTTGAAATGATGAAGTGACGAGGATCAAGTTTTAAGATCTGCCTATGAATGAAAACATATAAATGATTGGCCAAAATGGAAAGACACAAATAAGGCAGAGTTGAATTCTCTAATAACATGGAAAGTTTCTGGACCAACAGTCTATACAACTGAAGTTGTAAAATATGTTGGATACAAATGGGTCTTTTATGTGAATTATGTGAAAATTAAATAAAGTGATATAAGGCAAAATTGGTGGCACAAGTATTTTCGCAAAGACCTATGACTGATTATGAGGAGACGCATTCTCTGGTGGTAGATGTATTGGCTTTCCAATATTTAATTAGTCTGGTAATATAAAGAGAGAATTGATATGTGTCTTATGAAAGTTATGAATCACTGGATACTAAAAGTTTGCATGAAAGTCCCTCAAGGATTTAATCTATTAAAATCATGTAAAAAATAAGTTCTCGAGAACGATATGACCGTTGTATACAGATTCATATTTGAATACATTGAATATAATTGGAACTCCTGATGAGTATCCTAAAGCATCTAAGTGCTTATAAGGTTAAGTGGAAACATCTTATGGATGTAATTCTTGTGCACCAATAAACATACATATAATACCTTTGCTTGGTGATTATGGTATCTCAATGTACAGTGTATAAGCATGGTACAATATGTATTATACAAATGAAGCAAGTGTTCAAGACATCCTTGCATATGATATAGAAATCAATAAGGAGGTTTATGTAACAAAACTCCTAAAGAGTGTATGCACATACATTGTTTTTCTAAGTGGAAAGAAGTAAGTGAATGATTGTAAATACCTGAAGCATTGATTTCAAAACCTCATGAATGTATCTTTATAAACTTAAAAAGATAGTATGGATAAAATAGTTGGATGTGTTGTACAACTCATGAGATATTATGATAAAGAGCAATACGAGTTTGATAATAGTATCCATCTTTATCAAAAGTCCTCTCCTAAAAGTTCACTATAATCGCAGTTTACAGTGATGATGTCTAGGCACCATCGAGAGAAACTGACGAGCTTTTAGAGGGAGAATTTTTAAATGACCTTGACACATTGTAATTATCGCTCGACCTGTAGTTCGAGTATATGTGTAATCAACTAAACTATATCTATTAGAGGTTGACGCGTTTTACCATGGACAAAGTTTATCCTTTAACTACGTTAAAGGTTGTTCAATTACTTGATATATAAAATGGCTTTTATAGCTTCATATGAAAGAAATTGAAATTTTTGGTCTAGAGGTACCATCTTTAAGTGCAATTGTGCGTTAGTATTTCTTGCTATCTATTCATGATTTTATATATCTTTATTGAATTTATCGATTTCATATAGCATGTGGTAAACGACGAAATATTGAAATAGGAAAACATCTATTTCAATACATCTAAGGTATGTAAGATATGAATTTATATTTTACTAACCTGTCAAAACAAGTTTGGTTAGTTTTGTAAATGCAGGGAATGTAACAAATCACAGGTGTGGATCTTATGATATTTATGTAAAAGAAGAGGCACTAGAAAGCTCATATGAAGATATACAACATTGCGAACATAAAAAATTGCACATTAAGGGATCAAGCGGCAAATCATTGACTACAAAAACTTTGAGCAACTTTCAATAAAAATGGGCACTAGTCACTTGAAGAATACATGTTCAAATGAGGGGGGAGTATTACACAAGTTGCACTCTTTTTCCCTTCACTAAGTTTTATCCCATTGGGTTTTCTTAGTAAGGTTTTTAATGAGGCAACATACCTGATCCAAAAGTATCAGGGGGAGAAAATACGCGCTGCACTCTTTTTCCCTTAGCTGAGGTTTTGTCCCACTGGGTTTTCCTAGCAAGGTTTTTAACGAGGCAGCATCACCAAGCGTATAATACATTGTTTTCTTTTATCACGTGGATAGTTAAGGGAGAGTGTTATAAATAAGCTATATTATGGTGACTATCTACATTCTAACTCCCGTCTCTTCATGTCCTTTATATTAATGTAAGAACACTATATATATATGTTCTTTGTATTGCATGTTGATATCTCAATGTATAATAATTCTCTACTCTATCTTTATCTCTATGTTCCTTTGATTATGTTCATATACTAGTCGCTAGTATGCCGTTGTTTTACAACAATAAAATAGTTAATTGATTAAATAAAAAAGATGATGAGATACCAGTTATTATCAATCATAACCCATCCTATTTTTATGTGATGTTCATGTTGCGCATCTTACTTAACTCAATAAAATATTATTAATACAAAACAAATAAAAAAGAAACAACCAAATTAATTGTCGTTAGTTTTGCGTCATAATTAAACATTTCAAAGTTAGTTGGATTATTTATTCTTTTGAGATATGAATTAATTTGTACTAAATCTATTATTGTAATTAGGGGTGTGCATGGGTCGGTTTGAGTCGGTTTTGATCAAAATCCATAACCATAACCACGATGTCGGTTATTGGATAACCATAACCATAACCGATCGGTTATGGTGGTTATGGTTATTCGGTTTTGATGGTTATAGCGGGTCGGTTATGGGTGGTTAACCGTATATTTAGCTTAGCTAGCTTAATTTTTTTAACATGGAATAAATTGTTATTGCATATTTGTATATATAAACACATATAATCTATAATATTAATACCAATTATTATCGAATATTCGAATAAAGTAATATGATACATTTCATAAATTCAAATAAACATTCAACCAAAACCACAAAATGATATGAAAAACCGATAAGTACTAAAAATCTTCAGTCAAAAACATCAAATATTAAAAATATGGTGAAAAATCCTAAATCCTACAAAGATTTATTACATGTCGGTTCGGTTCAGTTATGGTGGGTATGGAAAAAGAGATAACCATAATCGACCCGCTACTTTAGGTTAAAAAAAACATTAACCGACCCACCGGTTTTTTATTTGGTTTGGTTTTTTCGGTTCGGTTTTATCGGTTAATTCGGTTATAGTTCGATTAATTCGCTTTTTTGCACACCCCTAATTGTAATATCGGTTTGTTCTTTTGTAGCTAAACTAGTGTTATGCGCCGCCCGCGTTGCGGTGCGCTAAACCGAATATTTCTTAGTACGCCTTTATTTATGTTACTTATACATGCTACTTATAACACGATCTCAAAAAAGAAAAAGAAAAAAATCCATCGATTCAACCAATTAAACCAAAACACTACGATAGTTTTGCCAAAAAAAAAATAACTAAAACGATGACAAGCATGTAATTTGAGCTGGGGGCAAAACAATAATTTGTTAGAACCAATTAGTGAGTGATAGGCAGCTGTTTGGCACGGAAAAAACTACACTGAGTCAACGAAGTAAAATAAAACACTACCATAGGTTTGTCCAAAAAAACGATGGCAAGATTGAAATTTTGAACTGGGGTAAAATCATAATTTTGAAATAGAGGCAAAATCATATTTTGAACTGAGGGCAAAACCATAATTTTATTTTGAACTGGGGCAAAATCGTAATTTTTAATTGAGAGCAAAATCGTAATTTTTAATTGAGGGCAAAATCGTAATTTTAAGCTGCGGGCAAAAGCAAAATTTTATTTTGAACTGAGGTGAAATCGTAATTTTAAACTCGGGGTAAAATCGTAATTTGCAGGACCATAGCTGGGGCAAAACTGTAATTTTTTTTGAGCTGGGAGCAAACCAAAATCTTAATTTTAACTATTATATGCTAACATAAAAAAAAATTGTTGGTTGCCGTCATCTTTGACCAATAAGAAAACAGAACAATTCCCCGTAAGGGGAAATGTAAATGTAGTAAACTAGGTGATGCCCCGCCCGCGTTGCGGGGCGATGCCCGAACAATTCTCAACCAATTAAAAAAACAGTACTATAGTTTTGATAGAAATAAAAAGTAAAAAGAGTGTTAGGCAGCTTTTTGACACGATTTTTAGCTAGTGGCAAAGTCAAATTTTTATTTTTACTTAGGGGAAAATCATTTTTTCCCGAGGGTAAGATCCTAATTTTTAGCTAGGGGAAAACCATATTTTTATTTTTCATTGGGGGGGGGGGGGGGGGGCAAAAACGTAATTTTGAATTGAGGGTGACATCGTAATTTTGAACCGAGCGAAAATTCGTAAATTTTAGCTGGGGGCAAAAACATAAATTTATTTTGCACTGGGGGCAAATACGTAATTTTAAACTGTGGGCAAAGCCATAATTTTAAAGTTAGTATAAAATAATAAACTGGTGTAAATTCGTAAGTTTGAGCCGAAGGGAAAAACAAAATTTTATTTTTAACCGGGGCGAAAACGTAATTTAGGCTGAGGGTAAAAGCGTAATTTTTTTACCGAGTGCGAAATCGTATTTTTTAGCTCGGGGCAAAAGGGTAAATGTATTTTGAAGCTGGGGCAAAACCGTATTTTTTAACGGGGGGCAAAACTGTAACTTTAAAGTGGGTATAAAATAATAAACTGGTTGGTCCAATGGGTATTGCTCGCCACCCATTTGAACCATTTGCAGAGAAACACTATTCCGGGGCAAAACTGTAATTTTAAAGCGTGTATAAAATAATAAATTGGTTGGTCCAATAAGGGCGACCGCCCATTTCAGCCAATGGCTGCGAAGCACTATTCCCGCCTACGGGAATTGTATATGTTGAAAATGAAAATATGGATGGTGACGTGAGGGATTAAAAAGAAAGGAAATAACAAATGGAATTTTGCCAAGTAGATGAACTATATTCAAGAGTAATTGGACTTCGATGAAAAGGAAGTTTTAGTGGGCTAGTTAATAATTTCTTTAACTTGGGCCAACATAGCAGCCCACTAAAGGAATAAATTATAAAAAGAAAGGGGCTTAAGGGTGGGACGCAAACAGGTCATATGAGGGAGACAGAATTTTTGTGACGGCTGACTTATTCTTGGGAACGCAGAATCTTTGGACGCATCACTTTTTTTGGCACGCAAATCAAGAGTGACAAAAGAGTTGAACATGATGATGAGTATGAGCGGCTAAACTTTTTATGACTTACCCGGGTGAAAGAATTTTAGGTTTTGACATGAATACTTTGTTTTGATTACTTGGTATATCTTGATCACTTACAATTAGAATTGATAAACGTTTATTTATATTTGAATTACTTGTCTTTTATCAAATGACTTTGGGATTTCTTGTATTGTTAGCGGTTTGGTAATTAGGTGGGTAGTTGGTATCTATAAACGTGCAATTAGGTCGTACGATTAGTATTAAAAACTTTCCTTAGTTGTTTATTCAAATCTAATAATTCTAAGGCAATGTCTATGCGGTGTTTAATTAATTGAATTAAGTTTGGTGTAAAACCTACAGTCTAAATCATGGGTGGGTGTTAGTTCCTTTAATCTGATAAATTTCATTTTACAAAATTAAAACCGCTTTCTTGTAACCATACAATCAACCGATTTTGCTTTAGTACTTAGTAAACTTTTTTGAACGGCCAACTAAATCACTGGATAAGCAAGCATCCTGAGATGCCCTCAATCGAGCAAATGCATCCCCTCCTCCATAAAGGTCAGAATTGGATGCATACCCGAGCCACCCGAAGGCCCACTGCGGTAAAACCCGGTTCGGCTCGGTTTCGAACTGGCGAAACTTCATTGCCACCACCAAATATTCATGAGCTTTGACAATTTGTTGCAAGTTTTAAATAGAGTAAATTACAAGTTTTGTCCTTTATGTTTGTACCAAATTGCAGACGGTGTCCTTTAACTTTAAATTTGACGAGTTTTCTCCTTAACGTTTCAAAATCCTGCACGTTATGTCCTTTAGGCTAAACCCAGTTAGATTTTTTGGTTAAGTATGATCATGTGCCTTGCACATGAGTGTATTCTTGTTATTTTACCTCCCTATGGGCTATTTTGTAAAGAACTCTTATTCAGGGGCTATTTTATACAAAACTAAAAAATAAAACTCTTTTATCATCTCCCTCTCACACACTCCCAGCCACAAGCTCACTCACCACACAACCACCATCCATCCCACCTGCCACCACCACTGTTGACCATCTCCACTACCATTCAACAACACCAGAGGAAACCTAACCCAGCCCATCAGCCATCTCGAATCACTCCGCCTTCATCCACCACACCCTCAGATTCGAAAGCATAGGACTATATTTGACTGCAATCGGAACCCCACTTTGATTTGTACGACTCCTAGAATATCTAGTGATGCCATTCACCATGTCCACCTCCTTTTGAAGCTTCATATCATGAGCAATATGTTGTGCACGAATCGCATCCATGAGAAGGAGCACTTGAGATAAAATTTGGAGGTGGAAGATGGGTTCTGGGTATCGATTGTTGGGGGTTAAGGGGGTATAGGAGGAATCAAAGGAGATTAGGCTAGATTAAGCTGATGAAGAATTTATGAGAAGAAAGGGTCTCAATCCTATTGTTAGAGAGAGAGATGGGAGTTTTAGATTAGAGAGAGAGAGAGAGAAAGAGTTTAATACTGTATATTTTTTAAAATTTTTAAGTTTGGTACAAAATAGTCCCTGAATAAAATTTCTTTACAAAATAGCATCTTGAAAGGTGCAATGACAAAAATACCCTCATGTGCAAGGCACATGACCATACTTAACCAAAAAATCTAACTGGGGTTAGCCTAAAGGATATAACGTGCAGGATTTTGAAAAGTTAAGGACAAAACTCGTCAAATTTAAAGGTAAAGGACACCGCATGCAATTTGATACAAACATAAAGGACAAAACTTGTAATTTACTCTTTTAAATATGACTGATATTGAACTTAATCCGGAGAATATGATATTCGTGTTGGGTTTTTCGGCGCTCCATAATTCATTGATGGTCAATCTCTTTAAGCAGTTCGACAATTGCGTGATCTATATTGTCTGGTTGTCCAAACATCACTTACGTTTGTTTTTTATATTAGACTCTTATGACGAATTTGCTTATTGCTATAATTCATAAACAGATTGAGTTTCTAGTTGAATAGTATGCTATATAAGGAAAATGTGTTTTCTTGTTGCAATATATGTTTTCTCGATGCATGTTCTACTTGGGTAAAATATAGTTGCACACCTCCCATGACCAACATAGTTGCAGAATGATATATGTAAAACATTCTAATGAATCTAAACAATATTGATTATATGGGAATGGATGATCCATTTTAACTATATAAGTATATAGGTTTCATTTTTTACACGACTAAACACGGTAAACTTTAAATGTTACTTGTTAGTTTATTACCTAATTCTTAAGTTAACTTATAAGTTGAGGAGAAAAGAAAAAATAATATATGCTATCCATCTACTTGCGGCATGGAGTCTGTGGAAGAATAGAAACGAGGCAATTTTTAATGACAAAGTTAAGGTACCGTCCAGGCTTGTGGAAGAGATTAAAGAAGAATCCTTTGATTGGGTGAATCTAAGATCGAAGAGACTAGGGATATCATGGAACGAATGGCTGAAATTTTGCCCAAGGGAAGAAAGATCATAAAAAGTCTGTACTATTAGTAGTATTGATGATCCTTGATGTATTATGTTTGCTTGAGTTTGTACTTGATTGTTCTTGAGTATGTCGGGTGGCGATATATAGCATCTTGCTATATGTCGTTTTTAACCTGTCGATATGGTGGAATAAAAGTTGTTTTGTTGTTGTTAAAAAAAAAAGTAAAAGAGCTCTATATAGTGACGAACCGAGTGAAAAACCTTAGATATACACTCATTCCCAAAATGTTTCGGTGACTGATTTGAACCGCGAAAAACAACTTCAATGACCCGACAATAAAACAAACAAATTATGACGATAAAAAAAATTCCTAGATCTATCGCGTGAGAAGCATTGCCTAATATGCATGTTAAATCTTGTAAATGTTAACTAGCCACGATTGAATATATTGAGATGACATATTTTTTTTTAATCATGTTGAATTTTGAGGGATACACACAAGTTGCAAGAGTTGTATACTTATGAATATTAATTAGTTTCAGTCTTTCATATACTATATTTATACATCATGATACTTAATTATTTCCATCTTCCAACCAAAACCTAAGCATTTTTGCTTAATACACTTCCAAAATATCCACGGTTTTGCCCCTAATATTACCAAATAATATCATAAAAGTAGTGGAAAAAACGTGGGTATTTTGGCTAATTAACCAACTCAAAAAGACAAGAGAAAAAATAAATAAAGATAATATGATATAGAAAGACCTAACACTTTTTAATTATGGAGAGCATCAGGGCAACTAGGCACTTTTCTGTTGTTTTCTTGGAACCCTTTGCCCTTTGAACCAGTTGTAGTGTTCATCTTTTGTTTGGATCTGCCATTGAAATACTTTCTATAAAGCTCCAATCTTTTAATCTTGTCTGAATCTTTGCTAGTTGACAATGATGTTGATGTTGATGATGGTATCCTTATAGCTCTTACCCTACAACAATCAGTGCAGAAAACCCATATTTGAAGCAATGAGAAGATGATCAAAAGCAACAATATGGAGTACATTGTGGATCTCCTCTTTCTGCCGGAAAATGACATCACTAGTGGTGATTAAACTACATAAAGTAGTTGTGGTGGTGACACTGAGGTTATAAATTATCTCAGCATCTCTCTCTCTCTCTCTAAAACACACACAAAACACTGAAACACACACTGGTAGGTTACTAAATAGAGAGTTAAATATGATGGGATAGTAGCAAGGTGTGATGAGTTTTTGTGCAATAATATATAGGACCCACTTGGTAGAATAGCAGAAGTGATCATAGACTGCATTGAAAAATGACAAGTGACAACAAAAAGTTGAGGTTTTCCCACATATTTGAGTTAAGTCTCGGTCAGTGGCGAAGCTTGAGATTTCCGACCAGGGTCGAAAACGTATATACCCAATAAAATTTCTATAAAACGGGGGGTCAAAAACGTATATTCCCAAAAATTTCTATACGAAAACTACGTACTCTCCACTACTGAGCGAAAAGTTCGGGGGGTCGGCCGCCCCCTCCCGCCCCCACTATCCTTCGCCCATGGACTCGGTGACATAAATTCTCATGCAATTAGGGTTAGATTATCGAAAAAAATCCTTATAATTTTTTACTTTGTGTTAATGTGTAATTTAAATGTTACAGTAAATGTTTTTAAGATGTGATATAAATGATTCTGAAGGATATACTGCATTTGCTACTTTAGGGAATGTGGACTTTGTTACTTAAGGAAATGTGTGGACACATGGTAAATGTATGGAATTTGTTACTTAAGGAAATGTGTGGACACATGGTAAATATATACACAAAATATAAAATAAGTTTCAGAATAAATTATATATAGCTAGTTATAAGTTTTAGAAAAAGTTATTGAAAATACTTACAAAAAAAAAAAAAAAAGATTATAATCTTATGATGTGCAATACTAAATTAAACTGATAAACATTTGAAATTGTATATGATATCACAATACTTTTGCATAGAGAAAATCATGAAAGTTTAAGTAGGCATTTTTCTTAGGGTTATGATGTTAGAGATTATTTATGCATATATAAAGATATAAGTTACGTGAAATCATGATCATGTATCTTACTTAAAATATCATAAAATGCATCTTATGTTCAAATAGAATTATGTAAGAGAAAATCACAATACGTGTATTACGTTTCAAGTACTATTATCTTTTTATGATGAAGTAATGAATATGCGACGTAGCGTAGTTAATAACAGAAACCTTAACATAAACATAAATAAATAATAAAAATATAAAACATTTATGTTTATTTCAATATAATGGTTTAACAAATTGGAGTTAAATGAGGATGATACATTGTTGTAGGTTTAAGAACCACACCTATCTCCGTGGATTCTTAATATATTCGTTTATGCTATACAATAACTTGTTCGAAGTAATTGAGATCCGCATACGTAATGATGATACAATGTTAGGGGTATGAAACAAGCATTACACAAACATTATTTCCACCATAACTTATTTTTGTTATAATTACACTTTGAGGTTTAACTACTTTATAAATATACACTAACAACATTTTACACTGAACATATAAAATGCTACACATCATCTCCTTATGTTAGTTTAAAAAGGTTTCGAAGTTGTTCCTTGCTTATTAATTTAAGGACCTATTAGTTTAAAAAGTCTCATTTGTTTGTTTAAGTTATACATAGGAACACATACAAGTCTTACTCTTGTCCGTTCAGTTTGTTTACAAGCCTACATAAAGATCAGTAAATCTTATAGATCGATGTTTTAAATTTTATTAAAATATTGTAAGAACACTCAACCTTGTAAAACCAACAATAAACTGGGCGTATTCACCTTCCTTATTTTGTTAGATTTCAACAACACTTGCGACTGTAAAGTGACACAAGTCATGCTGTTACCTTTTAATAAGTCGATAACATTGCACACCCTCGCTCACAAAATTGATCATATAAACCAACCTGAAGTGAATTGATATACAACCACAAACAAAGATTGATCGTATGCTTTTTAAAGACATCTTATGATTAGATGCATACTAAAAAAATTGTTTGTATGTTTTTAGATTAGTTATGAATTAGCGCCATACATTTATAAACTCCAATCATGAAATAGTGGTACTAACAACGAATAAAACAGACACTATGTGAGTCTTATTCTCGTGTGTATTGAATTTATGTTAACGAAATATTATCAAATTTAACTTTAGTATATATTTCACTTAGAACATTAATGTTTTTGTATGAGAATATCTAGAGCATTCTACCAAATCAACATGGCGAATAATTTGTTTACACGTATAACACCTAAGGAGTTGGCTTTACGAAAAAGATAGATCTAATATACAAACAAATAAATAAACATATAATAATAATATAATTATATAACAACTAGCACCGTACTAAAACTAGTAATACGTGGTTTATAGAAGTACCCAGATTTGGTAAAGAAATTATTTAAAAAAGAATACATGTAACAACGAAAAAGGGAAACGTTTGAGGGAGAAGCCGGGAATCATGCTACGGTGTTAAGTAACCCTTAGTAATTTTTGGCTTTTTGTATATATTACTCTTCAACCCTTCTCTTTTGCCTAAAATATTATTTCACCTTTCTAGTACTATTTTCTTATGTTTTTATTAAAATTTTGTACAAGTCCATAGTCAACGCTTTAAAAGCAGTTTTCTGGTTGACAGTTCATTGCCTAATTGATGTGAGAAGCAAATGATTCCAGCCCAGCTGGTTGATGTATTGGAAATGATGGGGAATGATTCAGGTTCGACTATTGATCCCATCCGAGTTTTCTACTACAGTGCATTTACTCCAGAGGGTCGGCTCTTGTGGAGGGTGCAACTCCTGTCATGTGGCAGGAAGCTGGAAATTTTCTTGGGGACAACATAACGCCCCTCTCGACCAGACGTGAGCCCGATTAAGACAAAATAGTCCTTGTAATGATTGGTGGCGGGCCTGTGTCTTGCGGGTGTGAATTAGCCATCTGTTGTGAAGTTCACCTATAAAAAAAAATTGATGTGAGAAAAAAAGTACCGACTGTAAAATAAGAGAGTTAATATTTATATATCTCTCCCATTCTATTTCTCTCTATACATATACAGAGAGTAAATTTCAAAAAAAAAAAAAACATATATAGACAGAGATAGAGTGAAAAACGATGTGAAAATAAGATTTAATGGTGTGAGAATAGTGGAAGCCTAAAATAAAAGTAAAGGATAACACTGATGATATTAAAATTTAAGAAATTTAGAGTTCAGACTAGTTATACGTTGTATCTTTTCTTTTTATAATATCATCAGAAACATTGTCTACTTTCATTACTCGTATTCCATGTTAGGTGTAGGTAGGTAGTTGGATGTTCGAATTCAATCTTTTATGCTTATGGTTAAAATAACTTTTGTTCGTGTAATGTTTAGAATATAAAATCAAATGAGCTATCACAAACATGTTCTTGCATAACTAATGAATTGAAATGATTATGTTTCATTTTAATTATGTTTTCTATATTTGTATCAAAATATTCATCCCTCCTTTTAAATCCAATATTATTTTGTTTATTTTCAACCCTTGTACACGTAACACACCCATCACAGTACCACTGTCACTTTTAATTGTTTTGCCTAAAGTATCTTATAGTTTCGTTTTTGTCGATTAGGCGAGGACTTACCAGAACTATCCTTGTGATACTACTCCCACCTATACATTATTTGCCATAGAGTTCTATAGGAACTTTTGTACTTGTGACCATTTTGTCCCCCGTCGATGTTGGATTCTCCTAAGATATTACACATCATGAACAAAAAATCGACTACATCATTATCAATACATCAGCACGATCTCTACGTAGGAAATTACTTACACAAAAGTTCGAGTTGTTATAATACGGCGGATAAGTAGTAAGGTGCAAAAATGTTCATAATAAAAGTGAAGGTACCATAAAAACCATATAGGCATAGTACAAGGGGCATAGAGAGGCAAAGTTATTGTTGATATGTTATGATTTCTTTCAACCCACATGCTTTACTAGTGGCACGTGTGCATGGGTGGGTGTAGTGTACGGAATAATAGTACATAAGGGTTAATTTGGTAATTAAATATCGTGTATGTACGAATGATATGTTCACCTTTACAAGGTAACTGTTCGCCTGTGAACTCTGGTTTTAGTAAATTCATTAAATTTACAATACCAAAAATAATTGTTTCGTAGACTTTGAAAAATAAGACAGAATAACTTTTTTGACCTAGAACGTTAACTTTGAAAAATAAGACAGAATAACGTTTTGACCTAAAACGTTCTATTTACACTATTATAGGGACAAGTTAAAATATATATATATATATATTATTAAAATAAACAATAACTAAACTAAATTTTCCTACAAATATTGATTTTCATTTTCACAAATAGAAGAATTACATGTGATGTGATGGATTAGGATCAAATACAAAGACTCCTAATTATAAGAAGGGTACAAAAGCTTCTAAAAAAACTCACTATAAAAAAAAAAAAAAAAACTAAACACCAACCACCACCCAAAAACCTAAACCCCCCACCCCCATCACCCACCCAAAATAAATAAATAAATTGTCGAGAGGGGGTGGGGGGTTAAGTGGGGGGTTTAGGTTTTTGGGTGGTGGTGGGATGGGGGTGGGGGTGGAATATCAAAGGGTAGCAAAAGTCGAACCCTTCGACAAGGTACAACGGATAAGGCGAATTGTTTTAACATCATTAGAATCTCGTGGAATATTATAGATTTATTCCGATGGTTTATATACGAAACGATATTATAACCACATGGAATATGATAAATAATAAAACTTATGATAAAGTATTATTTCATCATAAAATATCGAAAATCATAGGTTTGGCACACCATAGGGTTTAGTATGACTTCCGTGCGTCACTTTCGTAATTACCTGTGCACCCGCAATTACCGAGCTTTCGCATGGTCCTCATATGTCTACCCATTGACGTACAACTTAACCCGAAGAAAATCGTGAATAAATAAATGACTCGAGTTTTGGGGTGTTGTAAAATGATGTTTAGGATAGTATCCATGAATTAACACGGACACGTTTGAGATATCAAAGTGTTGTTAGTTCACGTGATGTTTGGTGTGGCATGCTTTGGCCTAATAGGTATCGGTACTCTCATCGTTAGTCCCCAGGTAGGCAAACTGACCCATTAATTGGATTTATACGAACGCCAGCCTAGACAGGACGTCCCGACTACCGGTACGTAACCCTTCCAGTTACTACATGTCTGTCACAAGAACTCACTTTGACGAGAGTAAAATATCAATTGAAATTGAAACTCAAAAATGAAATGAAATCAAACTCATGAATAATTAAAATGCATTAAAGAAAATGAATTGACTCAAGACTTTAGATATATAGGAATAAGAATTAGAATGTTGAATATGCGCATATAGTTTAAGGTGTGTGCGACGTGACATGGAAAAAGAAATAATAAACTATAGTTTAATAATAAGGTACATGTTGTCATTTAGGACATATAATACTTAGCATAAAACAATTTGATGTGCTCACATGCATATGTGTGTGACATTAGAAAATTTAAATCATGGACACTTTAAATAATTTTTTTAGCTAAGACAATCAAACAATTAAGTACATAAGGTACCTAAGGTACCAAATCGACTATAGACTAAGTCTAAGGGTCTAATAACCTATCTTAATTCCCTATAGTAATTGGCTCTGATACCAATCTGTCACACCCCGACCCGCAGCGGAATGGTACGGGGCATGATGATTGCCCATAGCTTATGACACTATTATAAGTTTAATATTTAAAGTCACCAAATTAAATTTTGTCACACATAACATAGAATTCAAATATTAATGTCAAGTTACAAAATCAAATAAATAAAAGCAACATATCATAGCCGGTTTATTACTAAGGCAATCCTACATGTCTTCAACTCAAAATCCGCCCACCCTTGTGTACCTGTATCACGCGTAAAAGAGTTTTGGGTCAACAAACATGTTGGTGAATAGATTCGGTTTTTTAATTTAAAACGTTTTTGGTTTATTAATTTTAGAAAACCTTATTTTATAACATGCATTATCAAATGTGAAACTAGGTCTTTCAATATAATAAGAATTAAACACATAACTCATAAACAACACAAACATAACAATATTAGTAACCATAGACACATAGAGATTCAAGCCCCGAAAGGCGAATCTGCGAAACAATGATGGCGATACCGAGTTCGACCCATGGCTGTGGGGAACCGGTCAGCCAGGTGGATCCACGCGAAACCTGTGACACAAAGCGAGTAACACATAGATGCACGTATAGAGAAACAATAGAAATTAGCAACAAGTGACACATAGAAACACATCGAAAAGCATGTTATCAAGTTAAATAATGAATTTGAAATCGAGCACGAGATACACCCCAAAAAGAGTTAATGGCAAAAGGGGAAAAGAGTCGAATCTACTCACAGGTTGCGAAGAAACAATCCACGAGAATTACTGCACGAGCTTACGAGATGGGACAAATGACTAAATCACCCTAGAATAAATATAACCTAGATTTTAAATAATGGAACAACAACAATGGGTCTAGTGATTCGACTTCTTGGTTTGGGAACTTTTGTTTTGCGAATTTATAAATCATAATTTAAAGAAAATCAAGTTATATTACTAGTCAAAAATAAATAATTATGATTACGACGAGATTAAAACATATGTATATATTAATAACTATAATTCTCAAGATCTTATTGATTCGAAAATTTATAAATATATATAGAATTAAAATCTAATTTTTAAAATCATCGATTTATTAAAAATACCCAAACTTGTACTTTATAATTTAATTACATATTATTGGATAATCAACAAAATTTATATAATTCATAAAAATTCCATGATATCATAATCCTCCAAAATTATCAGAAATATTATTCATGAATCTTGTTCAATGAATTTCTAATTTTTATATAATTCTTATTAAATAAATAGTGCTAAAATTTCATAATGATTCCTGTAGAAGTCCAAAAATTCCCAAAAATTAGATGAACTAATATAATATGATATAGAACAGTAGGGTAAATTCAATTTCACTAAAATAGGTGTATAAGATCAAAAGCCCCAATTTCAAGAACTCAAGAACCCTAGTTTCATCAAGAATTCAATTCGGATTCCTAGAGACTTAAAATACAGAAATTGACAATATGGAATTGTAGAGCATGAAAAATAAATAAGTTTAGGCTTTGGAATCACCTGATTTGGATAAGAATTGAAGAAGATATCGTCGTGTGAAGTAACGAGCCCCAGAATGATCTTTGTTCAAATTCGGGATGTAGATGCAATGAAATGGATCAGTGGGGTTTTGCATGGTTTGATCTAGATAATAAGTTATATCAGTTCTGGAGGTTAATTTTACGAAAAAGATGAAAACCCAATTTCATGTTCTTCACAAGCTTTAATGGAGGTTTTAATTTGTGTAAATGGGATTGGGTTGAAGTCCGTATGGATCGATTGGGTGATATTACGTTAATTTCTCCATAAAAACCGAGTTAAATGCGACTAGTTTGAAGGCGAATCGTCGAGGAACCAAGGAGACGGGTCGGGTCGAGTTATGTGTGTATGCATTTGAAGAGAATAAGAGAGGAAGAAGAAACAGTTCATTTCAGGTTGTATATTAATATAATTCGAACTGAGAATAACCACAAGAGGTAATGTAGTCCAGTTGGTCAACTGCATGTTATGTTAAGTATGTGGTTCTGGGTGCGAACCCCGGTCCACACATTTTTTTTCTTTCTCCATTACAAGTTTCATGTAATTATACTTCAACCCCTGTTCTTATATATTAATTGCTAACTGCACTAACTCTATTACCAACTTTGTTTACTTATTCTTTATATAAAACTAACTAATTAACCAACTTAGTTAATTAGCATTACCTAATAAATACTAACTTAACTAGGTTTACTAACCTAGTTAGTTAACTTGTTTTATAATATATAATTTCCATAAATTACAAAAACAACTTCTTAACTTGTAACTTTAATATTTTGACGGTTTTAATCCCTTTAAGTTAGAAACTTGTTTTAACCACCAATTTTAACGTAGTTAATTATTTACCTTATAACTATTAACCGAGTTAACTGAGTCTCGCATATAAACCTCCACTTTTATTCCGGTTTTAATCCAGCGTGATACGTGGCGATTACTTAAAATATATATATATATATATATATTAACAATTCTTATTTTTATTTTATTGATAAGGGTCCGGTTTTACAATCCGGGTCGGATTTCGGAGACCCGATTTTGACGGATGTTACATTTATCTTCTTGATTCGTGAGAAAGATTTGAGCCAAAATAGCAACAATCCCATTCAGCTCCGTTAATTATATATTTGATGAAGGTGCTCGATGCCATTGCCACTCAATTCTATCAGCCGAACCCGGTGTTCTCAGTTTATCATTAACCAAGCATCCCTTGTGTTAGGGATAGAATTTCATGGCATATGGATCACAGATCCTCAAGTGTAGCTTGGATCACGGATCCTCAGTTCAGTTTGAATTAAGGATCCTCAGGAGACGCTGCGAGAATAAGGATCCAGGATCCTCATTGTTATTCTGAACTAACGATTGTTTCCATCACCTTTTGGCTTGTTTTGCAGATATGTTTCGAAGATGACTTATTCCATCCGAGATTCTAGGGGAATATGCTTTCCATTTTCAACATATGCACAGGCTGATGACCGTTGGTGGTGATCGTGGGTGAAGGGCTGATTTTTCGGATAGTTAGTTAGGATATTTTTAGCTAAGATAAGAGGGGTATTGAGCTTATTTTTAGAAACAACTTGCACTTCTCGAAACACACATTATTTCTGCTGCCAACTCTCGAATACACACACACTAGAAATCATTGTATCAAGATCAATACTTCAGAAGTTGTAAACTTGTTTGTTTAAACTTCTATGATGATCTTGTCATGACCCCTTGCAGGAATCTTGATGAAGTAAGAATCAGGGCCCTCAGATTCATCCGTTTAGAGGATAATAAAAGGATCCAGGAGAGACTGTCAGGATCCTCTAAGCAGGAAAAGCAAGGATCCTACTTCAGGAACAACAAATCCAAATCATATAACAAGTCTGATAATCAAAATGTGCATGCAGTGGAGCAAGAAGAGGATGATGAAGATTATCCACCCATTTCTGAATATTGCTTTGCTGTTGATAATAATGAACTAATCCTTGCAATGCAGAACTTAGGTGAGAAAACAAGATGGCCTAGAAAGAGTGATAAGCCAGCTGCCACAAAAGACAAATCCAAATGGTGTGCATATCATGAAGATTTCGGCCATCTCACTGATGAATGCATAGCACTCAGGAAAGATATTGGTTACTTGTTAAGCAAAGGGCATTTGAAGGAGTTGTTTAGAAGAAAGAAGTCAAGGATCCAGGATCCTGAAAAGATCCCTGAAAGAGCTCCTGCTCCCCCAGCTGATGCACAAATTATCAACTTCATATCTGGTGGATCAGACATATGTGGTACTTCCTTTTCAGCAGCCAAGAGGCATGCTAAAGAGACAAAGATGGATAATGGAGATAGGCCCATTCGAACCTCGATCCTTACACAGGAGAAAGTTATATCCTTTGATGAGGATGATCGTGTGGATATTCAGGATCCTCATCATGATGGTCTTGTTTTTACATTGTTTATATCTAATCATTTTGTTCGCAAGATTTTGATAGATGGAGGAAGCTCAATGAACATCATTCAACTTGATGTCCTCAAGAAGATGAACATCCCCGAATAAGAAATTATCCCAAGATCGTCAGTTCTTGTGGGATTCAGTGGAGAAACCAAGAACACATTGGGGGAGATAAGACTTCCCATTTACATAGAGGGAGTTAATTCTTTTAAAAAATTTTGTGTTATAGATTGCTTATCCTGTTGCAATGTTATCCTTGGCAGCCCATGGATACATGACATGAAAGCGGTTACATCTACATACCATCAATGTGTGAAACTCCCTACTCCATGGGGTGTGGTGAAGATTGAAAGTGACCAACAAGAAGCCAAGAATTGTTATACTTCATCAATGAAGCCAGCCTCAAGACCTAGGGAGCAATAGCCATTAAAGTATCCTCCAAGAGATGTCATGGAGGCAAGAGAACAAGATGTGAAAGATATCCTGATGGATCCTCAGGATCCTGAATCCAAAGTCTTTATAGGATCCGGGATCCTCAATGACATCGAACAGGATCTAGTATCCTTCCTCAAGAGGAGAAAAACAACCTTTTCCTGGAAGCATGAGGGCATGACAGGTATTTCTAAAGATATTATCACTCATAAACTTGGCATTGACAGGTCATTCAAACCCATACATCAAAAGAGGAGAAAGTTTGCACCTGAGAGGAATAGAGGCAAGTCCAGAGCAAATTAAGGCGATTGTGAACATTTAGAAAGGACCATGAAGGTACTGAACATCCTGTGTATTATGTAAGTAAAAGTTTGCTTGATGCTGAATCCAGGTATTCACATTTAGAAAAACTTATCCTTGCTTTAATTATGGCATCTACTAAATTACGCCATTATTTTGAAACTCATGCTATTATCGTTAACACTAACTTTCCAATTAAGAATGTTCTCAGGAAACCTGAAATGTCAGGTAGGATGGCAAAATGGGCAGTAAAGCTTAGTGCTTATGATATAAGATATGAACCAAGAACTGCCATTAAATCCCAAGCCTTGGCTGACTTGGAAGTTCAACAGCTTGAAGAGACTAAGGATCCTTGGATACTCTTCACAGATGGGGCTTCAAATATCAAAGGAACTGGACTAGTCATACTACTAAAATCGCCACAGGGGACATAATACCCCACTCAATCGCTTGTGAGTTTCAAACTACTAATAATGAGGCTGATTATGAAGCCTTAATAGCTGGTTTGCAAATTGCCAAGCACATGAGGATCAGGTATCTTGAGGTAGATGCAGATTCATTGTTAATTACTAACTACTTTAATGGTTCTTATGCTGTTAAAGGTGAAAGACTAATCAAATATCTAGAGATAGTCAAGAAATTAGCAGACTCTTTTTCTTCTTTTAGTTTGACACAGGTACCCAGGGAAGAAAATGCAGAAGCTGATGCTTTAGCCAACCTTGGATCATCATTGAAGATTCCAGAGGATATTAAAATTCCCATCATCCATATCTTGACTCCTGTTATTGAGGATCACACAACTATGGAAATAGTGGAGGATTCTGCAATCATACCTAGTGATGATGCACAGTCACATTCAGGATCCTGAATCCTTCCAATCATGAGATATATACAACATGAAGAGATTCCTACAGGAGAAAACCCAGAGCTTTCAAAGTCAAGGTATCTCAATTTACAATATTAAATAACATGTTATATAAACGATCTCTTGCAAGTCCATATCTAAGGTGCATCGTGGATCCTGAAATTCAAGAAGTCCTAAAGGATTTTCATGAAGGAGATTGTGGAAACCACACTAGGGGCAGAGCACTGTTCTCAAGGATCCTTAGAACACGATACTATTGGCCTACTATGAAGAAGGATGCTGTGGATTATGCAAAGAAGTGTGATGCCTGTCAAAGATATAGCAATATCCTTCATCAACCAGCGGAGCTCCTGCATCCTATATCCTCTTCTTGGCCATTCATGAGATGGGGAATGGATATAGTTGGCAAACTTCCCAAAGCACCATGAGGAAAAGTGTTTATGCTTACTATGACTGATTACTTTTCCAAGTGGATAGAGGCTGAAGCATTTGCTTAAGTCAGAGAAAAAGAAGTGATATCCTTTATTAAAAGAAACATCATTACTAGATTTGGCATACCTTCTGAAATTGTTTGTGATAATGGATCCCAATTTTATTGGGAGTAGAACCACTAACTTTTGTGACAGCTGGGGGATTAAGATGATAACATCAACACCAGTCCACCCACAAGCTAATGGTCAAGCAGAATCTAACAAGATCATCATCAACAACATGAAGAAGAAGTTTGGATCCAAGAAGGGAAAATGGGCCGAAGAGCTACCATATGTGTTATGGGCTGATAGAACAACTCCCAAGAATGCTACTGGCCAGACTCCATTTTCTTTAGTGTTTGGAGCAGAATCAGTGATCCCTACCGAGATGGTAGTCCCTACCGCAAGAACAAGCATCCGTGATCCTGAAGGAAATGCTGAAAACTTGGTTCAAGATTTGGATACTATAGAAGAACTCAGGGATTTGGCAAGGATAATATTGGCTAGCTATCAACAAAGGATGGCTGAGGCTTATAACAAGAATGTCAGGATCAGAAAGTTTCAAGTTTGTGACATGGTTTTGAGGAAAGCATTCCAAAATACCACAAATCCTGCTGATGGCAAGTTAGCACCAAAGTGGGAAGGCCCCTATCTTATTGAAGCTGAGGCAGGAAAGGGGGCATATCGTTTATTAACAATGGAAGGCGATTTGTTACCAAGAGCTTGGAATGCTGTCCATTTGAAGAGATACTTCATGTAAGAAGGATCCAGGATCCTTGGTCATCTTCATATCTGGTACACATTAAGGATCCTTAGAGGATTTATGATCCTCCTTTTGGTAATGATTTGATTTTGATTTATCTAATTCTTTAATTTACTTGATTATAAGGAGAAGTATCTAGAATCCTTTATCCTTTTTTCACTAAGTTATGAGTTTTGCAGAAGTTGGTGCATCTGTGACAAAGGATCAAGTACTCATCAAAGTCTCCTAAGTCTTTGGGTTTATCCCCAGTTTTTTGGGCTTGTCCCCAGTTTAAGGTATCTACTACCTTCTACGAATCAGGTTCTTACACCTTCGTCTGTTGCGCACTATTATCCTAATGCAGTTAAAGGCAATGGGACCAGTACCCGCTTTAGGGGCTGACAATTTCATTGTACAGGCTGTATTTAGGATCCTAAGTATAATGGTAGACGTACCATACATCCGTTCCTAAGGTTTCTAATGTTTTCACGTTAGCTAAGGTTTTGGCATCTTCATGTCACTAAGTTTGGATAGTCACCAGTATGGGCCATACTCCAGTTTACACAAGATCCTTTGGGCTTGTCCCCGGTTTTTTGGGCTTGTCCCCAGTTTTTTGGGCTTGTTCCCAGATTGTTAGGCTTGTCCCCAGATACTAACTCTCTCTTTTACAGTTGGCTTAGTCCCAAGTTATATCTCATTTCAGGTTTCCAGTGCTAAACAGTTAAGGATCCTGGATCCTAACTTTATACAAGGGTTTGTCTTTTAGTTATCACAATTGTAAGTGTCAAGGATATATGATCCTAACTTGGATTCTTTGGTATGATCCTCATTAACTTTAATTTTATTCTTGATTTATCAATGTTATCCTTATTCTTTGACAACAGGATATATGATCCTAAAGTTATCTTACTTTTCAAACTTTTCGACTAAAGGATATTTGATCCTTGATCATATCCTAAATTTTTTGACATAAACTGATTTTTATACTTTCACTATTACCTTGTAAATTCAAAGAATTATGCAATAACAATTGAAAATCAAACATATGAAAGGTAAACAACACAAAGATAGTCGAAAGGTTAAAGTTTTATTTATTTATCCATAGTTAACCCTTTTAGAGGTTGTCAAAATTGCCTACCCAAACATCTACCAGCAAAACGTGGCCCGTCCGCTTGGGTAGGCAAAGGGTGTCTATACTAAAAAGTTCTAAGTCATGCAGGAAATCAAAAGACGAGGGGCATCAAAGGCAAATAGAAGGAACCATCCACCTTTGCTACCCCCTATTGTTCAAGGATCAGTGATCCTTAACCCTAAAAACTATTGTTTAGTTACAGACCATAATTGTTTGAAGTAAAAACACCATCATTCAAAAACCATAAAAAATGGGCTCCGGCCGCGTCTAGAAATATCCATCATCGCCCATTGATGCAGCTTACACCTTCGCTGCCTCCACCACCTTCTCACCATCGCCACCAGCTGCCACCTCAGGATCCTTCAACCCACTACCTCCGGCTTCACCAGCTGCTGCTCCCTCAGATTCATCCTCATCATCCAGCTCAGCCAGCCTTTGCTTGCAAGCCTCTTGGTCCCATTCAGCTTTGTCAAAGGCAGGATCCTCAGCCTCCTTAGCCATTTGCAGCTTGATCTTCAGCATGGCGAAGCCCCTTCCATGACTTCTACCTTCTCTTGATGGGCTGTGATCTGAGCCAAGACAAGTTCCTTCTGCAGTAGGTTCACCTCTTTTTCAAGGGATGATATCTTCTTATCTTTGGCAAGGAACATCTGCTGGAAGTCCAGGTTTTTCTGCTCAGCCTCTGCCAGATGTTGATCAAGGAGGATCTGAACCTCAGCAAATTTCTGCACAAAGAGAGTAAGCAGTCAGGATCCTTTGTCCTCAGAAAAGAAAGTTCAAGTTTAAGGATTTAGGATCCTTACCTCGGAGATGTATTCCTGGAGCTGATGTTCAATGAGAGGGAGGCCTTCAGTGGGCTCAGCAGTCTTTCTCTTCTTGGCACCCTTGCCCCTTGTGCTCATGCTCTTAGGGTTCAGGATGCTTGGGCTTGCAGCCAGCTCCTTTTTGAGAGACCTTGAGGAGGCATACTCTTGAAGATCACTTACGCTGAACCTGGAAGCAGACTTTGAGGATTTTCCGGCGCCTACAAGCATAAGAAACATATAAGTATTCATATTTTTACCAAATATTTGTATCTATATATATATACATGTGTGGATACTTACTTGACATGGTGGATGAAACTTCTACTGGATCCTTTGATTTTGGTGGATAGGTTCTGATTGGAGGGTCAAGCTTCCAGAAAGCTTCAATTCTCTCTTGGGTGGCAGGTGATTCTTGAATATGTGACAGAGTTATTGCTGCAAAGACAAAAATAAAGGATCAGTTATGCTCAATAGAAAAGAAAAATCCTTACCGCTTATCCTAATCTAAGGATCCTATATCCTACCATCGGTGTTCCACTTTTTGGGAAGTAGTTTCCCATCTAGAACAGAATCCATCCTCATGAAGAAGAATTGATTACTTCAGTTAGTGTCATTTTTGGTGGCATTCAAGATTGGGCGAGGCTGGTCAGGTTTAGATTTGAAAAGGTATCGGTATGAACCATGACTCACAAGATTGTATAACTGACTCAATTTAGACATCCCTATGTCGATGCCCTCTAGCTCAACTATGTGCTCAAGTGTATATAGGATCCTCCACATCATTGGCATGGCTTGTATGTAGCATAAGCCGGTAAGTGTGAAGAATCCCTGTGTTAGAGCAGGGAAAGGGTAGGTGAATCCGATCAGAAAAGGGGTTGCCGGAAAAGTGATCCATGTGTCTGAGACACAGTCACTTTTGGTAGAGGAGTCGAAGGGCCTGAATATTGTGCCATTGGGGAAACAGGGGCGTAACCGATCGATATCAGGGTCTGTGAATCGGCATAGCTCCATTGAAGGGTTTTTGGTTAAACCCTGACTCTTCAATGGGCTATTGTGATTAGGATTTTTGGCAGGTGAGGATCGAAGGGTCATCTTCGCCATCGATTTTGAAGAACAGAGGATCAGAGAAGAGAAGATCAAAGAAAAGGGAGGAGAGAATACCTGCTTGGATCTTCGGATGAGGATTTAAATGAGAGAAGTCTCGAATTTAAATGCAATTTGGTCCTTATCTCTAATCCTATATATAATGATTGTTATTGCTGGTGGTGACTGTTGATGACTGATGTGTGTAAAATGCAACATATAAATTACATCAAATGAGGCATAAAACTAACCCATTTTAGTACTAATGTTGGAAAAAGTGTGATTTTGTCTTCCTTTTGTATTTTTAGGATTAAATGAGCGCAAATAAACAAAAGAAGCAAAAATACAGCTAAATCTAACATAAATACAAGAAAAGGAATAAACGTGGCATGCCCAACCCCTCGACAACATCTTCCCAAGCAAAACCAAGAGATCAGAAGGCTGAACACGCCCCATGCCTAGCGGACACGGGGGCGTGCCCAAGTGTCTGCAGAAAAGACAAAGTTGTAGAAGTTTCAATTTCCCAACACGGGGGCGTGCCCAGCTCAACACGGCCGTGGTCAACGCTAAGATTCACAGAATCCAAGCAAATCTTGATAGTACAGATACGCTTCTAGACACGGTGCCGTGCCCAGCGGACATGGGGGCGTGGTCAACAAATGCAGACAAACTGCAATTAATGAAGAAAGAGAAAGTCGATGGACACGGGGCCGTGCCCAATGGACACGGGGCCGTGTCCGGGCTTCTGTGCAGGCTATAAATAGAGGTGCTTGGTTCACTTCAAAAGCATCCCTTGGCAAACCACCTCTCTCCCACTTCACCAACACTCCACCACCATCACAACACCCACATCCACCACCATCATCCATCATCCATCATAGAGTGTGTGTGGAGTAGTCTCGGGATCCAAGATTGATAAGAGTTCTTGACAATCAAAGGCCATGTTTGCCTAAGTCTCTTACATCACTTGGTGAAGACAAGCATTTAGTGTAATACTTTTGTTTTTTAATCTTTTCGCACTTTTTATTTGGTTTTGTATTAATGACTTTAATAACTAGTTTCTTATGTTGAAGGTGGAATTTCCTTATCATTTGTCCATGGTGTCTTAGCGTTATTTTACTGTCTATATAAAATAAAAGATTTACATCATTCATATCTCTACGGTCTATATAGAGATATGTTGGCTACCTGGTCGGGGGTTAAGGGAATGGTTTGGTAAGGTTCTTGCCTTGTTCAGTGTATAGATCCTACAAGGACCTGGGTCAAGCTTACTAGGACCTCCTTCAATACCCACTGGTATTAGATGGCGGGGGTGCGAATGGCTTGATCCCCTCATATGTAAACTACTATTAATACATTAACCCGGCTACTTGGGATTGTATCCCTGCTGACTCAAACCACTTAGCCGAGGGTAAGGTCACCTTCAAAAGAGGGGCCTACCACATTACGCATTAATAACTTAATTATTTATCTTTCAATAATCCAACCCTTTAGGATTGTATCCTTGCTGACTCAAACTACTGGGTTGAGGGTAACGTCACCTTCAAAAGAGGGGCCTACTACTATAACTAAGATAATCTCTTAAAAAGTGCAAAAGTGCGGAAAACATCAAATGTTACACTAAAGGGAGTCGGATCCAAGTGATTCATCTTGTCTTTCTGTTTTATTTTTACTTTTATTTTCAGCATTTTTAGTTTTTATTTTCATGTTAAAACCCTTTTTCCAAAATTTTGATTTGATTAGACGTTGAGGATAAACCGGTATAAAAAGCTCTTGTGTCCTTGACGACCTCGGTATCTCACCAACGCTATACTACGCTCACGATGGGTGCACTTGCCCATATGTGTGTTTAGTGTTAGTAGAACATCGTGTTTTATAAATTTAAAACTTGACTAAAGTGTTAAAAAGGGCTAAAAATATATACAAAATTATATCACACCTAACGCACATCAAGTTTTTGGCGCCGTTGCCGGGGACACAAGGATTTTAAGAAAGTTAGGAATCAACGGTCTAATCATTTTTCTTATTTTTCTGTTTTTTTTAGGATTTTTCTAGAATTTTCAGCTTCTGTAGAGCTCAGCACGGGCCATGCCCGCAGAACACGCCCCGTGCCCAATCTTTGGTACTAGCAATCCTGTTTTAAGTCAGACAGTAGCTGAACATGGGGCCATGCCCAATAAACACGCCCCGTGCCCAAGTATTAGATACTGAAAACAGAACCGTAAGATCCCGATGGTTGGTAATTTCTGACACAACCATGAGTGATACTGATTTTTTTTACTTCCGCTCCTCTTATGGTATGTGGTGTCAAATATGTGGCAGAACTCATGAAGATTTAAAATGTTATTTTTTAAATTACACTCCCCACTATATAGACCCATCGTTTTCCTGTAGCCTTAAGAGGGGCGAAAGTAAAAATAATCCCTATCTCTCCCTAGAATGCTCTCAATCATCTATTCTAAATGAAATGATTCTTGAAGAATGATTTCAAATGGAAGATCTAATTCTTAATTGGATAAAAGAGCTTGAGATGGACATAACTAATTCATCTCAATACAACGCCCAAGAAGAATTATTGAGATCGCATTCGGATAAAAACAACATCGTCACTCCCGAAATCACCTCTAACTCTTGCGAAGACTTGAGCGATAGTCGTCCCTGTGTCGATTGTGCCATGAAGGACTCCCCATCGACTTCCGTCGATGCATACATAGACCTGAGCGATTCGACATACACCTTCTTTAACGAGAGCCCGGATAAGGGTTGGACTTGTCCACCTACATTTAGCATAGGAATCACCCTTTCCGATAACCTCTTACGTTCTCGTCTAAAACTAGGGCAACTTAGGTATCTCAGGCACTTCGGTGTTGTTCCGTCCAGTAAGGAACCACCCGATCCGGATAAATTCCTTAAAAATAGACAAAACTTCATAAACAACTTCTAGGCACGGGGCCGTGTCCAGGTCAGCACGCCCCCGTGTCCACCAAAAGATTCTCGTCTGACTTTCGGTCAGAATACGGACAAAAAGTGTCAGAATCTCGTCTGCATACGGGGCCGTGTCCAGCCGACACGGGCCGTGTCCAGCGTGCTGTCGTTTTCTATAAATGCAGCAAGACTCCTCCACATTTGGACCATTCCAAAGACAGAGATTTGGTGGATCTTCATACATACCATACTAGGTATATTCTAAAGAAGGTTCTCAACAACCATCTTGTCTTTTCTACTTTTGTCCATTGCCTTCTTCTTCAATTTTCCCTCAACACCTCCATTAGAGCTTGAAATCACCATGGTTTCAAGCTTTATTGTGATATTTGTTAGATTTTTATTCAAGGAATCTTGTTAAAAATAAGTTTTATAACACTGTTTTAAGTTATTTCTGCTTAAAAATGCCTCAAAAGTCAGAAAAATAATTTAAAGCTCAAAGATTTCTTGTTCCAAAAATCCGCAGAGAGGTGAACACGGGGCCGTGCTCAGTGAGCACGGGGCTGTGTTCGAGGTACTGTTTCATTAAAAATGAACTCTTTTCGGTTTATTTTCATAGAATGTCAAGCCAAAATAGTGGAACCTCTTCAGCACATTCCAGAAACAGTCGAAGGGAATGAAGGCCTTCAATCGAAGCAACTCTTGTACACTATGTGATGGCACTACGAGAAGCTTTCGACGAAATGACATCCGTAGAAGAGGTCCTGATCGACCGTATAAATTATCTGATGGTGGGGCTGGAAAATAGTTTCCAAGAAATCAACCTCTTGCACCAGAGGTTGAACATTCTTGTGACACCTCCCATGGAACCAATCCTTCCCCAAGAAGATTGGAACTTAGCACTTGGAGTCAATAACCCCACCGGGTGGGATGACATCCCCCCGGAACCACCTCTTGACAATTTGCAAGAAGTTCCGGTAGAAGTTACACCCCCTCAAAATGATGATGCCAATGAGCCCGCCTTTATTCTCCCTAGGGAGATAGAAGAATGGCTCAACGACGTGTGAGGGACTATACCCGGAGGAGAAGTTCTTCAAGCCTCATTCAACCGAGAAAATTATCTTTGTCGGAAATTTTACTCTTAAAATAAACTTGTTAGGGATAGAATTTTATAGCCTATGGATCACGGATCCTCAAGTGTAGCATGGATCACGGATCCTCGGTTCAGTTTGAATTAAGGATCCTCAGGAGACGCTACGGGAATAAGGATCCAGGATCCTCATTATTATTCTAACTTAACAATTGTTTCCATCACCTTTTGGCTTGTTTTGCAGGTATGTTTCGAAGAAGACTTATTCCATGCGAGATTCCAGGGGAATATGCTCTACATTTTCAACATGTGCACGAGCTAGTTACCGTTGGTGGTGATCGTGGGTGATGGGCAGATTTTTCGGATAGTTAGTTAGGATATTTTTAGCTAAGATTAAAGGGGTATTGAGCTTATTTTTAGAAACACTTTTGTCACTCTGGCTTACGTACAACGCTTCTGCTATCTCTCTCTCGAACACGCACACTAGAACTCATTGTATCAAGCTCAATACTTCCGAAGTTGTAAACTTGTTTGATTAATATACTTGATAGTGATAGTTTTCACTATCCGAGGTTTTTGATGCCAGAGATCATTCATTGATCAAGGGCTTTTTCCTCGTATAAATCCTCGTGGTTCACCTTTTATTTCATTCATACATTTGATCATTTACCCAAGCATCACACCTCACAAAATCGGATTTGGTTGTTGTTAGGGGAGGATTTTCCAATCCTAAGGATCATGGGTCCTCAAGCACTGCCAGGATCACGGATCCTCAATTCTGTTTGAATTAAGGATCCTTAGAAGACATTGCAGGATCAGGATCCAGGATCCTTCTTGTTATCCTTGTACTAACGTTTTCCTTCATTACGTTTAAGTTTGTTTTGCAGGAGTATACACTTCGGACTTGGTCTTGCCGATATTCTTGGGGAATATGCCCTCAATATTCTGCACGTGCATGGCTTTGTGAACGTTATGGAGATTGTGGGAAGCTTGCACATTTAGTGGATAGTTAGTTGTTTTAGTTATTTCTAATTTTAAAAGGGGATAACAAGCTTGGATTAGAACACTTGGCGATTTTAGCAAACACACACACTCAAAACAGCTCTCAATAGCTCTCAACAGTTCATTTGGCGATTTCATACACATTACACTATAGTGATCCTTGTAACAAGCTTGTTATCATCCCAAGTTGTAACAATCATTTGTTTAATTGTAGTTGGTGATCGGTAGTTTCCATCACCCGAGGTTTTTTATGCCGGAGATCAACTCTTGATCAAGGGCTTTTTCCTCGTATAAATCCTTGTGTCATTTGTTCATTTCATTTGCAAGATATTCATACATTTGTTTAAGCATCATTCCTCACAACAAAGATTTGGTTGCATTATCCTAGCCTGCTTTTTTGACCAAAACAGTTTGGCACCCACCGTGGGGCAATTGGTGCTTCATTTCTGAAAAATTTTGCTCATTGTGTTCATTTTGGTTCATCATCTTCAACCACATGGCTTCTTCAGCGAAGAACACTTCAAGTTCAATGCCGGCAGTCACTTTTTCACAGGGCGTTCCACCTTTGCCTCCACCACCTTTTGGATCCCAGAAGAATGCTGAAA
Source organism: Helianthus tuberosus (assembly GCA_030545235.1). Classification (NCBI taxonomy): domain Eukaryota; kingdom Viridiplantae; phylum Streptophyta; class Magnoliopsida; order Asterales; family Asteraceae; genus Helianthus; species Helianthus tuberosus. Next base: position 187,124,261 of record CM060448.1, read on the forward strand.
ATGCTGCAAAGAGACCAAGCCTCATTTTCCCAAAACCACCAACTTCTGCTGTTTCTTCTAACCCTACTACTAGTGATCTTTTTACTTTGATTTTGCAGATGAGAGATCGCAACAAGAGCAGGACAAGACTAACGAAAGGATCCCCCGGGAGATTGGTGACATCAAGAAACAGAAGAGATCAGGGGAGGATCACTCTCCTCTGATACCAAGGTCACTGGATTTTGACACTCCATCTATAACTGCCCAGCAATCTGCAGCTCCGGATATCCAGTACCAGAGTGAACCATTGGGAAGGCATTATGGAACAACAACCATGAGTCAGGCGTTAGGGTCTCACTTCCAGCCTTCAGGATCCTATTTTCAGCCTTCGGGATCCTCTTTCCAGCATCAGAGATCCTTTGTCAGCTCAAGAGGATATATGGGGACGCACACAGTTCAAGGATCCTCTGAGGTTCAAGGATCCTCTCTGGTTCAAGGACCCTCTCAGGTTCAAGGATCCTCTCAGGTTCAAGGATCCTCTCACGTACAAGGATCCTCTCAGGTTCAAGGATCCTCTCAAGTTCAAGGATCCTCCTTCCAGGTTCAAGGATCCAACATCTTTCAGGATCAAGGATTCTTAAGAAGTGTACAACCCTCAAGCACAGTTGTTCATCAAGGAGACTTCATTCCAATGCAGACCATTGCTTCTTCTGGTCCTTCAGTCATACCAGAATCCCGTCAATATGGATTCACATCTGGAATTCCAAACTTGAATCCTCTGGGAGGTAACACTTTTAATAATTCTTATAACACTAACCATGGCTCTATGTAGGATACAGGTATCAATCAAGCTATGGCTAGGGAATTACAGAAACTGAAGGATATGATATCCAGCGTTCCAGGGGTGGTTAAGCCCATTCCTGAAATCGCAGATGGCAGCCATAGGATATCTCGTTTTGCACCACCTATTTGTGATGTTGAGATATCCAAAAGGTTCCAGATACCAACTATGAAGCTGTATGATGGTTCGACGGATCCAGATGAGCATGTAGCTCAATACAGAGAAAGGATGGAGATCAATCCAATCCCTGAGAGGTTAAAGGAAACATGTCTATGCAAGGGTTTTGGATCCACACTCACAGGATCAGCTCTTAAATGGCTGCTAAGTCTTCCCCCTTACTCTATTACTTCATTTTCCAATCTAGTTAACCTGTTTAATAGCCAATTTTCATGTAGTAGAAAATTTGAACGGTTAACTAGTGATCTATATAGGGTAACACAAGGTCAAAATGAATCACTTAGAGATTACATCACTAAGTTTAGTAAAGAATCCTTAGATATTCCTAATCTGGATATAGCTACGGCTGTGGAAGCCTTTAAAATGGGTTTGCTTAGGGATTCATTATTCTATGATGATCTTGTCATGACCCCATGCAGGAATCTTGATGAAGTGAGAACCAGGGCCCTTAGATTCATCCAATTAGAGGATGATAAAAGGATCCAGGAAAGACTGGCAGGATCCTCGAAGCAGGAAAATCAAGGATCCTACTTCAGGAACAACAAGTCCAAGCCTTACAACAAGTCTGCTAACCAGAACGTGCATGCAATTGAACAGGAAGAGGATGATGAGGATTATCCTCCTATTTCTGAATAATGTTTTTCTGTTGATAACAATGAACTGATCCTTGCAATGCAGAATCTAGGTGAAAAGGCTAGGTGGCCAAGAAAAAGTGATAAACCATCCACAACAAAAGACAAATCCAAATGGTGTGCATATCACGAGGATTTTGGTCATCTCACTAAAGAGTGTATTGCATTGAGAAAAGAGATTGGTTCTTTGTTAAGCAAGGGGCACTTGAAGGAACTTTTGGGAAGAAAAAAAGTCTAGGATCCAGGATCCTGAGAAGGTCCCAGAAAAAGCTCCTGCTCCTCCAGCAGATGCACAAGTTATAAACTTCATATCCGGTGGATCAGACATTTGTGGTACTTCCTTTTCAGCAGCTAAAAGACATGACAAGGAGACCAAGATGGATAATGGAGATAGACCCATCCGGACCTCTACTGTCACACATGATAAAGTTATAACTTTTGATGAGGATGATCGTGTTGATGTTCAGGATCCTCATCATGATGGTCTTGTTATTACTTTGTTTATTTCTAACCATTTTGTTCGCAGGATCCTAATCGATGGAGGAAGCTCGGTGAACATCATTCAGCTTGATGTCCTCAAGAAAATGAACATCCTGAATCAGACATTGTCCCAAGATCCTCAGTTCTTGTGGGATTCCGCGGAGAAACCAAGAATACATTGGGGGACATTAAACTTCCCATCTACATTGAAGGACTTCATTCTTATAAAAAAATTGTGTTATAGATTGCTTATCTTGTTGCAATGTTATCCTTGGCAGGCCATGGATACATGACATGAAGGCAGTTGCATCTACATATCATCAATGTGTGAAGCTTCCTAGTCCATGGGGGGTGATAAAGATTGAGAGTGACCAACAAGAAGCAAAAAATTGCTACACCTCATCAATGAAGCCAGCCTCAAGACCAAGGGAGGAATAGCAACTAAAGTATCCTCCAAGAGACCTCTTGGAGGCAAGAGAACAGGATGTGAAAGAAATCCTTATGGATCCTCATGATCCTGAATCAAAAGTCTTCATAGGATCAGGGATCCTCAGCAACGTCGAACAGGATCTAGTATCCTTCCTTAAAAGAAGAAAAACTACCTTTGCCTGGAAGCATGAAGACATGACAGGTATCTCTAAAGATATAATTACCCATAAACTTGGTATTGACAGGTCATTCAAGCCTATACATCAAAAGAGGAGGAAATTTGCACCTGAAAGGAATGCCATTATCCAGGAGGAGGTAGACAACTTACTCCGAGCAGGTATGATTAGAGAGGTTAAGTATCCAAGATGGTTAGCCAATGTGGTTGTTGTTCAAAAGAAAAACAGAAAGTGGAGGGTATGTGTCGATTTTACTGATTTAAACAAGGCATGTCCCAAGGATCCTTTCCCATTACCCCACATTGACTCCATGGTGGATGCTACCGCGGGTCATGAGTTGTTGCCTTTTATGGATGCTTCATCTGGATTTCAACAAATTCAGATGGAACCATCTGATCAAGAGGATACAGCCTTTATGACCCCAACTGGTATCTATTGTTATATTGCTATGCCATTTGGACTAAGGAATGCAGGTGCTACTTATCAAAGGCTAGTCAATATGATGTTTAAGGAACAAATAGGACACACTATGAAAGTCTACATAGACGACATGGTGGTTAAGTCCAAGAGAGCTGAGGATCACCTTAGAGACCTGGAAGAAGCATTCAATATCCTTGACAAATTCAATATGAAGTTGAATCCTTCAAAGTGTCACTTTGGTGTTAAAGCAGGAAAGTTCCTAGGATACATGGTAACAAAAAGAGGCATTGAAGCAAGTCCAGAGCAAATTAAGGCTATTGTGAATATCAAATCTCCTGCCAATGCCAAGGATGTGCAAAGGTTGACAGGGAGGATCGCAGCCTTGAATAGGTTCATATCAAAATCATCAGAAAAGTGCAAGGAATTCTATGACATTTTGAGAAAGAACAAGAAATTTGAGTGGACTGAAAAGCATGAAAATGCTCTCAAAGCCCTTAAGGATTACCTATCCTCAGCTCCTGCCTTGATGAAACCAGAAAAAGGGGATATATTATCCTTATATCTAGCGGTATCCTCTAAAGCAGTAAGTGCGGTCCTTGTTAAGGATCACGAAGGTACACAACATCCTGTTTATTATGTAAGTAAGAGTTTGCTTGATGCTGAATCCAGGTATTCACATCTAGAAAGACTTATTCTTGCTTTGATTATGGCATCTACTAAACTAAGACATTATTTTGAAACTCATGCCATTATTGTTAAGACTAATTTTCCAATTAAGAATGTTCTCAGGAAACCTGAAATGTCAGGAAGGATGGCTAAGTGGGCAGTGAAGCTTAGTGCTTATGATATAAGTTATGAACCAAGGACTGCCATTAAATCCCAAGCCTTAGCTGACTTTGTGGCAGATTTTAGTAGTGACTTGCAAAGAGAAGCCGAGTTAGAAGTTCGACAGCTTGAAGAGACTAAGGATCCTTGGATACTTTTCACTGATGGAGCTTCTAATGTCAAAGGAACATGACTTGGAATACTACTAAAATCGCCACAGGGGGACATAATACCCCACTCCATAGCTTGTGAGTTTCAAACTACTAATAATGAGGCTGAATATGAAGCCTTGATAGCTGGTTTGCAAATTGCCAAACATATGAGGATCAGGTATCTTGAGGTACATGTAGATTCATTGTTGATTACTAATCACTTTAATGGATCCTATGCTGTTAAAGGTGAAAAGCTAATCAAATACCTAGAGATAGTCAAGGAATTGGCACTCTCTTTTGTTTCTTTTAGTTTGACACAGGTACCCAGGGAGGAAAATGCAGAAGCTGATGCATTGGCCAACCTAGGATCATCCTTCAAAATTCCAGAGGATATCAAGATCCCTATCATCCATGTTTTGGCTCCTGCTATTGAGGATCACATAACTATGGAGATAGAACAGGATTCTGCAATGGTTCCTAGTGATGGTGCACAGTCTCGTTCAGGATCATGGATCTTTCCAATCATGAGATATATACAACATGGAGAGATTCCTACAGGAGAAAACCCCAGGGCTTTCAAAATCAAGGTATCTCAATTTACAATATTGAATAACATGTTATATAAATGATCTCTTGCAGGTCCATATCTAAGATGCATTGAGGATCCTGAAATTCAAGAAGTCCTAAAGGATTATCATGAAGGAGATTGTGGAAACCACACTGGGGGCAGGGCATTGTTCTCAAGGATCCTTAGGACAGGATACTATTGGCCGACAATGAAGAAGGATGCTGTGGATTATGCCAAGAAGTGTGATCCTTGTCAGAGACATAGTAATATCCTTCATCAACCAGCAGAGCTCTTGCACCCTATATCCTCTTCTTGGCCATTCATGAGATGGGGAATGGATATAGTTGGTAAACTTCCCAAAGCACCAGGAGGAAAGGTGTTCATGTTTGCCATGACTGATTACTTCTCTAAGTGGATAGAGGCTGAAGCCTTTGCTCAAGTAAGATAAAAGAAAGTGATATCCTTTATTAAAAGAAACATTATTACTAGATTTGGTATCCCTTCTGAAATTGTTTGTGATAATTGATCCCAATTTATTGGGAGTAGAACTACTAACTTTTGTGACAACTGGGGGATTAAGATGATAACATCAACACCAGTCCACCCACAAGCTAATGGTCAAGCAGAATCGTCCAACAAGATCATCATCAACAACTTGAAGAAGAAGTTTGGATCCAAGAAAGGAAAATGGGCAGAAGAACTACCATATGTGCTATGGGCTGAAAGGACAACCCCCAAGAATGCTACTGGCCAAACTCCATTTTCTTTGGTATTTGGAGCAGAATCAGTGATCCCTACAGAGATGGTGGTTCCTACTGCAAGAACAAACATCCGTGATCCTGAAGGAAATGCTGAAAACTTGGTTCAAGACTTGGATACAATAGAAGAACTCAGGGATTTGGCAAGAATAAGGATGGCTAGTTATCAACAAAGGATGGCTGGAGCCTACAATAAAAATGTCAAGATCAGGAAATTCCAAGTTGGTGATATGGTATTGAGGAAAGCATTTCAGAATACCACAAATCCTGCTGATGGAAAGTTGGCACCAAAGTGGGAAGGCCCCTACCTGATTGAAGCTGAGGCAGGAAAGGGGGCATATCGATTGCTAACTATGGAAAGTGATTTGCTACCAAGAGCTTGGAATGCTGTCCACCTGAAGAAATATTTCATGTAGTAAGGATCTAGGATCCTCAACCATTTTCATGATCGATATCCTCGAAGGATCCTTACAGGACAGAGGATCCTCATTTTGGTAATGATCTAATCTCAAACTATTTCATTCTTTAATTATCCTATATACAAAGAGAAGGATCCTGGATCCTTTATCCTCCTTTCACTTGATTCTGAGTTTTGCAGAAGGTTCATATATCCTTAACGAAGGATTGAGTATCCACATAAGTCTCCAGTTATTTGGGCTTGACCCCAGTTATTTTGGCCTGTCCCTAGTATCGCCAGTAGCGCACGATGATCCTGGTACAGTTCATGGCAATGGGACCAGTACTGGCTTTAGGGGCTGACAATTTCATTGTACTGGCTGTATCCGGGATCCTACGTATAATGGTTGACGTACCATACATCCGTTCCTAAGGTTTCTAACGTTTTCACGTTAGCTAAGGTTTTAACATTATCATGTCACTAAGTTTACACAAGATCCTTTGGGCTTGTCCCCAGTTTTTTGGGCTTTTCCCCAGTATATTGGGCTTGTCCCCATAATTGTTGGGCTTGTCTCCAGTTGCTAACTATTCTCTTATATTGGCTTAGTCCCAAGTTATGTTCCATTTCAAATTTTTGAAGTTAAACAGCTAAGGATCATTGATCCTTACCTTTTACTAAGGTTTGTCTTTTGGTTATCTTGATTGTAAATGTTAAAGGTTTATGATCCTAACTTGGATTCTCAGGTATGATCCTTGATCATTTTGATTTTATTCTTTATGTATCTAAGTGACGCTTATTCTTTGACAACAGGACTTATGATCCTTAAGTTACACTACTTTTTTGAATTGATCGATTATACGATATTTAATCCTTGATCATATCCTAATTTTTTTTGACATAATATGTTAAACTTTTATTCTTAACTTAATGAATTCAAACAAAGTGTATAATAGCAACTGAAAAGTAAAGTGTTCACAAATGTAACAACACATGATAAGCCAAAAGATTAAAGTTTTATTTATTTATCAATAGTTAAACCCTTAAAAGGATGTCAAAATTATCAACCCAAATTTCTACCGGCAAAACGTGGCCCGTCCACTTGGGTTGGCAAAGGGTGTCCATATTTAACAAAGGTCTAAGTGCAGGTAACAAAAGGCGGAAGGATAACAAGTGGTTTCATCCCCCAAATAGAGGATCCATCCACCACCCATTATCCTACCTATTGTCCAAGGATCCATGACCCTCAAGCCTAAAAACTATTGTCTAAGTTATTACAAACCAACTATTGTTCGAGAAAAACATCAACAACCAAAAACCACTACCAACTCATAAAAAATGGGCTCCGGCCGCGTCTAGATAAATCCATCATCACCCATTTCTGCAGCTCAAACCTTCGCTGCATCACCATCGCCTCCTGCTCCAGCATCACCCGCCTGATCCTTAGCTCCGCTGCCACCTGCCTCAATTGCCAAGACCTCTGTAGCCTCTTCCTCATCATCTAGCTCAGCCAGCTTAGCCTTACAGCCCTCCTGGTCCCACGTGGTCCTGTCAAAGTCAGGATCCTCAGCCTCCTGGGCCATCTAGAGTTTGATCTTGTACATAGTGATGGCAGCAGAGACTTTAGCATCCTCCATCACCACAGCTTTCTCATGATCAACATTAATCTGGGCCATGACCACCTGCTTCTTTGCCAGATTGAGATCTTTCTCGAGGGAGGAGATGGTTTGATCCTTGGCCAGGAAGATCTTCTGAAACTCCAAATGCTTCTGCTCAGCCTCTTCAACGTATGCATCGAAGATCATCTCGATCTCGGAGAATTTCTGCAAAAAGAAAAGGTAGGGTTCATGATCCATTATCCTCAAGTGCGCAGGATAATCAGTCAGGATCAGTGATCCTTACATCAGCAAAGTATTCCTGAAACTGGTGGCGGATGAGGGGCAGGCCTTCAAGATTGTCAGCTTCAGTGGCCTTCCTCTTCTTTCCTCCCTTGGAGGTGACAGGCTTAGGGATTAAAGTGCTTGGGCTAGCAGCAGACTTCTTTTTTCCAGACCGGGGAGCCACAGTGCTAAGATCACTAACACTGAAGCGAGAGGCTGACTTTGAAGATTTTCCAGCGCCTACCAATCCAAAATGACAGATAAGTATTCTTGTTCTATTTTCATTTAAACATTTAATTATATACAAACTTAGATACTTACTTGACATTGTGACTGAGCCGGAGGATACTTCTTGAGAATCCTTGGTGTTTGCTTGGAATGATCTTACTGCAGGATCAAGATTCCAGAAAGCAGCAATCCTTTCTTTTGTTGCAGGTGATGGAATGATATGAGAAACAGAGATAGCTATGCAAAAGATACAAAAAGGGGTCAGTTATCCTCAACAGAAATAGGGTTATCCTATGATCCTTCTATAAGGATCCTCTATCCTACCATGGGTGGCCCACTCTCTTGGGAGATCCTTCCCATCCGGGATAGAATCCCTCCTAACGAAGAAAAAAAGCTTCTTCCAGTTGGTGCCATTCTTGGTGGTCTTGAGGATTGGGTGTGCATCACCGGGTTTATGTTTGAATAAGAAGTAGTGTGAACCATGGCTCACAAGGTTATACAATTCAGCCAGTTCCGACATCCCTAACTCTATACCTTCCTGCTCAATGATTCTCTCTAGGGTATATAAAACTCTCCACATCATTGGCATTGCCTGAACATAGCACATGCCGGTGAGAGAGAAGAAGGATTCAGTGAAGGCAGGGAAAGGATAGGAGTATCCTATCAGGAATGGAGTGGCCGGAAAAGCAACCCATGTTTCAGAAACAAAATCACTTTTGGTGGTATGGTCAAAGGGCTTGAAGACAGTGTTCGCCGGAAAACAATGGCGAATCCGGTCGATCTCCGGATCAGTAAAACTGCAGAGTTCCTTCGGAGTGTTTTTTGTAGGATCGCGATCTGACCCGAATGAGTCGTTCAGAGGTGTTCTTCTCTGTTTCAGGTGCGGAATAACAAGAAACAAAGGTAGATACAGCTGATTCTTCACTTTAACTACTGTTTGTATTGATTATAACACGAATACAAGTAGTTCTTCACACCGGCAGCACCTCGGTATGGAATTGTACAACGTTACAAATGAGTTCGTTCAAGGGCTATATATTGGGACTAGGTTTCGCTCATATGGACATGTCCACAAAAGCGAAACCCCCCATTGTACATATAAGCGAAACCATCACCTAGGTTTCCCACATACGGACATGTGGTTTCCCACATATGGACATGTGGTTTCCCACATATGGACATGTCCATATATGTGAAATCAACTTTCTTGGGAAATCACCACTACTACTCTATATTCCCGTACAATGTACAATCAGCCCTAAACTAAGACACGAACGAAGATGTAGTCGACAGACAACTGCACCAACAGACTCCCCCTTGAATGTTGACGGAATCTTCAGTGAGAGTCTTCAACATGACAATTCTTCAATCTTGATCGGTCTTCTTCAGGAACTCTTCCTGGAATCATGTACCCGGATATTTCTCTGGTTCTAACTTTCGTCAGACTCCCCCTTTCATCGAGCTGGGATCGCTGTCTGGAATTTGTTATCACCTTTGAAATCAAATCGTGGCTTTTTCAGTTTAAGTTCTTCTCAGGTTCTGATGCATCACTTGGCTTTCCGTAGCATCAGGATCAGAAACCTACACATCTCAATCACTCTATTACAAACAAACAATATTGTGATTCAACTTAATGAATCAACTAAACCTTTGAGAATCATTTTCATTTAAAATTGATCAAAAATTTGAAACATTCCAAATTCTGATTCAACTTAATGAATCATTTTAAACATTTCAAACCAATTAACCAAACCATCTGTTCATCATGTTTAGCCATTGAGATTTTGAATATCAGCTTTCCAACATCAGTTGTCGAAAATCTTTTTGGATTTTTCAAAACATAAATGCAATAACAGAAATTAAATGCAGAAATAACATATGTACAAATATATTTTTGTGAGTTTGCTAAAGAGGATCATATCAGTTTACGAGACACATCACAAGCACCGTTAAGCTTTAACATTTTAAGCTCTAAACGATTCACATTGATTGACGATATGTTTGTCCACTTAAACTCAAACTAAAAACTTTCAATCTGCTTATCGATACTTTAAGGTATATTAATATAGCACTAAATTCTTATGGACCCCACGATCTCAGCATATCCCCTCATCATGCAATACACTAATTCAAGTAATGCCTTTAAACTTTTATCAACTGTGATTTGTGCGAAAAACAAAGCAGAATGTTTAAACATTAACAATCAGGTCGATACTTCCGTATACGCAGAGAAAGTCCAATGTTTAAACAAAATAAGAAAAATAAAACAAGTTGAAATTGTTTAGGCTTTAACCACCAGGTTGATACTTCCGTATACGCAGAGGAGGTCCAAAGCTTAAACGAAACACCAAAGAAAATAAAGCAGAACGTTTAGGCAACAACATCCAGGTCGATACTCACGTATACGCAGAGGATGTCCGATGCTTAAACAAAATAAAGAAATAAAACAAGTTTAAGTCTTTGCAAAATGAAATGCACAATCACAGCGACTTTTTAGCAAAGTTGTGAAAGTTCACAAACTTAACCAGTTTTATGTCTTTCGACAATCAGCGATTACTGAGTAGGCACACAATCAAGAAGGACAAAACTAAGTACTATGCTTTCAACCATGTTTTCCACTAGAACTAGGCTTTTTTGCTTTAGGTTTGTATCGTTATTGCAAATCTACTAGTCTAGCTGAGCCTATCGTCACATCTTTAGTGAGATCACTTATCACATTTTATCTCTCCATTTCTTTAGCATGCTGTGACAGTCCAACTGATCTACTATCATTTCCTCTTTTTGACAACAAAACTCATTTTTTCATTTTTTAATGTTTTTGACATTTTCAAATTTTCTAATTTTTTTAAAATTTTTACTCCCCCTAAAATCAAAATATGTCTCAATTTTGATTTTCTGGAAAAATTTGAAAACAAGTTGTACAAGAAATTTGACAACATGATGAGAATCACTTCAATTCTCCATTCACTTGGCTTGAACAATCAGAACTCCCCCTGACAACAAACTATTTTCCCATGGTGATTTCAAAACACTTAAGTTTGTTTTAATCAAAATGGTTTTTCCGGAAAATAAGTTTTGCGTGTCATTTCACAAATTCGGGGATCTTTCATCACTTTGTTTTCTTCAATCACTTGTAAAAACTAACATTTGTAAGATCAATCCACAAACATCACTTGTAGAAAATCAAGTACAATTTAATGTCCCTGATTTACCACTTTTAAATCGAAATCACTTTCGTGAATTTCTCAAGAAATATGCCGATTCCTGCTCCACTCTTACCAACCTGGGAACTCCGGCAAGTCAGGTTTTTTCATTTAAACAGATTCACCCAAGCCTGACGGTCCTTGGGTGATTTTGAATTCTTGTTCAACAATGGTGGAAAATTTGCATCATCCATTGTTAGACCAGAATTCTCAACTTTTACCTCAACACATGGCTCCTCTGGTTTTAACATGCCAGAATCATTGCCTGAATGTGGCTTGTCTGACTTTGATGAGCCAGATTCATCGCCGACATGTGGCTCCTTTGTTTCCGAAGAAACAGATTCATTGCCAGAAAGTGGCTCCTTTGTTTTCAAAGAAACAAATTCATCGCCGACCATTTTCTTCTTCTTCTTTTCTTCTTTCGTCCTCAGATTTGTATCTGATGAATTCGTCTTGCTTGACTTTGCAATCGAGGGAGTCGATTCATCAGAACTCTTATTTTTAACAGATGAACCCGAGGACAAAATCTTCTCGAGGTACTCTCTCGCCTTCTTTCTCTTCTTCCTCAGTCTGTCTTTCTGCCCCTGTGAAAGTTTAACTTTCTTTTCTTGAATTGTCTGTTCTTGAACTTTAGGTTCTTTGGGCTTGACGTTGACTGGAATCTTTGCCAATTTTTGAGACTTAGCCCTCAATCTGTCATTCGATTTCCTTGGGCAATCTCTGGCAATATGACCTCTGATGTTGCAGTTAAAGCATCTTCTCATCTCATAATTCCAACTTTGGCAGTTAACAGCAATGTGTCCTTGATAACCACATCGGTAACACACTCTGTTATCGTACCAATCACCATTGTCAGCCCAAATGCTCAAATGATAGCATTGTTTGGCTTGGTGATATTCCTTCCTCATGTTTGCTGGATTTGGCTTTTGAGCACTGTGGTCCAACCTGCACCACTTATTGCCAACTATTTTTGAGTTTTCATTTTTCAATTTGTTTAAATTTTTGTTTTGATTGGATGATTGAATTGATGAGCTGTTATTTTCTTTTTGAAAATTTTTCGGCTTTTTATCTTTTTGTTTTTGTTTCACATTCTTCTTTACAGGTTTTTGCTTTGAGCATTCACCTTTCTCAGTCGAATGTAAAACAGTTTCTTTAAACTTTTCTTTTAATTTCAAAAATGTTTTCTTTTTCTCATCATCATCAGTTTTTTCATCACAATCTTCAACTTTGACTTTGTCAAAGTTTGTGACATTGTCACTTATTGGAACTGAATTAATAGGTTTTGGACAAGGAATTGTTGAAGTATTCACAAACACCTTCAACTTTTCTTCCCATTCCTTGATTTTCTTTTGAGCACACTCAGCTTCCTTTTCAAGTCGAATAATCTTTTCAAGATGAGAATTGATTGCAATTTGTTTTTCAAGATTGTTTTTACCAAACACATCTCTCTCATCTTCTAAAATTTTTATTTGACTTTGAAAATCTTTTTCAATCTTTACTTTTTCATTTTCCAAATTGTGTATTTGATTTTTCAAAACATTTTCTGATTTTTTAAGATTTTTGTTTTCTAATGACAAACTCTCAACCTCCTTCAAGAGTTTGTCATTTTCAGATGTCAACTCTTCACAATTTTTCAGCAAAACAAGAATCTGTTTATCATCAGCTTTTGTCTCAACCTTTAAAGCTGAAATATTTTCAACCTGTTTCTTTTCCTCATGAACACTTTCATCCTTACTCTCTTCTTCTGATGAATGATCAAAGATAGGTGCGTCTTCTGCAACCTCTCTCTTTAACTCTGGTTCAGGATTCACAGATATAGGTTTTTCAGATTCTCCTTTATCAATTTTGACCGATGGAACTTGTTCAATCTGCTCAGCTCTGATCTCTTCTTTAGCAATAACTGCCTTTTGATTCTTTCTTTTTGCATTTTGTTTTTCTTTCAATTTTTCAATTTTATCGGCATAAAATAACTTTCCACTACGTTGATCAGATGGAAGTTGTTGTTTAAGATTTTCAAGTTCCCTGATTTCCTCTTCATAATTGTCACTCTCTTCATCAGACGAATAATAAAAAACCGGACCTTTTCAATAACTTCTTTTGCTGAGACTCTTTCTTCTTCTTGCTTTATCGGAATATACTGCTGAGATTCATAATTCATATATGCCAATAATTCTTCAAAATCCATGTTTCGATGTCAAAAGTTCACAAAATAGACTTTTCAAATAAACTGACCCTTTTGCACACTTTGAACTCCAAATCGTACTAACTAAAACTAACTTTCAAGTGAATTGATAACTTTCAAACAAATTGGACCTTTTCACGCGACCTGGATCAAACAAACTCAAACCACATGATTTGAACTAAAATCCAAATAGACTGGTTCAGATATTTCGATGACCTGATGTGTCAAACGAGCTGGAATTTTTGAAACTTGATGAACTTAGAATGTTAATTCGGCCGCAGTTATAGACCAATCACATGGATCATGCAAACTTCACTCCTATTGGGCCGTTATAAACTCAAAGTCCCATGGGCTGACTTTGCAACTCACATGTATCCATTATATGACTTGACCAACTTGATCACATGGTCTGATCTCATGCAGATGGACAATTAAAACAACTAGTCGACAATTTTAAAGCTTAACACAATTCTAATTGGACCTCAAAAACTAGTGGGCCAAATGACTTTAAAGATCCGACAATATTATCATTTCACATGCAACTTCATTGGAACTATACACATGCAGATTGTTGTTTTCAATTGACTGACAAATATTCACGTGATAACCCTGTTCAATGACCGACACAATTATTTCACACTAACACTTATGGAGCGGAATCACGACAACCCTTAAGAGCGGAATCAGATTGTTCACAAAGGCGAAACCTTAGGTTCACAACAGCGAAATTATGGTTTTGGTGACACAAGAGCGAAACCTTATGTTCACAAAAGCGAAACCTCTGATACTTTGACACTGGAGCGAAATCAGTTTGTTCAAATGAGCGAAACCCCTGATTTGTGCATCTATGAGAGAAATCAGAGTGTCCAAATAAGCGAAATCACAGAAATTCCATATAAGCGAAACCTAATCCGAAGGTGATTTGGTCCATTTTTAATCCGAATTTCAGTGTCAAACTTTCAGGGATTTATCTATGTCCAATAACGCACAGTCTGTGAAATTTTGAGCGAAATTTGACCAGTAAAACTTTCTGAAATGATGAAAGAAGGTGTAGAAGATAGAAATCTCAATGAAATAAGGCTGTAATCTGCAAAACTTCTTCAACTAGCTCTGATACCAATTGTAGGATCGCGATCTGACCCGAATGAGTCGTTCAGAGGTGTTCTTCTCTGTTTCAGGTGCGGAATAACAAGAAACAAAGGTAGATACAGCTGATTCTTCACTTTAACTACTGTTTGTATTGATTATAACACGAATACAAGTAGTTCTTCACACCGGCAGCACCTCGGTATGGAATTATACAACGTTACAAATGAGTTCGTTCAAGGGCTATATATAGGGACTAGGTTTCGCTCATATGGACATGTCCACAAAAGCGAAACCCCCCATTGTACATATAAGCGAAACCATCTACTAGGTTTCCCACATACGGACATGTGGTTTCCCACATATGGACATGTGGTTTCCCACATATGGACATGTCCATATATGTGAAATCAACTTTCTTGGGAAATCACCACTACTACTCTATATTCCCGTACAATGTACAATCAGCCCTAAACTAAGACACGAACGAAGATGTAGTTGACAGACAACTGCACCAACATTTTTGATAATCCCTTGGATTTTCGAAGGACTATCTTTCTGGTGATCCTTGGCAGGGGAGGATCGTAACTTCATTATGATCTAAAGATTTCAAAGAGGAACAGCGGAAGAAGATGAAGAGAGAAGGGAGAGAGAAGTACCTGATCAATCTTCGAATGAGGATTTAAAGGGTGTAACGCACGAATTTAAATGCCTTCTAATCCTTATCTCTAACTTGAATTTATAATGATGATTTTGCAGGATTGTCACTTCAATGACGTAAGACCAGCAACGGCTAGTTCGATCCAAACGGCTATATATCCGTTAGTCAGTTGGAGATAAGATAAAAAATACAACTCGTTAAAATTACATTTTACTCCTTATATTTTGGGGGCAATTGTTAGCGGAGGATTTTCCAATCCTAAGGATCACGGTTCCTCAAGCACTGCCAGGATCACGGATCCTCAATTCCTTTTGAATTAAGGATCCTCAGAAGACATTGCAGGATCAGGATTCAGGATCCTTGTTGTTATCCTTGTACTAACGTTTGCCTTCATTATGTTTAAGTTTGTTTTGCAGGAGTATACACTCCGGACTTGGTCTTTCCGATATTCTTGGGGAATATGCCCTCAATATTCCGCACATGCATGGCTTTGTGAACGTTATGGAGATCGTGGGAAGCTTGCACATTTAGCGGATAGTTAGTTGTTTTAGTTATTTCTAATTTTAAAAGGGGATAACAAGCTTGGATTAGAACACTTGGGGATTTTAGCAAACACACACACTCGAAACAACTCTCAATAGCTCTCAACAGTTCATTTGGCAATTTCATACACATTACATTATAGTGATCCTTGTAACAAGCTTGTTATCATCCCGAGTTGTAACAATCATTTGTTTAATTGTAGTTGGTGATCGGTAGTTTCCATCAACCAAGGTTTTTTATGCCGGAGATCAACTCTTGATCAAGGGCTTTTTCCTCGTATAAATCCTTGTGTCATTTGTTAATTTCATTTGCAAGATATTTATACATTCGTTTAAGCATCATTCCTCACAACAAAGATTTGGTTGCATTATCCTAGCCTGATTTTTTGACCAAAACAGTTGTATCATCCTTGTGTGATTTTTGACTAAAACAGTTTGGCGCCCACCGTGGGGCAATTGGTGCTTCAGTTCTGAGAAATTTTGCTCATTTCATCCATTTCGGTTCATTACCTTCAACCACATGGCTTCTCAAGCGAAGAACACTTCAAGCTCCATGCCGGCGATCACCACTTCTTAGGGCATTCCACCTTTGCCACCTGTTCCTTCTGGATCCCAGAAGAATGCTGAGAATGCTACGAAGAAACAAACCCCCGTTTTCTCAAAACCAACTTCTGCTGTTTCTTCTAGCCCTACTAACAATGATCTTTATTCTTTGATTTTGTAGATGAGGGATTACATGCAGCAGCAGGACATAACTAATGACAGGATCCTTCGAGAGATTGACGACATCAAGAAATTGAAGAGATTAGCGGAGGATCACTCTCCTTTGATGTCGAGATCGCTGAATTTCAACACTCTAGTCACAACCGCCCAGCACTCTACAGCATCAGATGTCCAGTACCAGGGTGGATCATTGGGAATGCATTATGGATCATCGGCAATGACTCAGGCTCAAGGATCCTACTTTCAACCTTCAGGATCCTCGTTTCAGATTCAAGGATCCTCCTTCCAGCATCAAGGATCCTTCTCTAGTTCAGGAGGATACATGGGGGCGCAGACAGCTCAAGGATCCTACTCTCAGTATCCAGGATCCTCATCTCAGGTTTAAGGATCCTCGTCTCAAGGTCAAGGATCCTCATCTCAAGCTCATGGATCAATGGATTATCCTCCTAGACACCCAGCTTCGGTGTATCAAGGATCCAACATCTTTCAGGATCAAGGATCCTTAAGAAGTGCAGAACCCAGGAGTTCAGAGATCCACTTGGGAGACTTCATACCTATGCAAACTATTGCTTCATCTGGTCCCTCAATTATACCAGAATCTCGCCAATATGGATTCACATCAGGAATTCCAAACCTGAATCCTTCAGGAGGTAACACTTTAAATAATTCTTATAATGCTAACCATGGCTTTGTGCAGGATACAGGAATCAACCAAGCTATGGCTAGGGAATTGCAGAAACTTAAGGATATGATATCCAGCATTCCCGGAGTGGTTAGGCCCATTCCTGAAATTCCAGATGGAAGTCACAAGATATCTCGCTTTGCACCACCCATTTGTGATGCAGAGATACCAAAAAGGTTTTAGACACCAAACATGAAGCTGTATGATGGCTCAACTGATCCAGAAGAGCATGTAGCTCAGTACAGAGAAAGAATGGAGATCAATCCCATTCCTGAGAGGTTAAAAGAAGCATGTCTATGCAAGGGTTTCGGATCCACACTGACAGGATCAGCTCTTAAATGGCTGCTAAGTCTTCCCCCTTACTCTATTACTTCATTTGCTAATCTAGTTAACTTGTTTAATAGCCAATTCTCATGCAGTAGGAGATTTGAACGATTAACTAGTGATCTATATTGGGTAACACAAGGTCAAAATGAATCACTTAGAGATTATATCACTAAATTCAGTAGAGAATCCTTAGAGATTCCTAATTTGGATATTGCTACGGTTGTAGAAGCTTTCAAAATGGGTTTACTTAAGGATTCACAGTTCTATGATGATCTTGTCATGACCCCTTGCAGGAATCTTGATGAAGTAAGAACCAGGGCCCTTAGATTCATCCGTCTAGAGGATGATAAAAGGATCCAAGAAAGACTGGCAGGATCCTCAAAGCAGGAAAAGCAAGGATCCTACTTCAGGAACAACAAGTCCAAATCATATAACAAGTCTGATAACCAAAACATGCGTGCAATGGAGCAAGAAGAGGATGATGAGGATTACCCTCCCATTTCTGAATATTGCTTTTCTGTTGATAATAATGAACTAATTCTTGCAATGCAGAATCTAGGTGAAAAAGCAAGATGGCCCCGAAAGAGTGATAAGCCAGCTGCAACAAAAGACAAATCCAAATGGTGTGCATATCATGAAGATTTCAGTCATCTCACTGACGAATGCATAGCACTCAGAAAAGAGACTGGTTACTTATTAAGCAAAGGGCATTTGAAGGAGCTGTTGGGAGGATCCTGAAAAGATTCCAGAAAGAGCTCCTGCTCCCCCAGCAGATGCACAAATTATCAACTTCATATCTGGCGGATCAGATATATGTGGCACTTCCTTTTCAGCAGCCAAGAGGCATGCCAAAGAAACAAATATGGATAATGGGGATAGGCCCATTCGAACCTCGATCCTTACACAGGAGAAACTTATAACCTTTGATGAGGATGATCGTGTGGATATTTAGGATCCTCATCATGATGGTCTTGTTATTACTTTGTTTATATCTAATCATTTTGTTTGTAGGATTCTGATAGATGGAGGAAGCTCAATGAACATCATTCAACTTGATGTCCTCAAGAAGATGAACATCCCTGAATCAGAAATTAACCCAAGATCATCAGTTCTTGTGGGATTCAGTGGAGAAACCAAGAACACTTTGGGGGACATTAAACTTCCCATTTACATAGAGGGAGTTAATTCTTTTCAAAAATTTTGTGTTATAGATTGCTTATCCTGTTGCAATGTTATCCTTGGCAGGCCATGATACATGACATGAAAGCGGTTCCATCTACATACCATCAATGTGTGAAACTCCCTACTCCATGGGGTGTGGTGAAGATTGAAAGTGACCAACAAGAAGCCAAGAATTGCTATACTTCATCAATGAAGCTAGCCTCAAGACCCAGGGAGCAATAGCAATTAAAGTATCCTCCAAGAGATGTCTTGGAGGCAAGAGAACAAGATGTGAAAGATATCCTGATGGATCCTGAATCCAAAGTCTTTATAGGATCCGGGATCCTCAATGACATCGAACAGGATCTAGTATCCTTCCTAAAGAGGAGAAAAGCTACCTTTGCCTGGAAGCATGAGGACATGATAGGTATTTCTAAAGATATTATCACTCATCATCTTGGCATTGACAGGTCATTCAAACCCATACATCAAAAGAGGAGAAAGTTTGCACCTGAAAGGAATGCCATCATCCAGGAGGAGGTATATAAATTGCTAAGAGCAGGTATAATTAGTGAGGTTAAGTATCCAAGGTGGTTAGCCAATGTGGTTGTTGTTCAAAAGAAAAATGGAAAGTGGAGGGTATGTGTCGATTTTACTGATTTAAACAAGGCATGTCCCAAGGATCCTTTCCCACTACCCCACATTGACTCCATGGTGGATGCTACCGCGGGTCATGAGTTGTTGACTTTCATGGATGCTTCATCTGGATTTCAACAAATTCATATGGAACCATCTGATCAAGAGGATACAGCCTTTATGACCGCTACTAGTATCTATTGTTATATTGCTATGCCGTTTAGACTAAGAAATGCAGGTGCTACCTACCAAAGGCTAGTCAATATGATGTTTAAAGAAAAAATTGGACACACAATGGAAGTCTATATAGATGACATGGTGGTTAAGTCTAAGAGAGTTGAGGATCACCTTAGAGATTTGGTAGAAGTATTTAATATCCTGGATAAATTCAACATGAAATTGAATCCTTCCAAGTGTCACTTTGGTGTGAAAGCAGGCAAGTTCCTAGGCTATATGGTGACAAAAAGAGGGATCGAGGCAAGTCCAGAGCAAATCAAGGCGATTGTGAATATAAAATCTCATGCCAATGCCAAGGATGTGCAAAGGTTGACAGGGAGGTTCGCAGCCTTGAACAGGTTCATCTCAAAGTCATCAGAGAAATGAAAGGAATTCTATGACATCCTGAGAAAGAACAAGAAATTTGAGTGGACTGAAAAGCATGAGAATGCTCTCAAAGCCCTTAAGGATTACCTATCCTCAGCTCCAGCCTTAGTGAAACTAGAAAAAGGGGATATATTATCCTTATATTTGGCAATCTCTTCTAAGGCAGAAAGTGCAGTCCTTGTTAAGGACCATGAAGGTACACAACATCCTGTGTATTATGTAAGTAAAAGTTTGCTTGATGCTGAATCCAGGTATTCACATTTAGAAAAACTTATCCTTGCTTTAATTATGGCATCTACTAAATTACGTCATTATTTTGAAACTCATGCTATTATTGTTAAGACTAACTTTCCAATTAAGAATGTGTTTTGGTCAAAAATTACCGAAGCAATTAAGTGATCAAATTAGTTAAGTGAGGTAGTGTGCTGAAAAAATGTTTTGAAAATATGTTAATCAAGTTGTTTGCAAAAACAGTTTCAGGATACGGCTCAGGATATCGAGCTGTGTTTATGATCAAACAATGAGCGAAAATGTAAAGGGTGACACGAGATGTACGAGGAAAGCCCTTGATCAATCTAGATCGCCGACACAAAACCTCGGGAGCTGACAATCGCAGCTGCCTTGTTCTTCTTATTACTTCAAAATGTCAGGATACAGTGCAGGATATGATGCGGATCAACCAAGTGTTACAATGTAAATTCGATACAAATGTAAGTGTAGTGTGAGTGTTTTGCAGCTAGAGAGAAAGAGTGTATGAGAGATTGTGTGTGTTTCTATCTGATCCGATCAATCCATTTATAGTAAAAGAAAATAACTAACTAGCCTACTATTCCGGGATTCAACGAATATTCCTCAGGTGAACGTTGTAGTCCACGTCTTCCGGCTTCAACGTCTATAATCCAACTGATTTGCCCGAGTCTTGAGGAGGAGAAGTCCACTTGAACGTTAGAGACTTGCACCTTTTAATCTGCACGTGGGTTAATTAGTCATTACCATGATATCGTGCCAAGATGTTACCAATATCCTGATCCGGTATCCTGGTCACAATAAAACAAATAAAGTCAGAATATTAATCAGGATATATGAGCATAAAATGACCCATAACAATTGTCCCCAAAATATATCTGTTGGTATTCCAATTCCAACGGATATATTTTAAAACTTATCTCTTAAATCGAGGTAATTAAGTTGAAGCGACGGTTGATGTGACTTTGTGCAACTTCCCACGCGTTATTTACTCTTTGCCCCCTATATTCTGCCTCTATTTAGCTGGCTTAATCAGCATTATGACCATAACATTTCAAGCCATTTCTCAGGTATTTCCTTTCCCTCTTCTCTGTTTTTCTTTTCTTGAATTTCTTGTTTCTTGGTCGATACCTATCATGGCATCACGAACAAGGTCACGTTCAAATGAGCCAGTTCCAACCCTTGTGAGTCAAAACCTTATCCGAGAACCGGAAAAGGTGATTTGTTCTTTCAATAATGCCGATATCGCCGCCCTGAAAGATTCCGGCGCCTTTCCTGCCGGAACAATCATCCGTCCTTTTGATCGGGAGGTCCGATCAGATGTAGTATCAAACGAGTGGGTGTGCTTTTTAGCTTACCCTTTTTCTTTGGGACTCCAGTATCCATTTCCACCCTTTATCTCCCGTTTTTTCGAACTTACCGGCCTTAGTTACGCTCAGACCATGCCAATGGTGTGGCGGGTTTTAATGGTATTAAACCAAATTAAAGCTCGTCATATTCCTGACTTATGCGTCGAAGACCTCCACGTGGCATACCGACTGAGATTGCACGGTAATAGCCATTTTCTTCTGTTCTCCACTTCTAAGAACCCCCTAATCCTCAGGGCCACTAAGAATGAAGACCAGTGGCAACGAAAGTTCTTTTTCGTAAAAAGGGATTCTATCGACAAGGGTTTTGACTTGCCAATTAAATGGTTGACCTCGGGTAAGATTTAAGGTTTAGGAATATCCCCAAATATATCTTAAAACCATATGCTTAACTGACATCCTGATTTCTTGTGCAGCAAACTTCAGAGATCTAGCACCTCCAAACGCAGAATCGGAGCTCAGGGTCAAAGAGATCTATCGTCTTCCTACTAGTGAAAGAACCTTCTCCCTGTCTCTCATAAACTCCAGTCAAAAATCAAACTCAGAAAAGTCTGGTAAGTATACGATTAGACCAATTATAGAATATGAGTGTTGAGAATTAAACATTTCTCCCTTTTTTATAGTGCCGGTCATCAACCTCGAAGGCTTCCTACTCGACGAGTTGGACAGTTACTCCAGCCTTGCACCTATCAAGCAAGAATCCAACCCAAAGCCAGCTGCCACGCCAAAGCCTACCAGTTCGAAGACTGCTACTGCTCCCAAAGCTTCCCCAGCATCCAGGACCCGGGCCTACAGCTCCCGAAAGAGGAAGGAAGCAGACCATCCTGCTACACCCCATGTATTCCCATTCGAGAACCATGGGTTTAGGGAATCCAACAAATTCATGACCAGCTTCCTCAACCAGGTTAGTATCCTTGACCTATATCCTGCACCAAATGCTGGTTACAAATGTTAATTAAGGTTAATACTTGTTTTCTTATTCTGCAGGGTCTCGAACGCCTAGTGTTCCTCTACGAAGATGCATGTGGCTTAAACACCATGCTAGAGAGCAAGCTGAAGAAGGCCGAAGCCACCATTGCGGATCAAGCAGCGATTGCCACCGCCAAATCAGAACACTATGAAGCTAAGTACAAGGAAATGGTCCAAGATCATCAGTCTGCCATCCAGAAGATCACCCACGAGGCTCAAGCCAAGTCCGATGCTGCCCAAGTTCAACACGAGCAGGATATGGCTTCATACCGGGAAAGCCTCAAGAATTCTGTTGTCATCTCCCCCCTTCAGGCTAGACTAAAAATGGCCTATGAGGCTATGGCCTTTGGCCTTTGGCTTTGAATGCCCTTCTTGGAACATCAAGGCTTGGGAGGTGAAACTGAAAGATCTTGGTGGTAATCCTGTGGAGCCTCCTATGAAGTCCGCTGTGGAGGAACCTGCCAAGGTGGCCGAGAGGGTGGACGATGCTGGTGCTTCAAAGGATGCTGGTGGTGATGCTGGGACGGATGCTGGAGAGGATGCTGCGAAGGATCCTGCTGATGAGGTCATTATGGAAGAGGGAGCTGCCCCTTAGAAGCAGCGAAGTGGGCAATGATGGATGTATGGGCCTAGGCTGGAGCCCACTTTTTTAGATTTGATGGTTATGGTTTGTGGTCCTTGAACAATTTACTTTTCCTGTCTTTGAACAATTTAAATTTCCTGCACTAAAACAATATGATGGCCAAAGGTGGATGGGTCCTGGGTTTCAGGATGAAGCCCTTGGTCATCAATTAGTATCGTTTATTTTGAACAATGTAACAGTTGAAGGCGGATGGGTCTCGGTTTGGGACGAAACCTTCAACTGTTAAGTAAATATGGTAAGGAACTAATCGTGCTTTTGGTGGAGGGATCTCGGTTTGAGATGAAACCAAAAGCACAACTTTTGACATGTTAATAATATAACCTCTTTTTAACTTATTCGCTGTTGTCTTTTAATTCTTGTTATGTATTGCTTTAGTTTAAATTTCAACGTTCCAAAAATTAGTGCAATAATTTCCAATGTCTTATAAAAATATCTTGATCAATATACTCGGCAATATTCTATTAAGACTTTCGTCTAATAGGGTTTAAAATTCAAATATTTCAAATAAAGTTTTTAAAGAAATTAGGACAGTTCACTTTCATTCTACAATGTTTGTTTTGACGACACTTGTTTAACTAGAATGCAGTTTTAGTTTTTAACCCAAGTATTATATCCCGAATATTCCAACCAAATATCCTGAAACATATTCTAGAAATATACTTCGAGAATATATTCTAAGAATATATCCTAATCAGGATATATAAGTTTTTGTCAAACACAGTTCCAAAAATTCAAATAACTCAGATAGGGTTTATAAAGGAAAGATCATACCAGGAATAGGGTGTAACCCTATTCTCAAACTTCAATCCTTCTGCAACTTTTTTCCACGAAGATGTCCCCAGTCCAAGATACTCATTATACTAAGTTCAAGCTTGATCCTTTGAATTTTACACAATTGCCTCAGTAGGAATGTCCCCTATGCATAACGTCTTTGAACACTTAGAAAATTTTAAAACATTGGTTCCAATTGTTTGAACAGTTCTTGTGTTACAGGGGGTTAAGCCTAAAATATACTGGAGATAAATCCTTGGTATCCTGGGGATAATCCCATAAGTATTCTGGGGAAAATCCCAAATTTTCATGCGCTACAAGCGGGAGTGTATAAACTCCAAGACTTAGAAAGGTGAAAACCTTTAAACCTTAGAGAGTATGAAAATACCCTTTCGCGAGAGAGGGTGATCAATCCTCATATACCTTTAGGATTGTTAGTGCATATGTCTGTTGACTTCGTCTTATGTCTTGTATCGAGTCATGTAATTAGAATAGATAGAGCAGGACACGTTGTACGAGAGAAACGGGAAACAGACCTGAACCAGCCACCTCGTACGAGGTGACCAAGTTCATAGGGACTGGCCAGAAAGCATGAAAGTTCATAGGGACTGGCCAGAAAGCATAAAAGTTCACAGGGTCTGGCCAGAACGCATGAAAGTTCATAGGGTCTGGCCAGAAAGCATGAAAGTTCGTGGGGTCTGGCCAGAAAGAATGAAAGTTCATGGGGTCTGGCATTCCTATAAATAGGTGAGTCTAGGTCTTCATTTGTAACTTTTGGATTCCGGTAGTGAAGCTCTGCTGAAGTGTCGCCAGCTGTAACTGTGTCAAATCAATACAAACGACATTTAATCTACTTCTAAGTGTAAATCTAGCTGCAATGAAGATCAAATCAATGAATTCCGCCCCTGATTTGGTCTAGAACTCTTTTGATCGACTCATTTAGATAGAACCCCGATCCTACAAGTGGTATCAGAGCACAGGAGGAAGAGTTCTTACCATTTCAGCTTGATTTCTTCAAAAACAATTTCTTTCTACTCATTTTCTACACCTTTTCTTCAAAATCAGAAAGTTTTCACGGTTAAAATGAGCTGAATTTCACAAATAACATGTAAAACACTGTTTTGAACAATCCGTGAACAAATCAGAACCAAATTCAACCTAAAACTTGATCAAATTTGATAAAATCATGAACGTTTGGACTTAGAATCCTCAAACGAGGTGGATATTCATTCAAATCGTTTGAATTTTGAACCAAATAGCGTGAAAATCATTCAGATCATGTGAAAGTCATTCAGGTCGCTTGAAAATTAGGTCCAGATCGTTTGAAAGTGGTTCAGATCGTTTAAAATCACTTCAGGTCATTTGAATTTATGTTCAGATCATTCGAAAATCACCAGACCGTTTGAAAGATGTTCCAGGTCGTACGGTTTGTATCAGGTCGCTTGTAATTTTGAACTCCAAGTCGCACGACCTGAATTCAAGTTGTGAAAAAAATTCCAGGTCGTTTGAACAGGTCGTTTCAGTTTGCATGTGTTGTTGAAGCCCAATACACTTCAACGGTCCAATTAAAATCAGTAGGTATTAAAGGGTGTCGGCCATTTTCAAAAGTTAAAGCACTAGTCTATTAAGTGGCCTAGTTTTTGACACTTGATGTTGTCGGCCCAAATTTGTATAGCATTTAATAGATGACAACCCACTATTACTTGAGGTCCAATAATACTTTAGTAACTTCAGTAAACCTGTGAAGCCCATGTGATAATATCATTAATTTGGTCATTCATTCAAGGTTTGTGGCCCAATCACAAAAAGCAATCAAATGTGCTTGTCAATTTTTGTCACGTGAATATCTCAGCCCATGTGATTTTATAATTGTTCAATGTTGTCAGTTTTGCATGTGAATATAGATTGAAAGTCAATTGATATTAGTTTGCATGTTAGTTTGTTATGTCGGCTGCATGTGATCATCAATGAACTACAGTTGATGGTCCAATCATATTCAAGTTCACTAACATTTGTTTACATAAAATTGAATCCCGAGATCTCATGGTGTGAATTACCAGATCTTCCAAAAATTTCGGCTTGTGTAAAACATCAGCTCGTATGAATTGAATTACCAGATCGTTTGAACTTCAGATCGTGTGAATTACCAGAACGTTTGAAAACTCAGATCGTTTGAACAATCTGTTATTGGGAACTCTCGATACCGAATCATGGAAAACGAATTCTATAGTTCAGAAAAGACACCAGTCTTTGATCAATCACCAATTGATAGCAGTCATGATGATGAATAAATTAAACAAATAAACATTCGTAAAACTCATTTATCTCCTGAAAGTTTCAAATTTTATTTTGCAGATAAATTGGAGAAGCTAAAGGAGAAACGAGCAGCAAAAGAAAAGAAAAAGGTAAAATGTGAGAATGTTATTCAGGTGAAAGAGAAGTATGAACAGAGTGAAGAAGTTAAAGTTGTTGAGATTGAAAAGATTGTAGAGGTCACAAAACCTTGTCTGAAATGTTTGGAACCATGCAAACATTGTGAAGAGAAAGATAAGAAGTTTAGTGAGCTAGACAAGATGAAAGAAGAATTGTTGTTCGATGTTAAGTACGTGAAAGAATCTTATGATGTGTTGAACAGAACAGTCAACCAGTTGGAAAAGACAAACTCAGAAAGGGAAGATGCTTTGACAAAGATGAATGCAGTGATGATGTCAAAGCAGAAGGCCATCAATCACTATATTGATGAGTGTGCAAAGTTGAAGCAAGAATTGGAGACTGAAAATATTGAGAATGAAAGAATCAGACAATTGCTAATGAGTAACTCAAGTTCTGATTACTTGATTGATAGAATCTATCCGACAGTAGCAGGTTTTGAAGCATTTCAAGATAAGAAGTCGTAAGATAAGGATACTGGTAAGAAACAAAGTGCAAATTATAACAAGTGTCCGCCTCCGATCTGGGAAGGTTATTCTCCCAGAAAACCAAATTCGGAACAAGTAAAAAAGGCAGTCAATATAAAGTTAAAGTCTGAAACAACTGATGAGTTACCAGACAACATTGATGTCACATTCACATCGTCTGACACTGATCATGAGTCTGAGTTAATAAAGAAAGTGGTCGATCAGGTGTTGGATAAGGATGAGGAGTCAGAGTCAAAGTCTGAATCTGAGAGCTCAAGTTCATCAGTTGACAGTTCGAAATCATCGGTCAAAAGGGTTTACAATAAAGATTTTTTGATATCAAAAAATAATTTGAATGATGAAACATTCAAAGTAGCATATACTTTGAATGATTCAGACAAATTATATTCTGATGAGGAATTTCCAATTAAAAATGTGACAATTGAAAATATTAAAACAGTTTTTAAATTGATAAAAATAAAATTTTCAGAAATAAAAGATAAAATGGGATTTCAAAACCTAAATATACTTCTAGAGTTCAACAACGTTTAAACAAGAAGGAAGGTTTCGGTCCAGGTCATAAAAAGAAACCGAATCATAAAAGCAATTTCAAAAAGAAGGGGTTGGGTTTTGATGTTGAAAATAATCAAAATATTAAAGATTTTAAATCAAAAACTGTATCTGTTTCAGGGGCAAGTTCTGAAGAAGAGAAAAAGAGCTCATTCTGGAAGTAATCGAACAAAGCGTTTCTTGCAGAAAAACAGAAACATGAGAAGAATGAAGCTAATCAGAAAAAGGAGACAAGAACCTGTTACCGATGCAAAAAAGTTGGTCACATCGCCTGGAACTGTCCAATGGCAACCAACATAAAACAGGAAGTTCTTTCTAAACTTAAAGAAAAAGTTGTTGATAAAACTGAACCACCAACGGACAAATTCAAAGTGTTTAAAAATTCTACATTTGAAATTGGTGAGAGTTCAAGACGTTTTTACAAAAGAAGAGTGAATCTGAACAACCACAAGTGGGTTGTTAAGAAATCAGAGGCACTTTCTGGCGATGAATCTGACTCATCAAAGTCAGTGGAGCCACAAGTTGAGCTAAACAGAGAAAATTCAGTTCCGCCATTGGATGACGTAAACTTTCCACCATTGCGGACTAAAAATTTAAAACAAAAAGTTGGAAAAGTAGAGATTTCGAATCAATTCTATTCTGAAAAGAAAGAATTTGATGTCGAAAAAGCGTTTAATTGCAAAGTGAAACATATCTTTGGAAAGATGGTTGATGGAAGAACCAAAGGGGTAAAAGAATTCTATGAATCAAAAAGGAATGTTCAAACACCGAGTGAAAATAACTCGGATGCACCCAAAACTGGTCAGGCTTGGGTGTCAGCATTCTTTGTTTGAAATCCTGACTTGCCGGAGCTCCCAAGTTGGTAATCGTGGAGCATGAATCGGCATCAATCTTGAAAAATATTTTTGTAAAAACTATCACTTATGAAAGAACAAAAAACTATCACTTGTGAAAAGGAAAAAAACCATCACTTGAAAAATATTTTGTAATAGTTTTTACAAGTGGATAATCAAGGTCATTAAGTTGAACTTGATTTAACTTTCATACAAGTGGTTGAAAGAACAAAATGATGAATGAATCCCCATGATATGTGAAATCAACAAAACTAATTTTCCGGAAAAACCATTTGATTAAAACAAACTTAAGTGTTTTGAAATCATAATGGGAAAATAGTTTGTTGTCAGGGGGAGTTCTGATTGTTTACGCCAAGTGGATGGCGAATTGAAGCAATTCACATTAGTTTGTCATTTTATTTGTACAGTTTATTGCTTTTACTTTCAAATTTTCCCAGAAAATCAAAAATTGAAACATATTTTTGATTTTAGGGGGAGTAAAAAAAAATTAGAAATTTTGAAAATTTGAAAAATCCAAAAACATCGAAAAATAAAAAAATGAGTTTTGTTGAGAAAAAGAGGAAATGATAGTACATCAGTGGACTATCACAACATGCTAAAGAAATGGAAAGTCTAAATGTCTTTAAACGAGTCTCACTGATGATGTGCCAGTAGACTTCACACGACTAGTAGATTGAATTTGAGATATAAACTTAAATATCAATACTTGCTTATCTCGTGGGGAACATCTCTCGGATATATGGGTAACCCCCGAAATATTGTTTGAGAGATTGCCTGATTCTGAGATACTAGGTCTTTATATTGTTTGATATCTGGGGTATTATACCTGATCTTCTGATATTGCGGAAGCAATGGCCTAGACCTCGTATAATACTTTATGCGCTTTAAAAAGCTTACCCTCTGCATAAAAATTGAAAAATATCGAAAGATATGAATCAATTGCAGTTGAAGAAAAGATTCCCTAAAGGGAACACACCTAAAGTCGAGCCTTCATCTCTTTGACTGAACGGAAGTTCATACCTGAGCTCTCAAGGTCTCGCACTAACCCAGAATACAGATATCAAATTGGTATACTCACCTGTAAGACTGAATCTAGGGAATTTTGATACAGGAGTATATTCTGAGGTGGGACACGCTAATAAGTTTAAGTCCTTAAAACACTAATTCGTATCTCGAATCAATTGAAACTTGTGTAGAAGTTTAAGTGGACAACAATACTGACAATCAGAAGTGAATTTGTTTAAAAAATTAAAGTTTAATCAAGATCAACGGTGTTAGTGATAAGTCTCAAAAACTGATATGATCCTCTTACACAAACTCACAAAAAGATGTCTTTATATAGTATATTTCCCAAAATCCAAAAAGATTTTAACTGTGTTTTAGCATAAAATTTTGAAAATTCAAAAAGATTTTATTTCATCTTATTTTAGACAACTGATGTTTGGAAAGCAGATTTTCAAAATTCCAAGTGCTAAACATGATGAACGACAACAGGGTTGGGAGAGTTTGTTTGAAATAAGAAATGATTTTGAAATGATTAAATGGTTCATTAATTTGAAACCAAATTTGAGTGTTACGAATACAAGTGGTTAAGCAGAGATTAAAATTGTTGTAAATGAAAAACCTTATGTTTTGGATAGAGTATGTGCAAGTAAAAAGCTTTGAACGAAGCTAGATTTCGACTCCTGAGGATTTTCCGCATAAGCATATGCAGATTAAAGCCAGGTTTCCGATTCAAAGCTTGCAGATAGTGAATTCCAAACTGCGATCCCAGCTTATCGAAAGGGGGAGTCTGAAGACGTAAGAGCCAGATACAGATCTTGGAATAGCGTTCGAGATAGAAGTTGCTAATGCTGAAGAGCTTAATGAATCAAGAGATCTGATCAAGAGAATTAGAAAGATCAAAGAGTAAGGTTGAGATTCTGATAGAAGAAGTGAGAGATTGATGAGGATGCTTACAGAGAAAGATACTTTAGAAAGAGCGAGAAGACCGATCAAGACTGAAGACTCAACACACTGAAGACTCGTCATCATCCAAGGGGGAGTTTGTTAGTGCATATGTCTGTTGACTTCGTCTTATGTCTTGTATCGAGTCATGTAATTAGAATAGATAGACCAGGACACGTTGTACGAGAGAAACGGGAAACAGACCTGAACCAGCCACCTCGCACGAGGTGACCAAGTTCATGGGGATTGGCCAGAAAGCATGAAAGTTCATAGGGACTGGCCAGAAAGCATGAAAGTTCATAGGGTCTAGCCAGAAAGCATGAAAGTTCATAGGGTCTGGCCAGAAAGCATGAAAGTTCGTGGGGTCTGGCCAGAAAGCATGAAAGTTCGTGGGGTCTGGCCAGAAAGCATGAAAGTTCGTGGGGTCTGGCATTCCTATAAATAGGTGAGTCTAGGTCTTCATTTGTAACTTTTGGATTCTAGTAGCGAAGCTCTGCTAAAGTTTCACCAGCTCGTGTAACTGTGTCAAATCAATACAAACGACATTTAATCTACTTCTAAGTGTAAATCTAGCTGCAATGAAGATCAAATCAATGAATTCCACCTCTGATTTGGTCTAGAACTCTTCTGATCGACTCGTTTAGATTGAACTCCGATCCTACAAGGATCCAGGATATAGCCAACAATAACGAAATTGTCAGCCACTTTTACATGGACTGGTCCCGCTATCTTGAACTATCCTTGGATAACTTGCGCTCCAGGCGGGGTGTCCAAACCCAATTCGAGAGAAAGGTGAATACTTTTAAACCTGTGAAGGGATCAGGATCCCTTAAACGTGAGAGACGGGGCCAATCCTCTAATCTTTCGAAGTATCCTGAATGTGTATCCTGGAGCTATATCCCGAAGCATATACTGCAAAACAACCATAAGCTAAGGTGGGTGTTAGCCTGGCTAACACCCCTCCGATGCTTAAGTCAGTATTGGGTTCAAAAGAATAAACAATATCAAATATACTAAAAGAGATAGAATTCATACCATCCTGAGTTAGAAATTAAATTCCAAACTCACTTGAAATAGAGCTTTAGATGTATAGCATTCCAGGATCTTGGTAGCATATCCCCCTCCATATTCTTGAGTCGGTATGCTCCTTTCCTTGATTCTGATTCAATCTCATAGGGTCCTTCCCACTTTGGGGCCAACTTTCCATCAGCAGGATTCGTAGTATTCTGAAAAGCTTTTCTTAACACCCAATCTCCAACTTGGAACCTCCTAGTCCTTATATTCTTGTTATATGCTCTAGATATCCTCTGTTGATATGCTGCCATCCTTAGCTTTGCCGCATCTCTTGTTTCATCAATAGTATCCAATTCCTGGCAAAGGGCTTCAGGATTCTGCTCAGGATCTCAGAGGTTGGATCTCGCCGTTGGTATCACCATTTCTGTTGGGATTACTGCTTCTGCTCCAAATACTAAGGAAAATGGGGTTTGGCCAGTTGCACTTTTCACTGTTGTTCTATCAGCCCATAAAACAAAGGGTAATTCTTCTGCCCATCTTCCCTTCTTAGCTCCAAGCCTTTTCTTCAAATTGTTGACAATTATCTTGTTTGAGGAATCTGCTTGTCCATTTGCTTGAGGATGTACCGGCATGGATGTGATCATTTTAATTCCCCAACTCTTGCAAAAGTCAGTAGTCCTCTTACTTATAAATTGAGAACCATTGTCACAAATTATCTCGGCTGGTACTCCAAACCTGGTCAGGATATTCCTTTTTATGAAGGATACTACTTCTTGGTCCCTAACTTGAACAAATGCTTCAGCTTCAACCCATTTAGAAAAATAATCAGTCATTGCCAGCATGAAGACCTTTCCTCCTGGAGCCTTTGGCAATTTTCCTACTATATCCATTCCCCATTTCATGAATGGCCAAGGGGAAACAATAGGATACAATGGTTCAGCAGGTTGATGTAATATATTACTATGTCTTTGACATGCATCACGCCTTCGAGCATATTCTACAGCATCTTTCCTCCTCGTCGGCTGACGGGTGGTCCATAGGACAACCCTTAATAATGTTAAAAGATGAATTTATCCCTCACTTGATCGTGTAATTATCTTGAATTAGATAACTACGAATGCTTATGTTTCAGGTACAGTTCGGGAGCTAAAAAGGGTTAAAACGCAGCTTTGGATGGTTTGGAGATGAACGGGTCATGCATGGAATGAAAGAATAAACAAAACACAACATTCAGGGCTCCATGTGCTTTACGGTGAAAACACATTGTGTTACGGTGAGGATGTTGTTCCAGGTTCCACCGTAAGTTACGGTGGTACCGTAATTTACGGTAGACCTGGAAGTCTGATGGGTCGATCCGGTTTCTGCATTTATAAAAAAAAACAACAATCAGGTCACGTGAACAACCCCAGCCACTCAATTTCCTTTCACTTTCTCCTATATCCATTCTCATCTATCACTTTCACAAGACCCACAAAATCCCCAACCTTCTTCAACCTTCAATCTTCCATATCTCTCTCAATTCTTAACCAAATCAAGTGAAATCTAGGTCTATCTTAGCTAATTTTTCACATACTTTCTGATTTTGAGAACAGATTTGCGAAAAAACGAAGCTTTCGGGTCCGAATCACAAACCCTAGGTCCGAAAAATTTTGGGGGTTTTTGAAGTTTTTGTTTCACAAGTGTTCTAGCATCTTCAAACAAAGGTATGGAAGTTTATTTGTTATGTCTTGTTGATGCATTGTGAAAAGTAAGGTTATTTGTGTAAATTGTTCATACCCACTTGCTTGTTCTTAGATTTTGTCATAAAAATGGTTACTTAAACATTGTTATGTGTTGTAGATGTAGGATTGATGGCAAAGTAGTGAACTTTTGGGAACCTCTATGTTGTAGAGGCATAATGCCCAATTTTTTGAGAAATAATTTATAAAAGTTTTGGTTCACTAGCATCTACAACCATAGTAACAAGCAAGTGTGGGGATATTTTGGATAGAAGGGTCTAATTTTTGTGTTTGGTTGTGTTGTTTGCTTTGTGGTGTGTGTAGAACAATGGTACGAACAAAGGAAAGAGCCAGAGCAAGTTCGTCTTCTTCGTCTAAAGACAAGGGCAAGCAACTGAAACAACAACCAAGAAAGAGGCAATATATGGGTCGAGTTAGTGAAAGTGAGGATGAGGAAATGGTGGAGTTGGATCTGGCTGAAAAGCCAAGATGGGAGTCGGGTCCTTTAGATGACCAACCGGAACATTGGCAACCGACACTCTATCACGACAGTGTGAATCGATTGAAAAACAGGGCTGCCGCGTTCATTTGCGAGAGGGAAATTCGTGAAGTTGAGTTTGGGCCGTTTGGTGTGTTTGCCCAATTCCGCGCTCTAGGATGGGAGTCGTCACTTAGTTGTTATGATAAGGATAACAAGAACTTGTTCATAACCGAATTTCAAGAATGGATGGTGACGTTGAAGTGTAATAAGTACGATAGGCCGTCGCAAATGAAGTTAACGGGTGTGGTGAATGGGATTCCGGTAGAGATGTCGTTTGACACGCTAAAGAAATTGGGGAAGTATGACAGTTTACACGCTCGTGATTATATGATCCCTAATCTTGATGACCTTTTGCTTAAACCGGATAAGCACCCTCGTTGGAATGATATGCTAGCGGCGTTATTTTTTCCCGGTACTAATAGCGGAATTTTGTACCGGAGGAACTTGAAGATAGAAGTGAAGTTATTACTAGCGATTTGCATTACAAACGTCATTCCACGAAGAGGGGACAAGGAGCAAGTGAGGTACCCGAAGTACCCGTCCTCTATTCGTTACTCAATGGGTCTCCGCGTTTTCCAATCCGATATTTGATCATGAACCATCTCTGGATTTGCCGAAACAAGTTGGGGAGATATATTATCCCTTATTGCCGAATCATCACGGGATTGATGAAGCAGCAAAAGGAAATCACGTCAGAGGATAAAGGGGCAGCAAAAAGGCATCAGCCTTTTACTTTACAGAAGATGGGGATTGGTTGGACTTACACGCAATCGGAAAGGTACCATAAACTCAAGTCGAAGGGTCAGCGATGGAGAGCATTGAAAGTGGGTGCAAGAGATCTTCTACCGGGTGAAGCAGATGAGCCGGAAAGTGATGCGGAAGCCCCAAGTGGGGATGATGATTATGAGGATGAGCCGCATGGTGGTGAAAATGTGAATGTAGGCCAAGGGGGCCTAGGTAGGGGTTATGGTGGTGCGTTTTACGATTACACGGAGCATTCCTATGAGCCGAATTGGGCTTATGATGGCACGATGCAAGAGGTTATCGAGAACCAACGTCCTCCGGCACCCATTTTTGAGTCATGGTCGGGTTCGGAGCGGACTTTATTTGATCAACACACGATGATGAGTGCCAGCATGGAGCGGTCTTTGAAGCATAACCTCGATCGTCAAGAGGCGTGGAATCGCACACACACGTATTCCCATGAATTGGAAATGAATAATCGATACCATGATGACCAAGCAAGAAGAATGCATGCATCAGCCAATAATATCCTGTTCTTAATACCTTTGAGAATAACGACCTGCCCCCAGTATGGTTACCGCAATCCCCTTCGTGTATATCCTGAAGCACTTCTTTGGTTTCGGGATCCTCCAAGCACCTCAGATATCGTCCTGCAAGGGATTTCTTATACAAAACATTATTTATAAGAGTGAATCACGATACCTTCATTCTAAAGGCCTTAGGATTTTCATCTTTTGGGATGTGCCCTTCCTTGAGATATCTCATGATCAGAGCCGTCCAGGACTTAGGATTCTCCTCGGGATACTCATCATTAGGATCCTGAACACTTACTACCTCCTTATCCTGAGAATCCATCGCAGGATACAGGACATGTAATATTGGTATTTGGGTTCCTTCCGGTATCCTGACTGATGATCCTAGATTTGCCAACGCATCAGCTTCAGCATTATCCTCTCTGGGTACCTGTTCAAGTGTAAAAACATCGAAATATCCTGCTAATTTTTTGAGGATTTCGAGATACTCGATTAACTTCTCACCTTTGACTGCATAGGTCCCATTAAAATGATTAGTAATTAATAAGGAATCAACATATACTTGTAAATTCTTGATATTCATACTCTTAGCCAATTCTAATCCTGCAATTAAAGCTTCATATTCTGCTTCATTATTAGTGGCAGGAAATTCACATTTAATAGCCTGGGGTAATATGTCCCCTTGTGGCTATTCTAGTAGTATACCCAAACCTACACCTCTTACATTAGATGCACCATCAGTATATAATGTCCAAGATTCTAAGTTTTCCCCTAGTTGTTGCACTTCTAGGTCTACTTCATTTTGAATATCACTACTGAAATCAACCACAAAGTCAGCTAAAGCCTGAGACTTTATGGCATTTCTAGGTTCATACAATAGATCATAGGCACTTAATTTTACTGACCACTTAGCCATCCTACCTGACATCTCGGGTTTCCTAAGCACATTTTTAACAGGATAGTTGGTTTTAACATGAATCCTATGTGTCTCAAAGTAATGTCTAAGCTTTGTTGATGCCATAACTAAGGCCAATATCAATTTTTCTAAATAAGAATATCTAGTTTCAGCATCTAATAAACTTTTACTAACATAATAGACAGGATACTGCTGACCTTCATGATCCTGTACAAGGATAGCACTTACTGCATTCCCTGATACTGCAAGATACAGGGATAATGGTTCACCATCCTCAGGCTTCATCAATAGAGGTGCGGTCGAGAGATACTGCTTCAAATCCTGCAAGGCTGCTTCATGCTTCTCTTTCCATTCGAATTTTTTATTCTTCTTCAGGATATCATAAAACTCCTTGCACTTCTCCGAGGATCTTGAGATAAATCTGTTTAATGCCGCTACTCGCCCTGTTAACCTTTGAACATCTTTCATATTTGAAGGTGACTTAATATCCAAGATAGCTTTTATTTGCTCCGGGCTTGCTTCTATCCCCCTTTTGGTCACCATGTATCCTAGAAACTTTCCTGCTCCTACTCCAAAATGGCATTTGGCAGGATTTAGCTTCATGTTGTATTGGTCCAGGATATCAAATGCTCCCTTAATATCCTGAAGGTGATCCTCAGCCTTCTTAGATTTCACTACTATGTCATCAATGTACACCTCCATAGTGTCCCCCAACTTGTATTTGAACATCATGTTCACCAATATTTGGTATGTTGCACCTGCATTTTTTAAACCAAAAGGCATAGCAGTATAACAATAAATACCTGTCGGTGTCATGAAAGCAGTATCCTCCTGATCCGAGGGTTCCATTTGGATCTGTTGAAATCCTGAGGAGGCATCCATGAAGGTTAACATCTCGTGGCCAGCAGTAGCATCCACCATTGAATCAATATGAGGTAGAGGAAACGGGTCTTTGGGACAAGCTTTGTTCAAGTCCGTGTAATCTACACAGACTCTCCATATCCCGTTTTTCTTTTGCACCACAACTACATTCGCCAGCCATTTGGGAAATTTCACTTCCCTAATCATCTTGCTCTTTAATAATCTTTCAACTTCCTCTTGGATGATCATATTTCGCTCTGGAGCAAATTTCCTTCTCTTTTGTTGGACAGGCTTGAATGACCTGTCAATACCGACCTTATGAGTTATAATATCCTTGCAAATGCCTGTCATATCCTCGTGTTTCCACGCGAATGTTGACATCCTGCATTTCAAAAAGTTAGTTAATTCGTTTTCAATATCCTGAGGGATATTGCTTCCTACGAGCACCGAGATATCCGAATTATCCTGATCCAGGACAACTTTCTTCGCATCCTGTTCCGAAGCCTCCATGATATCCTGGCCTCGCATCTTTAATTGCTATGCTGCACTAGGCTTTGTCGAGGACTTCATCGAAGAAGAATAACATTCTTTTGCTTCCTGTTGATCACTTTCCACCTTTACTACTCCCCAAGGGGTAGGTATCTTGATGCATTGATGATAGGTTGACGGCACAACTTTCATATCATGGATCCAAGGCCTACCTAATATAATATTATAGCAGGATAGGGAGTCCATGACACAAAAGCGCTGCATTGAGTGACCCCTTCAACATATACAGGCAACTTTATCTCCCCTACAGTATTCCTGGCTTCTCCACTAAAACCAACAAGCACAGTGGATTTCGAAGTAATGTCCATCGGGATACATTCATCCTCTTCAACGTTTCTAGCTGAATTATGTTGACGGAGCTGCTATTATCCACCAGTATCCTGCGCACGAAATGGTTAGCAACATATAACGTTATTACCAGAGCATCATGGTGAGGATCCTGGACGGTATCCCTGTCATCGCTATCGAATGAGATCACTTTATCAGTTGTGAGGGTTGACATCCTGGTTGGCTTATCTCCCCTCCCTGCTTTAGCTTCCTTCACGTGCCTTTTCGCCGTAGAATATGACGTGCCGCAGATGTCGGATCCTCCTGAAATAAAGTTAATTATCCTGTTAGGGGTGGATTTTTAAATGACCCGTGATCCTCAATTATTATCCTGTTCGGTGATCCTTACTTCTGTGTCAGTTAGTGATCCTCAGAAGTGCTTCAGGATCAGGATCATGGATTATCCTAAGGATCCTTATACTAATGATTGTTCACTTTGAATTCGTAACTGTTTTGCAGGAATATCAATTGGGACTTGGTCTTGGCGATATTTCTGGAGAATATACTAAGTCTATTCCGCACGTGCTTGGTCAGAAATGGACGTTGTGGAGTCGTGGAGGACTTGCACCATTTGCGGATAGTTTGTTATTTAGATTTTTATTAGATTTAAATGGGGTAGCGAGCTAATTAGACAACACTTATGCTATTTTTGGCTACACACACTCAAAAAACCGCTCACAACAACTCTCGTTCATTCACTTAGCGATTTCATACACTTTTTACACAGAACACTATAGTGATCCTTGTATTTAGCTCGCTATAATCCGAAGTTGTAACACTTTACTTGTTTAATTTGAGTTGGTGATCGGTAGTTTCCATCACCCGGGGTTTTTTGTGCCGGAGATCAACTCTTGATCAAGGGCTTTTTCCCCGTATAAATCTTGTGTCACGTGTTATCTATTTTTCATAGTGATCCTTATTGCTATAAACCAATTCAAGTATCATACCCCGTAACAGAGAGTTTGGTTACATTATCCCCGTCTGATTATTTAACCAAAACAGTTTGGCGCCCACCGTGGGGCAATTGGTGCTTCATTTCTAAGAAATTCTCATCTCTGTGATCATTCCGGTTCATTGCATACAAGCAGATGGCTTCATCATCAAAGAATACCTCCAGTGCGATGTCTGCAGTCAATTCATCCCAGGGCATTCCACCTTTGCCTCCACCACCTTCTGGACCTCAGAAAAATGCCGAGAAGAAACCAACTCCCATTTTCTCAAAACCTCCAACTTCTTCTGCTTCTTATACTCCTACTACTAGTGACTTGTTTACTCTGATTTTGCAGATGAAGGATCATATATAGCAGCAGGATAAGACCAATGAAAGGATTCTTAGAGAAATTGGAGACATCAAGAAACAGAAGAGATCGGCGGAGGATCATTCCCCACTGATGCCCAGATCTTTGAATTTCGATACTCCAGTTATAACTTCTCAGCCTTCAGTGGTTCCAGACGTTCAATATGTGGGAGGACCAAAAGGAGTGCATTATGGGTCATCAGCAATGACTCAGGCTTCAGGGTTACACTTTCAGCCATCAGGATCTCATCCTCAGCATATAGGATCCTTTGCGAGCTCAGGAGGATACTCGGGAGCGCAGCAGATTCAAGGGTACTGGCCGATTCCAGGATCCTCCCAGTTTCAAGGATCCTCCCAGGTTCAAGGATCCTCCCAGTTTCAAGGATCCTCCCAGGTTCAAGGATCCTCCTACGTCCCAGGATCCTCCCAGGTTCAAGGATCCTCTCAGTTTCAGGGATCCTTCCAGATTCCGGGATCCTTGAGGAGTTTGCAATCAGGGAGTTCCGACATCCATCAGGGAGATTTCATTCCAATGCAAACCATTGCTTCTACTGGTCCATCGATCATTCCAGAGCCCCAACAATATGGATTAACATCCACTCTGCCTAATTTGAATCCAATGGGAGGTAACACTTTTAATAATTCTTATACTACTAACCATGGCCTTATGCAGGATACAGGTATCAATCATGCCATGGCCAGAGAATTGCAAAAGTTAAAGGATATGATATCAAGTGTTCCAGGAGTGGTCAAACCTATCCCAGAGATTGCAGATGGGAGCCACAAGATATCTCGTTTTGCACCACCAATCTGTGATGCTGAGATACCCAAGAGATTCCATGTGCCTACCATGAAGTTGTATGATGGCTCAACAGATCCTGAAGAACACATAGCACAATACAGGGAAATGATGGAGATTAATCCCATCCCAGAAAGGTTAAAGGAAGCATGTCTGTGCAAGGGATTTGGATCCACTCTTACTGGATCGGCTCTTAAATGGCTGCTAAGTCTTCCCCCTTACTCTATTACCTCATTTGCTAATCTAGTTAATCTATTTAATAACCAGTTTTCTTGTAGTAGAAAATTTGAGCGTTTAACTAGTGATCTGTATAGGATAACCCAGGGTCATAATGAATCATTAAGGGATTATATCACTAAATTTAGTAAAGAGTCCTTAGATATTCCTAACCTGGACATAGCTACGGCTGTTGAAGCCTTTAAAATGGGATTGCTTAGGGATTCGTTAATCTATGATGATCTTGTTATGACACCATGCAGGAATCTAGATGAGGTAAGAACCCGGGCCCTTAGGTTCATCCGGCTAGAGGATGACAAAAGGATCCAGGAGAGGTTAGCAGGATCCTCAAAGCAAGAGAAGCAAGGATCCTCATTTAAGAACAACAAGTTCAGATCCTATAATAAATCTAATAACCAGAATGTGCATGCTGTTGAACAAGAAGAGGATGATGAGGATTATCCTCCAATCTCTGAATATTGTTTTTCTGTTGATAACAATGAACTAATCCTCGCGATGCAGAATTTAGGTGATAAAGCTAGATGGCCCAGAAAAAATGACAGACCAGCTGCAACTAAAGATAAGTCAAAGTGGTGTGCATACCATGAAGATTTTGGGCATCTCACAGAAGAATGCATCGCATTGAGAAAAGAAATTGGATACTTGTTGAGCAAGGGGCACTTGAAAGAATTATTGGGGAGAAAGAAGTCAAGGACTCAGGATCCTGAAAGGATCCCAGAGAAAGCTCCAGCTCCTCCAGCAGATGCACAAGTTATAAACTTTATTTCTGGAGGATCAGACATTTGTGGAACATCCTTCTCTGCATCCAAAAGACATGCAAAAGAAACTAAGATGGATAATGGAGATAGACCCATTCGAACATCCAGTCTCTCCGAAGGAAAAGTTATAACTTTCGATGAGGATGATCGTGTTGACATCCAGGATCCTCATCATGATGGTTTGGTTATCACTCTTTTTATTTCTAACCATTTTGTTCGCAGGATCCTTATAGATGGAGGAAGCTCTGTGAACATTATCCAGCTTGATGTTCTCAAGAAAATGAACATCCCTGAATCCGACATCATACCAAGATCCTCTGTGCTCGTGGGATTCAATGGCGAGACTAAGAATACTCTGGGGGACATTAAGCTCCCAATCTATATCGAAGGCCTACATTCTTACCAAAAGTTTTATGTTATTGACTGTTTATCTTGTTGTAATGTGATCCTTGGCAGGCCTTGGATACACGATATGAAGGCAGTCCCATCCACTTATCATCAATGTGTGAAGCTTCCTAGTCCTTGGGGAATAGTGAAGATTGATAGTGATCAGCAAGAGGCTAAGAACTGCTACACCTCATCAATGAAACCAGCATCAAAGTCTAGGGAGCAATAGCAATCAAAGTGTCCTCCAAGGGATGTCTTGGAGGCAAGAGAACAGGATATAGTAGAAATCCTTATGGATCCTGATGATCCTGAATCTATAGTTTATATAGGATCAGGGATCCTTGGCAAAATGAAGGAAGACCTCATATCCTTCCTCAAAAGGAGAAAGACTACCTTTGCATGGAAACACGAAGACATGACAGGTATATCTAAAGATGTAATCACTCACAAACTTGGCATTGATAGGTCCTTCAAACCAATCCATCAAAGAAGAAGGAAATTTGCAACAGAAAGAAATGCCATTATCCAGGAGGAGGTAGAGAAATTACTCCGAGCAGGTATGATTAGAGAGGTCAAGTATCCAAGATGGTTGGCCAATGTGGTTGTTGTTCAAAAGAAAAACGGAAAGTGGAGGGTATGTGTCGATTTCACCGATTTAAATAAGGCATGTCCCAAGGATCCTTTCCCATTACCCCACATTGACTCCATGGTGGATGCAACTGCGGGTCATGAACTGTTAACTTTTATGGATACTTCATCTGGATTTCAACAAATTCAAATGGAACCATCCGATCAAGAGGATACAGCCTTCATGACTCCAACTGGTATATACTGCTATATTGCTATGCCATTCGGACTAAGAAATGCAGGTGCAACTTATCAAAGGCTAGTGAATATGATGTTCAAGGATCATATTGGACAAACTATGGAGGTTTACATAGATGATATGGTGGTAAAATCAATAAAGGCTGAGGATCACCTAAGAGACTTGGAGGAAGCATTCAATATCCTTGACAAATATAATATGAAGCTTAATCCTTCAAAATGTCACTTTGGTGTTAAAGCAGGTAAATTCTTAGGATATATGGTGACAAAGAGAGGCATTAAAGCCAGTCCAGAACAAATAAAAGCTATAGTGAATATCAAGTCACCTGCCAATGCTAAGGATGTTCAGAGGTTAACAGGCAGAATTGCAGCTTTAAACAGATTCATATCCAAATCCTCAGAAAAGTGCAAGGAATTCTATGATATCCTAAGGAAGAACAAGAAATTCGAGTGGACTGAGAAGCATGAAAGTGCCCTAAGAGCTCTTAAGGATTACCTATCCTCGGCCCCGGCTTTGATGAAACCAGAAAAAGGAGATGTGCTATCCTTATATCTTGCGGTATCCTCAAAAGCAGTAAGTGCCGTCCTTGTTAAGGATCACGAAGGTACACAACATCCTGTCTATTATGTAAGTAAGAGTTTACTTGATGCTGAATCCAGGTATTCACACTTAGAAAAACTTATCCTTGCATTAATTATGGCATCTACCAAATTAAGACATTATTTTGAAACTCATGTTATTATCGTTAAAACTATTTTTCCAATCAAGAGTGTCCTCAGGAAACCTGAAATGTCAGGAAGGATGGCTAAGTGGGCAGTGAAGCTAAGTGCATACGATATAAGATATGAGCCCAGGACAGCCATTAAATCCCAAGCATTAGCTGACTTTGTGGCAGATTTCAGTAGTGATTTGCAAAAGGAAGCCGAATTAGAAGTCCAGCAGCTAGAGGAGACCAAGGATCCTTGGATACTCTACACTGATGGATCCTCAAACGTCAAAGGAACAGGGTTTGGAATACTACTAAAATCGCCACAGGGGGACATAATACCCCACTGTATAGCTTGTGAGTTCCAAACCACTAACAATGAGGCTGAATACGAAGCCTTGATAGCTGGCTTGCAAATTGCTAAGCATATGAGGATCAGGTATCTTGAAGTACATGTAGATTCTTTGTTAATCACTAATCACTTTAATGGATCCTATGTTGTTAAAGGTGAAAAGCTAA
The DNA here is from genome assembly GCA_030545235.1 of Helianthus tuberosus. Lineage (NCBI taxonomy): Eukaryota > Viridiplantae > Streptophyta > Magnoliopsida > Asterales > Asteraceae > Helianthus > Helianthus tuberosus. The sequence goes on from CM060448.1 coordinate 187,167,002, forward strand.
TCAAATATTTGGAGTTAGTCAAAGAATTGGCACTCTCTTTTGTATCCTTTAGTTTGACACAGGTACCAAGGGAAGAGAATGCAGAGGCAGATGCACTAGCCAATTTAGGATCATCCTTGAAGATCCCGGAGGATATCAAGATCCCTATTATCCATATCCTGACCCCGGCTATCGAGGATCATATGGCTATGGAGATAGGAGAGGATTCTGCAATTATCCCTAGTGAGGATACTCAAACTCATTCAGGATCATGGATCCTCCCAATCATGAGATATTTACAACATGGAGAGATTCCTACAGGAGAAAACCCTAGGGCTTTCAAAATTAAGGTATCTCAATTCACAATTTTAAATAATATGTTGTACAAACGATCTCTTGCAGGACCATACTTGAGATGCATTGAGGATCCTGAAATCCAAGAAGTTTTAAAAGACTTCCATGAAGGAGATTGTGGAACCCACACTGGGGGCAGGGCGTTATTTTCAAGGATCCTGAGGACAGGATACTACTGGCCAACCATGAAGAGAGATGCTGTGGAGTATGCTAAGAAATGCGATCCTTGTCAGAGACACAGCAATATCCTTCATCAACCGGCTGAATTATTACATCCTATATCCTCCACTTGGCCATTCATGAGATGGGGCATGGATATAGTTGGTAAGCTTCCTATGGCACCTGGTGGAAAAGTGTTCATGCTTGCTATGACTGACTACTTCTCCAAGTGGATAGAGGCCGAAGCTTTTGCCCAAGTCAGAGAAAAGGAAGTTATATCCTTCATTAAAAGAAATATTATAACTAGATTTGGTATTCCTTCTGAAATTATATGTGATAATGGTTCCCAATTCATTGGGGGCAGAACTACTAACTTTTGTGACAGCTGGGGGATTAAGATGATAACATCAACACCAGTCCACCCACAAGCTAATGGTCAGGCAGAATCTTCCAATAAGATCATCATCAACAATCTGAAGAAGAAGCTTGGATCCAAGAAAGGGAATTGGGCAGAAGAATTACCTTATGTGCTTTGGGCTGATAGGACAACTCCTAAGAATGCTACAGGCCAAACTCCATTCTCTTTGGTATTTGGGGCAGAATCAGTGATCCCTACAGAAATGGTGGTTCCAACTGCTAGAACCAGTGTCCGTGATCCTGAGGAAAATGATGAGAACTTGGTTCAAGACCTGGATACTATAGAAGAAATCAGAGATGTGGCAAGGATAAGGATGGCCAGTTATCAGCAAAGAATGGCCGGTGCCTACAACAAAAATGTTAGGATCAGGAAATTCCAAGTTGGTGATATGGTACTAAGGAAAGCATTTCAGAATACCACCAATCCTGCTGATGGAAAGTTGGCACCAAAATGGGAAGGCCCCTACTTGATTGAAGCTGAGGCAGGAAAGGGGGCATATCGATTGTTAACAATGGAAGGTGACTTACTACCAAGAGCTTGGAATGCTGTCCATTTGAAGAGATATTTCATGTGACAAGGATCCATGATCCTCACATGATAAATATCCTTAAAGGATCCTTAAAGCACAGATGATCCTCATTTTTGGTAACATTCCAATCTTAAACTATTTCATTTCCTTACTCTCACATAAGGATAAGGATCTTGCATCCTTTATCCCCATTTCACGAGATGTTGAGTTTTGAAGGTTTAGGTACTCTTAGCAAAAGCATGATTATCCACACAAGCAACCAGTTATTTGGGTTTGACCCCAGTTATCCTTGGGTTTGACCCCAGTTCCGCCAGTAGCGCACGATGATCCTGGTATAGTTCATGGCAGTGGGACCAGTACTCGCTTTAGGGGCTGATAATTCCATTGTACTGGCTATACCTAGGATCCTACGTATAATGGTAGACGTACCATACATCCGTTCTTAAGGTTTCTAGCGTTTTCACGTTAGCTAAGGTTTTGGCATTTTCATGCCACTAAGTTTGGATAGTCGCCAGTTAGGGCCATACTCCAGTTTACATATGATCCTTGGGCTTGTCCCCAATTATCCTTGGGCTTGTCCCCAGTTATCCTTGGGCTTGTCCCCAGTTATCCTTTGGGCTTGTCCCCAGTTGCTAACCTTTATCTTATAATGGCTTAGTCCCAAGTTATGCTCTATTTCAGGTCTTTGAAGTTAAACAATCAAGGATCCTAGATCCTTACCTTTTACTAAGGTTTGTTCTGTGGTTATCCTGTTTATAGTATTAAGAGTTAGGATCCTAACTTGGATCCTCAGGTATGATCCTTAACTATTTTGATTTTATTCATTGATTATTTGAATAACCCTAATACTTTGACAACTGAACTCAAGATCTTTAAAATATACCACTTTCGGAATTTTTCAACTATAGGATATTTGATCCTGGATCATTTCCTAAATATTTTCTACCTAATTTGTTCGATTTTTTCTGTTCAGACAAGTGTATATCAAGATAAATGAAAATTTAAAAAAGAACAGAAAAGGATAACAACACAAGATAAGCCAAAAAAGATTAAGGTTATTTTATTAACGAAAGTTTAACCATCAAAGGTTGTCAAAATTACCTACCCCGAGCATCTACCAGCAATACGTGGCCCGTCCGCTAGGCTAGGTAAAGGGTGTCCATTGTCTAAAGGTCTTGATAGTGCATGAATTAAAAAGATGGCAGGATCACAATGGCTTCATCCCCCAAACAGAGGATCCCTCCACCAGCTGTAATCCTACCTATTGTCCAAAAGGATCATTCATGATCCTTAACCCTAATAGCTACTGTTTAGTTATTACAGACCATCATTATTTTAAAACATCACAACCACAAAAAACTACTACCAAATTTAAAATTGGGCTCCGGCTACGTCTAGGAATGTCCATCATCGCCCAATTGTACAGCCTACACCTTCGCTGCATCTTCATCCCCTTCAGCTTCGGTATCCTTCACCAAATCCTTCCCACTACCTCCAGCCTCGATCGCCAAAACCTCCTCAGCCTCCTCATCATCTTCAAGATCAGCCAACCTCGCTTTCCAGCCCTCAACATCCCAGCTGCTTCTGTCGAAGTTAGGATCTTGAGCTTCCTGGGCCATCTTTAGTTTTGTTTGATACATTGTGATGGCAGCGGAGACCTTTGCACCTTCTATGAGATCATGCTTCTCGTAGTCGACGTCGATCAAGATTTTAGCTGTCTTAGTTTTGGCATCTTGAAGGGCTTTTTCAAGATCAGCAATCTTAAGATCTTTAAGCACTGCAACTTGTTGGAGGTCAGCAATCTTCTTATCCAGCTCCTCGACGCTTCCCACATAATCTTCAATCTCAGCAAATTTCTGCAAAGAAAAAGACAAAGCAGTTCAAGGTCAGGTGATCCTCAGATGAATAGGATACCTAGGCAGAATTGGTGATCCTCACGTCATGGAAGTATTCAAGGAACTGGTGGCGGATCAGTGGTAGGCCTTGTAGCTCCTCTGTATCAGAAGTTTTCCTCTTCTTGCCACCCCTTCCTTTAGTGGGTGCCTTGGGAATGGAGACGCTAGGACTGGCAGTAGACCTCTTCTTCCTGGATCGAACAACATCAAGATCGGCTGTATTGAACTGGGAAGCAGGCTTGGAAGATTTTCCGGCACCTACATATTTAAAGCAAGATAAGTATCCTTATCCTATTTCAATTTAACTATTTACTTTAATATTCAACTATACAAAAAGCAGGATACTTACTTGACATGGTGATGGAACCTGAGGATACTTCTTGTGAGTCTTGGGTGTCTATCTTGAATGACCTTATTTCAGGATCAAGCTTCCGAAAAGCAGCAAGCCTTTCCTTGGTTGCGGGTGTTGTGATGAGGTGCGAAACATAGATAGCTTCATGTTAGGGGAGGATTTTCTAACAATTAGTGATCCTTACTTGTTATCCTAATTAATGATCCTTACTTCTGTGACAGATAGTGATCCTCAGGAGAGCTTCAGGATCAGGATCATGGATCACCTTAAGGATCCTCATGCTAACGATTGTTTGTTTATATTTCGTATTATTTCGCAGGAGTAACAAGCTTGACTTGGTCTTGGCAACGTTACTATGGAATATTCCACGGGTATTTCGCACACGTTTGACTGGAAATGGACGTTGTGGAGAACGTGGGAGTTTGGCACAAAAGTCGGATAGTTTGTTATTATAGTTAACTTCTATTTTTAATGGGGTGACGAGCTAGAATTAGAACACTTAGCCATTTTCAGCTACACACACTCTCATACAATCGCACTCTTGAAGCTCTCGACGAACACTTATTAGTTTTCACTCATTTTTACACATTTCACCATAGTGATCCTTGTACCTAGCTTGTTACTATCCGAAGTTGTAAACATTTATTGATTTATTTGAGCTTGGTGATCGGTAGTTTCCATCACCCGGGGTTTTTTGTGCCGGGGATCAACTCTTGATCAAGGGCTTTTTCCCCGTATAAATCCTTGTGTCATTTGTGCAATTTACATTGAAGTGATCCTTATCATTGTTCTACATTCAAAGCATCATTCCCCGTAACAAAGAGTTTGGTTGCATTATCCTCATCAGATTTTTTGACCAAAACAGTTTGGCGCCCACCGTGGGGCAATTGGTGCTTCTTTCCTAAGAAGTTTTTCTGTTGGTGATCATTCCGGTTCATTGCATACAAATACATGGCTTCATCATTGAAGAATACCTCTACTGCAATGTCTGCGGTCAATTCATCTCAGGGCATTCCACCTTTGCCTCCACCACCTTCTGGACCTCAGAAAAATGCCGAGAAGAAACCAACTCCCATTTTCTCCAAACCTTCAACTTCTTCTACTTCTTACACTCCCACTACTAGTGACATGTTTACTTTGATTTTGCAGATGAAGGATCATATACAGCAACAGGACAAGACCAATGAAAGGATTCTCAAAGAAATCGGAGATCTCAAGAAACAAAAGAAGACGGCAGAGGATCATTCCCCACTGATGCCCAGATCTTTGAATTTTGATACTCCGGTGATTACTTCTCAGCCATCAGTGGTCCCAGATGTTCAATATGTGGGTGGACCGAAAGGAGTGCACTACGGAATAACAACAGTGACCCAGGCATCGGGTTCATATTTCCAGCCAGCAGGAACCTATCCTCAGCATATGGGATCCCTCATGAATTCAGGAGGATACTCAGGAGCGTAGCAGATTCAAGGATCTTCCTTCGTTCCAGGATCATCCCAAGTTCAAGGATCCTCCTTTGTTCCAGGATTATCCCAGGTTCAAGGATCTTCCTTCGTTCCAGGATTGTCCCAGGTTCAAGGATCCTCCTTTGTTCCAGGATCATCCCAGGTTCAAGGATCCTCCATTGTTCCAGGATTGTCCCAGGTTCAAGGATCCTCCTTTGTTCCAGGATCATCCCAGGTTCAAGGATCCTCCATTGTTCCAGGATCATCCCAGGTTCAAGGAACCTCCATTGTTCCAGGATCATCCCAGGTTCAAGGATCCTCCTTTGTTCCAGGATCATTCCAGGTTCAAGGATCCTCCTTTGTTCCAGGATCGTCCCAATTTCAGGGATCCTTCCAGATGCCAGGATCCTTGAGGAGTTTGCAAACAGGAAATTCAGATGTCCATCAGGGAGATTTTATTCCAATGCAGACCAATGCTTCTACTGGTCCTTCGATCATTCCAGAGCCCCAACAATATGGATTAACATCCATTCTTCCTAATTTGAATACAATGGGAGGTAACACTTTTAATAATTCTTATACTACTAACCATGGCCTTATGCAGGATCCAGGTATCAATCATGCCATGGCCAGAGAACTGCAAAAGTTGAAGGATATGATATCAAGTGTTCCAGGAGTGGTCAAACCTATCCCAGAGATTGCATATGGGAGCCACAAGATATCTCGTTTTGCACCACCAATCTGTGATGCTGAGATACCCAAGAGGTTCCATGTCCCAACTATGAAGCTGTATGATGGTTCGACGGATCCTGAAGAACACATAGCACAATACAGGGAGAGGATGGAGATCAATCCAATCCCAGAAAGGTTAAAGGAAGCATGCCTGTACAAGGGATTCGGATCCACTCTTACTGGATCAGCTCTCAAATGGCTGCTAAGTCTTCCCCCCTACTCTATTACCTCATTTGCTAACCTAGTTAACCTATTTAATAATCAGTTTTCTTGTAGTAGAAAATTTGAACGATTAACTAGTGATCTATATAGGATAACCCAGGGTCATAATGAATCATTAAGGGATTACATTACTAAATTCAGTAAAGAATCCTTAGACATTCCCAACTTGGATATAGCCACGACTGTTGAGGCCTTTAAAATGGGATTGCTTAGGGATTCATTGCTCTATGATGACCTTGTTATGACACCATACAAGAACCTAGATGAGGTAAGAACCCGGGCACTTAGGTTCATCCGGCTAGAGGATGACAAAAGGATCCAGGAGAGGTTAGTAGGATCCTTAAAGCAGGATAAGCAGGGATCCTCATTCAGGAACAACAAGTTCAGATCCTATAACAGATCTGATAACCAGAACGTGCATGCTGTTGATCAGGAAGAGGATGATGAGGATTATCCTCCAATCTCTGAGTATTGTTTCTCTGTTGATAACAATGAACTAATCCTTGCGATGCAGAATCTAGGTGATAAAGCTAGATGGCCCAGAAAAAATGATAGACCAGCTGCAACCAAAGATAAATCAAAGTGGTGCGCATACCATGAAGATTTTGGGCATCTTACAGAAGAATGCATTGCACTGAGAAAGGAAATTGGATACTTGTTGAGCAAGGGGCATCTAAAAGAATTGTTGGGTCGAAAAAAGTCAAGGACTCAGGATCCTGAAAGGATCCCTGAGAAGGCTCCAGCCCCTCCAGCAGATGCACAAGTAATAAACTTTATTTCTGGAGGATCAGACATTTGTGGCACATCCTTCTCAGCAGCTAAAAGGCATGCAAAGGAAACTAAGATGGATAGTGGAGAAAGGCCCGTTCGAACATCAAGTGTCTCCGAAGGAAAAGTCATAACATTTGATGAGGATGATCGTGTCGATATCCAGGATCCTCATCACGATGGTTTAGTTATTACTCTTTTCATTTCTAACCATTTTGTCCGCAGGATCCTTATAGATGGAGGAAGCTCAGTAAACATTATCCAGCTCGATGTTCTGAAGAAGATGGGTATTCCTGAATCAGATATCATACCAAGATCCTCCGTGCTCGTGGGATTTAGCGGCGAAACTAAGAATACCCTGGGGGACATTAAGCTCCCAATATACATCGAAGGCCTACATTCTTATCAAAAATTTTGTGTTATTGACTGTTTATCTTGTTGTAATGTTATCCTTGGCAGGCCCTGGATACACGATATGAAGGCAGTCCCATCTACTTACCATCAATGTGTGAAGCTCCCTAGTCCTTGGGGAATAGTGAAGATTGATAGTGATCAGCAGGAGGCTAAGAATTGCTATACTTCATCGATGAAACCAGCCTCGAAGTCAAGGGAGCAATAGCAATCAAAGTATCCTCCAAGGGATGTCTTGGAGGCAAGAGAGCAGGATGTGGTAGAAATCCTCATGGATCCTCATGATCCAAAATCCAAAATCCAAGGGATGTCTTGGAGGCAAGAGAGCAGGATGTGGCGATATGAAGGAAGACCTCATATCCTTCCTCAAAAGGAGAAAGACTACCTTTGCATGGAAACACGAAGACATGACTGGCATATCTAAAGATGTAATCACTCACAAACTTGGCATTGATAGGTCCTTCAAACCAATCCATCAAAGGAGAAGAAAGTTTGCACCGGAAAGAAATGCCATTATCCAGGAAGAGGTAGAGAAATTGCTCCGGGCAGGTATGATTAGAGAGGTTAAGTATCCAAGATGGTTGGCCAATGTGGTTGTTGTTCAAAAGAAAAACGGAAAGTGGAGGGTATGTGTCGATTTTACCGATTTAAATAAGGCATGTCCCAAGGATCCTTTCCCATTACCCCACATTGACTCCATGGTGGATGCAACTGCGGGTCATGAACTGTTAACTTTTATGGATGCTTCATTTGGATTTCAACAAATCCAAATGGAACCATCCGATCAAGAGGATACAGCCTTCATGACTCCAACTGGTATATATTGTTATATTGCTATGCCGTTCGGACTAAGAAATGCAGGTGCAACATATCAAAGGCTGGTGAATATGATGTTCAAGGATCAGATTGGACAGACTATGGAGGTTTACATTGACGATATGGTGGTAAAATCAATAAAGGCTGAGGATCACCTAAGGGATTTGGAGGAAGCATTCGATATCCTTGACAAATATAACATGAAACTTAATCCTTCAAAATGTCACTTTGGTGTTAAAGCAGGTAAATTCTTAGGATATATGGTGACAAAGAGAGGCATTGAAGCTAGCCCGGAACAAATCAAAGCAATAGTGAACATCAAATCTCCGGCCAATGCTAAGGATGTCCAAAGGCTAACAGGCAGGATAGCGGCTTTGAACAGATTCATATCCAAATCCTCAGAGAAGTGCAAAGAATTCTATGATATCCTAAGGAAGAACAAGAAATTTGAGTGGACTGAGAAGCATGAAAATGCCTTAAAAGCTCTCAAAGATTACCTATCCTCAGCCCCGGCCTTGATGAAACCAGAAAAAGGCGATGTGCTATCCTTGTATCTTGCAGTATCCTCAAAAGAAGTAAGTGCGGTCCTTGTTAAGGATCATGAAGGTACACAACATCCTGTCTATTATGTAAGTAAAAGTTTACTTGATGCCGAATCCAGGTATTCACACCTTGAAAAGCTTATTCTTGCATTAATTACGGCATCTACTAAGTTGAGACATTATTTTGAAACTCATGTTATTGTTGTTAAAACTAATTTTCCAATTAAGAATGTCCTCAGGAAACCAGAGATGTCAGGAAGGATGGCCAAGTGGGCAGTGAAGCTTAGTGCCTATGACATAAGATATGAGCCTAGGACAGCCATCAAATCCCAAGCATTAGCTGACTTTGTGGCTGATTTCAGTAGTGATTTACAAAAAGAAGCTGAGTTAGAAGTCCAGCAGCTAGAGGAGACCAAGGATCCTTGGATACTCTATACTGATGGATCCTCAAATGTCAAAGGCACAGGGCTTGGAATACTACTAAAATCGCCACAGGGGGACATAATACCCCACTCTATAGCTTGTGAGTTCCAAACCACTAACAATGAGGCTGAATATGAAGCCTTAATTGCTAGTTTGCAAATTGCTAAGCATATGGGGATCAGGTATCTTGAGGTACATGTAGATTCATTGTTAATTACAAACCACTTTAATGGATCCTATGCTGTTAAAGGTGAAAAGCTAACCAAATATTTAGAGATAGTCAAAGAATTGACACTCTCCTTTGTTTCCTTTAGTTTGACACAGGTACCAAGGGAAGAAAATACAGAAGCTGATGCATTGGCTAACTTAGGATCATCCTTGAAGATCCCGGAGGATATCAAGATCCCTATTATCCATATCCTGACCCTGGCTATCGAGGATCATGTGGCTATGGAGATAGGAAAGAATTCTGCAATTATCCCTAGTGAGGATACTCAATCCCATTCAGGATCAGGATCATGGATCTCACCAATTATGAGATACTTACAACATGGAGAGATTCCTACAGGATAAAACCCTAGGGCTTTCAAAATTAAGGTATCTCAATTCACAATTTTAAATAATATGTTGTATAGACGATCTCTTGCAGGACCATACTTGAGATGCATTGAGGATCCTGAAATCCAAGAAGTTTTAAAAGACTTCCATGAAGGAGATTGTGGAAACCACACTAGGGGCAGGGCATTATTCTCAAGGATCCTGAGGACAAGATACTACTGGCCAACCATGAAGAGAGATGCTGTGGAGTATGCTAAGAGATGTGATCCTTGTCAGAGACACAGCAATATCCTTCATCAACCAGCTGAATTTTTGCATCCTATATCCTCCTCTTGGCCATTTATGAGATGGGGTATGGATATAGTCGGTAAGCTCCCTAAGGCACCTGGTGGAAAAGTGTTCATGCTAGCTATGACTGATTACATCTCCAAGTGGATAGAGGCTGAAGCTTTTGCCCAAGTCAGAGAAAAGGAAGTTATATCCTTCATTAAAAGAAATATTATAACTAGATTCGGTATTCCTTCTGAAATTATATTTGACAATGGTTCCCAATTCATTGGGGGCAGAACCACTAACTTTTGTGACAGCTGGGGGATTAAGATGATAACATCAACACCAGTCCACCCACAAGCTAATGGTCAAGCAGAATCATCCAACAAGATCATCATCAACAATTTGAAGAAGAAGCTTGGATCCAAGAAAGGGAAATGGGCAGAAGAACTACCTTATGTGCTTTGGGCTGACAGGACAACCCCTAAGAATGCTACTGGTCAAACACCATTCTCTTTGGTATTTGGGGTAGAATCAGTGATCCCAACAGAAATGGTGGTTCCAACTGCTAGAACAAGTACTCGTGATCCTGAGGAAAATGATGAGAACTTGGCTCAAGACCTGGATACTATTGAAGAAATCAGGGATCTGGCTAGGATAAGGATGGCCAGTTATCAACAAAGAATGGCTGGTGCTTATAACAAAAATGTCAGGATCAGGAAGTTTCAAGTTGGAGATATGGTATTAAGGAAAGCATTTCAGAATACCACCAATCCTACTGATGGAAAATTGGCTCCAAAATGGGAAGGCCCTTATTTGATTGAAGCTGAAGCAGGAAAGGGGGCATATAGATTGCTAACCATGGAAGGTGATTTGCTACCAAGAGCTTGGAATGCTGTCCACTTGAAGAAATATTTCATGTGAGCAGGATCCTCATGGCACAGATGATCCTTACGTTAGGGGTATCCTAGAGGGATCCTTAAAATATCGGAGATCCTTACTTTGGTAATGTCCTAATCTTGAACTATTTCATTTCCTTATTTTCTCATATAAGGATAAGGATCATGTGTCCTTTATCCATCTCTCACGTGATTTTAAGTTTTGAAAATTCAGGTATCCTTAGCAAAATATTGGTTATCTGCAGAAGCAATCCGTTCCTTGGGTTTAACCCCAGTTATTTGGGCTTGACCCCAGTTCCGCCTGTAGCGCATGATGATCCTGGTATAGTTCAAGGCAGTGGGACCAGTACTCGCTTTAGGGGCTGATAATTCCATTGTACTGGCTATACCTAGGATCCTACGTATAATGGTAGACGTACCATACATCCGTTCCTAAGGTTTCTAACGTTTTCACGTTAGCTAAGGTTTTGGCATTTTCATGTCACTAAGTTTGGATAGTCGCCAGTTAGGGCCATACTCCAGTTTACATACGATCCTTGGGCTTGTCCCCAGTTATCCTTGGGCTTGTCCCCAGTTATCCTTGGGCTTGTCCCCAGTTGCTAACTCTTATCTTATATTGGCTTAGTCCCAAGTTATGCTCTATTTCAGGTCCTTGAAGATAAACAACAAGGGACCCCTGATCCTTACTTCTCTCTAAGGTTTATCTTATAGTTATCCTTATTATGGTTAGGATCCTAACTTGGATCCTCAGGTATGATCCTTAACTATTTTTAATTCTATTCATTGTTTATTTGAATAACCCTTAAAATTTGACAACTAAACTTGTGATCCTTAAAATATATTACTTTTGGGATTGTTTAGCTATAGGATGTTTGATTTTGGATCATATCCTAAGTATTTTCAATTTGACTTATTCAAAATTGTTTATTCAATAAATGTACATAAAAACAATTGAGAATTAAAGAGACAAAAAAGATAACAATACAAGATAAGCGACAAAAGATTAAGGTTTTATTTATTAACAAAAGATTAACCCTTAAAAGGTTGTCAAAATTACCTACCCCGAGCATCTACCAGCAACACGTGGCCCGTCCGCTGGGGTAGGTAAAGGGTGTCCATGATAATAGGTTCAAAAGTAGTGCAGGAATATAAAGGCGGCAGGATCACAATGGCTTCATCCCCCAAACAGAGGATCCCTCCACCATTTGCAATCCTGCCTATTGTCCAAAGGATCATACATGATCCTTAATCCTAAAATTATTGTTCAGTACAAACCATTAAATTGTTCAACAAAACGACCATCAAACTAAAAAAATTGGGCTCCGGCTATGTCTAGAAGTTTCCATCATCGCCCAATCATGCAGCCTAAACCTTCCCTACATCACCACCTCCGGCTCCACTTGCTTCACCACATTCACCTTTGCCTCCAGCCTCGATCGCCAAAACCTCCTCAGCCTCTTCATCATCTTCAAGATCAGCCAACCTTGCTTTCCAGTCCTCAATCTCCCAGCTGCTTCTGTCGAAGTTAGGATCTTGAGCTTCCTGGGCCATCTTTAGTTTTGTCTGATACATTGTGATGGCAGCAGAGACCTTTGCACCTTCTATGAGATCATGCTTTTCATAGTCAAGGTCAATCAGAAGTTTAGCCGTCTTAGTCTTGGCATCCTGGAGCTCCTTCTGAAGATCAGCAATTTTGAGGTCCTTTAGCAATGCAACATGCTGGAGGTCAGCAATCTTCCTATCCTGATCCTCAACGTGGCCAACATAATCCTCAATCTCAGTGAATTTCTGCAAAGGGGATAAAAGATAAGGTCAGGACCAAGTGATCCTCAAATCAGCAGGATATATCAGCAGGATATGTCAGCAGGATATACTAGCAGAGATAGTGATCCTTACATCGTTGAAGTACTCGAGGAATTGGTGACGGATCAGAGGCAGACCCTGCAGATCCTCAGCCTCGGAGGCCTTTCTCTTCTTGATTCCCTTTCCTTTGAGGGGTGCCTTGGGGACTGAGGCTGTCGGGCTGGTAGGAGCCTTTCTTTTGGAGGATCTGACGGTGGTGAGATCGGTGACATTGAACTTTGAAGCAGACTTGGTGGATTTTCCAGCACCTACACAACCAAAACAAGATAAGTATCTTTATTTCGCTCATATTTCGCTATTTATTTAATTTTTAAACAAAGATACTTACTTGACATCGTGACAGAGCCTGAGGATACCTCCTGAGAATCCTGGGTGGTTGTCTTGAAAGTTCTTGTTTCAGGATCAAGTTCTTGAAAGCGATGAGTCTCTCTTTGGCAGCAGGAGACAGTCTGAGGTGTGAGACGGTGATAGCTGCATAACAAGAAAGCAAAAGTATATAAGTGATCCTTATATCAAAAGAAAGTTCTCTGGTGATCCTTATCAGGATCCTCCACCCTACCATGGGTAGCCCATTTCTTGGGTAGATCCTTTCCATCATCAATAGAATCTCTCTTGACGAAAAAGAAACGCCGCTTCCAGTTAGCATCATTCTTGGTAGCTTTGAAGATTGGGTGATCCTCACCAGGTTTACATTTAAACAAATAACGATGAGAACCAAAGGTAGTAAGATCATACAGCTCTCCCAGCTCTGACATTCCTAGGTCTATCCTTTCCTGCTCGATGATCCTTTCAAGGGTATACAAAACCCTCCATATCATCGGCATGGCTTGGATATAAGAGATGCCGGTTAGGGAAAAGAAAGATTGGGTGAAGGCTGGAAAAGGATATGTATAGCCTATGGTGAACGGAGTGACAGGAAAAGCAACCCACTTGTCGGAAATGTGATCACTCAGGGCATTGGGATCAAAAGACTTAAACTCGGTGTTCGCCGGGAAGCAGTGGCGGATCCTATCAATCTGTGCATCGTTGAAACAGCAGCGTTCTTTTATGGAATCTTCGATGATCCCCTGGCTTTTCAGTGGGCTGTTTTTCGGGTGATCCTTAGCTGGGGAGTTCCGGAGCAACATCTTTGATAGAATGGTGGAAAGAAACGGAAAACAGAGCAAAAGAAGGAAGAGGATGAAGAGAGAATACATGTTTATCTTCGGAATGCAGTTATAAAGGGAGTATCTCTGAAATTTTAAATGCAATCGATCCTATCTATATCTCCTATTTATAATCATGATTGTGCAGGGTTGTCACTTATGTGACGTCATGGTTGCAACGGATAGTTCTACAATAACGGCTATATTTACGATAGTTAGTTGCGGATAAGATCAAAAAAATATAATTCACTCACTTTACATATCACTCCTTATATTTTGGGGGCAATTGTTAGGGGAGGATTTTCTAACAATTAGTGATCCTTACTTGTTATCCTAATTAATGATCCTTACTTCTGTGACAGATAGTGATCCTCAGGAGAGCTTCAGGATCAGGATCATGGATCACCTTAAGGATCCTCATGCTAACGATTGTTTGTTTATATTTCGTATTATTTCGCAGGAGTAACAAGCTTGACTTGGTCTTGGCAACGTTACTATGGAATATTCCACGGGTATTTCGCACACGTTTGACTGGAAATGGACGTTGTGGAGAACGTGGGAGTTTGGCACAAAAGTCGGATAGTTTGTTATTATAGTTAACTTCTATTTTTAAAGGGGTGACGAGCTAGAATTGGAACACTTAGCCATTTTCAGCTACACACACTCTCATACAATCGCACTCTTGAAGCTCTCGACGAACACTTATTAGTTTTCACTCATTTTTACACATTTCACCATAGTTATCCTTGTACCTAGCTCGTTACTATCCGAAGTTGTAAACATTTATTGATTTATTTGAGCTTGGTGATCGGTAGTTTCCATCACCCGGAGTTTTTTGTGCCGGAGATCAACTCTTGATCAAGGGCTTTTTCCCCGTATAAATCCTTGTGTCATTTGTGCAATTTACATTGAAGTGATCCTTATCATTGTTCTACATTCAAAGCATCATTCCCCGTAACAAAGAGTTTGGTTGCATTATCCTCATCAGATTTTTTGACCAAAACACTGCATAACACAAGACAAAAAGGGGTTAATAATCCTTTCACAAGAGCAAGATTACCTGGTGATCCTTCTCAGGATCCTCTGTCCTACCGTTGGTGGACCACTTCCTGGGTAAATGCTTTCCGTTTGGAATGGTATCCCTCCTGACAAAGAAGAAGCGTCGTTTCCAATTTGTGTCATTCTTGGTGGCTTTAAAAATGGGATGTTCATCACCGGGTTTTCGCTTAAATAGATATCGATGTGATCCAAATGTCGTGAGATCATACATCTGTGTCAGCTCTGACATTCCTAAATCAATCTCTTCTTGCTCTATGATCCTCTCCAGGGTATACAAGACCCTCCAAATCATCGGCATAGCTTAGATGTAAGAGATGCCGGTAAGGGAAAAGAAGGATTGGGTAAAGTCTGGAAAAGGATAGGTGTATCCTATGGCGAATGGAGTAACTGGAAAGGCAACCCATGTTTCAGAAACATAGTCGCTTAGAATAGTGGGATCGAAGGGTTTGAAAAAGGTGTTCGCCGGAAAGCAGTACCGGATCTTATCTATTTGTGCATCGTTAAAGCAGCACCTCTCATTCACTGAGTCTTTGATAATCCCTTGACTCTTCAAGGGGCTATCCTTCTAGTGATCCTTGGCGGGGGAAGACCGGAGCATCATTCTTAACGTGATGTTGGCAAAGAAAGAAAAATAGTAAGAGAAGGAGAAATTAGAGAAGAGATACCTGATTGATCTTCGACCGAGAATTTAAAGGGAGTTTCCTTCGGATTTAAATGCATATTGATCCTATCTCTAACTCCTATTTATAATGATGATTTGCAGGATTGTCACTTCAGTGACATCAGGTTTGCAACGGCTAGTCCGTCTCCAACGGCTAGTTATCCGTTAGTTTGTTGCGGATAAGATCGAAAAAATATAACTCGTTTATTTACGATATAACTCCTTATATTTTGGGGGCAATTGTTAGGGGTGGATTTCTAAATGACCCGTGATCCTCAATTATTATCCTGTTCGGTGATCCTTACTTCTGTGTCAGTTAGTGATCCTCAGAAGTGCTTCACGATCAGGATCATGGATTATCCTAAGGATCCTTATACTAATGATTGTTCACTTTGAATTCGTAACTGTTTTGCAGGAATATCAATTGGGACTTGGTCTTGGCGATATTTCTGGAGAATATACTAAGTCTATTCCGCACGTGCTTGGTCAGAAATGGACGTTGTGGAGTCGTGGAGGACTTGCACCATTTGCGGATAGTTTGTTATTTAGATTTTTATTAGATTTAAATGGGGTAGCGAGCTAATTAGACAACACTTATGCTATTTTTGGCTACACACACTCAAAAAACCGCTCACAACAGCTCTCGTTCATTCACTTAGCGATTTCATACACTTTTTACACAGAACACTATAGTGATCCTTGTATTTTTCTCGCTATCATCCGAAGTTGTAACACTTTACTTGTTTAATTTGAGTTGGTGATCGGTAGTTTCCATCACCCGGGGTTTTTTGTGCCGGAGATCAACTCTTGATCAAGGGCTTTTTCCCCGTATAAATCTTGTGTCACGTGTTATCTATTTTTCATAGTGATCCTTATTGCTATAAACCAATTCAAGTATCATACCCCGTAACAGAGAGTTTGGTTACATTATCCTTTTCTGATTATTTGACCAAAACACCGCTCGTTCGGGATCCTTCTCAGGATCCTGACCTTTATTCTTCTTTCTTCCCAGGAGATGCTTCAAATATCCCTTGCTCAAGAGATAGCTTATTTCTTTCCTTAGAGCAATGCAATCCTCAGTAACATGTCTGAAATCCTCGTGGAAGGCACACCATTTTGACTTATCCTTCCAATCAGCTTTCTGTTGATTCTTCCAAGGCCACCTGGCTTTGTCTCCTAGACCCTGCATAGTATACATCAGTTCAGGTATATTAACGAAAAAGCAATATTCAGACAACTCAGGATACTCCTCAAGATCCTCGTCTTCAACAGCATTCACTTTTTTGTTGTCATTTCTGCCATATGGCTTAGAGCGATATGGTTTATGTGAGGATTCTGATTTCCTGTTGGTTGACTCATAGGTTGTGGACGAATTCATCCTCTCTTACATCTTTTTGTCATCCTCCAGCCGAATGTATCTTAAAGCCCTGTTACGAGCTTCGTCTAGATACCTGCAGGGATTCATTACAAGATCCTGGTAAAATTGAGAATCTTTTTGCAATCCCATCTTGAAATCCTGCATAGCTGTTGCAACATCAAGATGCGGGATGTCTAAGGATTCTCGGCTAAATTTATTCACATAATCCCTCAAGGATTCCTGAGGTCCTTGAGTTATCCTGTAAAGATCACTGGTTAGTTTCTCAAAACTTCGACTGCAAGAAAATTGACTATCAAATAAATTCACTAAATGAGCAAATGATGTAATTGAGTGAGGAGGAGCATTTAAGAGCCATTTTAAGGCTGATCCTGTTAAGGTAGAACCAAAACCCTTGCACAGGCATGCTTCCTTGAGATCTGGAGGAATAGGGTTGATTTCCATCATTTCCCTATACTGGGCAATATGCTCCTCAGGATACGTGGTTCCATCATAGAGCTTCATGTTGGGGGTCTGATATCTTTTTGGGATTTTAGCATCACAAATAGGATGCGTAAACCGGGATATCCTGTGGCTGTCTTGGGATACTTCTAGAATTGGTTGGACCACCCCAGGTACACTGGATATCATATCCTTCAACTTCTGAAGCTCCCTGGAAAGTGCTGATGTCATACCTGCATCCTGCAAAGATCCAACACCGTTAGTAGCAAAAGTATTATTATTATTAGATACGTTACCAGTTAGAGGATTCTGGCCATATCCTGAAGCATATCCCGAGTTTCTCACAGTTGACACCCTGACCGAAGAGGGTATCTCAGGAGTATGATTCTGGGAATGGCTAGGCATGATATTCCCCCTGTTATCTTCAGTATATACTGCAGAACTGAAGTTCAAAGCTCTGGGTTGCAAGGGAGTGACAGTATCCTCAGCATGTCTGCTTGAGCTAGATTTCAAGAGTTGTATCTCTCTCATCAGCATCTGGTTGGTCTCCTTCTGCTGTCTCATCTGTTCCTGTACACTACCAAATAAATTTAGAATTTCTCCATTAGAGGCCAAAACAGGACCGGATCCCTGAATATTGTGAGCGGGGATAACATCCCGAGCCACATGAATTTAAGTTCCTTGAGAAGAGGCTTGCGATCTCGGAGGAGGTGGTGGAAGCACCGAACCAATCGTTGCAGAGGTTGTAGCAGACACGGTGGAAGAGCTCATGTTTGATCTCAAGGCCATTGAAAACAGTGTCATAAAAGTTTTGAAAATAGAAAACCATGTAATGATTTCGCAAAAGCTTTTAGTAGAAATAGCACCACTTACACCACGGTGGTCAAAAATTACCGAAGCAATTAAGTGATCAAATTAGTTAAGTGAGGTAGTGTGTTGAAAAAATGTGTTGAAAATATGTTAATCAAGTTGTTTGCAAAAACAGTTTCAGGATACGACTTAGGATATCGAGCTATATTTATGATTAAACAATGAGCGAAAATGTAAAGGGTGACACGAGATGTACAAGGAAAGCCCTTGATCAATATAGATCGCCGACACAAAACCTTGGGAGCTGACAATCGCAGCTGCCTTGTTCTTCTTATCACTTCAAAATGTCATGATACAGTGCAGGATATGATGCGGATCAACTAAGTGTTACAATGTAAATTCGATACAAATGTAAGTGTAGTGTGAGTGTTTTGCAGCTAGAGAGAAAGACTGTATGAGAGATTGTGTGTGTTTCTATCTGATCCGATCAATCCATTTATAGTAAAAGAAAATAACTAACTAGCCTACTATTCCGGGATTCAACGAATATTCCTCAGGTGAACGTTGTAGTCCACGTCTTCCGGCTTCAACGTCTAAAATCCAACTGATTTGCCCGAGTCTTGAGGAGAAGAAGTCCACTTGAACGTTAGAGACTTGCACCTTTTAATCTGCACGTGGGTTAATTAGTCATTACCAGGATATCGTGCCAAGATGTTACCAATATCCTGATCCGGTATCCTGGTCACAATAAAACAAACAAAGTCAGAATATTAATCAGGATATATGAGCAGAAAATGACCCATAACAGAATGTTCTCAGGAAACCTGAAATGTCAAGAAGGATGGCCAATTGGGCAGTGAAGCTTAGTGCTTATGATATAAGATATGAACCAAGAACTGCCATTAAGTCCCAAGCCTTGGCTAACTTTGTGGTAGATTTCAGTAGTGACCTACAAAGGGAAGCTGAGTTAGAAGTTCAGCAGCTTGAAGAGACTAAGGATCCTTGGATACTCTTCACAGATGGAGCCTCTAATGTCAAGGGAACTGGACTAGGAGTACTACTAAAATCGCCACAGGGGGACATAATACCCCACTCAATAGCTTGTGAGTTTCAAACTACTAATAATGAGGCTGAGTATGAGGCCTTGATAGCTGGTTTGCAAATTGCCAAGCACATGAGGATCAGGTATCTTGAGGTACATGTAGATTCATTATTAATTACTAATCACTTTAATGGTTCTTATGCTGTTAAAGGTGAAAGACTAATGAAATATTTAGAGATAGTCAAGAAATTGGCAGAATCTTTTGCTTCTTTCAGTTTGACACAGGTACCCAGAGAAGAAAATGCAGAGGCTGATGCATTGGCCAACCTTGGATCATCATTGAAGATTCCAGAGGATATTAATATTCCCATCATCCACATCTTGGCTCCTGCTATTGAGGATCATACAACTATGGAAATAGTTGAGGATTCTGCAATCATACCTAGTGATGGTACACAATCATATTCAGTATCCTGGATCCTCCCAATCATGAGATATATACAACATGGAGAGATTCCTACAGGAGAAAACCCCAGAGCTTTCAAAGTCAAGGTATCTCAATTTACAATATTAAATAACATGTTATATTAACGATCTCTTACAGGTCCATATCTAAGGTGCATTGAGGATCCTGAAATTCAAGAAGTTCTAAAGGATTTTCATGAAGGAGATTATGGAAACCACACTGGGGGCAGAGCACTGTTCTCAAGAATCCTTAGGAGAGGATATTATTGGCCTACTATGAAGAAAGATGTTGTGGATTATGCAAAGAAATGTGATGCTTGTCAGAGACATAGCAATATCCTTCATCAACCAGCAGAGCTCCTGCATCCTATATCCTCTTCGTGGCCATTCATGAGATGGGGAATGGATATAGTTGGCAAACTTCCCAAAGCACCAGGAGGAAAAGTGTTTATGTATGCCATGACTGATTACTTTTCCAAGTGGATAGAAGCTGAAGCCTTTGCTCAAGTCAGAGAAAAAGAAGTGATATCCTTTATTAAAAGAAATATTATTACCAGATTTGGTATTCCTTCTGAAATTGTTTGTGATAATGGATCCCAATTTATTGGGAATAGAACTTCTAACTTTTGTGACAACTAGGGGATTAAGATGATAACATCAACACTAGTCCACCCACAAGCTAATGGTCAACCAGAATCATCCAACAAGATCATCATCAACAACTTGAAGAAGAAGCTTGGATCCAAGAAAGGAAAATGGGCAGAAGAGCTACCATATGTGTTATGGGCTGATAGGTCAACTCCCAAGAATGCTACTGGCCAGACTCCATTTTCTTTAGTATTTGGAGCAGAATCAGTGATCCCTACAGAAATGGTGGTTCCTACTGCAAGAAAAAGCATTCGTGATCCTGAAGGAAATGCTGAAAACTTGGTTCAAGACTTGGATACCATAGAAGAACTCAGGGATTTGGCAAGGATAAGATTGGCCAGATATCAACAAAGGATGGCTGGAGCTTATAACAAGAATGTCAGGATCAGAAAGTTTCAAGTTGGTGACATGGTGTTAAGAAAAGCATTCCAAAATCCCACAAATCCTGCTGATGGCAAGTTAGCACCAAAGTGGGAAGGCCCCTATCTTATTGAAGCTGAGTCAGGAAAGGGGGCATATCGATTATTAACAATGGAAGGTGATCTATTTCCAAGAGCTTGGAATGCTGTCCATTTAAAGAGATACTTCATGTAAGAAGGATCCAGGATCCTTGGCCATCTTCATACTTGGTATACATTAAGGATCCTTAGAGGATATATGATCCTCATTCTGGTAATGATTTGATTCTAATTTATTTAATCCTTTAATTTATTTTATTACAAGGAGAAGGATCCAGGATCCTTTACTCTTTTTACACTAAGTTCTGTGTTTTGCAGAAGTTGACGCCTCCTTGACAAAGAATCAAGTATCCACAGAAGTCTCCTAAGTTTTACGGGCTTGTCCCCAGTTTTATGGGTTTATCCCCAGTTTTTGGGCTTGTCCCCAGTTTAAGGTATCTACTACCTTCGCCAATAGCGCACGATTATCCTGGTGCAGTTAAAGGCAATGGGACCAGTACATGCTTTAGGGGCTGACAATTTCATTGTACTGGCTGTATTTAGGATCCTAAGTATAATGGTAGACGTACCATACATCCGTTCCTAAGGTTTCTAACGTTTTCACGTTAGCTAAGGTTTTGGCATTTTCATGTCACTAAGTTTGGATAGTCGCCAGTGAGGGCCATACTCCAGTTTACACAAGATCCTTTGGGCTTGTCGCCGGTTTTTTGGGCTTGTCCCCAGTTTATTGGGCTTGTCCCCAGATTGTTGGGCATGTCCCCAGTTACTAACTTTTCCTTTTATAGTTGGCTTAGTCCCAAGTAATGTTCCTTTTCAGGTTTCCAAAGCTAAACAGTTAAGGATCCAGGATCCTAACCTTATATGAGGGTTTGTCTTTTGGTTATCTCAATTGTAAGTATTAAGGATTTAGGATCCTCACTTGGATTCTCTGGTATGATCCTTATTTACCTTAACTTTATTCTTGATTTATCTAAGTTACCCTTATTCTTTGGCAACATGATTTATGATCCTAAAATTATCTCACTTTTTAAACTTTTCGATTATAGGATATCTGATCATTGATCATATCCTAAACTTTTTGACTTAGACTAATTTCTATACCTTTACAAATAGCTTGTAAATTCAAAGAAATTGTACAATAACAATTGAAAGGTAAATAGATACAGAATGAACAACACAAGATAGCCAAAGGATTAAAGTTTTATTTATTTATCAAAAGTTAAACCCTTCAAAGGTTGTCAAAATTACCTACCCCAAGCATCTACCAGCAATACATGGCCCGTCCGCTGGGGTAGGTAAAGGTTGTCCATATTAACAAAGTCTAAGTGCAGGAAATAAAGATGGCAGGATAATAGTGGCTTCATTCCCCAAACAGAAGATCCCTCCACCAACTATCATCCTACCTATTGTCCCAATGATCAGTGATCCTTAAACCTAAATACTATTGTTTAAGTACAGACCATCAATTGTTCAAAACACCAACAAACAAAAAACCATTAAACCATAAAAAAATGGTCTCCGGCCGTGTCTAGATAAATCCATCATCGCCCATTGTTGTAGCCTAAACCTTCGATGCATCATCACCACCAGCTGCTTCTTCCGCCGGATCCTTCACCCCACTGCTACCAGCCTCAATTGCCAGGACCTCCTCAGCTTCCTCTTCATCATCCAGCTCCGCCAGCTTCCGTTTCATCTTGGTCCCAGGCAGACCTGGAGAAGTTAGGATCCTCAGCTTCCTTGGCCATTTGTAGCTTGATTTTGAGCATGGCGATTGTAGCAGAGAGCTTTGCCCCTTCCATCACCTCTTCCTTCTCTTGCTGAGCCGTGATCTGGGTCAGGATCAACTCCTTCTTCACCAGGTTGATGTCATTCTCGAGTGAGGAGATTTTCTTATCCTTTGCGAGGAACATCTTCTGGAAATCAAGGTGTTTTTGCTCAGCCTCTTCGAAATGGTGATCTAGAAGCATTTGGTTCTCAGCAAATTTCTGCAAAAAAGAAGTACATAGTCAGGATCCGTTATCCTCAGAAAGGGAAGGTCAGACTTAAGGATCTAGGATCCTTACCTCAGAGACGTACTCCTCGAACTGGTGTTGGATGAGAGGGGGGCCTTCAAGGGGTTCAGAGGCTTTTCTTTTCTTGGCACCCTTGCCCCGCGTGCTCATGCCTTTAGGGTTCGGAACGCTGGTACTGGCAGCTTGTTGTTTCTTGATGGACTTGGAGGAAGCAAATTCGTCAAGGTCACTCACACTGAACCTGGAAGCTGATTTTGAGGATTTTCCAGCGCCTACAAATGCCAAACACAGATAAGTATTTGTATTTTACATTCATTTAAACATTTATTTATTCATACATAGATCTGAATACTTACTTGACATTGTGAAGGAACCGGAAAATGCTTCTTGAGAATCCTTTGCCTTGATTTGAAATGTCCTTACAGCAGGATCAAGCCTCCAGAAAGCAGCAAGTCTTTCTTTTGTTGCAAGGGTTTCTTGAATGTGAGAAATTGAGATAGCTGCATAACAAGAACAGAAAGAAAGATCAGTTATCCTTAAAAGAAAGAGAATCCTACTATGATCCTTGTCTAAGGATCCCATATCCTACCCTGGGTGATCCACTTTTTAGGGAGATCCTTCCCGTCTGGGATTGAGTCCCTCCTAACAAAGAAGAACTGGTTCTTCCAATGGGTATCGTTTTTGGTGGTTTTGAGGATTGGATGAGGCTGACCAGGTTTGTTTTTAAACAGAAAGCGATTAGAACCGTGGCTAACAAGGTTGTACATTTAACTCAACTCGGACATCCCTAATTTAACATCTTCTTGCTCTATAATGTTTTCAAGGGTATAAAGAACTCTCTACATCATGGGCATGGCCTGTATGTAGCACATGCCCGTGAGTGTGAAGAAGGATTGTGTAAAAGCAGGGAAAGGATAAGAAAACCATATCAGAAAAGGGGTGGCCGGAAAAGTGACCCAAGTATCAGAAATACAGTCACTCTTCATTGAAGAGTCAAAGGATCTAAAGACGGTTTCAGCCGGAAAGCAATGATGAATCCGATCAATCTCAGGATTGGTAAAACGGCAGAGTTCCAGCGAAGGGTTTTTCGTAACACCCTGGCTTTTCAAGGGGCTGTCTTTCTTAGGATCCTTAGCAGGTGAGGATCGGAGAGTCATCTTCGCCATGGATGCTCGGAGAATAGAGGATCGGAATAGAAGAATTCAGAGAGAAGGAAAGAGAGAATACCTGTTCGATCTCCGGATGAAGATTTAAAGGAGTGAAACGCTCGAATTTAAATGCATTTTGATCCTTATCTCTAACTCTGAATTTATAATGATGATTTTGCAGGTTGTCTTATCGCTGACGTCACATCCACAACGGCTAGTCCGATTACAACGGCTATATTTACGATTAACCAGTTCGTTTGAGATAAGGCAGAAAATATGACTCATTTAGTTATATTTAATTCCTTATATTTTGGGGGCAATTGTTAGGGATGGATTTTCTAAGCTTATGGATCACGGACCCTCAAGTGCAGCCAGGATCACGGATTCTCAACTCAGTTTGAATTAAGGATCCTCAGAAGACGTTGCATGAATAAGGATCCAGGATCCTCAGTATTATCCTTATACTAACAATTGTTTCCTTTATATTTGAACTTGTTTTACAGGAGTATTCGAACGGGACTTGGTCTTGCCGAGATTCCAGGGGAATATACCTTACAATTCCACACGTGCATAGCCTTCGTGAACGTTATGGAGATCGTGGGAAGCTAGCATCTTTTGCGGATTGTTAGTTAGCTAGCTTATTTCTATTTTTATAAGGGGATAACAAGCTTGATTAGATAGAACAATAAGCAAACACACACTGCTCGAGAACTCTCTGCAACTTATTGGCAATTACACACTTTTTGCACACTAGTGATCCTTGTAACAAGCTTGTTGTCATCCCGATTTGTAACCTTTGTTTGTTTAATATAGTTGGTGATCGGTAATTTCCATCACCCGGGGTTTTTTGTGCCGGAGATCATACATTGATCAAGGGCTTTTTTCTCGTATAAATCCGTGTGTCCAACATTCATTTCATTCATATATTGTTCATACATTTGTCCATTTATTCAAGCATCACACCTCACAAAATCGGATTTGGTTGTATTATCCTTGTGTGATTTTTTACCAAAACACTACTAGCCAGACTCCATTTTCTTTAGTGTTTGGAGCAGAATCAGTGATCCCTACAGAGATGGTAGTTACTACTGCAAGAACAAGCATCCGCGATCCTGAAGGAAATGCTGAAAACTTGATTCAAGACTTGGATACTATAGAAGAGCTCAGGGATTTGGCAAGGATAAGATTGGCTAGTTATCAACAAAGGATGGCCGGAGCTTATAACAAGAATGTCAGGATCAGAAAGTTTCAAGTTGGTGACATGGTGTTGAGGAAAGCATTCCAATATACCACAAATCCTGCTGATGGCAAGTTAGCACCAAAGTGGGAAGGACCTTATCTTATTGAAGCTGAGGCAGGAAAGGGGGCATACCATTTGTTAACAATGGAAGGTGATTTGCTACCAAGAGCTTGGAATGCTGTCCATTTGAAGAGATACTTCATGTAAGAAGGATCTAGGATCCTTCGTCATCCTCATATCTGGCATACATAAAGGATCCTTAGAGGATATATGATCCTCATTCTGGTAATGATTTGATTCTAATTTATTTAATCCTTTAATTTATTTGATTACAAGGAGAAGGATTCAGGATCCTTTATCCTTTTTCACTAAGTTATGAGTTTTGCAGAAGTGGGTGCATCTTTGACAAAGGATCAAGTATCCACAAAAGTCTCCTAAGTTTTATGGGCTTGTCCCCAGTTTTATGGGTTTATCCCCAGTTTTTGGGCTTGTCCCCAGTTTAAGGTATCTATTACCTCCTACAAATCAGGTTCTTACACCTTCTCCAGTAGCGCACGATTATCCTTATGCAGTTAAAGGCAATGGGACCAGTACCCGCTTTAGGGGCTGACAATTTCATTGTACTGGCTGTATTTAGGATCCTAAGTATAATGGTAGACGTACCATACATCCGTTCCTAAGGTTTCTAACATTTTCACGTTAGCTAAGGTTTTGGCATCTTCATGTCACTAAGTTTGGATAGTCGCCAGTATGGGCCATACTCCAGTTTACACAAGATCCTTTCGGCTTGTCCCCAGTTTTTGGGCTCGTCCCCAATTTTTTGGGCTTGTCCCCAGTTTATTGGGCTTGTCCCCAGATTGTTAGGCTTGTCCCCATATACTAACTCTTCCTTTTACAGTTGGCTTAGTCCCAAGTTATGTCTCATTTCAGGTTTCTAAAGCTAAACAGTTAAGGATCCTGGATCCTAACTTTATACAAGGGTTTGTTTTTTTGGTTATCACAATTGTAAGTATCAAGGATTTAGGATCCTAACTTGGATTCTCTGGTATGATGCCTAGTTACTCTAATTTTATTCTTGGTTTATCAATGTTACCCTTATTCTTTGACAACATGATGTATGATCCTAAAGTTAACTTGCTTTTTAAACTTTTTGACTAAAGGATATTTGATCCTTGATCATATCCTAAACTTTTTGACATAAACTAATTTTTATACTTTCATTATTAACTTGTAAGTTCAAAGAATTATGCAATAACAATTAAAAGACACACATATGAAAGTTAAACAACACAAAGATAGTCGAAAGGTTAAAGTTTTATTTCTTTATCCAAAGTTAAAACCCTTCAAAGGTTGTCAAAATTACGTACCCCGAGCATCTACCAGCAATACGTGGCCCGTCCGCTGGGGTAGGCAAAGGGTGTCCATGCTAAACAGTTCTAAGTCATGCAGGAAATCAAAAGATGAGGGGCATCAAAGGCTTTATCCTCCACAAACAGAAGGACCCATCCACCTTTGCTACCCCCTATTGTCCCAAGTATCCGTGATCCTTAAACCTAAATACTATTGTTTAGTTACAGACCATAATTGTTCACCATCAAACAAAAACCACAAAACCATAAAAAATGGGCTCCGGCCGCGTCTAGATATATCCATCATCGCCCATTACTGCAGCCTAAACGTTCGTTGCATCATCACCACCTTTACCAACTGCCTCCTCCACAGGATCCTTAACCCCACTGCTCCTGGCTCCATCAGCTGCTGCCTTCTCGGTTTCATCCTCATCATCTAGCTCGGCCAGCCTTTGCTTCCAACCCTCTTGGTCCCATTCAGCTCTGTCAAAGGCAGGATCCTCAGCCTCCTTAGCCATTTGTAGCTTGATCTTCAGCATGGCAACAGTAGCAGAGTGCTTAGCCCCTTCCATGATTTCTGCCTTCTCTTACTGGGCTGTGATCTGAGCCAGGACCAGTTCCTTCTGCACCAGGTTGAGATCCTTCTCAAGGGAAGAAATCTTCTTTTCTTTAGCAAGGAACATCTGCTGGAAGTCCAGGTTTTTCTGCTCAGCTTTGGCCAAATGGTGATCAAGAAGCATTTGGATCTCAGTAAATTTCTGCATAAAAAGTTAACAATCAGGATCCCATATCCTCAGAAAGAAAACTTCAGATTTAAGGATCCAGGATCCTTACCTCGGAGACGTATTCCTCAAACTGGTGTTGAATGAAAGGGAGGGCTTCAGTGGGCTCAGCAGTCTTTCTCTTCTTGGCACCCTTGCCCCTTGTGCTCATGCTCCTACGGTTCGGGATGCTTGGGCTTGCAGCCAGCTCCTTTTTGAGAGGCCTTGAGGAGGCGTATTCATTGAGATCACTTACACTGAACCTGGAAGCAGACTTTGAGGATTTTCCGGCGCCTACAACCATAATAAGCAGATAAGTATTCATATTTTTATCAAATATATATATATATATATATATGTATACATGTGTGGATACTTACTTGACATGGTGGATGAAACTTCTACTGGATCCTTTGATTTTGGTGGATAGGTTCTCATTGCAGGGTCAAGGTTCCAAAAAGCTTCAATCCTCCCTTGGGTGGCAGGTGATTCTTGAATATGTGACATAGTTATTGCTGCAAAGACAAAAATAAAGGATCAGTTATCCTCAAAAGAAAAGAAAAATCCTTACCGCATATCTTAATCTAAGGATCCTATATCCTACCATCGGTGTTCCACTTTTTGGGAAGTAGTTTCCCGTCTGGAACAGAATCCCTCCTCACAAAGAAGAATTGATTCCTCTAGTTAGTGTCGTTTTTGGTGGCTTTCAAGATCGGGTGAGGCTGATCAGGTTTGGATTTGAAGAGGTATCGGTATGAACCATGACTCACAAGATTGTACAACTGACTCAATTCAGACATCCCTATGTCGATGCCCTCTTGCTCAGCTATGTGCTAAAGTGTGTATAGGATCCTCCACACCATTGGCATGGCTTGTATGTAGCATAAGCCAGTGAGTGTGAAGAATCCCTGTGTGAGAGCAGGGAAAGGGAAGGTGAATCCAATTAGAAAAGGGGTTGCTGGAAAAGTGATCCATGTGTCCGAGACACCGTCACTTTTGGTAGAGGAGTCGAAGGGCCTGAATATTGTGCCATTGGGGAAACAGGGGCGTAACCGATCGATATCAGGGTCTGTGAATCCGCATAGCTCCATTGAAAGGTTTTTGGTTAAACCTAGACTCTTCAATGGGCTGTTGTGATCTGGGTTTTTGGTAGGTGAGGATCGAAGGGTCATCTTCGCTATGAATGCTTGGAGAATAGAGGATCAGAGAAGAGAAGATCAAAGAAAAGGGAGAAGAGAATACCTGCTTGGATCTTCGAATAAGGATTTAAAGGAGAGAAGTCTTGAATTTAAATGCAACTTGGTCCTTATCTCTAATCCTATATATAATGATTGTTGTTGCAGGAGGTGACTGTTGATGACATCAGCCTGTAACGGCTATATCTTTAACTAACGGCTAGTCCGAGTTTCGTTCAAACATGACTATCTAATTCGATATCAACTAGTCATGTTTGGGGGTAATTGTTAGGGATAGAATTTTATAGCCTATGGATCATGGATCCTCAAGTGTAGCATGGATCACAGATCCTCAGTTCAGTTTGAATTAAGGATCCTCAGGAGACGCTGCGGGAATAAGGATCCAGGATCCTCATTATTATTCTAACTTAACAATTGTTTCCATCACCTTTTGGCTTGTTTTGCAGGTATGTTTCGAAGAAGACTTATTCCATGCGAGATTCCAGGGGAATATGCTCTACATTTTCAACATGTGCACGAGCTAGTTACCGTTGGTGGTGATCGTGGGTGATGGGCAGATTTTTCGGATAGTTAGTTAGGATATTTTTAGCTAAGATTAATGGGGTATTGAGCTTATTTTTAGAAACACTTTTGGAACTCTGGCTTACGTATAACACTTCTGTTATCTCTCTCTCAAACACATATACTAGAACTCATTGTATCAAGCTCAATACTTCCGAAGTTGTAAACTTGTTTGATTAATATACTTGATAGTGATAGTTTTCACTATCCGAGGTTTTTTATGCCAGAGATCATTCATTGATCAAGGGTTTTTTCCTCGTATAAATCCTCGTGTTCACCTTTTATTTCATTCATACATTTGATCATTTAACCAAGCATCACACCTCATAAAATCGGATTTGGTTGCATTATCCTTGTGTTATTTTTGACCAAAACAAAACTATAGGCTAGGACTTCTTTGCGGTTTTAGATTTCTTGTGTTTCTTGACCTACTTATCTAAGTTTTAGTTTATGCTTTTATTAGGAACATATTGTAATCTTCTCTTTAATGAATGATGGTTTTTAATTATTAAATGGTGTTTGGATGATGTTGTAATGGGTAAAACACACTCGGGATGGTGAAGGATACTAAGGGAAGCTTGAACCAACACCCCATGCACAAAAATAGAGCCTCTCGACAATTTTTCTTCATTACAGCAAGTTCAGCATGGGTCGTGCTCAGCCAACACGCCCCGTGCTCAAGGCTCTGCAGAAAAACGCCCAGCTCCGGTACCTGGACACGGGCCGTGTTCACTGAACACGAACACGCCCCCGTGCCCAGCCTTCTGTTACTTTCTGTTACTGGCAATTTGAACACGGGGCCATTCCTGGTCACCACGGCTCGTGTCCAGATGCCTAGTAACATAAATTTTTGTTTTAACACACCTTTTTACACATTCAATCAACCTAAAAACTTGTTTTTGGGACACATTGAGGACAATGTGTAATTTAAGTGTGTGGGGGGGGGATGCTAAAACCTTGAATTTTGCAAGTCCTAATTACAAGCCTTACACAAAACTCTATTGGAACCGCTAAACACCCCAAATTTTTTTCAAAAAACTTTTCATTTTTTTTACTTGTCTTGGTTTAAATCGGGAATAACAAGTTCTAAAAAGGTTATATTTTTACGAAGTTACAACCGATAGTGTCGTGATAAAAAGAACCAACATAAGAAAATTATGAAACGGCATGACAAATCTAGTGATCACATTATAAACCCATTCCCACAAAAAGTGAGTTTTGAGCCTTTATTGAGCATATAAAAACACATCTTTAAACTAAATGCTCATTTTTCGTTTCTTGTGTGAATAGTCGCGTGGTTTCTGACGACTCTAGAACTTGCCATGACAATACATTCCCGGTCCTTACCAACTTAAACCCGAGTAAGTAAATGATGGAGGCATTAGGACTAACCCCTTTTTCTTTCAACACCATTATTTTTTTTACCACCTACCCAAAATCCCCCTAGTTAACCCCTTTGAACCTAAACCTTTTTCATTTCTAAACCCACAAAACAAACACCCTTTACCCACCAAAAACCTTTTTTTTTTCATTTTAAACCCTTTATTTTAGTAAAAAACTCGGTCTTCATGTGACATTCCTTTTCAAAAAATAAATATATATATATATATATATATATAAATGATGAAGTCTAGCAATAAACAAACAAGTTCCCCAAAAGAAACTTTGTTTGAAAAATGCTTCGATTGAATAAAAAGTCACAAAAATAAAAAGTTTTACGAAAACCGACGCTTTTTACGCCTTTCGTCCGTTTCTACTAACCACTAACCCAAAACCACCTACCTTTAACCCAAGCCTAACCCTTCCCCAAGTCATCTTGATATTTACAAAGGTTTATAGTTAAAAAGGAGGAGGATTGATTGCTTGGCAAGCATATGGTATAAGTAAGTTACATGCCGGTCTCGAGTGTTTCATAAAAATACATCTTCGGGCGAGTGTTGAGTGATCTCCCGTGAGGTATGTGAACTTGTATATAAATGGAATTTTAAAGAGGCATGTTATGCCCAAATAAGTAATTTCTCTTATGAAACGTTCTAAATAAATCATAACAAATAGGATTGTAAAAAGCATAAAAATAAAGCCTAAATAAAGATCTTGGAATCCCGACACTCAAGACAAGCCCAAAACTTCTCTTCTACCCATTCCATTTGGGTGTGTAAGCCACATTAAAAAGAGTTTTGCTTGAGGACAAGCAAAGATTCAAGTGTGGGGGTATTTGATGTGTGTAAAATGCAACATATAAATTACATCAAATGAGGCATAAAACTAACCCTTTTTTAGTACTAATGTTGGAAAAAGTGTGCTTTTGTCTTCCTTTTGTATTTTCAGGATTAAATGAGCGCAAATGAACAAAAGAAGAAAAAATATAGCTAAATCTAACATAAATACAAGAAAAGGAATAAACTTGGCATGCCCGACCCCTCGACAGCATCTTCCTAAGCAAAAACAAGAGATCAGAAGGCTGAACATTCCCCGTGCCCAGCGGACACGGGGGCGTGCCCAAGTGTCTGCAGAAAAGACAAAGTTGTAGAAGCTTCTATTTCCCAACATGGGGGCGTGCCCAGCTCAACACGGCCGTGGTCAACGCTAAGATTCACAGAATCCAAGAAAATCTTGATAGTACAGATAGGCTTCTGCACACGGGGCCGTGCCCAGCAGACACGGGGGCGTGGTCAACTAATGCAGATAAACTGCAATTAATGAAGAAAGAGAAAGTGGAAGGACACGGGGCCGTGCCCAATGGACACGGGGCCGTGTCCGGGCTTCTGTGCAGGCTATAAATAGAGGTGCTTGGTTCACTTCAAAAGCATCCCTTGGCAAACCACCTCTCTCCCACTTCATCCACACTCCACCACCATCATAACACCCACATCCACCACCATCATCCATCATCCATCATAGAGTGTGTGTGTAGTAGTCTCGGGATCCAATATTGATAGTAAGAGTTCTTGACAATCAAAGGCCATGTTTGCCTAAGTCTCTTACATCACTTGGTGAAGACAAGCATTTAGTGTAATACTTTTATTTTTTAATCTTTTCGCACTTTTTATTTGGTTTTGTATTAATGACTTTAATAACTAGTTTCTTATGTTGAAGGTGTGTTAGGATCTGAGTTTCTTATGATTGTGTTTTTGTTTGATTATTATGAATATGAATGAGTATAAGTGCAGCGGAATTAAAATGGAAACAAACTTTCAACACACAATCAAATGGAAGAATTGCTTTCAACACACATGTTTGTCATGAAATTAAATGATTATATTTATTACAATGATTCAATTACACTTGCATACATGCAATACAATCTCCCCCTCAGCCTGTACTGTTCTATTTATAGTACCGAACAAACGACTGAAGCATCTTTGCTGACATCACCATGAAAGTGACATCTAACCTCCTAACAACCTACAACCACTGATCTATACAAGCACTGTTATCTAACCACTGATTACAATACAATACAAAGAAGTAAACTAAACTACTGCTTCTCATTCCACTGTTATACTCCCTGCAGTGCTTGTGTCTTCTGCAGTACTTGAACCATGACAGTAGATTGAGCATCAGTGCTTATCCTTCAACAGTCTTTAATAGTCTCTAGCAGTTGTTGAAGATCAGCAGTTGTTGTAGACGAACAGTGGATTGAGGTCATCAGATGTTAGGGCCACTTCCAAGGGGAAAGACTGGTGCAAACATCTGCTTATTCTGAATCCACTGATCTTATCCAGTTTTGACTTTAATCAACTGTTCCTTTGTAGGGTTCAATCCCAACAATCTCCCCTTGGAACAGATGATGCCAAAACCCTTCATTATTCTTGGATTTTTATTGCCTCATCAAATATTCCCTGACTTGTCCTTTGAATTGTAATTCAAAGTCCATGGAACTTGTATCATCCTGATCCCTGCACAGTGGAAGCTCAAGTAGATCCTGTAGATCTTCAACACCTAGGCCAAGTGCTTGTTCCCTTGATATATGCTTCACTTCACCATTGAATTTGAGCAGAGTCAATACATGGGTCTGTTTATCAGATTTCCACTTTAGTATTTTTTAATCCATTTTCTTGGGAGAGTCTTTATTGTTGATGAATTTGGAGATGGTGGCCTGGTTATAACACTTTGGCAAGTGTTTACAGCTTTTGCCAATTCAGGATTTTCTACTATCATTTGCTGAAGGACCATTTTTATAATGTAATCCCCTTGTGCTTTATCTGCTTCTGTTTCTTCATCCATCTGCTTTTGTTTCCTTCTTTGATAAAGGATGACAGCAGGTGGAGCAGTAGATCTCCTGATTTGTAACTTTTGTGGTTTAACTGGAACCACTGCTTCAGGATAATCAGGCTTTTGAGGAACATTTGGATTTTTCTTTCTCAATTCTTCCAACCTTTTGTAATTGGCTATGACTTTATCTTCTGACCATCTTGTGACCTGATTACTTGACCCAAAATCAGCTGTTATCAGCTCTTCTTTCATTCTCTTCAGCTTTAAAGTTCTTTCTGGTACATTTTTCTTGTACTTGGACCAAACAGGAGGAGTATGTTTTACTTTATCTTTGTTCATCTTTTGCACTCTCTCTAACTCCTTTTTAAGTTCACCAATGGTCCATTCTTTATATTGAGCCTTTTCTGCCTTGTATTTCTTGAATGCCATAATGTGTTCAATGAAATCTTTTCTCAGGCTTTCATCATCTCTTTCTGATAATTTCTGACAAAGATCTTTTGAAAACTGCTCCAAAGTTCTGACTTGAGTGAGCAGATATTGGTAGTTTCTTTTAATCTCTTTGTCTGATTTTCCATCTGTATTTCTTTTAGAGATATCCTCTGCTTGTTCAGCCTTTAACTTCAAATATTCTTCTATGTTATTAGGCCTAGGATATCCTTGAAGAGATGGTAAATTTCTTTTTGCAGGGTCATCTTCAGAGTAGAAGGATTTTATCTCCTCTCTAACTGCTGGAAGATCTAATGGATACTGGACTCCGGTAGGAGTAATGGCAGTATATGGATTAAGAGCTTGTACTTAAGAGAGTGGAAGAGGGTTTGGAATGGTAACAAGGGTCAGTGGTTGTGAAGATGTTGGAGGTAGGGAAGTGTCATCTTCCAGTATTATCCTTCTCCTTTTGGGTTTAGGAGAGGTTGGTGGTGTTTTGGTGGGTTGAGTGGTGGTGATTTGAGGGATGGGTGGCTGACTAACAGCTGTTGAAACAACTGGTGTTTCAACCACTGTTGTCATTACAACAGATGATGTGTCATCTGAAGTCTTCTGCTTTTTGGCAGGTGGTGTTTGTGATGTTGGCTTTGTTTGTAATGTGGCAGTGGGTTGTATAGTTGTTGTTGAAATGGTGAGGGCAGTGGTTGAAGTGTGTGTTGATGTAGTATTGGTGGCAGTTGTTGGGATAACATCTGTTGAAACCACTGAAGTACCAACAGCTGTTGATACAATAGGTGTTTTAACATCTGTTGGTTTGGAGGTTTGATGAGAGGAGTTTTTGGGGGTTTGAGGAGTATATTTTGTGGCTTTGGAAGGTGTGGTTTTGGGTTGGCTTGCTTTTCTAGTAGGCTGTCTCCTTTTAGGCTTAGGATTTTCTTGCTCATCCTTGGGCTCAGAAGTACCATGCTCTTGCATTTCCATCAAAATTTTCTTCTCTTGCTCAAACCTTGTTCGACCCTGTGTCTCCATATCCTTTTTTAGCCTTGCTTTTTCATTAGCAAAAGCATTTAAGGCTACATCAACCTTTTTGGAACCATCTGGCCTAGGGATTTCTGCAACCATACTAGATTTTGAATCTGGTTCAATGTATAGACCATCTTCATATCCCTTTTCTTCTTAACTTTCTCCCCCTTTTTGGCATCATTAGGAGGATTGTCAACAAAGATGATTGTAGGAGGAGCAGTGCCAGTGGTTTGTAGTAAATGGGCCTTAATTGCCTTGATGTCTGCTTGTGTATCCTTGAACCTAGCTTCCATCAGATTTCTGATCTTCTGAATTTGAACTTCATGTTGTTGATCAGCATATTGACAGGAATTACTTGTAATTCCTGCAGTGTAACCTCCTCAGTTGTTGGTGGGTTAGCAAAGATGGAGACACCAGACTCAGTCACTTTTTGGGATATGTTCTCATTAACAGGTGATTGAGAAGAACTGATTTGTGTCTGGGCTAAATCAAGTGCATCCAACAAAGGTTTTATTTGTGGTGGAATTTGTGAAGTGAGGATAGGGGTAGAAAGAGAATTTGCCCCGGGTGATGGGCTGTGGATGATGGAATCAAGTGATTCCAGAGCATCATAATGTAGTGTCCCTGTGTTTACAACATGATCTTTTTTAGAAGATGCAGGAGGAGTTTTAGGCTCAGGTTGAGGTCTTTCTTCCAACTGCTGTGAGGAAGTAGCAGCAGTGGTTATTGGTGACTTTTGTGTTGTCACAGGTATATCCTCTGGGACCTCATCTTCCAGAGTTACCTTTTTTATGGGTTTGGGGGGCTTTTGGAGATTTTTCTTTTTGGGTCTTTTAGTGGTTTTAGGTGTTGGTTTCACAACAGTGGTTGTGCTGCTGTGATCACCTTGAGCAGTGGGCTCAACAACAGGATCCTCATGAGCAGTGGTTGCTGCTAAAGTCTGCTCAGGAACCTCTGTTTGTATTTTGGAAGGTTTTGACAGCCTTGTGAAAGTTTCAGAGGTTAGGCTGTTTATTGGAAAAGGATTTCCTTGGATAAGCACATGAGCATTATCCTTTGAAAAATTCTTTTGAAAATAGTAACTTAAAAACCTTGGAAATAATAAAAATGATTTTTTATTAACATTTTTGACAAGATCATTGAAGATCTCCTGGGAATAGTTAAAATTTTCTTCATTAAGTATAGCATAACCCAGGTATTGGATCTTCAATGGGATTTCATTGAAAGCAGTGGTTTTGTTTGACACACACATTAGGAGGGTATGAAATAAAAACCTTGTGGCAGGTGGAAAACTGCCCTTTTATAAAGTATCTTTTTTCATTTCTTCTCCATACCCTCTCTCAATGAAATCGGTTTGATACTCTGTTTTGGGGAAAGAAATTTTACCTTGAAGCTCATCGAGTTCAAATACCTCCGAAATGGTTTGAGGTATGATGGTGACTGAAATACCCTTTATTGAAGAAGTAATGGCTAAGGGCTTTTTATCCATAGTTTCAAGTTTAGCATTTTTCCAAAATTCTTGTTGGGTTTCCAGGTAAATCGGAGTATCACAGGTCAACAAAGTTTTGCACTTTGAAGACGACAGAGCATCAATTACAGAGTTGAAGGTTGTGGTATGACTTGGTTTTTCAAGTAATCCCAAGTAATTATGAGGAGTTTTGAATGGAAGAGCCATGAGGAATCGAAGATGGTGAAGAACGAATGAAGAAGATGAGTGATTTTTGGGAGAGTTTGAGAGAAACTGCTTTGAGAAAGGAATTTTGAATTCGATTCGACAGTGAAAGCCCTGTTTGGGGTTTTGATCAGAGTTTTATAGGTGGAAAAAGTGAATGCTGACGTGGCAGCGGTTACAAAAAAATCAGACCGCTATGTACTATCCACGTGCCAACCTCTGATGAATAATGGATGATAGTTGTTTAGGAAACCACTGATGGAGCAATATAAGTGGTTTGCAACGGTTAAAATGAAAACAGTGACTGACTTTAAGCTATCAGTGGATAAAAACACTGATGTTTGATCAACAGTGATTAACAAGGGAATGAAAGAACAGAGGTTGACTTTCAGCAGTGGATAGCATTTAACAGAACAGATGTTTGAACCAAAAACAATGGTTATGGCAGAATTTTAAGGATTAATGAAAATTTTCATTTTTAGCTATTTTTAAGGATGAAATTTTGATTTTCTGAAAACATTTTAATGCTTTTTATTCATAAAATAACAGGATTTTGCCTGTTATTCCATGTTAAGCATGCCAATCCTAGAGATCAAGCTTTCAAAGGTAGATGTGTCTAATGCTTTTGTTAGCACATCTGCCAGCTGATCCTTGGTATGAACATGATGTAGAGAAATCAAACCTTTTTCATAGCAATCCCTCACAAAGTGATGTCTGATGTCGATGTGCTTGGTGGTTGAATGTGAAATTGGATTTTTGATGATATTTTCTGCTGCCTGACTGTCCAACATGAGAGGTGTCTTTAAGGCAGTGATACCAAAATCCAGCAATTGATTTTGAAGCCATAACAATTGGGCTGTGCAGCTTGCATCAGCTATATACTCTGCTTCAGCAGTGGATGTTGAAACAACTGCTTGCTTTTTGCTTTGCCAAGATACTAAGCAATCACCTAGAAATTGGCACCCTCCTGATGTGGACTTCCTTGTTGCATTGCACCCAGCAAAGTCACTATCTGTGAAACCTGAAAGCTTAATATTCCCATTAGCAGGGTACCAGATACCAAGTGTGGGAGCACTTTTTATGTATCTGAGTATCCTTTTCACAGCTATTAGGTTAGAATTTCTAGGGGCTGATTGGGATCTTGCACAAACACATGTTGCAAACATGATGTCTGGCCTAGATGCAGTTTGGTACAATAAAGACACAATCATGCTTCTATATAGTGTTTGATCCACCAAATCATCCTTTTCATCAGTCATGACTAGCTTGGTGGTTGCCATGGGTGTACTACATGGTTTACAATCATTCATCTCAAATTTGTTTAAAAGTTCTTTAGCATATTTGCTTTGATGAATGAATGTTCCATTTTGCAGTTGTTTCACTTGGAGACCAAGGAAACACTGTAGTTCACCCATTGCACTCATCTCAAATTCAGCTGTCATGAGTTGTCTAAACTCTTCACACATTTTAGAACATGTGCTTCCAAAGATGATGTCATCCACATAAATCTGGACAATCATCAAGTCTTTCCCTCTCCATTTTAAAAAACGGTGTTTTGTCTATTTTACCTCTTGTGAAGCCAATAGAGAGAAGAAAGGTGGAAAGAGTTTCATACCAGGCTCTAGGTGCTTGTTTTAAGCCATACAAAGCTTTTTTTAGCTTGTAGACATGATCTGGATTAAATGGATCCTCAAAACCAGGAGGTTGACAAACATATACCTCTTCTTGAATCTTACCATAGAGGAATGCACATTTGATATCCATGTGAAACACCTTTATGTTGTGGTTGACAACAAAGGCCAGGAACAGTCTAATCGCTTCTAATCTTGCTACAGAGGCAAAAGTTTCATCATAATCAATGCCCTCTTCCTGTCTGAAACCTTGAACCACTAGCCTTGCTTTATTCTTGACAACAATGCCCCTTTCATCAGTTTTATTTTTTAAGACCCACTTTGTGCCAATAGGACTTACACCCTCTGGCAGTGGTACAAGCTTGATGTGTGCAAAATGCAACATATAAATTACATCAATTGTGGCATAAAACTAACCCTTTTTTAGTACTAATGTTGGAAAAAGTGTGCTTTTGTCTTCCTTTTGTATTTTCAGGATTAAATGAGCTCAAATTAACAAAAAAAACAAAAAGACAGCAAAATCTAACATAAATACAAGAAAACGAACAAACGTGACATGCCCGACCCCACGACAGCATCTTCCCAAGCAAAACAAGAAGACAGAAGACTGAACACGCCCCGTGCTCAGCCAACACGGGGGAGTGCCCAAGTGTCAGCAGAAAAGACAAAGTGGTAGAAGCTTCTATTGCCCACCACGGGGCCGTGCTCAGCGGGCACGGGGCCGTGGTCAACTATAAGATTCGCAGAATCCAGGAAAATCTTCATAGTACAGATATGCTTCTGCACACGGGGTCGTGCTCAGCGGACACGGGGGCGTGGTCAACTAATACAGACAAGCTGCAATAAATGAAGAAAGAGAAGGATGTTGACACGGGGCCGTGCCCGAGCTTCTGTTCAGCCTATAAATAGGAGTGCTTGGCTCAATCTCAAACCATCCCTTGGCACACCACCTCTCTCACACTTCACCCACCACCACCATAACACCATCATCCACCACCATCATCCATTGTCCATCATAGAGTGTGTGAGTCCTCTCGGGATCCAAGATTGATCGTAAGAGTTCTTGACAATCAAGGCCATTTTTGCCTAAGTCTCTTACATCACTTGGTGAAGACAAAGTGTCTAGTGTAATACTTTTTATTTTTAATCTTTTCGCACTTTTTAATTGGTTATGTATTAATGACTTTAATAACTAGTTTCTTATGTTGAAGGTGATTCTTCCTTATCGTTTGTCCGTGGTGTCTTGGCATTATTTTACTGTCTATATAAAATAAAAGATTTTCACCATTCATATCTCCACGGTCTATATGGAGGTATGTTGGCTACCTGGTCGGGGGTTAAGGGAACGGTTTGGTAAGAGTCTTGCCGTTGTTCAGCGTTTAGAGATCCTGCAAGGGACCTGGGTCAAATTTAGTAGGACCTCCTTCAATACTTAACGGTATTGGATGGCGGGGGTCCAAATTCTTTGATCCCCTCATAAGTTAAACTACTATTAATACTATAACCCGGCTACTTAGGACTGTATCCTTGCTGACTCAGACTACTTAGCCGAGGGTAACGTCACCTTCAAAAGAGGGGCCTACCATAATTTGCATTAATAACCTAATTAATTATCTTTCAATAATCCGACCCTTTAGGATTGTATCCTTGCTGACTCAAACTACTGGGTTGAGGGTAACGTCACCTCCAAAAGAGGGGCCTACTACAATAACTAAGATAATCTCTTAAATAGTGCAAAAGTGCGGAAATAATCAAAGGTTACACTAAACACGAGTCGGAGCCAGGTGATTCATCTTGTCTATCTGTTTTTCTTTTATTTTTATTTTTCAGCATTTTAGTTAATTTTTATTTTCTTAGTTTAAAACATTTTTTCTAAACTTTTTGATTTGATTAGACGTTGAGGATAAACCGGTACTAAAAGCTCTTGTGTCCTTGGACGACCTCGGTATCTTACCAACACTATACTACGCTCACGATGGGTGCACTTGCCCATATGTGTGTTTAGTGTTAGTAAATATCGTGTTTTATAAATTTAAAACTTGGCTAAAAAAAGTGTAAAAGGGCTTAAAATATACTTAAACTTATATATACACTTCACACGCATCAAGTTTTTGGATTGTAAATAAATAAAAATAAAACTTAATAAAGAATCTTGGAAATCCCGACACTCTATGACAAGCCCAAAAAACTTTCTCTTCTACCCATTCCATTTGGGAGTGTAAAGCCACATTATAAAGAGTTTTGCTTGAGGACAAGCAAAGATTCAAGTGTGGGGGTATTTGATGTGTGCAAAATGCAACATATAAATTACATCAATTGTGGCATAAAACTAACCATTTTTTAGTACTAATGTTGGAAAAAGTGTGCTTTTGTCTTCCTTTTGTATTTTCAGGATTAAATGAGCTCAAATTAACAAAAGAAGCAAAAAGACAGCAAAATCTAACATAAATACAAGAAAAGGAACAAACGTGACATGCCTGACCCCACGACAGCATCTTCCCAAGCAAAACAAGAAGACAGAAGACTGAACACGCCCCGTGCTCAGCCAGCACGGGGGCGTGCCCAAGTGTCAGCAGAAAAGACAAAGTGGTAGAAGCTTCTATTGCCCACCACAGGGCCGTGGTCAACTATAAGATTCGCATAATCCAGGCAAATCTTCATAGTACAGATATGCTTCTGCACACGGGGTCGTGCTCAGCGGACACGGGGGGCGTGGTCAACTAATACAGACAAGCTGCAATAAATGAAGAAAGAGAAGGATGTGGACACAGGGCCGTGCCCACTGGACACGGGGCCGTGCCCAAGCTTCTGTTCAGCCTATAAATAGGAGTGCTTGGCTCAAGCTCAACCCATCCCTTGGCACACCACATCTCTCACACTTCACCCACCACCACCATAACACCATCATCCACCACCATCATCCATTGTCCATCATAGAGTGTGTGAGTCGTCTCGGGATCCAAGATTGATCGTAAGAGTTCTTGACAATCAAGGCCATGTTTGCCTAAGTCTCTTACATCACTTGGTGAAGACAAAGTGTCTAGTGTAATACTTTTTATTTTTAATCTTTTCGCACTTTTTAATTGGTTATGTATTAATGACTTTAATAACTAGTTTCTTATGTTGAAGGTGATTCTTCCTTATCGTTTGTCTGTGGTGTCTTGGCATTATTTTACTGTCTATATAAAACAAAAAATTTTCACCATTCATATCTCCACGGTCTATATGGAGGTATGTTGGCTACCTGGTCGGGGGTTAAGGGAACGGTTTGGTAAGAGTCTTGCCGTTGTTCAGCGTTTAGAGATCCTGCAAGGGACCTGGGTCAAATTTAGTAGGACCTCCTTCAATACTTAACGGTATTGGATGGCGGGGGTCCAAACTCTGTGATCCCCTCATAAGTTAAACTACTATTAATACTATAACCCGGCTACTTAGGACTGTATCCTTGCTGACTCAGACTACTTAGCCGAGGGTAACGTCACCTTCAAAAGAGGGGCCTACCATAATTTGCATTAATAACTTAATTAATTATCTTTCAATAATCCAACCGTTTAGGATTGTATCCTTGCTGACTCAAACTACTGGGTTGAGGGTAACGTCACCTCCAAAAGAGGGGCCTACTACAATAACTAAGATAATCTCTTAAATAGTGCAAAAGTGCGGAAATAATCAAAGGTACACTAAACACGAGTCGGAGCCAAGTGATTCATCTTGTCTATTTGTTTTTCTTTTATTTTTATTTTTCAGCATTTTAGTTAATTTTTATTTTCTTAGTTTAAAACATAATTTTCTAAAC
This sequence comes from Helianthus tuberosus, assembly GCA_030545235.1. NCBI lineage: Eukaryota > Viridiplantae > Streptophyta > Magnoliopsida > Asterales > Asteraceae > Helianthus > Helianthus tuberosus. Next base: position 187,208,771 of record CM060448.1, read on the forward strand.
TTTTTGATTTGATTAGACGTTGAGGATAAACCGGTACTAAAAGCTCTTGTGTCCTTGGACGACCTCGGTATCTTACCAACACTATACTACGCTCACGATGGGTGCACTTGCCCATATGTGTGTTTAGTTTTTGTAAATATCGTGTTTTATAAGTTTAAAACTTGGCTAAAAAAGTGTAAAAGGGCTTAAAATATACTTAAACTTATATATACACTTCACACGCATCAAAGCTCCCATACTTGTTGTCTTCTAAACTGTTGGAGCTCCTCATGCATGGCCTCTACCCAGCTGTTGTCTTTCAGTGCCTCATGGTACTTGACAGGCTGATGGAGAGATAGAAAACCAGCAAAAAGATAGATGTTTTGGGATTGACTTCTTGTGAGCACCCCATCACTGATGTTGCCAATGATTTGGTCTGGTGGATGAGACTTCAAGAAGATTAGATCTCCTTTGTATGGAACAATGGCATTTAATGGTGAAGGCTGCAGATGTGAATCATCTGAGCAAACAACTATTGGTGACTTTGATGATCTAACAGTGTCTTGAAATGGAGGTGGAGGAATAGGTGGAATTGGTGTAGAGACATGTTGACTTTTATCCACTGTTTGAGGACTTTTATCAACAGTGTTTGATGATGTGGAAGCAGGGGTTAATGGGCTACTTTGGTCAACAACTGTTGAGGTAGCAGTGGTTGAGCTTTGACAGCTGTTTTGAACATCTGCTGCTCTTGCAATGGATTTGAAGGAGTGGAAGAATCACTTCATACCCATTGTCTGATGGAGGATTTTTCAGATGAACCTGCACTGTTAGTCTTGACAGAAACATTTTCAAAAGTAAATTTATCAAGATCAAACAATTCTGTAGGGTTTGCAGGGATTTTCATTGAAGAAAGTTCATTGAACTTCACATTCAAAGTCTCTTCCACTGTTTTGGTCCTTGTGTTAAACACTTTGTAGGCCTTAGCAGTGGTTGAGTATCCCAAATGATATCCACTGTCTACTTTGGCTGCAAATTTTGAAATTGAGTCTTTTAAATTCAAAATAAAGCATGGGCAGCCAAATACTTTAAAGTATAAGATCAGTGGTTTGATTTTATACAACAGTTCATAGGCAGTCTTTTGATGCCTGGGGTTGATTAAAACTTTGTTCTGGACATAGCAAGCAGTGTTTACTGTCTCTGCCCAGAAAGTTAATGGCAAACCTGAATCAGCAAGCATGGTTCTGGCAGCCTTAATCAGTGTCCTGTTCTTTCTCTCAACAACCCCATTTTGTTCTGGTGTCCTTGGAATGCTGTACTGCCTTACAATTCCTTTTGACACACAAAACTCATCCAACTCCCTATTTCTGAACTCTGTGCCATTGTCACTCCTGAAGACTTTTACTGGCAAGTCAAACTGCTTTTCAACCTGTTTGACAAAGTCTTGCAGAATGCCTGTAGTCTCATCTTTGGAATGTAAGAAATAAGTCCATGTAAACCTAGAAAAGTCATCTACAATTACCAGACAATATTTTTTTCTTTTTAAGGCTCATGACTTAAACTGGGCCAAACAGATCCATGTGCAGCATTTGCAAGCACTTGGTTGTTTTGGACTCTTCAATGGACTTGAATGAGCTTTTATGTTGTTTTCCTTTTAAGCAGGAGACACAATGCTCAGAACAGGTGAATAGTTTTTTAGGAAGACCTCTTACTAAACTCTGTTTTGACAAAGCAGTGATTGTCTTGAGATTTGTGTGCCTCAATCACCTGTGCCATAATTTTGTCTCTTTGTTAGAGGCAGCTGAGAACAGACAGGCATCAGTCCTGGGGCTCTCTTTTGACAAATCAACTACATAAACATTGCCACTCCTTTGAGCAACAAGTTGAGTTTTTCCATTTTTTATTATTTCTTCAATCTTTTTAACCATTTCTGGTCTAACAATCCTACAACAATCCTTAGTGAAGAATAAGCCATAGCCCTTATCACTCATTTGTGAAACACTAAGAAGGTTGAATTTTAGATTGTCTATTAGATTGACATTTTCAAACTTAACATTTCCAGACTGTACTGTACCAGATCCCATAACCTTCCCTTTACTATTATTCCCAAAGGATATATCACCCCCTCCATGAGTTTTGAAATCTTTGAGTAGGGCTCTATATCCAGTCATGTGCCTGGAGCCTCCACTATCTACATACCAAAGACTATCTAAGCATGCAGAAGTTCCCTGCACATCAAGTAAAAGGTTAGTTCATGAGGGTCTCCAAAGCCAATAAGGCTTTGGATGGGGTCTCAACAGTGTCTGTGTTAAGTTCAGGTGGACGGACAGTGGTTAGCTCAGGGGTTTGGACAATTTTGGAACTGTTTTTCTCTAACCACTGTTGGGGGTCCTGCCCTATCATCTGCTGGTACCCAAAAGGATTCCTGTTTACTCTTGGTTTAGAAGGCTTTTTGTAAGCCTCATAAACATGTGGGACCCTAGGGTATGGTGGTTGACCTTTACCTCTTCGGTATTGGTTTGCAGGGGGTGCATCAGTCACCTGAACTTCTCTTTTAACAGAGGTTTGGTTCAGCTGTTTTGTAACAGCTGTTTGAACTGGAACAAACAGTGGTTGGTTCTTAACAGATGGTTTTGATGAACTCATTGGTGTTTTTGAAATGTACTCTTCCTTTTTTACCTCAAAGGATTTCAAGTACATACACTACTGAGTAGAATGGTTTGTTTTACCACAGATGGTGCAGCTGCCTGAAGGCACAACAGTACTTGTTTTGTTAAGATCATAAGCTTTTAAATGAAAACAATCTTTGGTCAAGTGATTTTTCTTTTCACAAAAGTTACAAAACAAGTTTTTAATCTTTTCTCTTTTCTTCCTCTTTTCAGACTCCTTTGCAAAAGAGTTTTGAACCACTGTTGGGATGTCCTTAAGAGGAATGACCTTGGCCTTAGGAGCTTTGACACCATCTATAGTTGTGAAGTCCATTGGTTTGAAGTTTTCAAGGATGTCAGACTCATCAGACCATGTGGGTTTGAATTGGTATTTCTCAATCTCCTCAAAGTTTGAGGACCCCATAGATCTTTCCAAAGTGATCTTGTTACCAAGTTTATCAGTTATTTTAACCTCTTGGCCATCCTTGTTTGTAGGTATGATTTCAACAGAGGTTTGAACAGATTCATTTGTAGCAATGTTTTCAATTTGATCTTGTTTTCTAAAACCTATACCAAATTTTACATTGCTTTTGATCTATTTTTTAAGCATAACTTCATAACCTTTGCAGGATTCCACTCATTTTTCACAAGTGATTTGGGTGGATTCCAACTCCTTTTTGCAAGCTTGATATTTTTCTATCATAGTCTGGAGTTGGTCCTTGGTTATGCTATGCTCTTGTTTGAGACTGCAGATTTCATTATCTTTTTCAGCCAATTTGATTTTTAGTTCTTTTAAAGACTTTTCAAATTGAACTTCCTCATTTAACACTCTATCCCTAAGGTTTTCATTCACCTCTTTAATGTTAGCCAATGCTATGATGTATTTGTCTGAACACAGGTTTTTAAGTAGGGGTGTTCAAGATCGGATAATCCGGTTTTCGGATATCCGAAAATCGGATATCCGAAATTTCGGATAGTGAAATATTGACATCAGAACCCAAATCCGAAATTTCGGATATCCGATTTCGGATATCCGAAATTTCGGATATCCGATTTCGGATATCCGAAATTTCGGATTCGGGTTCGGATATCTAATCGGATATCCGAATATACAATTTTTTATTTAATTTTTATTTTTTATTATTTTCTAATATTTGGAACCAGATTTTTCGAATAGTTTCGATTATCCGAATATAAATTTCAGATATTTTTCGGATATTTCGGATATTTTTCGGATATTTCGGATATTTTTTCGGATATTTTTCGGATACTTCGGATATTTTTCGGATATTTTCGGATATTCGGATATCCGAAAAAATTAAAAATTAAATTTTCGGATATTTTCGGATAATCCGATTATCCGAAAATCTCAAAATCACTATCCGAATCCGAATCCGAATTTTCGGACTATCCGATTTTCGGATATCCGAAAATTCGTATATTTCGGATACGGGTTTTCGGATATTTCGGATTCGGTTTCGGATTCGGATTTTTTTGAACACCCCTATTTTTAAGAACCTGAGGTGATACCTTAGCTGCAGCCATCATGGCACAATCACAAACATGCTCTTTCTCATCAGTCACCTTCTCTTCCTTTTCACCATGTTTCTTCTCTTCTTCTTCAGACCAGGGGTCAGACAGTGGTTCCAACAGGGGTTCTGAATTTTCTCCCAACAATATTTCACCAGCAACAGCAGTAACCACTGCTTTAGCAATTTCATCCACTGTTTCAGCACTTGACTGTCCTTCTTCAGCTTCCAGCCCTTCTAGTATTGACTCCAATGCTACAAAAAAAATTCATCACTAGGAACAACATCATTAGCATATAGAGCAAAATTTTCATCTCCTAGTTCATCAGGTAAGTTGCTCCAGTTAACAAAGCCTTGGGTGAAAAAGCTTTGCTGATCTGGTTGTACTACTGTTGGTGCAGCTTGTTGAGGTGCAACTGGTTGCACCTAAACCTGAGGGACATGGGCTTGGACATACTGAATTTGAGGAACAGTGGTTTGGACATACTGCACAGGAACAGGGGTTCTAGGGTTTGCATAGTGAGCAGTGTTCACATGGGCAGCAGGGGTATAATGGGAATACTGCACAGTGCTTTGGTTATTTTGTGGTCTTGGACTAGGGTGAGTGATAATGAGTCCATTGGTTTGACTCCTACATTCCCTAGCAAAGTGACCTAACCTGTTGCACTTGTAGCATTTGATTTTTGACTTATCCAACCCTACTTTTAGATTCCCATGCAACCCTAGGAATTTTCTCCCTGTCCTTTTGTAAAACTTGTTGGTTCTAACACTCAGCAGTGCAAGTTGGTGTAATATGTCCATTTCCTCTAAGTCAGTTAGATCAAAATGCTGAAGATCATTGAGTTCAAAGCATAGATTGTCAGAGTTCTGGCTTTCTCCATTTGCTGTGAAAGCATAATTGGATGAGTGAGGATCAGAGTTGAAGTTTCCACCAGCAGTTATGTCAATAAAGTGATCATAACTCTGATCCTTACTACTGCCAGACCTTTCCTAACCCAAAAGAGCTGTGTTGCCAAATGAATAATCATCTGCAACTTTCCCAGATTCTTGCAACTTCTTTTTCTAGTTCAACTCCCTTTCATAGGCCAGGATTCTACCATGAAGCTGGGTCAGTGTCAGATCTTTGAACCCAACAGAATTCTTGGTTACAAAAGCAATCGTATCCCATTTATCTGGAAGTGACCTAAGAAACCTGCTATTTTGTGTTGCATTAGTAAATTCAACTTTAACAAGTTTTAGTTCACTTATGAGACAACTAAATCGCTCAAACTGTTGTGTTAATGATTCACCCTTAATGTGACAAAAGGTTTCATACTGTTGATTCAAAATTTCCCTGTTATTTTCAATCACTTCTTCAGTCCCCCCAAACTGTTCCTTCAGTGCATCCCAGAATTCCTTGGCACTGTTACAGTGTAACAGGCCATCATAGATTTCATTTGGTAGTGCGGATGAAACGATGCTGAATGCCTTGGCATCTAGTTCAACTTTCTGAAAATCCTGGTCCGTATAGTTCTCAATTTTCTTAGGAACAAAGAACTTTAGATCCTCAGCACTCGTCACCATTGGAACATTTGGTCCAAAGATAACCGACTTCCAACATCCGGTATTCTGTTGAGCAAGGATGTGACGCATCCTTCCCTGCCAGATGTTGTATTCATTTCACTTCAACATGGGTGGTTTGAAGAGTGAGCCGATGCTATTATTAACATCTTGTGATTGTGACGTCATCATGGTTGTTTTACAGGTACTGATTAATCAACTTTGCTCGTGATTAATCCTTACTCTGTTTTTCAACAAAACGAACAATTAAAAGTATCAACGATTTTGAGCTGAACTTTTACGTCAAAATGATTGTTAGATCAAATTTGACTGTCCAAGCTCTGATACCAATTGTTAGGATCTGAGTTTCTTATGATTGTGTTTTTGTTTGATAATTATGAATATGAATGAGTATAAGTGCAGCAGAATTAAAATGGAAAAAAACTTTCAACACACAATCAAATGGAAAATTGCTTTCAACACACATGTTTGTCATGAAACTGAATGATTATATTTATTACAATGATTCAATTACACTTGCATGCATGCATGCAATACAATCTCCCCCTCAGCCTGAGCTCACAGATGGTTTGTTCGTACAGAATGACTTGTGAAGAAAGGGCTAATAGAACAGTACAGGGTACTATTCTATTTATAGTACCGAATAAACCACTGAAGCATCTTTGCTGACATCACCATGAAAGTGACATCTAACCTCCTAACAACCTACAACCACTGATCTATACAAGCACTGTTATCTAACCACTGATTACAATACAATACAAAGAAGTAAACTAAACTACTGCTTCTCATTCCACTGTTATACTCCCAGCAGTGCTTGTGTCTTCAGCAGTACTTGAACCATGACAGTAGATTGAGCATCAGTGCTTATCCTTCAACAGTCTTTAATAGTCTCTAGCAGTTGTTGAAGATCAGCAGTTGTTGTAGACGAACAGTGGATGGAGGTCATCAGATGTTAGGGCCACTTCCAAGGGGAAAGACTGATGCAAACATCTGCTTATTCTGAATCCACTGATCTGATCCAATTTTGGCTTTAAACAACTGTTCCTTTGTAGGGTTCAATCCCAACAAGGTGAAACTTCCTTATCATTTGTCCGTGGTGTCTTGGCGTTATTTTACTTCCTATATAAAATAAAAGATTTACACCATTCATATCTCTACGGTCTATATAGAGATATGTTGGCTACCTGGTCGGGGGTTAAGGGAATGGTTTGGTAAGGTTCTTGCCTTGTTCAGTGTATAGATCCTGTAAGGACCTGGGTCAAGCTTACTAGGACCTCCTTCAATACCCACTGGTATTGGATGGCAGGGGTGCGAATGGCTTGATCCCCTCATATGTAAACTACTATTAATACATTAACCCGGCTACTTGGGATTGTATCCCTGCTTACTCAAACCACTTAGCCGAGGGTAACGTCGCCTTCAAAAGAGGGGCCTACCGCATTACGCATTAATAACTTAATTAATTATCTTTCAATAATCCAACCATTTAGGATTGTATCCTTGCTGACTCAAACTACTGGGTTGAGGGTAACGTCACCTTCAAAAGAGGGGCCTACTACTATAACTAAGATAATCTCTTAAAAAGTGCGGAAAACATCAAAGGTTACACTAAAGGCGAGTCGGATCCAAGTGATTCATCTTGTCTATCTGTTTTATTTTTATTTTAACCCTTTTTCCAAAATTTTGATTTGATTAGACGTTGAGGATAAACCGGTATTAAAAGCTCTTATGTCCTTGGACAACCTCGGTATCTTACCAACGCTATACTACGCTCACGATGGGTGCACTTGCCCATATGTGTGTTTAGTGTTAGTAGAATACCGTGCTTTATAAATTTAAAACTTGACTAAAGTGTTAAAAAGGGCTAAAAATATATACAAAATTATATCACACCTAACGCACATCAAGTTTTTGGCGCCGTTGCCGGAGACACAAGGATTTTAAGAAAGTTAGGAATCAACAGCCTAATCGTTTTTCTTATTTTTCTGTTTTTTTAGGACTCTTCTAGAATTTTCAGCTTCTACAGAGCTCAGCACAGGCCGTGCCCGCTGAACACGCCCCGTGCCCAATCTTTGGTACTGGCAATCCTGTTTTAAGTCAGACAGTAGCTGAACACGGGGCCGTGCCCAATAAACACGCCCCGTGCCCAAGTATCAGATACTGAAAACAGAACCGTAAGATCCCGACGGTTGGTAATTTCTGACACAGCCATGAGCGATACTGATTTTTTTTACTTTCGCTTCTCTTATGGTACGTGGTGTCAAATATGTGATGGAACTCATGAAAATTTAAAATGTTATTTTTTAAATTACACTTCCCACTATATAGACCCATCGTTTTCCTGTAGCCTTAAGAGGGGCGAGAGTAAAAATAATCCCTATCTCTCCCTAGAATGCTCTCAATCATCTATTCTAAATGAAATGATTCTTGAAGAATCATTTCAAATGGAAGATCTAATTCTTAATTGGATAAAAGAGCTTGAGATGGACATAACTAATTCATCTCAAGACAACGCCCAAGAAGAATTATTGAGATCGCATTCGGATAAAAACAACATCGTCACTCCCGAAATCACCTCTAACTCTTGCGAAGACTTGAGCGTTAGTCGTCCCTGTGTCGATTGTGCCGTGAAGGACTCTCCATCGAATTTCGTCATGCATACATAGACCTGAGCGATTCGACAAACACCTTCTTTAACGAGAGCCCGGATAAGGGTTGGACTTCCCCACCTACATTTAGCATAGGAATCACCCTTTCCGATAACCTCTTGCGTTCTCGTCTAAACTAGGGCAACTTAGGTATCTCAGGCACTTCGGTGTTGTTCCGTCCAGTAAGGAACCACCTGATCCGGATAAATTCCTTAAAAATAGACAACACTTCATAAACAGCTTCTAGGCACGGGCCGTGTCCAGGTCAGCACGCCCCCGTGTCCACCAAAAGATTCTCGTCTGACTTTCGGTCAGAATACGGAAAAAAAGTGTCAGAATCTCGTCTGCACACGGGGCCGTGTCCAGCCGACACGGGGTCGTTTCCAGCGTTCTGTCGTTTTCTATAAATGCAGCAAGATTCATGCACATTTGGACCATTCCAAAGACAGAGATTTGGTGGATCTTCACACATACCATACTAGGTATATTCTAAAGAAGGTTCTCAACAACCATCTTGTCTTTTCTACTTTTGTCCATTTCCTTATTCTTCAATTTTCACTCAACACCTCCATTAGAGCTTGAAATCACCATGGTTTCAAGCTTTATTGTGATATTTGTTAGATTTTTATTCAAGGAATCTTGTTAAAAATAAGTTTTATAACACTGTTTTAAGTTATTTCTACTTAAAAATGCCTCAAAAGTCAGAAAAATAATTTAAAGCTCCAAGATTCCTTGTTCCAAAAATCTGCAGAGAGGTGAACACGGGGCCGGGTTCGAGGTACTGTTTCATTAAAAATGAACACTTTTCAGTTTATTTTCATAGAATGTCAAGCTAAAACAGTGGAACCTCTTCAGCACATTCTGGAAATAGTCGAAGGGAACGAAGGCCTTCAATCGAAGCAACTCTTGTACGCTATGTGATGGCACTATGAGAAGCTCTCGACGAAATGACATCCGTAGAAGAGGCCTGATCGACCGTATAAATTATCTGACGGTGGGGCTGGAAAATAGTTTCCAAGAAATCAACCTCTTGCACCAGAGGTTGAACATTCTTGTGACACCTCCCATAGAACCAATCCTTTCCCAAGAAGATTGGAACTTAGCACTTGGAGTCAATAACCCCACCGGGAAACTATAGGCTAGGACTTCTTTGCGGTTTTAGATTTCTTGTGTTTCTTGACCTACTTATCTAAGTTTTAGTTTATGCTTTTATTAGGAACTTATTGTAATCTTCTCTTTAATGAATGATGGTTTTTAATTATTAAATGTGTAGGATCGTGAAACGACCTAACGAGTCGATCAGAAGAGTGCTCAGACAAAATCAGAGGCAGAATTCATTGATTCTGTCTTTGTTTAGCTTGTATAACACTAGAATCACTATTAACTGTCTCTTATATTGATCAAAACACAATTACAAGGCTGGAGACACTTCGACGGAGCTTCGCCGTCGGAAATCAGAACTCCCTAACTGATTACGCTTGAAGGCTATATAAAGGGTTAGGGTTTCGCTTGAGAGTGACCATGTGCATTTCAAGCGCAATATCACATGTTGATTTCGCTTGAAATGACTCATGACACTTTCAAGCGGAATATCTATCTTCAAGCGAAATCACAACTTAAATACCCTAAAATCTGATATTTTCTCGTATTACAAACCCTGATCTATCAGTTCTAATCTAAGACTCGAACCAAGATGAAGTCGACAGACAACTGCACCAACAAACTCCCCCTTGAATGTTGACGGAACCTTCAGTGAGAGTCTTTAACATGACGACTCTTCAATCTTGATCGGTCTTCTTCAGGAATTTCTCCTGGAATCATATACCCAGATCTTTTCTCTAGCTCTAACCTCGTCAGACTCCCCCTTTCAGCAAGCTGGGATTTTCAGTCTGGAATTAGCTATCGCCTTTGAAATTAAATCTTGGCTTTAACTCTGTTTAAGCTCATCACCTACACAATTCCCACTAAAACATAAATTTTTACTTAAATCAATAAGAAAAACTTACTAGTAATAGTTACATCAAGTTCAACTTAATGACCCTGATTAACTAAACTCAACTTCTTTTCTTAAATCAAAAATTTTCAATTCAATACACACACTCCTAAACCAGTTCATCATGTTTAGCACTTGGAATTTTGAATATTAGCTCTTCAACATCAGTTGTCGAAAATCTTTTTGACTTTTTCAAAATATGTAAACTAAACAAAAATTTAAATGCAGAAATAAAATATTTACAAACAATATTTTTGTGAGCTTGTGTAAGAGGATCATATCAGTTCATGTGACCAATCACTAGCACCGTTAAGCTTTAAACATTTTAAGTTCTAAACGATTCACATAGATTGACGATATTGTTATCCACTTAAACTCAATCTAAAAACTTTCGAAATGCTTACCGATACGTTTATATATATTAATTTGCACTAAATTCTTATGGACCCCACGATCTCAGCATTTCCCCTCATCATGCAATACACTGACTCAAGTAATGCCTTTAAACTTTTATCAACTGTGATTTGTGCGAAAACAAAGCAGAATGTTTAAACATTAACAATCAGGTCGATACTTCCGTATACGCAGAGAAAGTCCAATGTTTAAACAAAATAAGAAAAATAAAACAGGTTGAAGTTGTTTAGGCTTTAACCACCAGGTCGATACTTCCGTATACGCAGAGGTGATCCAAAGCTTAAACGAAACACCAAAGAAAATAAAGCAGAACGTTTAGGCAATAACATCCAGGTCGATACTCACGTATACGCAGAGGATGTCCAATGCTTAAACAAAATAAAGAAATAAAACAAGTTTAAATCTTTGCAAAATGAAATGTGCACAATCACAGCGAATTTTCAGCAAAGTTGTGAAAGTTCACAAACTTAACCTGTTTTATGTCTTTCGACAATCAGCGACTACTGAGTAGGCACACAATCAAGAAGGACAAAACTAAGTACTATGCTTTCAACCGTGTTTCCCACTAGAACTAGGCTTTTTCATTTAAGTTTGTATCGTTATCGCAAATCTACTAGCCTAGCTGAGCCTACCGTCACATCTTTAGTAAGATCGTTTATCACATTTTATCTCTCCATTTCTTTAGCATGCTGTGACAGTCCAACTGATCTACTATCATTTCCTCCTTTTTACAACAAAACTCATTTTTGCATTTCTCAATGTTTTTGGAATTTTCAAATTTTCTAATAATTTTTTTTTAAATTTTTACTCCCCCTAAAATCAAAATATGTCTCAATTTTGATTTTCTGGGAAAATTTGAAAATAAACTGTACAAGATAACGTGACAACATGATGAGAATTACATCAATTCTCCATTCACTTGGCTTGAACAATCAGAACTTCCCTTGACGACAAAACATTTTCTCATAGTGATTTCAAAACACTTAAGTTTGTTTTAATCAAAATGGTTTTTCTGGAAAATTCATTTTGTGAGTCACTTATCAAACATGGGGATCTCATTCATCACCTTGTTCTCTTTAACCACTTGTATGATTTAGCTTTTCCAGATTTTTCAACACAATCACTTGTAGAAAATCAAGTACAACTTAATGTCCCTGATTTACCACTTGTAAGTCGAAATATCACTTTCATGAATTTCTCAAAAAATGTGTCGATTCCTGCTCCACTATTACCAACCTGGAAGCTCCGGCAAGTCAGGTTTTTCATTTAAACAGTTTCACCCAAGCCTGACGGTCCTTGGGTGTTTTTGAATTCTTGCTCAACAATGGTGGAAAATTTGCATCATCCATTGTTAGACCAGAATTCTCAATTTTTACCTCAACACATGGCTCTTCTGGCTTTACCACACCAGATTCATCGCCTGTAAGTGGCTTGTCTGACTTTGAAGAGTCAGATTCATTGCCAACACGTGGTTCCTTTGTTTCCGAAGAAACAAATTCATCACCACCAACTTTCTTCTTCTTCTTTCCCTCTTTCGTCCTCAGATTTGTATCTGATGAATTTGTTTTGCTAGATTTTTCATTCTTTGGAGAGCAAGACGATTTATCAGAACTTTTATCTGTTTTACCAGTTGTATCCGAGGACAAAATCCTTTCAAGATACTCTCGTGCTTTCTTTCTCTTCTTCCTCAGTCTGTCTTTTTGCCCTTGTGAAAGCTTAACTTTCTTTTCTTGAACTTTCTGTTCTTTGGGCTTTTCTTCGACTTTGACTGATTTCATTGCCTTTTCCTAAGATTTAGCCCTCGATCTTCCCTTTGATCTCATTGGGCAATCTCTGGCAATGTGACCTATGATTTGGCAGTTATAGCATCTCCTCCGTTCATAACTCCAACTTTGGCAGTTAACAACAATGTGTCCTTGATAACCGCATCTGAAACACACTCTGTTATCGTACCAATCACCACCTTTCGTCCAAACATTCAGATCATAGCATTGTTTGGCTTGGTGATAATCCTTGCTCCTCTTGCTTTCTGGATTTGGCTTTTGAGCACTGTGGTCAAACCTGCACCACTTATTACCAACAATTTTTTAGTTTTGTTTTTCAACTTTTTGTGATTTTTAATCACGATTGGATGATTGAACTGATGAGCTTTTATTTTCTTTTTCAAGATTTTTTTGGCTTTTTATCTTTTTGTTTTTGTTCTACATTCTTCTTTACAGGTTTTTGCGTTGAGCATTCACCTTTTTCAGTAGAATGTAGAACTGTTTCTTGAAACATTTCATTTAATTTCAAAAATATTTTTCTTTTCTCATAATCATCAGTTTTCTCATCACAATCTTCAACTTTGACTTTGTCAAATTTTGTGACATTGTCACTTATTGGAACAGAATTGATCGGTTTTGGACATGGATAATCTGGTGTTAATGACGAAGTCTCAAAACCTTTCAATTTCTTCTTAAGCTCATTAATTGTATTCTGAGCAATTTCAGATACTTTTTCAAGCCGAATGATTTTCTGAAGATGAGAATTAATTTCAATCTGTTTTTGAAGATTATTTTTAAAAATAACAGATTTTTCATCTTCTAAAACCGTCATTTGGCTTTGAAAATCTTTTTCTTTTTCTTTCAAAATTTTGTTTTCAAATGTCAAACTGATCAAATTACTTAACAGCTTGTCATTTTCAGATTTCAACTTCTCACAATTTTCCTTCATTTCAAGAATCTGTTTAACATCTGATTTCATCTCATTCTTCAAATTTTTGATCTCCAATGCCAAACTTTCCGCATCTTTCAAGAGTTTGTCATTGTCAGATTTAAATTTGTCACATTTAGTGCATACTAATTCTGAATTCGAAGATCCAATCTTCACAGATTCTTCATTCTTTGGAACTTGCTCTGTCTCTGTTCTTGTCAAAAATATGCCTGCACAAAAAATTTTAACAAAATCAAGAGGATTCAAATTATTATCAATATAACATCCTCTCTTATTGTCATATCTCATGATTCTTTGAGCAGCAAAACATATACAAATTCTTTTATCTATTTCAGTAAGTACATCCAAATTAATTTTATCTCGATTTCCCAAATTCAATTCATCTAGATTCCCTTTAATTTTATTCATCAAAGTTTTCTTCTTTTCATAATTTTCATAACTATGAGTTTGAAGTTTATCGATGAAATCAGATGGATGTAATTTTTAAAATTTGGACTCTTGTTTTATCTTTTTCAATACATCATTCCATTCAGCGGGTAATGCATCTGCAAGCTTTGATACTTTTTCAGCATCTGTCAACTTTATCTCAAACCTTTTCAATTTGTCCATTAAGTAATCAAATCTGCTTTTCATCTCTTTCACAGTCTCATTCCTTTTACACACAAAGTCTTTAAGTCTGAGACTCCAAATATGTTTATCATCTTGTTCATACATGCTTACTTTACACCAACCATATCCACTATTTATTCTTTCAACATACTCGTTTTCTTTTTCATCAAACATCATTGCCGTTTTTCAAACAGTGCCGACAAATTTCACTCAAAACACACTTTCAAGCGAAATACCTTGAAGTGAAATAAGATCCTAAAGCAAAAGCAACTAATTTCGCTTGAATCAGCTCAAGCGAAATCTCACCTTGAAGCGAAATCACAATTGAACCAAAAACAACTCAAGCGAAAACACCCCTAGAAGCGAAATCAACACCCTGAAGCGAAATCAGGTATAATTTCAAGCGAAACCTCTGTTTCAAGCGAAATCTGATCAAATTTCAAGCGAAACCACGTTTTCAAGCGAAATCAACCTTCTGATTTCCCTTGAAATACTGCTGATGTCATTTTTGCTATCTGTTTTCAAGCGAAATGAAGTATTTTTATCAGTTTTAAGTTGAATTAATGTCCAATTCTTTCAAGGATTACTTAAAACACAGTTTCGACCACAATATGTGAAAATCAAGACTTTTTGACCGTGAAAACTAGTTCAATTTCAAAAAGAAGGTGTAGAAGTCAGAATTTTCCAGCGAAAACGAGCTAAACGGTAAGAACTCTTCCTCCTGAGCTCTGATACCACATGTAGGATCGTGAAACGACCTAACGAGTCGATCAGAAGAGTGCTCAGACAAAATCAGAGGCAGAATTCATTGATTCTGTCTTTGTTTAGCTTGTATAACACTAGAATCACTATTAACTGTCTCTTATATTGCTCAAAACACAATTACAAGGCTGGAGACACTTCGACGGAGCTTCACCGTCGGAAATCAGAACTCCCTAACTGATTACGCTTGAAGGCTATATAAAGGGTTAAGGTTTCGCTTGAGAGTGACCATGTGCATTTCAAGCGAAATATCACATGTTGATTTCGCTTGAAATGACTCATGACACTTTCAAGCGGAATCTCTATCTTCAAGCGAAATCACAACTTAAACACCCTAAAATCTGATATTTTCTCGTATTACAAACCCTGATCTATCAGTTCTAATATAAGACTCGAATGAAGATGAAGTCGACAGACAACTGCACCAACAAAATGGTGTTTGGATGATGTTGTAATGGGTAAAACACACTCGGGATGGTGAAGGATACTAAGGGAAGCTTGAACCAACACCCCATGCACAAAAACAGAGCCTCCCGATAATTTTTCTTCATTACAGCAAGTTCAGCACGAGCCGTGCTCAGCCAACACGCCCCGTGCTCAAGGGTCTGCAGAAAAACGCCCAGTTCAGGTACCTGGACACGGGGCGTGTTACTGAACAGGCGCCCGTGCCCAGCCTTCTGTTACTTTCTGTTACTGGCAATAAGAACACGGGGCCGTGCCCGGTCACCACGACCCGTATCCATATGCCCAGTAACATAAATTTTTGTTAGCACACCTTTTTACACATTCAATCAACCTAAAAACTTGTTTTTGAGACACATTGAGGACAATGTGTAATTTAAGTGTGGGGGGGGGGATGCTAAAACCTTGAATTTTGCAAGTCCTAATTAGAAGCCTTACACAAAACTCTATTGGAACCGCTAAACACTCCAATTTTTTTTTCAAAAAACTTTTCATTTTTTTTACTTGTCTTGGTTTAAATCGGGAATAACAAGTTCTAAAGAGATTATATTTTTACGAATTTACAACCAATAGCATCGTGACAAAAAGAACCAACATAAGAAAATTATGAAACGGCATGACAAATCTAGTTAAAATTTGATTATATATACTTGATCACATTATAAACCCATTCCCACAAAAAGTGAGTTTTGAGCTTTTATTGAGCATATAAAAACACATCTTTAAACTAAATGCTCATTTTTCGTTTCTTATGTGAATAGCCGCGTGGTTTCTTACGACTCTAGAACTTGCAATGACAATACATTCCCGGTCCTTACCAACTTAAACCCAAGTAAGTAAATGATGGAGACATTAGGACTAACCCCTTTTTCTTTCAACACAATTATTTTTTTTACCACCTACCCAAAATCCCCATAGTTAACCCCTTTGAACCCAAACCTTTTCATTTCTAAACCCACAAAACAAACACCCTTTACCCACCAAAAACCTTTTTTCATTTTAAACCCTTTATTTTAGTAAAAAGCTCAGTCTTCATGTGACATTCCTTATAAAAAAAATATAAAAAAATATATAAATGATGAAGTCTAGCAATAAACAAACAAGTTCCCCAAAATAAACTTTGTTTGAAAAATGCTTCATTTGAATAAAAAGTCACAAAAATAAATAGTTTTACGAAAACCGACGCTTTTTACGCCTTTCGCCCTTTTCTACTAACCACTAACCCAAAACCACCTACCTTTAACCCAAGCCTAACCCTTCCCCAAGTCCTCTTGATATTTACAAAGGTTTATAGTTAAAAAGGAGGAGGATTGATTTCTTGGCAAGCATATGGTAGAAGTAAGTTCCATGCCGGTCTCAAGTGTTTCACAAAAATACATCTTCGGCCGAGTGTTGAGTGATCTCCCGTGAGGTATGTGAACTTGTATATAAATGGAATTTTAAAGAGGCATGTTATGCCCAAATAAGTAATTTCTCTTATGAAACGTTCTAAATAAATCATAACGAATAGGATTGTAAATAGCATAAAAATAAAGCCTAAATAAAGATCTTGGAATCCCGACACTCAAGACAAGCCCAAAACTTCTATTCTACCCATTCCATTTGGGTGTGTAAGCCACATTAAAAAGAGTTTTGCTTGAGGAGAAGCAAAGATTCAAGTGTGGGGGTATTTGATGTGTGTAAAATGCAACATATAAATTACATCAAATGAGACATAAAACTAACCCTTTTTTAGTACTAATGTTGGAAAAAGTGTGCTTTTGTCTTCCTTTTGTATTTTCAGGATTAAATGAGCGCAAATGAACAAAAGAAGCAAAAATACAGCTAAATCTAACATAAATACAAGAAAAGGAATAAACGTGGCATGCCTGACCCCTCGACAGCATCTTCCCAAGCAAAAACAAGAGATCAGAAGGCTGAACACGCCCCGTGCCCAGCGGACACGGGGGCGTGCCCAAGTGTCTGCAGAAACGACAAAGTTGTAGAAGCTTCTATTTCCCAACACGGGGGCGTGCCCAGCTCAACACGGACGTGGTCAACGCTAAGATTCATAGAATCCAAGCAAACCTTCATAGTACAGATACGCTTCTGCACACAGGGCCGTACCCAGCGGACACGGGGGCGTGGTCAACTAATGCAGACAAACTGCAATTAATTAAGAAAGAGAAAGTGGTTGGACACGGGGCCGTGCCCAATGGACACGGAGCCGTGTCCGGCCTTCTGTGCACGCTATAAATATAGGTGCTTGGTTCACTTCAAAAGCATCCCTTGGCAAACCACCTCTCTCCCACTTCACCCACACTCCACCACCATCACAACACCCACATCCACCACCATCATCCATCATCCATCATAGAGTGTGTGTGTAGTAGTCTCGGGATCCAAGATTGATAGAAAGAGTGCTTGACAATCAAAGGCCATGTTTGCCTAAGTCTCTTACGTCACTTGGTGAAGACAAGCATTTAGTGTAATACTTTTGTTTTTTAATCTTTTCGCACTTTTTATTTGGTTTTGTATTAATGACTTTAATAACTAGTTTCTTATGTTGAAGGTGAAACTTCCTTATCATTTGTCCATGGTGTCTTGGCATTATTTTACTGTCTATATAAAATAAAAGATTTACACCATTCATATCTCTACGGTCTATATAGAGATATGTTGGCTACCTAGTCGGGGGTTAAGGGAATGGTTTGGTAAGGTTCTTGCCTTGTTCAGTGTATAGATCCTGCAAGGACCTGGGTCAAGCTTACTAGGACCTCCTTCAATACCCACTGGTATTGGATGGCGGGGGTGCGAATGGCTTGATCCCCGCATATGTAAACTACTATTAATACATTAACCCGGCTACTTGGGATTGTATCCCTGCTGACTCAAACCACTTAGCCGAGGGTAACGTCACCTTCAAAAGAGGGGCCTACCTCATTACGCGTTAATAACTTCATTAATTATCTTTCAATAATCCAACCCTTTAGGATTGTATCCCTGCTGACTCAAACTACTGGGTTGACGATAACGTCACCTTCAAAAGAGGGCCCTACTACTATAACTAAGATAATCTCTTAAAAAGTGCGGAAAACATCAAAGGTTACACTAAAGGCGAGTCGGATCCAAGGGATTCATCTTGTCTATCTGTTTTATTTTTATTTTTATTTTCAGCATTTTTAGTTTTTATTTTCATGTTAAAACCCTTTTTCCAAAATTTTGATTTGATTAGATGTTGAGGATAAACCGGTATTAAAAGCTCTTGTGTCCTTGGACGACCTCGGTATCTTACCAACGCTATACTACGCTCACGATGGGAGCACTTGCCCATATGTGTGTTTAGTGTTAGTAGAATATCGTGTTTTATAAATTTAAAACTTGACTAAATTGTTAAAAAGGGCTAAAAATATATACAAAATTATATCACACCTAACGCACGTCAATGATATCAGCCTGTAACGGCTATATCTCTTACTAACGGCTAGTCCGAGAAATGTTGAAACATGACTATCTAATTCGATATCAACTAATCATGTTTGGGGGCAATTGTTAGGGATAGAATTTCATGGCATATGGATCACGGATCCTCAGTTCAGTTTGAATTAAGGATCCTCAGGAAACGCTGCGAGAATAAGGATCCAGGATCCTCATTGTTATTCTGAACTAACGATTGTTTCCATCACCTTTTGGCTTGATTCGCAAGTATGTTTCGAAGAGGACTTATTCCATCCGAGATTCCAGGGGAATATGCTTTCCATTTTCAACATGTGCACAGGCTGATGACCGTTGGTGGTGATCGTGGGTGAAGGGCTGATTTTTCGGATAGTTAGTTAGGATATTTTTAGCTAAGATAAGAGGGGTATTGAGCTTATTTTTATAAACAACTTGCACTTCTCGAAACACACATCATTTCTGCTGCCAACTCTCGAATACACACACACTAGAAATCATTGTATCAAGCTCAATACTTCCGAAGTTGTAAACTTTATTGTTTAATATACTTGATAGTGATAGTTTTCACTATCCGAGGTATTTTATGCCGGAGATCATTTATTGATCAAGGGCTTTTTCCTCGTATAAATCCTCGTGTTCAACGTTTATTTTATTCATACATTGTTCATACATTTGATCATTTAACCAAGCATCCTACCTCACAAAATTGGATTTGATTGCATTATCCTTGTGTGATTTTTGACCAAAACACCTTGTATTTCTCCAAGGAGAATAAAGCTGGAAACCAATTACGCAATACGATTTTTTACTTAAACAACACTAATAATTTGTGGTTAACTAATATCTTTTTTAATTAAATTTGAGTAACTATAAGGCTAAATAGAAAAGAAATGTGAAATGCGATGGTTGACTTCTTACTAAGAGCATTTCTAACGCTCACAAAAGTGCTACATCATAAAACGCTTTAAACTTGAGGGTCTCATTTGTTCGATAAGAGAGTAGATTAAAAAATCTCAAAGGCACCTTTATTTCATACTTTGATTGCATTATACTATAAACCCTTTGGTAGTTTGATTATGCTAAACAACCAAATATATTAGATGTTGAGTCAAACTATATTTAGTATTTATTTCGATTAGCAACCGTTAATGATGACGGGGGTAGCCCAAGACTAAATAAAATGACGTAGACACATTAAAGCTCAAAGGGTTAAAAGTTTCAAAGGTTAAAACCCCGGGAGTTAAGATAAAGCAATACATGAACAGTAAATGGTCACATCTCTGATTGCTTCACCAACTTTCCCAGCCGCAAAAGTAACACAAGTCCACAGAATACAGTCTTTTATCCGCAGGTCAAAAGGCTTTAACCCCCAAAAGGGTAAGTCCCCCACTGCAAGCATGTTCACTAGTCAATAGCTTCCTCTTTGAGCGATGACTTTCCCTATAAATGTGACACTTCATTTAGTGCTCAGGACATTCTCCGATCAGCCCTGATTCCATTAGGATCTCTGGTCATTTTTCTTGAGTACTTGTTCCATGCAAGTCACTTCTCTTCACATTTAACACACACATTCCTTTTGCTCCCACATCCGAAGCTGAACACATTTCAGTGGAGGATCTCGAGCAAACAACAAAATCTAACTAGTGAACCTCTCTCCACGTCTTGCAAACGTGGGGGGACCCCACGACCTGCGTTAGGAAAAATTAAACCCTTCAACCCTTTTGCCTAACCAGCCCAGCTACTATCCTTGGTCTAATATTTGTTGCATCAACAAGTTGGCGCCCACCGTGGGGCTACACCACTAATTTTATTCAAAACACCTAGTAGTGTAGCTCCATTTCTGATTCAAGAACCAGCATGTCGGAAAGTGAGTCTCCGGGGGAGGTTAACCAAGTTCCTCGTACCTCTACCCCGAATACTAGCCAAACTCCTATGGCTATACCAACTTCCATCTCCAGGAAGCACTCCAACTGGAGAAACATACCCCGAGTTCCTCACTTTCCAAACGCCAACACCATCTCGTTCCGGAGTACCATCTCCCAACGTTGGTGCCTCTAACACCCCCTCACGTATCGATCTCACACCCGAAGGAGTTGCTAACAACTTCCTCGAGTTAAGGTCTCTCCTTAACCAACATGTGAGTAGGGAACGAGACAAGGGAGTGAGGATCCGTCTGGATTATGACGACCCTGAACCATTACTATCTCATGGGCCTCCCCCTCTTCCTTTTGCAAGTTCACAACCAACCACGTCCAGGAATGAGGCCGGTCCCAGTAATCCTCCTCCAAATCCTAACCCATGTTTGTACACGAGGCCAGATCCAACGTCTTTTCCTCTCTTTTCTTCCCAATCGATCGCCACCGGTGCTCCCTTGGGGTACGAGCTAACTTTGGACCAGCTCCTGCAATCTCCAGTAGCAAGCCTTCCACCCACAGCAACAACCACGTGGTAACAAGCTTTGTCAGTGCTTCTCTTGGCACGCAGTGCCGTTATGAGCACTCCCTTGGGGGTAAACTGCCCAGTAGCACCTGGAAGCCTTCAAGGCTTCAACCTTATGCCTCAGATGATGGCCCAGATGATGGTGAGCTTCCCGTGGCAACACTTTATCAATCAAGTGTTGACCACCCAAGGGAACAACAATAACAACAACAACACAGGTGCAAGAGTGGAAGAAGATTTGGCCAAGCCATATAAACCAAGCAACTTGTCATGCTTCTCTCAGCAAATCGCTGACTATGGTTTCCAAACAAAGATTAAAATGTCATCCCATATCAAAACATATGATGGGACTGAAGATCCTGAGGACCATCTTCAGATCTTTACTGGTGCAGCTAGGATTGAGAAATGGTCGAATGCTGAATGTTGTCTAATGTTCATGCAAACCCTTGTCGGATCAGCCATGATCTGGTTCAATCATTTACCTGCTCGAAGCGTTCGAAGCTTCGATGAACTTAGCAAGGGGTTCTTGGCCAACTTCTCCCAACAAAGGCGATACGTTAAAGATGCTACAGTAATATTCCAGATAAAACAAAGGGATGACGAGAGCCTTCGAGAGTTCATAGAAAGGTACAAAAAGGAAGGTCTAACATATGTAGGGGCAGATGAAAAGATGAGAGTAGCAGGTTTCATGAATGCCATTACCTCCAAGTACCTTACCAGGGATTTCAATTGTTGGTGCATGTTTGTGACAACAGCTTAGATTTGGTCTTTGGATATCTTGTAATTAGTTAAACGATAAACAGTTAGCGGGTTTAGCTTTGTAATAGTTAGTTGTATTGTTTGGGCTAACTAAACCCAACGAATTGGGTGTGTGGGGGCGAATTGGGCCTGTCCAATTCGCAGTCCATGATGTTTAACCTTGGCCCAAGTAGTAACCTTGTGTTATATAAACTAGGTTAGGCTTTAGGGTTTAGGTTAATCAGCCAGAACATTGTTAGAGAGCAATTTCGTGAGAGACTTAGAGCTTGGACGAAATTCTGTGTTGGTTAGGGATCTTGATTGATTGTAATCGCTTTGATAGATAATCAATAAAGATCTGGTTTGAAAGTGATTTGCTGTTTCTGTTTTTCTACTTGTTTCTGTGATATTCTGATCAAGAGGATTCCGCACTCTTGATTGGAAAGACAATTCTGTTGAAGATCCATACGAATAGGGGACCTACAATTGGTATCAGAGCATTAGGCTCTTGGAGGCTCGGTTCAGGATTGTTGGCTGCAGAAACAGGAAGAAATTTTCGAAATTTTGAAAACCTGAAAAATTAGGGTTTTGAAATTTCGAAATTTTTGATAAAATTTTCGAAATTTGTTGGCTGTTTTGATCTTCTGGTTTGTTTGATTGCTGTTTTGCAGGTTTCAGGGTTTCCAGGAAAGTTTTTGGTTGATTGTTTGAGGAATTTTGGCTGAAAGACTTGAAGATTCGAAGACTGTTTCTTTGTGTTCTTCATAATTTTCGAAATTTTTTGCTGATTAGGTTGTCTGATTTTGCCGGATTGTGTTGGAGAGGAGATAGAATCTTAAAAAAGTTCGAACAGATTAAGTTTCCAAATTATTCTGGTTCAGCGAAATTAACAAGTCAGCGAAATTGTCTGACCAGCGAAATTGTCTGACCTGCAAAATTAACTGTACCAGCATACTTATCGGCGAAGTAAATCCAAAGGCGACTTTGGTAACCGTATAATTTTCCACAGCGAAATTATCACGGTTTCAGCGAAATTAAGCAACGAATTTGACCAGCGATAATAACCTGCGAAATAAAGAGCATAACCAGCGAATTTAACAGTATAACCAGCGAAATTAACTGCTCCCCAGCGAAATTATCAGCAAATTTAAAAAAAAAAAGGTGGAATTTTCGTTGGCAAGCGTCGAGAAAATTTGACTCTTTTGAAAATAGAAAGTGATCCGTAGCTCATTAGACAGAACCGTTTGGACTGTCGAATTCCTTGGATTTTTAGGACTCTGGAAAATCCCGAATACGGTTTTTGACATTATATATCGTTGGATTTGTCTTTTCGAGACGATTCTAAAGGTGTAATTTGGTAACCACTGTTTTCGGAGATATTTTGTACGGTTTTTATCGGTACGGTTACGGTAAAACGTGTTTAAAGATGGTCAGAATGGATAAGTTCAATGAGACTGTTAAGAATTGGCCAAAGCTTGCAAATGTTAAAAAGTATGCTGTTTGGAAGGAGGAGTTTGAATCAGTTGTGAAAAGTGAGGATTTTAGAATGTGGTGTTGTATGATTGATGGATATGTTGCTCCTACACGTCGTGTCGAAGGAAGGGTTATAGTGATGTCTTATGACAAGATGGATGAATCTGAAAGACAGGTGGTTGAAGCTGAGAAGAAAGCTTTAGCTGCGATAAAGATGTGCTTACCTGATAGCATCAAGCAAACCTTCACAAAGTACACTAATTCAAAGGATATGTGGGATGCATTACAAAAGCGATATCAGGGGAATGAGAGTGCCACTCAGGCATTCATGGCAGAGATAGTGCCAGTTGATGAGGCTGAAACTACTGTGAGTGATGCTGAATCTGAAGTGAAAAATGTTGTAGCTCAAGTGGAGAATGCTGAAGCTCAAGTGGAGAATGCTGAAGCAAAAATGGATGTTGAAGTAGAGAAGGTGAGTGAAGCTGATCAGGTTGATGCTGATGAAAATACAGAAGTTCATGAGGAAAAGGTACAATCTAATTCTGTATGTTTGAGATGTCGTGAACTACAGGGTGAGGTTGACAGGTTGTCAACACAAAACCAAAGTCTGGTTAGTGAGATGTCTAACATAAAAGAAGCAAACTTTTTTGCTAAAAGAAATGAATCTACATACTTGAAGAAGATAAGAGGTTATGAAGCTGAAATTGAAGCTTTAACTTGCAAATTGAATGAAAAACTTCAAGTCATAGACTTAGCTCATGACATGATGGCTGAGAAAACAAAAGAGATTTCTGAAAAATGCAATGAGTTGTCAGATGTACAACTTAAAATTGTTGAACTTGAAAAGAAATTGAGTCAATTCAGAGATTCGCCTTTTGTAATGAAACACATGATGGGTGGGTTAAAAAAGAGTAATGACAAGACAAGTGTGGGCTTCCAGGGCTTTAATGAAGTTCCACCTCCTCTTAGTCATGACTATTCATTCCTGCCTAGTGACGATGAGCTAGCAGACTTTATGGCATCTGCACCAAGTAGTTTTGGTTCCACATCAAGTCAAGGTGATGGATCTGAGAGTGATGAGGCTAAGGAAAACAATAACAGGGAACCTTTGAAAAGGAAAAATTCACCGCCTAAGAATAAAAATCAAGCTTTTGTCAAAAAGATTAATTTTGTTCAAGGTAGTGATATGAAAAACGAAACTGCTGTTATTGAAAATGAATCGAATGTAGAGTTTGCAAAAAATAAGAACATAGAAAAATCTGAAATCAAACAAACTAAACAAGGTTCATCTAAGGGATCATCACCATCTGATAAGGGATCTACCTCAGAGACTCCAGCTAAGAAGTCTTTGAAAAGAAGATCGTGCTTCAAGTGTCACATAAAGGGACATGTAGCTAGCTGCTGTCCTAACAAAAAGAGTGAAGCACAACTTAGTGAAAAACAGAGAGGGAAATTACTAGAGAATAGTGGTGAGAGTGAGGAGAAAGGATCAAATTCTCAAAAGAAATCTGCTCCTAAGCAACCAGAAAATGTTGTTGTTGGTGAAGATAAGGCTGAAAAAGGAACTCCACAAGTTCCTCGTTTTCAAAGAAATCAACCACGATTTCAGCCTAGATCTCCACCAGGCAGATACGAGAGACCTAGAAGCAGTTCGCCTAGAATGAACAATTTTAATGGATATTCAAATAATTTCAGAAGTCAAGGTCAATATCAAAATCGATACCAAAATAATGGTGGTCGAACTTTTTATAACAGTGGCTTTAGAAATTACAACAATAATGCTTCTTGGAATCAAAATCAAAATTTTCAAAGGTCAAATAGTCCAAACACATATAGGAACCCTCAGGACCAGAGACCTTATGGAAATCAAAATCAAATTCCATCAACAGGTCTGAGATCCAAGACTCCAGTTAGGAGTAATGGATATTGGATGGATGTTCCAGTAGTTGGTGAATTTGGACGACCCAAGACCATTAAGGCTTGGGTCCCCCAATCTAACTAATTTCTTAGTTGGTGTGTGCAGGAGCTGCTAAGGAGGATTATCAACTTATGTTGATAATGGCTGCTCTAGGCATGTGAAGGGGGATGTGAGATTGTTGATATATTTTTATTGATTGATTTAAATTGAAGTTCAAAGTGCTGATTCGACACACTAGATAACCTGGCAGATCTTTATACTAAAGCTTTTGACAGGGCTCGCTTTGAACATTTAGTCGAACTCAACGGGATGAGGAATCCTGAATAACTGGTTTTTCATAAGAATTTTTGTAAATAGTTTACTGTTTTTTCTTAAAAAATCAAAAATAAAAAAAATTGAAAAATCAAAAACATAAAAAATAGAAAAACAAAAATGAGTTATCACTGTGTGAAAAAGAAGAAATGATAGTACATCGGCAAGTTAGACTGTCACACTGAAATTGAAATTAAATTGCATAAGTGTGATAGCAGCTTCATCATATGATGTACCAGTAGGCAAAAAGCATGAAATAATCAACTTACCAATGTGATATAAACCTAAATACAACTGTGTATGAGTGGGGAACACATCAGTGGTGTATGGTTTAATGACCTTAAATCTTGCGTTGATAGATTGCCAAAATCTGAAGTTTTGGGTCTTTATACTGTTATTTCATCTGGGGATATCTTGACTGTCCTTCTGTTCAGAACTAAAATTGTACACGACCCCAGGAAAGAAAGTCACTTGGAATTAGCTCATTTCTATTTGAATGTCTGTATGTTGTCCCGATACACACAATTTTGATCTGATTCTGAAATCTTCTCTGAAAAAAGTCGTGTACCTCCTCTGCTGCATCCAGATATATGCTGACCTGGAGGTGCTAGGCAACGACAGCTTCTGCTGCATCCAGATACATGCTGACCTAGCTGTACGTTGTCGCGCTATAGATCTAATACACCCGAAAGAGGCCCTCAAGTGCCCAAAAGAAACCCAAGAAACCTATATCAAACTGAGAAAAACTCATTTGATCTGTATATTATATCATCTCTGCTAAAGATCTATTATGTTCTCTTCTCAACCTATTCCCAGTTAAGATTTCAGAAATCTGGATTGGACTTGTGAAATATGTGGTAGGGAAGATACTTGCATGATAGAGTGTGTTCTTTATATTTCCAGGATTTGATTAGTATTTATTTGGGTGTTCATTGTTAAGCAATTAAAACATGATAAAACAGATTATATGCAGACCTAGACACTGTCAGGATATCTTACAGGATGACATCAGTATACTCACCTACTACGATGAATCTTTGTGCATACCTTGATCGCGGGGGTATATCCTGAAGTGGGACACACTAGTATATCAGTAAATAATATTACCTTAATGTATCATATGGTAATGGTACTTGAAATGTTCATGCATTTTGTTTAAGAGGACAAACATACTGGTAATCGTCTTGGACTGCTTTTCACGAAAAATTAAATAAAGAATTATCTAATAGTGTGAAACAGTTTGATTTTGTTGATATGATCTTCTTACCAGTGATTCTCACAAAAATAGAGTGTTTATTGCTTTTGTATTTACTTGCTTTCAGAAAATATAAAAATCCAAAAAATAGTGTCTTTTTCTGTTAAAAATTCTTAACGTATGGAAAACTGTTATTCTTGGAGGAATTGTTACTGATAGGGGGAGACGGTGTTAGAAAGTGAGTTCAAAATTTTAAATCATGAGGGTTATAGGGTGTGTGATTAAAAAGTTTTGCGTGTTGGTGATAAATTGAAAATGCTGAATCTGTTATACAGTTTAACAAATCTCTTGAATAATAATAATTTATTTAACTGTGTTGAAAAATTCTTATGGTTTCTCGAGATGTTTGTTTTATAGTATACAGATTGAAGTAGTATGTTGCTGAGAAGTTGCTGTGTTGCTGAGAAGTTGCTGTGTTGCTGATGAGTTGCTGAGAAGATGAGAGTTTGATTGGATGCATGGTAGAACCTCCTTTCTACATTGCAGACAAAGTTGAAGAGTTTGAAGATTGCTCTGCAAATGCTGAACTGGACTTTACTCAAACGCTAACGTTTTTGAAGATTTGGTGATTGGATGCATCAGCTTAGGGGGAGTCTGTTGCTGACAGAAGCTGTTGAAGCTGAAGCTATCCAAAGACCAAAGACAGTGCAAGACTACATGAAGATTGCAAGATGACTGAAGACAAAGTTATTTTATGAAGCTATTGTCAAGGGGGAGTTTGTTGGTGCATGTTTGTGACAACAGCTTAGATTTGGTCTTTGGATATCTTGTAATTAGTTAAACGATAAACAGTTAGCGGGTTTAGCTTTGTAATAGTTAGTTGTATTGTTTGGGCTAACTAAACCCAACGAATTGGGTGTGTGGGGGCGAATTGGGCCTATCCAATTCGCAGTCCATGATGTTTAACCTTGGCCCAAGTAGTAACCTTGTGTTATATAAACTAGGTTAGGCTTTAGGGTTTAGGTTAATCAGCCAGAACATTGTTAGAGAGCAATTTCGTGAGAGACTTAGAGCTTGGACGAAATTCTGTGTTGGTTAGGGATCTTGATTGATTGTAATCGCTTTGATAGATAATCAATAAAGATCTGGTTTGAAAGTGATTTGTTGTTTCTGTTTTTCTACTTGTTTCTGTGATATTCTGATCAAGAGGATTCCGCACTCTTGATTGGAAAGACAATTCTGTTGAAGATCCATACGAATAGGGGACCTACATCAATAAATCCCTGCCAAAAACCTTGGAAGAAGCTCTCGAAAGGGCCGAAGTCCACATCAGAGGAGAGGAGGCTGTAGACATAAAAGAGCAAAGAAAACGGGGATCTAATTGGCGTGGTAACAGTCCCGCTAGGAAAAGGGGAAAATTTAACTCCTACGACAGACGTCAAAGGGGTTCAGAGCAACAAAGGTTTGAAGGCAGAAACCCTCCAAGCAGGGAGAGGGCCACAAACTTCACACCCCTTACCAAGACCCCTCAAGAGATTCTTGCCACGGAGGAAGTGAAGCAAAGCTTTCGACCTCCCAGACCTCTCCCTAAAAGCAAGAAGAACGAAAATTCCACCCAATACTGTGAATTTCATGAAGAAAAGGGCCACCATACTAATGATTGCTTCCAGCTTAAAAAGAGGATTGAAGAGGCCGTCAAGTCTGGGGATATTGCTCACTTGGTGAAGGGAGTAAGGGACAAGATGGCCGAAGGAAAGGGCAAGGAAGTTAACATGGTGGACTTTGATGGAAAGGTTCCTCACAAGAGGCAACGGTTGGAAGCTTGGGAGCTTTAGTGTGTTTGTTTCCCTCCAACAGAAAAAGATCCACTTTCAAACCCTCTTGTGGTTGAGGCTACTGTGGGAACATTACAAACAAGCAGAGCATACATAGACACTAGTGTTACCACCGAAATCATGTTTGAGAAGTTCTTCAACCGTTTAAGCAATGAGGAACCTTCAAGGCTTCAACCCTCAGGAACCTCCATAAAAGGTATTGCCGACATACCCCTTAAGCCTTTGGGGCAACTGACCCTTAATGTTTGTTTCAGCGAAGTCCAGAAGGAGATAATCCAAACTCTCACTTTTGTGGTCATCAATATACCTTCAAACTATTACGTGATCATAGGAAGGCCGGGGCAGTGTGCATTCTACATGGTTGTTTCTGTTGGTTATGGAACATTCAAGTTTCCTACCGAGAGAGGGATTGCAACCCTTCAACCTACTCAAGAGGCCTACATGGTTGAAGGTGAAAGTTCTAAGAGTGAAGAAGACAAGCAAAGGCTAATCATAAACCCTAAGTATCCTGAGCAAAGGATAAGGGTCAACCCAAGCCTTTCACAAGAAACTCTCTCATACCTCGAAAAGCTACTAGTACACTATAGTGATGTCTTCGCTTGGTGCCCGGAAGATATGACGGGTATCCGTCGAAGCATTGCTAAACACGAGCTGAAAATACCACCCGATGTCAAGCCTGTTGTCCAAAAGAAGCGAAGTTTAGCACCCGAAAGAAGCTTGGCTGCATGCCAAGAGGTTGAAAAGCTTGTGTCAGCTGGGATTCTCCGAGAAGTTAAGTATCAATCCTGGGTTGCAAACCCAGTCATGGTTCGAAAGCTGGATAACTCTTGGAGAATGTGTATAGACTTCAAGGATTTGAACAAGGCTTGTCCCAAAGATTGTTACCCGTTGGCAGAAATTGATCTCAAGGTTGACTCCCTCACTGGTTACCCTTTCAAGTGTTTTCTCGATGCTTACAAGGGTTACCATCAAATTCTCATGAAGGAAGAGGATGAAGAGAAAACCGCCTTTCACACGGAGAAAGGAATCTATTACTACCAAAAGATGCCTTTTGGCCTCAAAAACGCGGGAGCAACCTACCAACGCCTAGTGGATAAGGCTTTTGCCAGTCAAATTGGTAGAAACATGGAAGCATATGTCGACGATTTGGTAATCAAAAGCAAAACAGAATACCAAATGCTCGATGACATCCAAGAGACCTTCAAGAACCTAAGGAAGGTCAACATGAAACTCAACCCCGAGAAATGTTCGTTTGGGTTTGAAGAAGGAAAGTTCCTAGGGCATATTGTGAGAAAACAAAGTATAAAGGCTAATCCAAACAAAGTCAAGGCTGTTCTCGAAACCAAACCACCATGAAGCAAAAAGGAGGTTGAAAGCTTGAACGGGAAGGGATGCTCTGACAAGAAGGATTTCAAATGGACTGAAGAAGCTGGGGAAGCCTTCAAGCAGATGAAGCAACACCTAGCTTCACTCCCAGACATTGCAGCCCTAGAAACGGGAGAATTGATCTCTGTATACCTTTCGGTTGCTGAAGAAGCAATAAGTGCAGTCCTCACTATTGAACGAGAAAAAGTTCAGGTACCCGTCTATTTCTTCAGTAAAACTCTAAAACTAGCAGAGATCAAGTATCCTCCCTTGGAGAAACTTGCTCTAGCCCTAGTCCAAACGGCTAGAAGGCTTCGAAGGTATTTCCAAGCACACCTTATACAAGTGGTCACTGACCAACCCATTAAGAGTGTGCTTGAAAAACCAGAAAATTCAGGACGATTAGCCAAATGGGCAGTGGAACTAGGTGAACACAACATCACCTATGTTCCAAGAAAGGCCATCAAAGCCCAAGTCTTGGCAAATTTCATTGTAGAAGTCCCAAAGCAAACAATCACTGAAGTAAACACAGCTGCCACTAAACCCTCAGACCCTGAAGCCTGGAAGCTTTTTACCGATGGGGCTTCAAGCGTTGAAGGGTCAGGGTCCGGGCTCATTCTGATCGACCCGGAAGGGTTAGAATTCACGTATGCTCTTCGATTTGACTTTCAGACCACCAACAACGAAGCTGAATATGAAGTGTTGATAGCCGGCTTAAGGTTGGCTAAGGAAATGAAGGTTGAAAAGCTTGAAGTCTTCACCGACTCGTTGCTGGTTTCAAGCCAAGTGAATGATAGTTATGTTGCAAAGGAGCCCAATATGAAGAGATACAAAGAAAAATCCAAAGAACTGATGAACACATTCCAAACGTGTACCATCAAGCAAATTCCCAGGTCTCAAAATAAGGGAAGGCTGATGCCTTGAGCAAACTCGCTTCTCTCACTTTTGCCCACCTCACCAAAAAGGTACTGGTAGAAGTGTTGAAAACTCCATCAATTGAAGAATTGGAAGTCCAAGACGTAATCACCGAAGAAGGCACCAATTGGATGACTCCAATTAAAAAATTCCTTAAAAATGGGGAGTTACCTGCTGATCAAACAGAAGCTGAAAGGGTTAAAGTCAAGTCTAGACAGTACGTGTTGCAAGGTGAAATCCTGTAAAAAAAGGGTTACCTCGCACCCTTGCTGAGATGTGTGAGTCCCGAGCAAAGCCAATATTTGATCAAAGAGGTTCATGAAGGTATATGCGGAGCTCATTTTGGAGCTAGATCGGTGGTTGCTAAACTAATGAACCTTGGGTATTTTTGGCTCTCCATGCACCGAGATACCGCTGAACAACTGAGAAAATGTGATTCATGTCAAATTCATGCACCAGTCCCAAAAATCCCAAAGCATGATCTTGTCCCGATAACCTCAGCATGGCCATTTCATAAGTGGGGAATGGACATTGTCGGCCCATTCCCACCAGCCAAAGGTGGAGTGAAATTCTTACTAGTTACCATAGACTACTTCACCAAATGGCCTGAGGTTAAACCACTTGCAAAAATTACGGGAAAACTGGTCATTGATTTCGTTTGGGAAAACATCATTTGTCGTTATGGATTGCCGGGAGTGCTTGTCACCGACAATGGAAACCAATTTGCCGAGAAGCCTTTCAGCGTTTGGTGCAAAGAATACAGAATAGCTCAGGTTTTCAGCTCAGTGACATATCCACAGTCAAACGTTCAAGTTGAAAGGATGAATCGAAGCATAGTTGAAGGAATCAAAACCAGATTGGGAAGGTATGAAAGCAATTGGCTTGAAGAGTTGCCAAGTGTTCTATGGGCCATAAGAACAACCGAAAAAACAAGCCACAAAAGAACACCTTACAGCTTGGTATTTGGATCTGAAGCCGTGATTCCAGCTGAAGTAGGAGTTGTAACACAAAGAATGGTCAACATGGATCCCAAAGCAAACCAAAAAGAGACCATGTTGAACTTACAACTCCTAGAGGAAGCACGAGACCAAGCTGCAATCCAAGAAGCCAAGTACAAACAACGGATGGAAGCTTACTACAACAAAAGAGTCAAGAATGAGTGCTTCAAACCAGGAGACCTGGTGCTTAGAAACAATGAGGCTAGTAAAAAAGAGAACCAAGGAAAACTCGGCCCAAAATGGGAAGGGCCATATACAATCCTTGAGGCACATAAGGGTGGGTCCTATAAGTTAGCCGACTCAGAAGGTAAAAAGCTTCCAAGACATTGGAATGGGAGGACCCTCAAGAGGTTTCACGTCCAATTAAGAAAGATTGGTTTGCATTTCACAAGTTGTATTTCAAGAGTTGTCTCATGGTCACCTTTTGTAACACAATATCTCTTGAAGGAATGAATATGTTTTATCAAATTTGTCTTTCTATCCTAAAATCAGGTTGAGAACCTAGCAAAAAACTCCATGGCAAGGGCCATGTAAGGGGATGAGCTCCCAGGCCATATCGCTCAACAGGTTCAAGGGTTGAATGAACCTATATAAGGGGTGAGTTCCTAAATCAATACAACTCCATGAGACTTATAATTGAAAACAAAGTTGTCTCATAGACGGGTCCGAACAGCCTACACCAAATGTCCCTTAAGCCTTAGAAAAATTATCAAAAAAACAGGCTTACGAAATAAAATCAAACTAAGGAAAGTAATGAATCGGATAGGTGTTGTGTCTTCTTGTTAAAAATACCAAGGCTAAGTGACTGCAGCACTGAACCCTTTAAGGTATGAAAAACATAAAGACAACACAAACCCAACAAAGACAATACAATAAAGATAAGAATAATCCAAGGAACAATGCAACAACACAAGTAAAAAAGTTGCACACAACCCAAAACTCAGAAATACAAACCAAGACATTAAGTCATAAAACTAAAGTAGTAACCGGAAGCCTCGAAGGCTTCAAGCTATAAACATTCAAACAGCCAGAAACCTTGAAGGCTTGAAGCCAACCAAGCTGCCTTACCAAACAGGCACAAGCAAAAAAATATAACACAAGGCAAGTAATGGAAACTTAGTAACATAATAAAGAAAGTCTTAACAGACTTCCAAACATACAAGAAAAGTTAAAGCAAGCCTTAGTGGCTTGTAAACCTAAGAAATTGTTCAAACAGCCACCAAGGCCAAACCACAACCACAAAACAGGAACCTTAGGGGTTCCTGCAAAACCTAAAATTGTTTAAGATAGCATATAAACCATTAAATTGTTTTTGGGTGCTAAGAAAGCTATGAATGTTTTTCAAGCATCAGCAGGAGGCTTGGAAGCCCCGGAACCATCACCTTTAGCCTTCTTGGCTTTCTTTGACTTCTTAGCTTTCGAGCCACCATCACCACCAACTGCTGAACCTTCTAAGTTCACATCCTTGGAAACATCAGGTCCTCCTAAAAAGGTATCCTCACTATCTCCTGAGTAAGATCGCTTTCTTGAAAGGGAGCCGGGGACTTCAGCACAAACTTTCTCGTTAAGACCATCCGGTTTTAGCTCCTGCAAGACAGAAAGGGGCTTACCAAAACAAGCGGCAACTTGACTAACATACGGATAGGTCAGGCTCTCCATATGCTCAACAGAACCCTTGAAGACCTCAGAAGCTTCAGGACGGTATAAGGGAGACTTTTCTAAAGGATGACCAGATTCATGAAGCTTGTAACCGGCAATGAGACCTTGATGTTTCCCCAAGTTGAGCAATTTGGTATAAACTTCTCCAAGAGCCGAATTAAACTCCTTAGAGTGAAGAAGGTAGGTAACAACTTGGTGGAAACCTTGCTCAATAAGCCATTGGTTATCACCAGTGGCTTGAGCGACTAAAGCCTTCAGACCTTATTTCTCTTAATCAAAGGCTCTCTGTTGAACAGTCAAGGCCTCCCTATCATCTTTTATCTTCAACCGATCAGCTTCGAAACTTTTCTTGAGATCATTTACCTCAATCTCGTGCCTCCTTGTCAATTCACCCACCTTCTTGACCCAAGCTTCTTCCTTCTTTGCAAACCCATCAATTTCTTTCTTCATCGCAGCCATGGAAGACTTCATCTTCTCCTTCTTCTTGGAAAACTCCTCATACTCCTTCATTCCCTTCTGAAAGCGGGTAACACCCTCAGCAACCAAGGCAGAAAGGTTGCAGGAGCTAAGCATCAATCTTGATATGAAATGGTCACTTTCCATTTCAGAGATGGCAACTCGAACGCCAGGATGAGCAAAGTGGGATAAAACACTAGCACAAACATTTGGGTCTTTGAAACTGTCACCAACCTTTACAGTCCAATCGGGAACATAAACCTCATCCTCATTCAACCCTTCAACGTCTCTGCCTGATGAACCCTGAACAGGAGTAGTCACAACCTTTTAGCTGAAGCCTTCTTCTTACCATGAACAACCAACTTTTTCTCCTTCTCAACATCCACATCAACATCTTGACCTTCGGAAGCCTCAATATCATCACTCAATTCCACTGGTTTAGAAGAAGTGGATTGAGGTGCACCCTTTAGCAAACGGCGATTAGAACGGCGGGTTGAAGCCTTGGGAGCAGCAGGCTTAGAAAAACCCTTGACATTGGAAACACTAACATAGCCAGCATCTTCAAACCTCTGTTCTATACCCCTAACAACATCATCATCCCCTTCAGCGGCTTGGGCATCCGTAAAAGCAACGTCAGATGTATCATCACTCTTGATAAAGTCCAAAGCAGACATGACTGCAAAATGTTTCATAAACAAAAAACAAATAAGTCACAAAATAAATATATCCCAAAAAGGCAAAACAAAGAAAAAGCATACCCTGGCCATTCCTCATAAGAACCGGATCCCGATTGGCCCTATCCCACAATTTGCTAACCCCCAACAGAACTAGCAAATGTTCAGGGAAAGGACGAACCCTTGAAGGGCACTCTCGGATGGCTTTAAGAAAAACTTCATTCAAATCAGATTTGGAAGGTTCCGGTTCATTGAGAACGGCATCCGGGTGCCTCCACACCATTTTGAAGGGGATAATAGAATCAGAAACCCAGAAAAAAACGATCTTTCCAAGTACAAAGTGTGGTAACCATGGAAGAAATTAGGCAAGTATCAACCTTGGATGTCTCAAAGGTGAACCAATCACCGTTTTTTGCCAAACGAAAAAACCGACGGAATAACAACAATGAAGGATCATAACCACAGGCACGACATAAAACCTCGAAGTGTAAAACCCTAGCCATACCCTTCGGATGAATTTGACCAAAGGAAACACGATAATACTCCAAAAAATTCAATACAAAAAGCAAGAAAGGATGATGAAGGTTGGATAATTCAAAGTGACGACAATACAAAGCAATCGAACCAGGGGGACATTGATCAATAGATTTATCACAAGTCGGTGCAACCGGATTAAACTTAAGGCCAATGCCCGAATCCATACAAAAATTCTCTACTTCCTCTTGAGTGAGGCGTGAAAAACTAACGGAAAGATCCTTCCGTGCACCCATAATCAAAATAAAGAGCAAGTAAAGCACACAAAGAAAGCGGAACTAACCTAGAAAACGGAAGAGGGAATATGGAAGAAACTTGGGAGAAAATGGAGAAATATTGTTAATTGCCTTGAATAATAAATGAAAAATAAAACCCAATAGAGGTTATGATTACACGGCAGTTAATTAACCTGCCATCTGCAGAAACCGCCGTCAGTCATATCACCTGTCTTGTCAAAATTCAAATTTCAAAAAACTCAACTGCCACGAACCCTTTAAGCCTTCAAGCCTTGAAGCCTTTAAGAAATACAATTAAATGTCTAAAAGTCAGAAATCTTTGAACTTATTTCACAAAAACCTCTGACTTGGGGGGCTGATGACGGGGGTAGCCCAAGACTAAATAAAATGACTTAGACACATTAAAGCTCAAAGGGTTAAAAGGTTCAAAGGTTAAAAACCCGGGAGTTAAGATAAAGCAATATATGAACAGTAAATGGTCACATCTCTGATTGCTTCACCAACTTTCCCAGCCGCAAAAGTAACACAAGTCCACATAATACGGTCTTTTATCCACAGGTCAAAAGGCTTTAACCCCCAAAAGGGTAAGTCCCCCACTGCAAGCATGTTCACTAGTCAATAGCTTCCTCTTTAAGCAATGACTTTCCCTATAAATGTGACACTTTATTTAGTGCTCAGGACATTCTCCATCAGCCCTGATTCCATTGGGATCTCTGGTCATTTTTCTTGAGTACTTGTTCCATGCAAGTCACTTCTCTTCACATTCAACACACACATTCCTTTTGCTCCCACATCCGAAGCTGAACACATTTCAGTGGAGGATCTCGAGCAAACAACAAAATCTAACTAGTGAACCTCTCTCCACGTCTTGCAAACGTGGGGGGACCCCACGACCTGCGTTAGGCAAAATTAAACCCTTCAACCCTTTTGCCTAACCAGCCCAACTACTATCCTTGGTCTAATATTTGTTGCATCAACAATTAATATTATTTATGTTACATCTAAAAGGCCTTCATTTTAATAAAATCTCAAAACAGATTTGTATGTGTGCATATCTTTATCGGGGCAACAAACAAGTCGGTTTTTATCAAGTTTTTTTATATGTTAAAATTAATCAACACCGAGAAAAAATAACGTGTTACAAAGAATAACTACTTGAGCTTGAGATTATAAATCTTTGGGGTTTTAACAATCCAAATATTTGGACAAATGTTTGGTGCTGATGACTGATGAATTCGAAATTTGTTAGAACCATTTGAATTCGAGCTCAGCTTGTTTCAAATATAGCTATAGCTCTTGAACATTCCTTGAATCCAGCATATTAGTGGTGCGTAAAAAGCCCGAACTTGGAAAAATTCCTGGACCAGTTACTTTAAAAACCAGGTATTGTAAACCCGGAAACCTACCCGAACCCGGGTTTTTTTCAACTCGTTTTGTGGGTTTTATCAATACCCGGGTTTTAGCCATACACGTACACGGGTTTTATAATATCCATACCCCGGTTTTTTGCCTACCCGACACCGGGTTTAAACTCGGTACTACCGTTGTAGCAAATGTTGTTGTTTCTAGACCTTTTTTTTCAGGTATGCATTTTATGATATGTAATGTTAAATTTCTATGTTTCTAATATATTGGAAGTTTTATGCTATTAATGTTATAGTTTATAAACCAAAAATGGAGTTGGAAACATAAAACTACAAAATATGAAGAAAAAAAAGAAACAATCAACACAGAAGCGAAATCAGGTTTTTTGGATACATGCTTGGTTTTTTTTTTTCTATATTCGTATAGGGTTTTCCTATTACCCGACTGTTGACCAGGGTCGGCCTCCGGCCGCACTTGCCGAACCCCGGAAGAAGGAGTGCCACAGTAAAGGTGAAGGAAAAGATAAACACCATTTAAGCGGTCTAAGTAATCAATCGGGCTAGAGGTAATCTAGACAAACAAGGGAGGTCTGGTACTGTGCCAGGAGGATACATTGGGAAATTAAGTACAAGTTAGTTAGGCATTAAATGCGATAAGCAGGCAGTAGCAAACTGACAAAGCACAGAGCTTGCTGGTTCATAACCAAACAAGGATAACTAAGTGACAGATGTCACACCCCAACCGATGGTTGAAAAATCGAGGTGGGACGAAATAGATTGCTCGAGACATCATAACTTGCTAAATGTGACAATAATTTAAACAACAATATTTCATTTCATACTTAACGGAAATACATTGTCTTGAAAGAAAGAAAATACAACATTTTGTCTAGAACATAACAAACAAAAGAAATGCAAAACATGGAATTTAAGCGTGTTTCTAATCCACCCTAAGTAGATTTCTTCCAGCATCATCATACATTTCCTGTAACATGTATTAAAGTATACATCAACACAAAAGGTTGGCGAGCATACAAGTTTGGTGTACATAGCATACGTATAAAAGAATTCTCGAATCCAACATGGCAATTCGTATACTAAGTTAAATAACATAGTAGCATGCACAACCTAAGTGTCAAACCAAAGATTCCATGTGCGTGATCTTGTCAACAAGTGAACAAGACCGTTTATGATTGAATACTTAACATAGACCAGGAAAACGGGCGGCGTGCTACTCCTATAGCGCTATACATGTTAAGGTTGGCTAGCAAAGTTAATGACAAGTAGTTGCATGATTGAAGATCTAGCATGAATAACCTAAGTGTAACAATTAGCATGTTTGACAGATTGAGTGATTGCATAAGTTTGATTGTGTGCACGAGTGTGTTTGTCTGTGTCATACATATTGCACCGTAAAAAGTGATTAAAGCAAAAAGGGGATCGAGTATACTCACGATTTGCAAAGCTTCCACAAACATGAGTTGATGAGCTTTAGGATTTGGAAACAGAAGTTCCCCAACAATGGGGAAGCGAAGGTGTTAAGTTCATGGATTTTGATTGCTGGATTAGGTTCGGAACTTTAATGGTAGAAAATACACATATGAGAAACTACATCTTGTTTTAGACACTCGTTTGGACACTATGTATTAGTATGTTTTCATGGATACTAACTCTTCCATTGGAATCCAAACTTTAAGGAATCAAGAACTAAGATGGTGAGCACCGTAATTCATAATACTCAACCATGATTTGGTTGGCACTATGGTTCGGTTTAAAATATCTCTCTCTCTCTCTATATATATATATATATATATACACACACACACTTATATTTAGTTATTTTAGTCCAAGTCATATATTGTCATGCAAGGAGGTAGGATGATTCCATCCATTTAACCTCATTATAAGGATTCACCAAAGCATAAAATCATCAACTTAGTTGATGATTTCGGTTGGTCATGAATATGATTAAAATGTACAAATAGCTAGATTTGCTTAGTGGCCAAATGAAAGAAACCAAGATGTGTACATACCCAACATGGCAAATTTTGGAGACGAGGTGTGGTTGATTCACTGTGGTTTCTTGGAAACCACTTAGATGAATGCCTAACTAATGAAATAAACAAGTGAAGTAGGTGGAATCATAGTTGGAAAGCTAAGGCTCCCATTGTTCACACCTAATCAAAACTCAAGACTTTCAACGTTGAGGGTTGAAAGCTTGGTTAATCTCATCAATTTGTTGGTCACTTGGGACCTTTAGGGCAGTAAATAAGGGAGGTTTTAAACCTCTATTTTCGCAACCCCCTTCCCCTAACAGTCCCGGGAACGGGCGGCCGCGGCCAGTTTCGTGGTATCTTGTTTTTGTCTAGTTTAGCAACGGAATTTACATCAGGACCGTAGTTAGGAAATATTTTATCAGAGTAAAATACCACATTTTCATAAATTAAACACATGGGATAAAACCCAAGTTTTCAGTACACACATTTTCATAGGAATGAATCCTATTTTTATTTAGTAAAAACATCTATTTCTGTTAGGTAACTTTATTGCCACTTTTCCAAGCCTTCAGTGTTGTCCAGCTGGCTTCTATTTGGCTTTCACATTTTGTTACCTGAAATGCGTTTAAAAACATTTTGTCAGTGGGAAATACTAGTGAGTGAATCCCAGTTCAATCAAGTTTTAAATAAAACCATTGTACAGTATTGAGGGCGATCTCATAATTACATTTGTTTCCAAGTCATATCAATTACCACCCACGATACTGTCGTTCCGACTTATGGTCATGTAACTCCTCGCAAGGCAGTAACAAATTTTGTATACAAAACCCCAAATTTACCGACTGTAATTTTATCCTTACAAATACTCAATAACTGTTTAATATATAATTAATTAAGTGAGGTTTTGTAAAAACAATTTGCAAAAAGGAGATTACTCACATTGCTGTCTTAGGTTTTCAGTAAGGACTTCCTGGGAATAATCTGTAATTTACACAAATGCACACGTGTTAGTATAATAACCCATTTTAACATTAGTAATACCCTCCCTGAGACGGCATTCCAACGACTACATCGGGCAGAACCACGACAGCCGTTACGGAACCCTAGATCAATCGGGCAGAGTATCTAATACGTATCCAGGGGTTATGATACTTACAACAGAGTAGAACTTCGTTATTTAGGGGGGTATTATGCCCGAGTATAGTGTATACTACGTAGAAATTGAGAGAGAATTGAAAAGTTTGAGCGAATTTGACTGAAAGCCCGAGCTCCAGCTTTATAGAGGCTGAGCTTGGGTTTCTCGCGGCCCGCGTAAAACAAAACAAGGGCCTACGCGGCCCGCGTCAAAGGGAGTCAACGGCATAGCTTGTTCGGGTCATTGCATAGGGTTGCCGTGTGTTGGGCCATGTGGCGGCCTAGGGTCATGCCAGCCATTACCTTGTCGCGGCCCGCGGTTGAGGGGTGGCTTACGCGGCCCGCCTCAAACCGAAAATTCCATAATTATATTAATTTTAATAATAATTAAGGTATTCAGGGCCCGTTTTCTCGTATGGGGGGTATTTTGAGACATATTAGAATATTTTAAATATTTTTAGGGTGTCGGAAAATATTACGAGGGTGTCGGTTTAGGGTCGTTATATCCTCCCCACCATGTTTTAGAGCTCGTCCTCGAGGTCTACTAGAACAAGTGTGGATATTTCCTTTGCATTTCTGATTCAAGCTCCCATGTGTATTCTGGTCCTCTTTTGGAGTTCCACTTTACTTTGACCAGAACTAATCTCTTATGCTTGAGGTTCTTGACTTTCCTGTCTTCAATTTGTAGAGGCCTTTCTACAAATTTGAGTTGTTCATTTACCTCTATATCCTTAAGAGGTACCATCAATGATTCAACAGCTAAGCATTTCTTGAGATTTGATACATGAAATACATCATGTATTCCTGCCATTTCCTCTGGCAGTTGTAGCTGATAGGCTACAGGTCCTATTCTTCTAATACTCTCAAAAGGTCCAACATACCTGGGACTTAACTTTCCCTTCTTGATGAATCTTACTACTCCTTTCTAGGGAGAGACTTTCAATAATACTTTATCTCCTACTTGAAATTCCAATGGTTTGCGTCTGTTATCAGCATAGCTCTTTTGTTGATCACGTGCTGCTTTCAGTCATTCCTTGACTTGAATGATCTTGTCGGTTGTTTCCTGCACTATCTCACGTCCAGATAGTTGTTTTTCCCTAATTTCTGCCCAACAGACTGGGGTTCGGCACTTTCGTCCATAAAGTGCTTCGAATGGTGCAGCATTGATACTAGTGTGATAACTGTTATTATAGGAAAATTCTATTAAAGGTAAGTGATCGTCCCAATTACCTCCGTAATCAATTACACAAGCTCTAAGCATATCTTCCATTTTCTGAATTGTCCTTTCACTTTGTCCGTCTGTTTGAGGATGATAAGTTGTGCTTAGATTTAACTTGGTTCCCATTGCTTTTTGGAAACTTGACCAAAAATTAGAGGTAAAACGGCTATCTCTGTCAGAAACAATTGATAAAGGTATTCCATGTAATGAAACAATTTCATTTACATATAATTTGGCTAATTGTTCCATACTGAAAGTTTCCTTCATTGGTAGGAAATGAGCTGACTTTGTTAGCCTGTCTACAATCACCCAGATTATATCATTACTTTTTCTTGTTTTGGGTAATTTGGTAACAAAATCCATTGTTATCAATTCTCATTTCCAAACTGGCATTTCTAGATGTTGTAACAAACCTGAGGGTTTCTGATGTTCAGCTTTGACTTGCGAACAAGTTAAACATTTAGAAACGTAAGTTGCTATATCCTTTTTCATTCCTATCCACCAGAAATTCTTTCTTAAATCTTGATACATCTTATCACTTCCTGGATGCATCATATACTTAGACTTATGGGCTTCTTCTAATATACGGTGACGTAGGTTTCCTAATTTAGGTATCCACATTCTTTTCTTATGGAATCTCCAAATTCCATTTGTTCCTTGTTCTAATTCCTTAATCATTCCTTTTAATTTTTCAGTATCTTCCTTGATTACTAATTCTTGTGCTTTTCTAATCTGGTCATTTAAATCTACTTGTAGATTTAATTTAAGAGAACGTACCCTTTTTGGTTTTTCGTGATATTTCCGGCTTAAAGCATCAGCCACTACATTGGCTTTTCCTGCATGATACTAGATATTACAATCATAATCACTAAGAATCTCCATCCAGCGTCTTTGTCTCATATTCAATTCTTTTTGCCCAAAAGCATACCTTAAACTCTTATGATCTGTG
Source organism: Helianthus tuberosus (assembly GCA_030545235.1). Classification (NCBI taxonomy): domain Eukaryota; kingdom Viridiplantae; phylum Streptophyta; class Magnoliopsida; order Asterales; family Asteraceae; genus Helianthus; species Helianthus tuberosus. The sequence continues at coordinate 187,250,932 of CM060448.1, forward strand.
AATATGGTAAACTTACTACCATAAAGGTAATGTCTCCAAATCTTAAGAGCAAAAATTATGGCTCCTAATCCCAAATCATGGGTTGAATAATTTTCTTCGTGATTTTTAAGTTGTCTAGAGGTGTAAGCTATAACTTTTTGACGTTGCATCAATACACATCCATAACCTAACTTAGAAGCGGCACAATAGACTACAAAATCTTCAGTTCCTTCTGGTAACGCTAATATGGGTGCATGGGTTAGTCTTTGCTTAAGGATTCTAAAGGTTTCTTCCTGTTTTGGTCCCCATTCAAACTTAATGGATTTATAGGTTAACTTAGTTAAGGGAATGGCTATTCTAGAAAAATCTCGAATAAATCTTCTATAATAACCAGCCAATCCTAAGAAACTTCTAACCTCGGTTGGTGACTCAGGGGTTTTCCGTTTGGTAATCGCCTCGATTTTTGTTGGATCCACATGAATTCCTTCATGATCGACTAAGTGTCCAAGAAACTGTACCTGTTCTAACCAAAACTCGCACTTTGAAAATTTAGCGTAAAGCTTTTCCTTTCTTAATAAACTTAGAAGTGCGTGCAAATGCTTTGCATGATCCTCTTTACTTTTAGAATAAATGAGAATATCATCAATAAAAACAATTATGAATTTATCCAAATATGGCTTACATATTCGGTTCATCATGTCCATAAATGCGGTTGGGGCATTGGTTAAACCAAATGGCATGACAGTAAATTCATAATGGCCATACCTTGTTCTGAATGCGGTTTCAGGAATGTCCTCTTCATGTACCTTTAATTGATGATATCCTGATCTTAGATCGATTTTAGAGAAAAATCGAGCTCCTTGAAGTTGATCGAACAGATCATCGATCCTTGGTAATGGGTACCGATTCTTAATCGTGACCTTGTTCAATTCACGGTAGTCAATGCACATACGCATTGATCCGTCCTTCTTTTTGACAAACAGTATCGGTGCTCCCCATGGCGATAAGCTTGGCTGTATGAATCCCTTTTACAATAATTCGTCTAACTGTTTCTTCAGTTCCTGCATTTCTGCTGGTGCCAAACGGTAAGGTGCTTTAGCAATTGGTTCCGTTCCTGGTAGCAGATGGATTCTAAATTCAACTTCTCTGTCTGGTGGTAACCCTGGCAACTCTTCTGGAAATACATCTGAAAACTGAGAAACAACTGGAATGTCTTTTAGTTCTTTTCCTTTAGTGTTATTGATTATAGAAATCAAATACACTATAGATCATTTTCTTATACAATTTGCAGTTTTCATCACAGAGATGAATTTTTTGGATCTAGACGGCTTATCTCCTTTAATTGTGATCTTTGCACCCCTTGGTGAATTTACTTGAATTGACTTTTGATCACATAAAATACTGGCTTTATTGGCTATTAACCAATCCATTCCTAATACAATGTCAAATCCTACCAGATTCATTGGGTAAAGGTTTGCAATAAATTTTTGATTTATAATTTCTATTCTTGCCCCCTGCAAGATTTCAGAAATCCTAACGGTTTCTCCATTTGCTGTCTCTACTAGACATTCTTGTGGGAGTTTAGTTAATGATTGATTAAGAAGTTTGCAAAACGAAGTATTAATAAAACTTTGGTTTGCACCAGAGTCAAGTAATACTTTAGCAAAAATATCATTAACTAAAAACGTACCGGCTATCACGTCCGGAATCATCTTGGCTTCATCTGCAGTCAGAACAAATGCTCTAGCATTTTTAGTGTTCTTGTTGTTTTCAGCTGGAGCCAATTTCGGATAATTTGGCTTGATATGGCCTTTTTCTCCACAATTGAAGCACATTCCATTAGTAGGTTTCCTTCTGCAGTTTTCTTCCTTGTGCCCTGGTACTTTGCAGATATTGCAGTAAGTGGAGCATTTTCCTGAATGCTTCTTTTTGCAGGTCTTGCAGTATGGTGTAGAGGTAGAACCTATATTCCTACGGTTTGAATTCCCAGAACGGAATTCTTGGGTAAGCCTTTGAGCTAGGTTTCTCCTCTGGTCTTCTTCTCTAGTATGGATTAATTTATCTGTCAAGGTATTTGCTAGTTCTACCGCTTCTTCTATGGTTTGAGGTCTAGCTGCCTTGACTACATGCCTAATCTCCCCGATTAGTCCCCAGATGTAACGGGAGATTAATACTGGCTCAGGTGATGCAAGGGTTGGTACTATTCTAGCATATTCAAAGAATGTGGTAGTATAACCCTTACTATCTACCCCGGTCATCCTAAGGTTCAGAAACTTATTCGCTATCTGTTCCTTTTCATTGGGAGGGCAGAATTTCCTTTCTACCATATTTTTAAATTCCTCCCATTCCATGTTGTATACCTTATCACTTCCCTTTGAATGGATGATAGTGTTCCACCATTCTAAGGCTGAGTTCTTAAACAGATTTGAGGCAAACATTATCTTTTCTTCTTCAGCACACTTGCTTATTTTTAAAACAACCTCAGTCTTTTCTATCCAGCGTAGAGTTGCAATGGGTCCTTCATTGCCCAAGAATTCTATTGGTTTACAAGACCAGAATTCTTTGTAAGAACAACCATGAGGTATGGTTCTTCTTCTTTTGGGAATGGGCGCTTGAAGTATGGGTCCATTGTTCACGCTGTGTTCAGGTTCGGTTGGTCGCTTACTGCTATGCTTACTTTTATTATCGGCTTCCTTAACAGTTTGAATAATAAATGGCATTGCATCTATGATTCCTTGTGCCACTATGTGTTGGATAGCACTATTATCCACTTGGTTTCCATTGTTATTGTTGTTTGGATTCTCATTATTCGGGTTATTGTCATTCTGGATATTATCGTTCTGGTTTTCCTGGTTCACTTCGTTGTCCATCTGAATTTTAAACATTTACCACATATTAATATCACAAAATAATATTTAATACAACCAATCACACAACACACAGGTTGATCAAAAACGTCGAGCATTGCGACTTTTACTCTTTCTTATAATATAATATGCATCTAGTACAAACCAACGCTGGAAATAAAAATTACAGTACCAACTGGAATAAAATCACACTAATAGTAGTAGGCATCCATAGTTTTTTTTTTCAAACACACATATTATATATTATTATAGTATATTATTATTATAACCTTTTCCACCATAACTTTTACGGATATGGATTCATCCAGAAATCCATATTGCGCTCGTCGTACTTCCAGACGAGTCGCTCTCCCACCTGTCTCATCCTTTCACTATTCTCTAAAATTTCCTCGCCAAATGTCCTAAGCTCTTGTACGTTTTCTGCACTCATTGGGGGTGCAGGTTCTAGGACTGGGTTCGGAATCTGGGGTGCGGGTTCCTGGTATGGGGCCTAGTATGGGTAAGGATTTTCCAGAATCTCCCTAATGAATACATCATTATCGTAATAGGGATCTAGAGGATCTAACCCTGGGTAGGCTCCTAGGTTCGGCATGGGCATGTCTTCGTGGATTAGGCAACGTTGCACATAGTCCCTATTGTCGTCCCACCATGGGTCGTAATTTGGGTCTAAGGGATTTGGTGCGGGTACCCTAGGTATTTCTTCCGGATTGAAATCATGCATTTCTACTTGATTTTCAGGATTTTCTATCTCCATTGGTTGGTCAGGAATTGGTGGTTGTGGTTGTGGTGCTAACATTTGCTCCAGGTTAGGGTCAGCTGCAGTGGTTGCTAAGATATGGATGTTAGCTATACCCCTATTAAGCATATCCTGGGCATAAGCATCGGTCTCTCTTTTGGCTGCGGCTAGTGCTCTCTGGTCTTGTAACTTTTTCATACGCTTTCTACGCTCATGTGCTCCCCTGCTGAACCATCCCCTCTTTTTCTGAGGAAATGGCTCTTCAGATTGAGCCTTAAATACGAATATTCCTTCTTCCGTATCAGCAGAGTACCCCGAGAGGGCAGGCTGAGAAGAGGCACCTTCGCTTCTAGGCAAACCAGACAATTAACGCTACGCGTCAGATGGTCCTTGGTCGCTCATACTGTAAACTAACAAATAGTCAAATAACACATGACAAGAAAATACAATTATGCACGTATTTCCGTAATTTATTTCCTAACACTTTGAATTTTGGTGTCAGCAGAACACTTCTGTGGCTGAATCAGTGGCTTAGCTCTGATACCACCTTCTGTCGCAACCCCCTTCCCCTAACAGTCCCGGGAACGGGCGGCCGTGGCCAGTTTCGTGGTATCTTGTTTATGTCTAATTTGGCAGCGGAATTTACATCAGGACCGTAGTTAGGAAATATTTTATCAGAGTAAAATACCACATTTTCATAATATTAAACACATGGGATAAAACCCAAGTTTTCAGTACACACATTTTCATAGGAATGAATCCTATTTTTATTTAGTAAAAACATCTATTTCTGTTAGGTAACTTTATTGCCACTTTTCCAAGCCTTCAGGGTTGTCCAGCTGGCTTCTATTTGGCTTTCACATTTTGTTACCTGAAACGCGTTTAAAAACATTTTGTCAGTGGGAAATACTGGTGAGTGAATCCCAGTTCAATCAAGTTTTAAATAAAACCATTGTACAGTATTGAGGGCGATCTCGCAATTACATTTGTTTCCAAGTCATATCAATTACCACCCACGGTACTGTCGTTCCGACTTATGGTCATGTTACTCCTCGCAAGGCAGTAACAAATTTTGTATACAAAACCCCAAATTTACCAACTGTAATTTTATCCTTACAAATACTCAATAACTGTTTAATATATAATTAATTAAGTGAGGTTTTGTAAAAACAATTTGCAAAAAGGAGATTACTCACATTGTTGTCTTAGGTTTTCAGTAAGGACTTCCTGGGAATAATCTATAATTTACACAAATGCACACGTGTTAGTATAATAACCCATTTTAACATTAGTAATACCCTCCCCGAGACGGCATTCCAACGACTACGTCGGGCAGAACCACGACAGCCGTTACGGAACCCTAGATCAATCGGGCAGAGTATCTAATACATATCCAGAGATTATGATACTTACAACGGAGCAGAACTTCGCTATTTAGGGGGTATTATGTCGAGTATAGTGTATACTACGTAGAAATTGAGAGAGAATTGAAAAGTTTGAGCGAATTCGATTGAAAGCCCGAGCTCCAGCTTTATAGGGGCTGAGCTTGGGTGTCTCGCGGCCCGCGTAAAACAAAACAAGGGCCTACGCGGCCCGTGTCAAAGGGAGTCAACGGCATAGCTTGTCCGGGTCATTGCATAGGGTAGCCGTGTGTTGGGCCACATGGCGTTCTAGGGTCATGCCAGCCATTACCTTGTCGCGGCCCGCGTAAGGGTTGAGGGGTGGCTTATGCGGCCCGCCTCAAACCCAAAATTCCATTTTTTATTAATTTTAATAATAATTAAGGTATTCAGGGCCCGTTTTCACGTATGGGGGGTATTTTGAGACATATTAGAATATATTAAATATTTTTAGGGTGTCAGAAAATATTACGAGGTTGTCGGTTTAGGGTCGTTATATCTATCTTCTGGAAATAAATCATAACATAAGCCCCACAACATGAGTTTAGTTGGGGACCAAGTATGGTACAAGATTCCATAAAATGAACAATGAACAATGTAAGTTTGTAAAATTTTTATAAAAATAGAATTTAAATCTGACTTTGGACCTCAAGTTTGGTGATGTACCACCTTGTTACACCTTGGTAACATCTCTAGAAGTTTTCCAACTCACTAATTTGAACACAAGTGTAATCTGCAAAGAACTTGAAGAATTTGAGATAATTTGATGCTTTGGAAGTGTTTAGAGTGTTTAGAAAGTGTTTAGGAGTGTATAGAGACTTCTATTTCTAAATGGGTTGATTAGGGTTAGTGTTAAATGAGTTAGGAGTTGATTGGAGGAGAAAAGAAGTGGAAATTCGGACCAACCCGTAGGCTAGAAACAACCAGCTGCAAATCGAGCACTGTCACGCCACGGGACGGGAACATGTGTGACTGTCGCGTGGTGCGAGGGAGTGGGTTTTCAAAAATTGTTTATTTTGTTCACTTTTGGCCCCTGTACTTGATTTTTAGGTTATTTCATGCCATAAACTTGTTTTTAACTGGTTTTTAGGTATGGGAAGTGTATGCAGTATGTAAGTATGGAATAAGTATGATGCATGTATGGTTGATGTTTTGATAGTATTACAAGTCTCGGTTTCATGCATAAACATGTATTTGTTGATTGATTGAATAACAATTAAGTATGAATGTAACGTCTATATAAAAGCATGAATTTCCATTATGATCGATGCCTCGGATTACAAATGTGGAAATGAAATACGAATTACAAGTTTCCAAAATTAGAAAGTACAAAAGTACGGAATGTTACAACAGACGCATAAGCCTCTTGATGAGTCATAGAAGAACGGACACCTCCATTCACTCGGTTTGGCTCAGAGAAGGATAACAAGGCTGAACGATGAATGAAGGAGGATCAGCTCGATAAGACTTCTACAATGTCAGAACGTCAATCACAAGAAATATAACTAATCACGCCAGCTCTGAGAATCAATCATATATACCTCAGAATTATATGCTCATACAGATAAGGATTAGTATAAATAGCACCATAAATTATGGTGGTTGGCAATCTATCCATATTCATTACTTTAACAATTCATACATTAAAACATGAAAGACTTACTCTCACGCCAGAGTTAGGTCACGGGAACCTCCCCCTCCCTGTGATGAGACCAACGGTGCGTTCAATGTGCAGGTCTTGTTCGAAACAAAGCCAAGTTTCCCAGCTAATCCCCTAGGAGGAATGTCTACAAGAAGCATGTCCGGTTCTTGGATCCAAATCCTCAACATTTTGGTGCCCACCGTGGGGTCATGGTGTCTTGAAATATAATATAGATGATCCGACCCGAACCGCTACCTTCGGGACAACTCCACAACCTGCTTCGCTACTAGTCGAGTTAACCCCTGAGTTAGTAAGAACCAATTTTCTATACCTACGAGAATGGATGAATGAGTACGTCCTGGCAGAATGAGCTAAGGGGCTTCGGTTGCAACTGTATTATGATAAAGAACCATGGGTGGTCTCGCCAATTTCCAGCGCATCCCTCATGGATCAGACTTCATCATACACCCTACCGGAACACTCATCATATTTTACCCCTTGTTGGTGCATATTCTATGACAACAACTTGATAGTTAGGTCTTTGGATATCTTGTAAATGTTAACCAATGTTTGAAGATTTAGCAGAAGTCAAAGTTCTGAAAAAGATTGGCTTCCGGGCTACATGGACTTGTGAGGTTCCGAGGAAAAGTGTTATGAAAAAAACACGGGTTATGGAGTTCCGGACTATATGATCTTGAAGGTTCAGGAGTACAGTGCTTGTTATTTAAGTTCCGGAAAAGACAAAGTTGGAAGTTTTGAGAAAGACTGTTCTAAGTTATACAGAAGTTCTGAGAAATAATGCTTTGGGGGTTTCCGGGTTTCATCTCTTCTAGGTTTTGTGTTTTCTGAGTTATATGTGTGAGTCTGAGTTTTGATGTTAAATGTATTTAGGCTTGGCTCGGTATGCATTCATGTGTATTATATAAACACAGTTATGCATTAGGGTAGAGGTTAGACATTACAGAGAGTTTGAGAGTGATTACACAGAGAGAGGCTGTGAGATTGAGAGTTTGTGTGTCTTGAGTTGATTACAAAATATTTTTTGATAGTCAATAGAAGACAGGTTTAAAGCGATTGTGTGTTTGCCATCTCTAATACATGTTTTTTGTGTTTGTCTGATCTACCAAGAGGATTCCGCACTCTTAGTAGGTTATCAATCTCGTTATCAATCCGTGTGATAGGGACATGCAATTGGTATTAGAGCAATCGGCTCTATATCGTTTGGTTCGAGATTGATTTTGCAGAAAACCAAGTATTTCCAGATTTGTTGGAAGTTTTCAGTCGTCACATAAGTTGGGATTAGAACTAGGGTTTCCTAAATTTGTGGTTCTTTGAGCATTAGTGTGTTAATCATATTTTTGCTGAATTATCAAAACATGAATTTTAGGAGTTTAGGGTTTCTCAAAAGTTTTGTATTACTCAAGTTCTGAATTACTTGAGTTCCGAATTACTCAAGTTCCAGATTACCCAAGTTTCGGATTACTCAAGTTCCAAATTACTTGAGTTCTGAATTACTCAAGTTTCGGATTACCCAAGTTCAGAATTACTCAAGTTTCGGATTATCAAAGTTTCGAGTTACTCAGGTTCCGGATTATCAAAGTTCTGAATTATCCAAGTTTTGAAGTACTCATTTGTTCAGGATTACAAGGTGTTCTGGATTATTAATTTGTTCTCATAACTACTAATTTGCTCCAAATTATTCAAGTGTTCAGAACTACTAATCTGTTCAAAATTATTTAAGTGTTCTGAAGTTTTTATTTTTTTCCAAATTATTCAAGTGTTATGGGGAACTCAAGGTTCCGAGTTACTAGAAAGTTAACATTTGCTTGTGGATTGTTGACTATTAAAGATGACTTCAATGACAAATTTAAATGAGTTATTGAAAATGGATCATGAAGTTGGAATGACAAACAAACCACTTGAATTGCTTAAAGTCTCACATTATATGGGATGGAAGGATAAGTTTGAATCATTTGAAGAAAATTAAGATACCGAGATGTGAATGTGTATCAATGATGGGTATGTAAATCCTACTCACGAGTTTCAAGGAAGACAATGAGTGACTATCTATGCTGATATGACAGATCAAGAGAATAAGATGTATCAAGTTGAAAAGAGAGCATTGGCTGCAATCAAAATGGCTCTACCTCATGAAATTAATCATACCTTTCAAAGGCATACTACCTCAAATGAGCTATGGGATGCATCAGAAAAAAAAAGATATAAAGGTAATGATGAAGTCAAGAAGAGTAAGGTTGATTTGCTAAAAAATCAGCTTGTTGTCTTCAAGTGCCTGAAGAACGAGACTCGAGAGGAGATTATAACCAAATTTTATCATCTATTTACTGACATATAGAAATATAGAATAGATGGATACACAGATGGTGAAATTATTGACAAGCTTTTAGATGCACTTCCAGAAAAATGGGACATTTACACTCTTATGATCAAAGGTGATCAAGGGTATGAAACGATGGAGCTAGAGGGGCTGTAGGAAAGTTGAGATCTTATGAACTCAACATGAAGAAGAAGGAGACAGGGTATGATCAGGTCCAAGATCCAGGGATGTATTATGTCGTCTTCATCTTTTACTAATGCCTTAAGTGACAGTGCTACAACAATTTTGTCTGATGAGAATGCAACTAATAAGATTGTGACTGATGCTGATGGTGAAGTATGTTTTGTTGTTTCTTCAGGAGGATCAATTGTTGGGAAGAGACAACAAGGTGTGGAATGGAAAATAACAGAATACCTAAATCCATGCCTATGAGTGTGAAATCGGCAGAAGGTCATTTATCTTTGCTTGCCTCGCTTGTTGCATCCTATCAAAACTACATTCAGGGATAGATTACTAATCCAGCAGCACTGGATGAAGATGATGAACAAATTGACCCTAATGATCTAGATGAAATGGATATTCAATGGCAGATGGCCATGATCTCGATAAGAGCTAGGAGATTTATGAATAGAAAATGTCGTAAGTTTATTGGGAAGAAGGTTGGATTTGAAAAATCTAAGGTGAGATGCTACAACTGTCAGGGTCTTGGACATTTTGCTAGAGAATGTTAAAGACAAAAGGGAGAATCTCATCAAACTTCCACATTTCGTAACTCACCTACTCAAGGTTCTAGAAATGTAGCTAGCAGTAATGGATCAAATGCGCTGGTTTCTACTACCACTAAGGATGGTTCTTATGATTGGAGTCTTCATCTGGAAGATGCTGGAACCGTCACACAAGCGTTCATGTCAGAGATCTCGGATGTGATAAATGAGGGTCAAGAGGAAAAAGTGGAAGCTCAACAGGAGGTAAAGGTCGAAACTGAAGAAGTTAAGGAAGGGACTGGTCAGACAAAGCCTGCATAAATAACAGAGGATGAGAATGAGAAGAAAACTGCAGAGGATGAGAAGTGATCTGCAGATGAAAAAAGATTGTTGCAGATGTTGCTGCTTTCATGGCGGACTTAAGCAACGCTACAGGAGAGGCAAGTTCTAAACCAATTAGCTCTATTAAGTTGTGGTGAATTAAGAGGTACTGTCGACAGGTTGTCCACTCATAACCAAAGTCTGTTAGATGAATTTAATAACCTAAAAGAATCAATTTTTTTGCTAAAGAGAAAGGAGTCTCAATATTTAAAGAATATAAAATCATGTGAAGCTGAGATTAGTACTTTAACCAGTAACCTAAAACAAAAGCTCCGGGTGATAGATTTAGCACATGAGATGATGAGTGATAAAACAAAAGAACTTTCTAACAAGTGCAAAGAGTTATCTGATGCACAAGTTAAGACTGTTGAACTTGAAAGAAATATGGATCAATTCAAAAACTCATCTTTTGTTATGAAACACATGAGGATGAACTAACATGTCAATTTGAAGAAGAGTAGTGATAGTATGTGTGTGGGATTTAATGAACTTCCACCGCCTACGATTCATGACTATTAATTTTTGCCACATGAGGATGAACTAACAGACTTTGTATCCACTACACAAGCTGTGGTGGATCCGATAACTGTCGAAGTACCTGATAATTCTGCATCAGACTTTGTGTCAACTACACCAGCTGTGGTGGATCCGATAACTGTCGAAGTACCTGATAATTCCGCATCGGAAAGTGACAGTTTGTCTGATTATTAAGTGGTTGATGTTAAGAACGACACAATGAGAGACATTGTTTTGAAAACTAAAAATGCACCACCTAACAACAAAAGGCAAAAATATGTTAAAAATGTGTCTTTTGTAAATGGAGGTAGCATGAACGATGAGACAAAAGTAATTGAAACAGAGTTAAATGACAAAGTACAAGTTAGTTATGCATTAAATGCGATAAACAGGCAGTAGCAGATAGACAAAGCCCAGAGCTTGTCGATTCATAACCAGACAAGGATAATTAAGTAACAGACTCATAAGCCTCTTGATGAGTTGATGTGCACAAAATGCAACATATAAATTACATCAATTGTGGCATAAAACTAACCCTTTTTTAGTACTAATGTTGGAAAAAGTGTGTTTTTGTCTTCCTTTTGTATTTTCAGGATTAAATGAGCTCAAATTAACAAAAGAAGCAAAAAGGCAGCTAAATCTAACATAAATACAAGAAAAGGAACAAACGTGGCATGCCCGACCCCCCGACAGCATCTTCCCAAGCAAAATCAAGAAGACAGAAGACTGAACACACCCCGTGCTCAGTGAACACGGGGGCGTGCCCAAGTGCCAGCATAAAAGACAAAGCTGTAGAAGCTTCTATCACCTACCACGGGGGTGTGCCCAGTGGACACGGGGTCGTGGTCAACTCTAAGATTCGCAGAATCTGAGGAAATCTTGATAGTACAGATATGCTTCTGCACACAGGGGCGTGCCAAGCGAACATGGGGGCGTGGTCAACTAATGCAGACAAACTGCAATTAATGAAGAAAGAGAAGAGGATGGACACGGGGCCGTGCCCGAGCTGCTGTTTAGGCTATAAATAGGGGTGCTAGGCTCATTTGCAAACCATCCCTTGGCACACCACCTCTCTCACACTTCACCCACCACCCACCACCATCACAACACCATCATCCACCACCATCATCCATTGTCCATCATAGAGTGTGTGAGTCGTCTCGGGATCCAAGATTGATCGTAAGAGTTCTTGACAATCAAAGGCCATGTTTGCCTAAGTCTCTTACATCACTTGGTGAAGACAAGTGTCTAGTGTAATACTTTTTATTTTTAATCTTTCCGCACTTTTTACTTGGTTATGTATTAATGTCTTTAATAACTAGTTTCTTATGGTGAAGGTGATTCTTCCTTATCGTTTGTCCGTGGTGTCTTGGCATTATTTTACTGTCTATATAAAATAAAAGATTTTCACCATTCATATCTCCACGGTCTACATGGAGATATGTTGGCTACCTGGTCGGGGGTTAAGGGAACGGTTTGGTAAGAGTCTTGCCTTGTTCAGTGTATAGATCCTGCAAGGACCTGGGTCAAATTTAGTAGGACCTCCTTCAATACCTACCGGTATTGGATGGCGGGGGTCCAAACTCTTTGATCCCCTCATATGTAAGCTACTATTAATACTTTAACCGGGCTACTTAGGACTGTATCCCTGCTGACTCAGACTACTTAGCCGAGGGTAACGTCACCTTCAAAAGAGGGGCCTACCATAATATGCATTAATAACTTAATTAATTATCTTTCAATAATCCGACCCTTTAGGATTGTATCCTTGCTGACTCAAACTACTGGGTTGAGGGTAACGTCACCTTCAAAAGAGGGGCCTACTACAATAACTAAGATAATCTCTTAAAAAGTGCAAAAGTGCGGAAATAATCAAAGGTTACACTATACACGAGTCGGAGCCAAGTAATTCATCTTGTCTATCTGTTTTTATTTTTATTTTATTTTTCAGCATTTTAGTTAGTTTTTATTTTTCTAGTTTAAAACCTTTTTCTAAACTTTTGATTTGATTAGACGTTGAGGATAAACCGGTATTAAAAGCTCTTGTGTCCTTGGACGACCTCGGTATCTTGCCAACACTATACTACGCTCACGATGGGTGCACTTGCCCATATGTGTGTTTGGTGTTAGTAAAATATCGTGTTTTATAAATTTAAAACTTGACTAACGTGTAAAAAAGGGCTTAAAATATACCTAAACTTATATATACACCACACACGCATCAAGTTTTTTGGCGCCGTTGTCGGGGACACAAGGATTTTAAGAAAGTAAGGAATCAACTGCCTAATCGTTTTTCTAATTTTTCTGTTTTTTTTTAGGATTTTCTTAATTTTTTAGTTTCTACAGAGCTCAGCACGGGCCGTGCCTGGTCAGACACGGGCCGTGCCCAGCATTGTCACTGGTAGTTTTTATTTTCCGAGTTACAGAGAGTTGAGCACGGGGCCGTCTCCAGCTCCCCAGTAACAGGGATCCGGAAAACAATCACTGTATTTCCGACCACGGGCCGTGTTCACCTGAGCACGGGGCCGTGGTGAACCTTCTGACCAACGTTCTTCTCTGTTTCTATTGCAGGACTTGGAACCCAGGCGCCACATCTGAACTTTCTACGTAGTGTATGAGCTCCAGTTCTAGTAGAGACATAAAAGAACCTTTTGAAGAACCCGAACGCTTTCTCAGAAAAAGACTTAAAGCTAAAAACCAAGAGAAAGTTTCGGGGGACCCACTTCCAATGGCGGACCAACGTACCCTCATGGATTACCTACGCCCCACCGTAGGTAATCTCGGCACCGCTATCAATGCACCGAATTTCGAAGCCAGCAACTTTGAACTTCGGCCACATTTGATACAAATGCTTCAAAACTCCGCAACCTTCCATGGGCTTGCGGACGAGGATCCTCATCTACATATTACTAATTTCTTAGAAATATGTGATACTTTTCGGATCAATGGAGCATCAAACGACGACATCCGCCTTCGTATGTTTCCATTTTCACTAAAAGACCGAGCTAAGGCTTGGCTTAACACCCTCCCAGTTGGTTCGGTAAACACCTGGGATGAACTAGCCCAAAAGTTTCTATATAAGTATTTCCCTCCTGCTAAAACGGCTAAACTAATGACTGAAATTAATACATATTCACAAGAGGATGGGGAATCCTTATATGAAACTTGGGAAAGGTTAAAGGAGCTACTAAGAAAGTGTCCACATCACGGTCTTTCGGTATGGCAACAAGTATCCACTTTCTACAATGGGTTGTTGCTACACACAAGACAAACACTTGATTCTAGCTCCGGGGGACTTCTAGGTAATCGTCGCCCAAATGAAATATATAATCAAATTGAGGAAATTGCTCAAACCAATTTTCAGTGGCACACTCCCCGAGGCAATAAATCTATTGCCCCGGGCGCCCATAAGGTTGATGAAAGCACTTCTTTACAAGCCCAAATCGAGGCCCTTTCTTCAAAAATCAAAAAGTTAGAAATCGCAAAAACGGTCTCGGTTATGGCTTGTGAGGGGTGTGGTGGGCCACATGAAAATTGGAGTTGTATGAAAGAATTAGATGATCAAACGGAAACGGTAAACTACATTGATAATAGACCTAGGCCGTCGGGTCCTCCAACGGGTACCTACAACCAAGGATGACGTAACCACCCTAACCTTGGTTGGAGAGATCCCGGCAATAGTAGTAACCAACAAACTAACTTTCAACAACCACAAAATTTTTCTCAACAACAAGGTGGACGAGAAAGGCTTGAAGATACTGTATCTCGCCTCATCTCCGACACCGAAAATAAAAACTCGGATCGATTTCAGCAATTGGAATCGAATTTCAAAAATCAACAAGCTAGCATTCAAAACATTGAAAAACAATTAAATCAAATAGCTCAAAATTTCTCCGAGAGACCACAAGGCGCGTTACCAAATAATACCGAAACCAACCCAAAAGCACAAGTACATCTCATCACATTGAGAAACCGAACCGTGGGTCCCGAGGAGGCTCCATTACCGCCAGCTGAAAGAAGCCAAACCAGCCACACCACAACTCCACCCATTCCCCAACCAGAGAAGGCTTCTCCGCCAAACCAAGAGCATACTAAGACTCCTCCGGTTCCATACCCCGGTCGGTTAATTCGTCAAAAGAACGATGAGCAATTCGCAAAGTTTCTAAAATTTACTAAAACAATTGCATGTTAATATTCCATTTATCGAAGTCCTAACCCAAATGCCTAAATATTCAAAATTTATGAGGGACTTCCTCACTCATAAAAGGAAAATTGAATCATTACAATTAGTTAACTTAGGCGAAGAATGCTCCGCCTTACTACTCAACAAACTCCCGCAAAAGAAGATTGATCCTGGAAGCTTCACGATTCCTTGCTCAATTGGGGGATCCCACATTATCAATGCACTAGCCGATCTTGGGGCTAGCATCAACCTCATGCCCGCCTCAATGTTCAAACGACTCGGCCTAGGAAAAACGAGCCCTACAAAGATGAGCATACAACTTGCCGACAGATCCGTCAAATATCCGCAAGGTGTCGTCGAAAATCTATTGGTCAAAGTCGACAATTTCGTCTTCCCAGCCGACTTTGTCATACTAGACATGGAAGAAGACACTGAAGTCCCTCTCATCTTAGGGAGGCCATTTCTAGCCACAGCCAAAGCAGTGGTAGACATGAATGACGGAACACTAACATTGAAGTTTGGGGACGAGGAAGTGAAGTTTGGAGTTAGAAAAAGAGTAGAAGACGAAGACCGAGTCAACTACATGAAGGTCATAGACTCAAGCTTGGATGACACTCTCCGACGGTTTAGCATGGGATGCAAAACATCCCACTTGGGTGACATATGACCAGGCTTTGGGTCTAGCCAAGGACCCTTATAAACATGGCGCACCACGGAGGCATTCCGCGGAACTATCCTTAGTTTAGTTTAGATTAACTTTTATGTTTTCTAGTTTAGTTTTAATTTTCAGGAATAAAACACACTCGGGATGGTGAAGGATAACAAGGGAACTTGAACCAGCACCCCATGCACGAAAACAGGGCCATCTGACAAAATTTTCTTCATTACAGCAAGTTCAGCACAGGCCGTGCCCGCCCAACACGACCACATGCTGCATAATCTGCAGAAAATGCCCAGTTCAGGTAACTGGACACGGGGCATGCTCACTGAACACGCCCCCGTGCCCAGGATTCTGTTTCTCTTTATTCATTTCTGTTACTGGCGATCTGAACACGGGGCCGTGCCCGGACACCACGGGGCCGTGTCCAGACGCCCAGTAACATAAATTTTGCTTTTTCACACCATTTTACACATTCAGTCAACCTAAAAACTTAATTTTGGGACACATTGAGGACAATGTGTAATCTAAGTGTGGGGGGATGCTAAAATCTTGAATCTTGCAAGTCCTAATTACAAGCCTTACACAAAACTCTATTGGAACCGCAAATCACCCCAAATTTTTTTCAAAAATTTTTCATTTTTCTTACTTGTCTAGGTTTAACTTGGGAATTTCAAATTCTATAAAAAGGTTATATTTTTACGAATTTACAACCGATAGCGTCGTGATAAAAAGAACCAACATAAGATAATTATGAAAAGGCATGACAAGTTTAGTTAAAATTTGATTATATATACTTGTTGGGATTGAACCCTATCAGAGGAACAAATAATTAAAGCCAAAACTGGATCAGGACAGTGGATCCAGAATAAGCAGATGTTGTGTTACAGGTCTCTCCCCTTGAAAGTGGTTTTAAGATCTTCTAACCTCCTATCTACTGATCGTTACAACTGCTAACCTACAACCGCTGATCAAGTCAAAGACTAAAGACCTGTTGTTCAATCTACTGCTTTTGGTCAAGCACTGCTGGCAGTTATCAAGTACTGCTGAAGTAACAACAGTGGAAGGACCAGCAGTAGTTTAGTTTAATTATGTAATGTATTGTATAGCAGTTGTTAGCTTAAGCAGTGTTTGTATAGATCAGTTGTTAGAAGTTGTTAGGAGGTTAGATGTCACTTTCATGGTAATGTCAGCATTGATGCCTCAGTGGTTTGTCCGTGCCTATAAATAGAACAATACCATGCACTGTTCTATTTAGCTCTTTACAAAATCTTCCTCGTGCACGAACAAACACTGTGAGCTCAGGCTGAGGGGGAGTTTGTATTCATACATGCATTGTAATCGTTATTGAAATAAATTCAATCTTTCGGTCCTTTGTTGAAAATGTTTGATTAAAGCAATTCTCCCATTTGATTGTGTGCAAAGTTTGTTTCCATCTTAAATATCGCTGCACTACTCATCCATCTTCATCTTATTTCAAACGTAAAACACAATCAAAACCAAACTCAGATCCTAACAATTGGTATCAGAGCCTGGACCGTCAAATTTGATTTAACAATCATTTTGACAAAAATAGTTCAGCTCATAATCGTTGATATCGATAGTTTATTCGTTTTGTTGAAAACAGAGCAAGGTTTAATCACTATCAAAGTTGATTAATCAGTGCCTGTAAAACAACCAGGATGACGTCATAATCACAAGATGATAAGAATAACATTGGCTCTCTTTTCAAACCACCTATGCTTAAACGTAATGAATACAACATCTGGCAGAGAAGGATGGGTCACATCCTTGCTCAACAGAACACTGGATGTTGGAGGTCTGTTGTTTTTGGACCCCATGTTCCTATGGTGCCAAGTGCTGAGGATGCAAAGAAGTTCGTACCTAAACCATCTGAAAACTATACTGAAACTGATTTTCAAAAGTTCGAACTCGATGCCAAAGCATTTAGCATCATAGCATCTGCATTACCCAATGAGATCTATGCTGGACTGTTACATTGTAACAGTGCCAAAGAGCTATGGGATGCACTGAAGGAACAGTTTGGGGGAACAGAAGAAGTTATTGAAAACAATAGGGAAATTCTGAATCAGCAGTATGAAACATTTTGTCACATCAAGGGTGAATCATTGACTCAGCAGTTTGAACGATTCAGTTGTCTCATTAGTGAACTAAGGCTTGTTAAAGTAACATTTCCAAATTCAACTTAAAATAGCAGGTTCCTTAGATCACTACCAGAAAAATGGGATACCATTGCATTTGTCACTAGAAACTCTACTGAGTTCAAAGATCTGACCCTGGCCCAACTTCATGGTAGACTCCTGACCTATGAAAGGGAGTTAAACCAGAAAAAGAAGTTGCATGAGTCTGGCAAAGTTGCTGATGATTATTCATTTGGCAGCACAGCTTTTTTTGGTCAGGAAGAATCAGGTAGCAGTAGTAAGGATCAGGGTTATGATCACTTTATTGATATAACTGCTGGGGGAAATTTCAACAACCCTGATTCTCACTCTCCAAATTATGCTTTTACTGCAAATTGTGAAAACCAGATGTCAGATAACTTGTATTTTGAACTCAATGATTTGCAACACTTTGATCCCACTGACTTAGAAGAGATGGACATTTTGCATCAATTGGCTTTGCTTAGTGTAAGAACAAGCAAATTCTACAAAAGAACAGGGAGAAAATTCCCAGGGTTAGATGGGAATTTAAAAGTGGGGTTGGATAAGTCAAAAATTAAGTGCTATAAGTGCAATAGGCTAGGTCATTTTGCTAGGGAATGCAGGAGTCAAACCACTGGTTCCATAATCACTCACCCCAGCTCAAACCCTAGACCACAACATCAGAGCACTATGCACTATACCCATTATACCCCTGCTGCCCATGTTAACACTGCTTACTATGATGTAACCCCTGTGCCTGTGCATTATGTTCAAACCACTGTTCCACAAATTCAGTATGTTCAAACCCCTGTCCCTCAGGCACAAGTGCAACCTGTTGCACCTCAATCAGCTGCTCCAACAGTAACACAACCAGATCAGCAAAGCTTTTTCACTCAAGGCTTTGTTGACTGGAGCAGTATGCCTGATGAGCTTAGTGATGAAAATTTTGCACTCAATGCCTTTAATGATCCTACTAATGATGAATTTTGTTTGATGGCATTAGAGTCAATACCAGAAGGGGTAGAAACTGAAAGTGAACAGCTAAGTGATGAAACAGTGGATGAAGTGACTGAAGCAGTGGTTACTGCTGTTGCTGGTGAACTACTGCTGGGAGAAAATTCAGAAACCCTGATTGAACCACTGATTGATCCTTGGTCCAAAGAAGACAAGGAAGAAAAAGAAGAGGAGAAAGAGGGTGAGAAAGAAGAAAGAGCTGATGAAGAAAATCATCAATGTGATTGTGCTATGATGGTTGCTACTAAGGTAACACCTCAAGTTCTTGAAAATTATGTTCAGAAAAATGAATTATTGCATTTGCTAACATCAAAGAGGTAAATGAAAACCTTAGGGATAAGGTCTTAACTGATGAAGTCAAATTTGAAAAGTCATTAAAAGAACTTAGAAACAAATTGGCTGAAAAAGACAAAGAAATCAGCAGTCTCAAAGAAGAGCAGAGAATAACCAAAACTCAACTCCAAACTATGGTAGAAAAATACCAAGTTTGCAAAAAGGAGTTGGAGTCCACCCAGATCACTTGTGAAAGATGGGTGGAATCCTGCTAAGGGTATGAGGTAATGCTTGAAAAACATATTAAAAGCAATGTGAAATTTGGTGTTGGTTATAGAAAATATGATGATGAAAACACTGCTTTTGAAAAATCTGTTCAAACCACTGATGTAACCACTGAATTCATTCCCACAAACAAGAATGGCCAAGAAGTGAAAATCACTGATAAACTTGGTAACAAAATCACACTTGAAAGACCAGTGGGATCCTCTACTTTTGAGGAAATTGAGAAATACCAATTTAAACCCTCATGGTCTGACGAGTGTGACATTCTTGAAAATTTTAAACCCATGGATTTCACAACCACTGATGGTGTTAAAGCTCCAAAAGCAAAAGTCATCCCTCTCAAGGACATCCCAACAGAGGTTAAAAACTCTGTTGCAAAGGAGTCTGAAAAGAGAAAGAAGAGAGAAAAGATCAAAAGCCTGTTTTGTGAATTTTGTGAAAAAAGGAATCATCTAACAAAAAACTGTTTCCATTTAAAAGCATATGATTTAAACAAAACAAGTATCATTGTACCTGCTGAAAGCTGCACCATCTGTGGTAAACCAAACCACAAAACTCAAGAATGTGTGTATCTTAAAAACTTTGATGTAAAAAGGAATGAGTACACTGCTAAAACATCCTTGAGTCCATCAACATCATCTGTCAAATTCACCAAGAATCAACCACTATTTGTGCCAGTCCAAACAGCTGTTAAAAAACAACTGAATCAAACATCTGTCCAAAGAGATGTTCAAGTGACTGATGCACCCCCTGCCAACCAATTAAGAAAAGGCAAGGGACAATCATCTTACCAAAGGATTCCACACGTTTATGAGACCTACAAAAGGCCTCCTAAACCAAGAGTGAATAGGAATCCCTTTGGTTATCAGCAGGTGATTTGTCAAAACCCACAACAGTGGTTAGAGAGAAACAGTCCTAAAACTGTCCAAACCCCTGACCTAACCACTGCCCATGCATCTGAACTCATCCCAGACACTGTTGAGACCCCATCCAAAGCCTTATTGGCTTTGGAGACCCTAATGAACTAATCCTTTTACTTCATGTGCAGGGAGCTTCTGCATGCTTAGATAGTCTTTGGTATGTACATAGTGGAGGCTCGAGGCACATGTCAGGATGTAAAGCCCTTCTCAAAAATTTCAAAATTCATGGAGGGGTGATATATCCTTTGGTAATAATAGTAAAGGGAAAGTTCTGGGGTCTGGTACAGTACAAACTGGAAATGTAAAATTTGAAAATGTCAATCTGATAGACAATCTAAAATTCAACCTCCTGAGTGTTTCACAAATGAGTGACAAGGGGTATGGGTCATTCTTCACAAAGGAGTGTTGTAGGATTGTTGGACCAGAAATGGTTGAAAAGATTGAAGCAATAATAAAAAACTGGAAAAACAAAACTTGTTGCTCAAAGAAGTGGCAATGTTTATGTTGTTGATATGTCAAAAGAGTGTCCCAGAACTGATGCCTGACTGTTCTCAGCTGCCTCTAACAAAGAGACAGAACTTTGGCACAGAAGATTGGGGCACACAAATCTCAAGACAATCACTGAAATTTCAAAAAATGGTTTGGTAAGAGGCTTACCACAAAAATTGTTTTCATGTTCTGAGCATTGTGTTTCCTGTTTAAAAGGTAAACAGCATAAAAGCTCCTTTAAGTCCATTGAAGAGTCCAAAACAACCCAGTGTTTGCAAATGTTGCACATGGATTTGTTTGGCCCAGTTCAAGTCATGAGTCTCAAAAAGAAGAAATATTGTTTGGTTATTATTGATGACTTTTCTAGGTTTACATGGGCTTTCTTTTTACACTCAAAAGATGAGACTGCAGGCATTTTGCAAGACTTTGTGACACAGGTTGAAAAGCAATTTGACCTTCCAGTAAAAGTCTTCAGGAGTAACAATGGCACAGAATTCAAAAATAAGGAGTTGGATGCCTTCTGTGTGAAGAAAGGGATTGTAAGGCAGTACAGCATCCCTAGAACACTAGAGCAAAATGGGGTAGTTGAAAGAAAGAACAGGACACTGATTGAAGCAGCTAGGACCATACTTGCTGACTTAGGTTTGCCTTTAACTTTCTGGGCAGAGGCAGTAAACACTGCTTGCTATGTCCAAAACAGAGTTTTAATAAACCACAGGCACAAAAAGACTGCTTATGAAATTCTGTATAAAATCAAACCACTGATCTCATACTTTAAAGTATTTGGTTGCCCATGCTTTATTTTGAATTTAAAAGATTCCATCTCAAAATTTGCAGCCAAAGTAGACAGTGGTTATCTTTTGGGATACTCTACCACTGCTAAGGCCTACAAAGTGTTTAATACACGGACTAAAACAGTGGAAGAGACTTTGAATGTGAAGTTCAATGAACTTTCATCAATGAAAATCCCAGCAAATCCTGTTGATTTATTTGATCTTGATAAATTCACATTTGAAAGTGTTGCTGTCAAGACTAACAGTGCAGGTCCATCAGAGGATTCATCACCAGACTATGGGTATGAGATCATCATTCCTCAACAAAAGTCTGTTTCAATGGGAAAAGTAGCATTTGTACAAAACAACTGTCAAAGCTCAACCACTGCTACCTCAACAGTTGTTGACCAAAGTAGCCCATCTACCACTGCTTCCACATCATCAAACACTGCTGACAAAAGTCCCCAAACAGTGGATAAAAGTCAGCATGTGTCCACACCATTACCTCCTATTCCACCACCTTTTGAAGCCACTGCTGGATCATCAAAGTCACCAGCAGTGGTTAGCTCAGATGATACACATCTGCAACCTTCACCAACAAATGCCATCATGCCATACCAAGGAGATTTAATCTTCTTGAGATCTCATCCACCTGACCAAATCATTGGCAACGTCAATGAAGGGGTGCTCACAAGAAGCCAAACCCAAAACATTTGTCTTTTTGCTGGTTTTCTATCACTCCATCAGCCAGTCAAGTACCAAGAGGCACTGAAAGACAACAGCTGGGTAGAAGCCATGCAAGAAGAGCTCCAACAGTTTAAAAGACAACAAGTATGGGAGCTTGTACCACTGCCAAAAGATGTAAGCCCCATCAGCACAAAGTGGGTCTTCAAAAATAAAACTGATGAAAGGGGCATTGTTGTCAAGAATAAAGCCAGGCTTGTGGTTCAAGGTTACAGACAGGAAGAGGGGATAGACTATGATGAAACTTTTGCCCCTGTAGCAAGATTGGAAGCTATAAGACTGTTCCTGGCCTTTGCTGTCAACCACAAAATGAAGGTGTTCCAAATGGATATAAAAAGTGCTTTCCTCTATGGTACAATTCAAGAAGAGGTGTATGTTTGTCAACCTCCAGGTTTTGAGGATCCATTTTATCCAGATCATGTCTACAGGCTAAACAAAGCCTTGTATGGCTTGAAACAAGCACCTGGGGCCTGGTATGAAACTATTTCCACATTTCTACTCTCAAATGGTTTCAAAGAGGTACCATTGATAAAACACTGTTTCTAAAATGGAGAGGAAAGGATTTAAATGATTGTCCAAATTTATGTGGATGACATTATTTTTGGAAGCACATGTAATAAAATGTGTGAAGAGTTTAGGCAACTCATGACAGCTGAGTTTGAATTGAGTGCAATGGATGAACTGCAATGCTTTCTTGGTCTCCAAGTTCAGCAAATGCAAAATGGAACCTTCATTCATCAAAGCAAATATGCTAAAGAACTTTTAAATAAATTTGATATGAATGATTGTAAACCATGCAGCACACCCATGGCAACCAATAAGCTAGTCATGTCTGATGAAAAGGATGAGCTGATTGACCAAACACTTTATAGAAGCATGATTGGGTCTTTACTGTACCTAACTGCATCTAGACTAGACATCATGTTTGCAACATGTGTCTGTGCAAGAAGTCAATCAGCTCCCAGAAAATCTAATCTCATTGCTGTAAAAAGGATTTTCAGATACATAAAAGGTGCTCCCACACTTGGTATCTGGTATCCAGCTAATGGGAATATCAAGCTTTCAGGATTTTCAGACAGGGACTTTGCTGGATGTAACACCACAAGGAAGTCCACTTCAGGAGGGTGCTAGTTTCTAGGTGATTGTTTGGTTTCATGGCAAAGCAAAAAGCAAGCAGCTGTTTCAACATCCACTGCTGAAGCTGAATACATTGCTGCTGCAAGCTGTACAGCCCAACTCCTGTGGCTTCAAAATCAGTTGCTGGATTTTGGTATCACTGCCTTAAAGACACCATTCATGTTGGATAGCCAGTCAGCAGAAAATATCATCAAAAATCCAGTTTCCCATTCAACCACCAAGCACATCGACATCAGACATCACTTTGTGAGGGATTGCTATGAAAAAGGTTTGATTTCTCTGCATCATGTTCCAACTAAAGACCAGCTGGCAGATGTGCTCACAAAAGCTTTAGATACATCTACCTTTGAAAGCTTGGTCTCTAGGATTGGCTTGCTAAACATGGAATAACAAGCAAAATCTTGTTTTTCTATGAATAAAAGCATTAAAATGTTTTCAGAAAATCAAAAATCCATCCTTAAAAATAGCTAAAAATGAATTTTTCATTAAATCCTTAAAAGTCTGCCATAACCACCGATTGGTGCAAACATCTGTTTGTTATTTGCTATCCACTGTTGAAAGTCAACCTCTGTTCACTCATTTCTCCTGGTAAATCACTGTTGACAAACTTTCGTGCTGTAAAACCACTGACACAAGTTATCCACTGATAGTAAAAGTCACCCACTATTTTCATTTCCTTTGTGAACCACTGGTATTGCTTCATCAGTGGTTTCTCAAACAACTGTCCTCCATTATATCATCCTTTCATCAGAGGTTGACACGTGGTCAGTATTTATCCGTCAGATCTTTGCAACCGCTGCCACGTCAGCATTCACTTTTTCATCATATAAAACCCTGCCCTAAACCCCCAAACATGGTTTTCACTATCGAATCGAATTCAAAATTCTTTTCTCAAAACAGTTTTCCACAAAATTCTCCCACAATCTTCTTCATCCTCACTTCATTTCCTCATTCTCTGTTTCAATCATGGTGAAAAAGGCAAGCAAATCCAAAACAAATGAGCCTACCGAGATTGAAATTCCATACAAATGGTCTCACAATTACTTGGGTATTCTTGAAAAACCCAGTGACACAAAGACCTTCGATTCCATCATAGACACATTATCCTCCACAAAGTACAAAACTTTGCTCACCTACAATGCAACCGTCTATCTTGATACTCAACGAGAATTTTGGAAAAATGCTACTCTTGAGAAGATGGACAAAAAGGTTGTTGCCATCAATTCCACAATAAAAGGTGTAAAAATCTCAATCACACCTCAAGCCATATCTGAACTATTTGAGCTCAATGATCTGGAAGGTAAAAATTCTTTTCCGAAAACAGAGTACCAAGGAGATTTCATTAAAAGAGGGTATGGAGAAGGAATGAAAATAGATACTTTACAAAAGGGCAGTTTTCCATCTGCTTTAAGGTTTTTATTTCATACCCTCCTTATGTGTGTTTCTAACAAAACCACTGCTTTCAATGAAATCCCGTTGAAGATACAATACATGGGTTATGCTATACTTAAAAGTGAAAATTTTAATTATTCCCAGGTAATCTTCAAAAATTTGGTCAAAAATGTTGAGAAAAAGGCTTTTCTATTATTTCCAAGATTTTTTAGTTACTATTTTAATAAAAAAAAATTCAGAAAATAATGCCCATGTACTTGTACAGGGTCCTCCTTTTAAAATAAACAGTTTAACACCTGAAACATTCACAAGAATGTTAAAATCTACAAAAACACAAGCAGAGGTGCCTGAGCAGAATTTAGCAGCTACCACTGCTCCTCAGGTATCTGCTGCTAAGCCCACTGCTCCAGGTGATCAAGGCAGCATAACCACTGTTTTGAAACCCACACCTGCCCTTACCAAAAAGACCAAAAAGAAATCATCCAGAAAACCCCTCAAACCCATCAAAAAGGCAACTCTGGAAGATGAGATCCCAGAGCAACTGCCAGCGACAACACAAAAGTCACCTATAACCACTGCTGCTACTTCCTCACAGCAGTTGGTAGAAAGATCTCCACCTTTGCCTAAAACTCCTCCTGCATCCTCACAAAAGGATCAGGTTGTAAGCACAAAGACCCCACATTATGAAGCTTTGGGTCCAATTGGATCCATCTTCCTCAGTCCTGATCCCAAGGACATGTCTCTTTCTACACCAATACCTTCACCCCTCATATTACCACAATCCATGCTACCTTTGTTGCATGCAGTTGATATAGCTCAGACACAAACCAGTTCCTCTCAACCACATGTAAATGAGAGTATACTCCCACAAGTGACTGGGTATGTTGCATATACTTCTGCTATCCCAGCAACAATTGAGGAGGTTACACTGCAGGGGTTACAAGTAACTCCAGTCAGTAGTTCAAGTGGAGCGGCAACTACTAGTGTTGGACCCACTGGTCTACATTAGGTCAGTTGTTCTATCAATAAGACTCCCTTGAAGGCAATTTCTTCAGAGACAACTAGGGCAACCACTGGTGAGTTTCCTTTAACCACTGGTGAGCTGTTCAAAGTGTCCACAAATGAGGAAATAAGTCCCCAGTACCAAGAACAAGGGGCATCAATGGATGATTTTTGGGCTTCATGTCCTAAGTCACACATTGATACAACCACTGCTGGTGGGAAATCAGATGATCCCATTCATTTGGGTGATGGTTTAAAATTTAAAGAATTGACGAAGAGAGTGGACAGCATTGAATCATCTGTTGCAGACATCAAAACAATGCTGCAGCAGGTGTTAAATTTGCCAAAGTCTACATCCACTGCTGCACCACCTCCAACAACTGCTTCATTATCCAATGAGTTGTGGAGTCTATTTCAACCTATGCTTCATCATCAAAGAGAACTAGCTGATCAGCAACATGAATTACAGGTTCAAAAGATCAGAAATCTCACTGAAGCAAGGTTTAAAGATGCTCAAGCTGCCATCAAGGCACTAAAGGCC
Organism: Helianthus tuberosus; assembly: GCA_030545235.1. NCBI lineage: Eukaryota > Viridiplantae > Streptophyta > Magnoliopsida > Asterales > Asteraceae > Helianthus > Helianthus tuberosus. The sequence goes on from CM060448.1 coordinate 187,277,068, forward strand.
CATTTATTCAACACCACTGGCACTGTTCCTCCCTCAGTTATTTTTGTGGATAAACCACCACTAGATAATGCCAAAAAGGGGGAGAAAATAAAGCATTGGAATAAGAAGGGAATTGAAGATGGTATTTATATTGAACCAGAAAAGGAAAACATGACTAAAAACATTCCCTTGCCAGATGGTAGTAAAAAGCTTGATGTTACTGAAAATGCACTAGCTGAAGCAAAAGCAAGTGTAAAAAGGGATAGAGAGGCTAAGGATAAAGCAAGGTGGGAACAGGAGAAGAGAGCTTTCATGAAGCTAAATGCACAAGGTCCTTCTGAACCTATGGATGATAAAAATCCCAAGGAAGAAAAGAAGAAGCCCACTAGACAAGTGAGGCAACCTAAAAAGCATGCTCCCAAACCACCTACTAAACGCTCCAAACCTCAAACTACCACTTCAATGCACACCACTTCAACACACATCACAACCACTGCCTTACCACCACTACCAAAAATCACTCCACCAATAAAACCACCAAAAACAAACTCACCACCATCACCTCCTGCCAAAAAGCAGAAGACACCAGATGTCACAACATCTGTTGTAATGGCAACAATGGTTGAAACACCAGTTGTTTCAACAACTGTAAGTCAGCCACCATCCACCACTCAAAATACCACCACTGATCTATCCAAGACATCATCAGCCTCTCCTTCAATAAAAAGGAGAAGGATTTTCATACCTGATGATGATTCTCCATCACCACCAACATCTTCACAATCACTTGCACTTATTCCAAGCCCTGTTCCTCTCTCATCAGCTCCAGTACAACAACCAATCCCTGTCATTACTCCTGCAGGTGTCCAATTTCCTCTAGAACTTGAAGCAGTTAGAGAATAGATCAAATCCTTCTACTATGAGGATGACCCTGCTAAAAGGAAGTTGCCATCAGTTGAAGGATATCCAAGGCCAAACAACATTGAAGAATATTTGAAAGTTAAGGCTAAACAGGCAGAGTATATTTCCAAAAGAAACTCTCAAGGAAAATCTGACAAAGAAATTCAAAGGCATTACCAGTTTCTATTTACTCAAGTCAGATCCTTAGAGCAATTTACAAAAAATGTTTGTCAACAAATCTCAAAAAGAGCAGATGAAAGTTTGAGAAAAGACTACATTGAAAGCATCATGGCAACCAAGAAGTACAAGGGAGAAAAGCATATGTACAAGGAGTGGACCATTCCTGAGCTTGAACAAGAAGCAGCCAGGATTCAAGAAATGATAAAGAATAAGGTCAAACACACTCCTCCAAATTGGTCAAAGTACAAAAAGAATGCGCCTGATAAGGAATTAGAGCTGAAGAGAATGAAAGAGGAATTAGTTGCTGCTGACTATGGGTCCAAAAATCAAGTGGCAAGATGGAAAGAAGACATAGTCAGGTCCACCTACAAAAGGTTAGAGGAATTAAGGAAGAAAGATCCTAAAGTTCCACAAAACCTGATTACCATGAAGCAGTGGTATCAAAAAGACCACCAAAACTGCAAATCAGGAGATCCACTGCTCCAGCTGGTGCAGCCATCTTTAAAAGAAGGCAACAAAAACAGTTGGATACTGAAACAGTGGAAGAATTAATGGCAGGAGATGAGCTTGTAAAGGAAGGTATTAAAGAGATGATAGCTGAAACTCTTGGCCTGAATCAACCTGCAAGTACTGCTCAAACAGTCATCACAAGGCCTGCATCACCAAAAACCTCATCCAATAAAAATCTCCCAAGAAACCCACCAGGATCTAAAGTACTAAAGTGGAAAACTGACAAACAGACCCACGTACTGACTGTGTTCAGGTCTAGTGGAGAAGTGAAGAAAATAACAAGGGAACAAGCACTTGGCCTAAGTCTTGAAGATATGCAGGTTCTCCTTGATCTTCCACTTTGTAGGGATGAAGATAACACAGATGCCCTAGACTTTGAGTTACAACTTAAAGGTCAGATAAGGGAACTGTTGATGAGGCAACAAAGATCTACCAATAATGAAGAGTTTTGGCATTATATGTTCCAGGGGGAGATTGTTGGGATTGAACCCTATCAGAGGAACAGATAATTAAAGCCAAAACTGGATCAGGACAGTGGATCCAGAATAAGCAGATGTTGTGTTACAAGTCTCTCCCTTTGAAAGTGGTTTTAACATCTGCTGACCTACAACCGCTGATCAAGTCAAAGACTAAAGACCTGTTGTTCAATCTACTGCTTTTGGTCAAGCACTGCTGGTAGTTATCAAGTACTACTGAAGTCACAACAGTGGAAGGACCAGCAGTAGTTTAGTTTAATTATGTAATGTATTGTATAGCAGTTGTTAGCTTAGGCAGTGTTTGTATAGATCAGTTGTTAGAAGTTGTTAGGAGGTTAGATGTCACTTTCACGGTGACGTCAGCATTGATGCCTCAGTGGTTTGTCCGTGCCTATAAATAGAACAGTACCATGCACTGTTTTATTTAGCTCTTTACAAAATCTTCTTCCTGCACGAACAAACACTGTGAGCTCAAGCTGAGGGGGAGTTTGTATTCATACATGCATTGTAATCGTTATTGAAATAAATTCAATCTTTCGGTTCTTTGTTGAAAATGTTTGATTAAAGCAATTCTCCTGTTTAATTGTGTGCAAAGTTTGTTTGCATCTTAAATGCCGCTGCACTACTCATCCATCTTCATCTTATTTCAAACGTAAAACACAATCAAAACCAAACTCAGATCCTAACAATACTTGATCACATAAAAACCCATTCCCACAAAAGTGAGTTTTGAGCCTTTATTGAGCATACAAATACATATCCTTAAACTAAATGCTCATTTTTCGTTTCTTGTGTGAATAGCCGCTTGGTTCTTACGACTCTAGAACTTGTCACAACGATACATTCCCGGTCCTTACCAACTTAAACCCGAGTAAGTAAATGATGGAGGCATTAGGACTAACCCTTTTTCATTTCTACACCATTATTTTTCTTTTTTTTTTTTTACCACCTACCCAAAATCCCCCTAGTTAACCCTTTGAGCCTAAACCTTTTCATTTCTTAACCCAAAAACAAACACCCTTTCACCCACCAAAACCCTTTTTATTTTTAGCCCTTTGTTTTAGTAACAAGCTCGGTTTTTCGTATGACTTTTCAAAAAAAAAATATGTTGAGGATGAAGCAAAAGAAATAAACAAACAAGTTCATCAAAAATAACTATGTTTGAATAATGGCTTCATCAAAATAAAAATTGCAAAAATAAGTCTTACGAAAACCGACGCTTTTACGCCTTTCGCCCTTTTCTACTAACCATTAACCCAACCACCTACCTTTAACCCTAGCCTAACCCATCACCCAAAAGTCCTCTTGATATTTACAAAGGTATATAGTTAAAAAAGGAGGAGGATTGATTGCTTGGCAAGCCTATGGTAGGAGTAAGTTCCATGCCGCTCTCGAGTGATTCACTAAAATACATCTTCGGTCGAGTGTTGAGTGATCCCCGTGAGGTATGTGAACTTGTATATAAATGGAATTTTAAAAAGGCATGTTATGCCCTAATAAGTAATTTATCTTATGTAATGTTTTAAATAAATCAGGACGAATAGGATTGTAAATAAATACAAATAAAACTTAATAAAGAATCTTGTAAATCCCGACACTCTATGACAAGCCCAAAAACCTTCTCTTCTACCCATTCCATTTGGAAGTGTAAAGCCACATTATAAAGAGTTTTGCTTGAGGACAAGCAAAGATTCAAGTGTGGGGGTATTTGATGTGCACAAAATGCAACATATAAATTACATCAATTGTGGCATAAAACTAACCCTTTTTTATTACTAATGTTGGAAAAAGTGTGTTTTTGTCATCCTTTTGTATTTTCAGGATTAAATGAGCTCAAATTAACAAAAGAAGCAAAACGGCAACTAAATCTAACATAAATACAAGAAAGGAACAAACGTGGCATGCCCGACCCCCCGACAGCATCTTCCCAAGCAAAATCAAGAAGACAGAAGACTAAACACGCCCCGTGCTCAGTGAACACGGGGGCGTGCCCAAGTGCCAGCATAAAAGACAAAGCTGTAGAAGCTTCTATCACCCACCACGGGGGCGTGCCCAGCGGACACGGGGCCGTGGTCAACTCTAAGATTCACAGAATCTGAGGAAATCTTGATAGTACAGATATGCTTCTGCACACGGGGGCGTGCCCAGCGAACACGGGGGCGTGGTCAACTAATGCAGACAAACTGCAATTAATGAAGGAAGAGAAGAGGATGGACACGGGGCCGTTCCCGAGCTGCTGTTTAGGCTATAAATAGGGGTGCTTGGCTCATTTGCAAACCATCCCTTGGCACACCACCTCTCTCTCACTTCACCCACCACCATCACAACACCATCATCCACCACCATCATCCATTGTCCATCATAGAGTGTGTGAGTCGTCTCGGGATCCAAGCTTGATCGTAAGAGTTCTTGACAATCAAAGGCCATGTTTGCCTAAGTCTCTTACATCACTTGGTGAAGACAAGTGTCTAGTGTAATACTTTTTATTTTTAATCTTTTCGCACTTTTTACTTCGTTATGTATTAATGACTTTAATAACTAGTTTCTTATGTTGAAGGTGATTATTCCTTATCGTTTGTCCGTGGTGTCTTGGCATTATTTTACTGTCTATATAAAATAAAATATTTTCACCATTCATATCTCCACGGTCTATATGGAGATATGTTGGCTACCTGGTCGGGGGTTAAGGGAACGGTTTGGTAAGAGTCTTGCCTTGTTCAGTGTATAGATCCTGCAAGGACCTGGGTCAAATTTAGTAGGACCTCCTTCAATACCCACCGGTATTAGATGGCGGGGGTCCAAACTCTTTGATCCCCTCATATGTAAGCTACTATTAATACTTTAACCCGGCTACTTAGGATTGTATCCCTGCTGACTCAGACTACTTAGCCGAGGGTAACGTCACCTTCGAAAGAGGGGCCTACCATAATATGCATTAATAACTTAATTAATTATCTTTCAATAATCCAACCCTTTAGGATTGTATCCTTGCTGACTCAAACTACTGGGTTGAGGGTAACGTCACCTTCAAAAGAGGGGCCTACTACAATAACTAAGATAATCTCTTAAAAAGTGCAAAAGTGCGGAAATAATCAAAGGTTACACTATACACGAGTCGGAGCCAAGTGATTCATCTTGTCTATCTGATTTTCTTTTTATTTTATTTTTCAGCATTTTAGTTAGTTTTTATTTTTCTAGTTTAAAACCTTTTTCTAAACTTTTGATTTGTTAGACGTTGAGGATAAACCGGTATTAAAAGCTCTTGTGTCCTTGGACGACCTCGGTATCTTGCCAACACTATACTACGCTCACGATGGGTGCACTTGCCCATATGTGTGTTTGGTGTTAGTAAAATATTGTGTTTTATAAATTTAAAACTTGACTAACGTGTAAAAAAGGGCTTAAAATATACCTAAACATATATACACACCACACACGCATCATGAGTCATAGAAGAACGGATATATACCACCATCCACTCGAGCTAGATCAGAGAAGGATAACAAGGCCAAACGATGAATGAAGGAGGATCGACTCGATATGACTTCTGCAATGTCAGAACATCAATCACAAGAATTACAGCTAATCACACCGGCTTTAAGAATCAGTCCTATATACCTCAGAATTAAATGCTCCTGCAGGTAAGGATTAATATAAGTAACATCATAAATTATGGTGGTTGTCAATCGAACCACATTCATTACTTTAACAAACATACATTAAAACATGAAAGACTTACTCTCCGCCGGAGTCGAGTCACATGTACTTCCCCCTCCCTGTGACGAGACTAATGGTGCATTCAGTGTGCAGGTCTTGTATGAAACAAAGCCAAGTTTCCCATCTAATCCCCCAGGAGGAGTGTCTACAAGAAGCCTGTTCGGTTCCCGGATCCAGAACCTCAACACTGACCCGACCTATACCTGAAACCGAATTTTTCTATACCCGCAAATAGGGTATTTTAATACTCGGGTATACAAAACCTGAACCCAAACCAAACCCTACCCGAACCCTTGTACAACAGGTATGATTTTCCTGGCTACTACCCGGACCAGAACCCAACCTAGGTATTACCAATACCCAGTGATACCCATACCCAGGTTGTATATACCCGAACTCGGGTATTTAAAAAAACCGGTTATGTGCACCTCTAGAGCACATATCTTATAAAAATGTTTTGTTGGATCAGTTCTGTTTAATCATAATAGAAAACATTAAAACATACCTGTTACAGCAGACAGTGCAGTGGAGAATCCACTCAGAAAAGATGACATCTCGTTCGACATAATTGTCAGTGTGATCTGGTTCCTCCTTAGGGTGCTAACTGATGATGGGAACTAAGAAAACCGACAAGGGAATCGATTATGGGAGAGGGAGGTCGATGATGATGATGTTACGGTTATTAGGTTATCTATCTCAGTGTGTAACCTTATGACCTCTACATAATTCTCCTTATATAAGCACCCAGGAGGAAATCTAATTAGTTAATAAGGGTAATATGGTCCATCAACAATTACCAACTAATTATTTAATAGGTTATTATATATTTTGATCTATATTATGTAAATGATTATAATGGCTATAGATTAAATATTAAAACATAATATATTTAATCTTACATTCTCCCACTTAGCCGAGTAATCATTTACCATGAGTATTAGATAAGCCTGATCAGGAGTTAACACTCATTTTAGCCTTAAACAAGTACTATAGCAGAGAAATACAGCCGTTGAATCATTATGCGACTCAGGACCCCCATTAGTCATACTATAGCCTTAATTTAAAACCTAATCGTTATGATCAAAATACGCATAAGCCCTTTGTTTGATTTGTAACTTTATTTGTCTATATACCATTATACCGGTTGAACATATTCTAAGAGACATACAAAATCAAACTGAGGAAATTTCATTAATCATAAAACATAAGCTAGTACAATATGCTTAAATAAGGTCTTTTCTAAATCCCATATTCCGAACATGTTCTTCGTAAACCTTAGGAGGGAGACCTTTAGTCATCGGATCCGCAAGCATATCTTTAGTACTAATATACTCGATACAAATATTATTTTCCTCAACTCGTTCACGTACGAACAGATATTTTGTATCGATATATAAACCAGCTCTAGTCGAACTGTTACTGTTCGAGAAACTAACGGCAGCTGAATTATCACAGTAAAGCTTCAATGGTCTAGAAATGGAATTAACGATTTTGAGTCCAGTGATTAGATTTCTAAGCAACATTCCATGACAGGTTGCGTTATAAACAGCAATGTACTCTTCCATCATTGTGGAAGTTGTGGTCAACTGTTGTTTATGACTCTTCCATGAGATAGGGCCGCCTGCTAACATAAAGATATAGCCCGAAATGGATTTCTTGTCATCTTTGCACTTGGCAAAGTCAGAATCAGAATAGCCCACCACTTCTAAATGATCACTTCTTCTATAAGTCAGTTTATAGTCTTTCGTCCCTTGCAGATATCGAAGTACCTTCTTAGCTGCTTTCCAGTGATCTAGGCCAGGATTAGTCTGATAACGGCCAAGCATTCCAGCAATATAAGCGATATCTGGGCGAGTACAGACTTGAGCATACATCAGGCTCCCGACTACTGACGCGTAAGGTATCTGGCTCATTTGCTCCTTCTCAACCTCTGTTGTCGGACACTGGAATGAACCGAAAACATCTCCTTTAACTACTGGAGCGACGGAGGGTTTGCACTGTTGCATGTTGTAACGTGTAAGGACACGATCTATGTAAGCCTTTTGGGACAATCCTAAGATCCCTTTGTGTCTATCTCGGTGAATTTTGATGCCAATGACGTAAGAAGCATCTCCGAGATCCTTCATGTCGAAGTTATGCGAGAGTAACCGCTTCGACTCATGTAACATGTCTAAACTATTACTTGCCAATAGAATATCATCTACGTAAAGGAAAATTATAGTAAAGTTGCTCCCACTCATCTTGAGGTAGGTGCATTGATCCACTTGATTCTTCATAAAACCTTGTTTCTTCATGACTTCATCAAACTTGAGGTACCATTGACGTGATGCTTGTTTTAACCCGTAAATGGATTTATTCAACTTACAGACTAGATGCTCCTGACCTTCAGGTTTAAAGCCTTCAGGTTGTTTCATGTAAACATCTTCGTCCAAATCTCCGTTAAGGAAAGCGGTTTTAACGTCCATCTGATGCAGCTCTAAATCAAAATGAGCTACAAGGGCCATGACGATCCTTAATGAATCTTTACGAGAGACAGATGAAAACGTCTCTTGATAATCAATTCCCTCTTTCTGAGTGTAGCCCTTTGCAACCAGTCTCACTTTGTAGCGTTCAATGTTCCCATTCGGATCCAGTTTTGTTTTGAACACCCATTTACATCCTACTGGTTTGACACCGTTGGGCAATTCTACCAAATCCCAAACGTCATTTTTCTTCATGGATTCAAGCTCTTCAATCATTGCTTTATTCCATTCAGAAGACTGATCACTGCTAATGGCTTCATTGTAAGAGATAGGATCATTGAGCTTTCCGGGATCCATTTCAGTCAGGTAGGTAACATAATCATCCTAATTAGTAGGCCTTCTTTGCCTAGATGACCTCCTGAGTGGATTATCGGGTTCAGCGTTGTCTTGGTTTTGAGCGTTTGATGTGCCTTCGTCATGTGGTATAATGGGTTCTGATTGTAGAGGTAAATTTGCAGTTGGTGCAGTAGCTTCAGGTACAGTAGTTGCATTGGGTACAAGAGGAGTAATCGAAGTAATGGTAAGCGACGAGTCTCTCCCCCCAGCGTCTTGTACTTCTTGCAATTCTTCGTAAGGGTTGGTACTGCTCCCACTGACCTTGAAATCCTCCAGGAACGCAGCACGCTAGGTTTCAACAATACGGGTGACATGGGAAGGACAATAGAAACGATAACCCTTTGAATTCTCAGGATACCCAATAAAGAAACAGGTAACTGTTTTAGGGTCAAGTTTCCTTAGGAAAGGATTGTAAAGTTTCGCTTCAGCAATGCAACCCCATACTTTCATATATTTAAGACTCGGTTTCCTTCCTGTCCAAAGTTCATAAGGAGTTTTAGGGACAGACTTAGAAGGAACTCTATTAAGTATATGAACAGTTGCTTTTAACGCTTCAGTCCAGAGAAATAATGGTAAATTAGTATTGGCTAACATACTGCGCACCATGTTCATAAGGGTACGGTTTCTTCTTTCAGCAACACCATTCTGCTGAGGTGTACCAGGAATGTTGTATTGGTTCACAATCCCCTCGCCCTTACAAAACTCATAAAATGGACCAGGAGCTTGTCCCACATCAGTATGTCTTCCATAATATTCACTGCCTCTATCTGATCTCATAACTTTAATCTGACGATCTAATTGTTTTTCAACTTCAGCCTTGTAATCTTTAAACTTGTAAGAGATTCAGATTTCTCCTTAATTAGATACAAGTACATGTAACGAGAATAATCATCAATGAAAGTGATAAATGAAGTATGTCCTGTTATGCCAGCGATTTGGTAGGGACCACTAATGTCAGTGTGAATGAGTTCTAATAAATTAGAGCTCCTAGTGGCACCTTTCTTATTCGCTAATGTCATTTTACCTTTAAGACATTTAACACATGTTCCAAAATCAGAGAAATCGAGAGGAGGTAAGACTTCATCCTTTACGAGACGATTTAATCGTTCTCTTGAGATGTGGCCTAAACGTTGATGCCACAACATGGATGAAGTTTCTAAGTCTCGTTTCTCTTCCATCTTTGTGAGTGATTCATTAATGTTATATGACAACAAAGATTTGGAAAAGTTATCTTCTAGTTCTAATCTATAGAGACCACCATCCAGAATACCAGTACCATAAAGAACAGAATCATAAAGGATAGAGAGTTTGCGATGACCATGGGAAACAATAAAACCGTCCATGTCTAACTTTGGTCCTGATACAAGGTTCCGAGTTACCTCAGGAACATATAAGGTATCATAAAGTTTAATACATAAACCAGTTTTCATAACTAATTGTAATGTTCCAATGGCCTTCACTTCTAATTCTCGATCATCCCCAACCTTAAGCGTTCTTTGGTTTCTTTCCAGCTTCCGGATTGAAAGGAATCCCTGAGTTGAATTGGTAACATGAACCATAGAACCAGAATCAAACCACCAAGAATTAGCAGGAACACTTAAATTATAGGACTCAAGTATCATAAAATAATCGTTACCTTTCTTAGCCAGCCACTCCTTAAAGTCAGGGCATTCCTTCTGCATATGTCCTGTTTTTTTACAGAACTTGCAGCGGATTCTGCCTAAGGAGTTTTTAGAGCTTGAGGGTGCACTTATATTAGGATTAGGCCTTTGGACTTTTGAAGCATCCTTTCTCTGATGATTGTTCTTCCTTTTCTTAGAGTTGGAGGTGCTGAAGTTTGCAACATCAATAGGGCGATCCATCCTCATACGTTCTTCCTCCTGTACGCACATAGCGACCAGCTCACTCATCGTCCATTTGTACTTCTGAGTGTTGTAATTGATCTTGAATACTTCAAAGGATGAAGGAAGCGAAGTGATGATAAAATGAACAAGGAAACCATCACTGATCTCCATTTCCAGCCCCTTCAGCTTATTGGCCATGTCATTCATCATCATGATGTGCTCGCGAATGCCGCTCCTCCCATCATACTTAGTTGTCACCAGCTTGAGGATAAGGGTACTAGCATGTGCTTTAGACGTCCCTTTGAACTGCGCCTCCACATGTTCCAAGTAGGTTTTAGCCTCTTCAGAATCAGGAATGGCTCCTCTGATTGCATTACTGATGGACTGCTTCATGAACATGAGAGACATGCGGTTACACCTAGTCCATTTTTCATGAACTATCTGCTCAGCAGCAGTACTTTGAGTGGTAAAGTCCGCTGGCTTATTCTCTCTTAGAGCATAATCAAAGTCCAGCAATCCAAGTGTATGCATGAGGGCATCCTTCCATGCAGCAAAGTTATCACCAGTCAAAGGTGGAATCTCCTGATTTGGTGTTGATAGTGGAAATAAGATGAGCAAGTTATGATACTTAGGAAGAAGTTCTAATGTGATCTAAGGGCATGTTAAACTAAGGCAGGCATAAATAATGACCATTTTACATTATGAAGCTGTGATATTGTCTATTACTAACATCAAAATAACAGACTTAGTTAAAATTCTACTTAAACGAAGACAAATCAGCTTTGGCCAGAAGTGTAATCATTTAAGCATATGTGCAAAGTGGTTGTAACAAATCAGCTTTGGCCAGAAATTGAGACAATCACTTTAGTTATGCACTTGTTAAGTATGCCATCTATGAAAGAATTAAATCAGCTTTGGCCAGATATTAAGACATTCATGTTTATGATGCACACTTAACATAGCTTTCGTAATACTTGAATGATAAGTAGATGTATCAAGTCAGCTTTGGCCAGAAATGATACATCAAAAAACTCATTCAAGTTAAGCCATCTTGATTTTGTAAAACATTATTTGATTCTGATTAACTAATTAAGTAATTACAAAAAAACCAATTTTAGTTCACATTAACTGCCAAATTTTATGAACACTCATGATTTCGGATGAATCATGTCTTGGATTCATCCGAAATGACTAATTTCAAATCATTTCGGACTATCCGAAATGGATGATTTCGAATGATTTCGGATGTGTCCAAGACGCGTAAGTCGAGCCATTTCGGATGATTTCGGATAATGATACTTAGTCCGAGATTCATTCGAAATGGTCAGTTCTTGATGATCCGTGATGGATTTCGGATGATTTCGGATGGTAATGCTTAGTCCGAGATTCATCCGAAATGGTCAGTTGCTGATTCCTAATGGGCGAACAATGTTCATCCGGAATGATCAGACGGTTGCTGATCCATAATGGGCGAACAATGTTCATCCGGAATGATCATCCGTAATGTGTTCTTCTAGCTGTTACAGCTGTTAATGTGAAAACATAACAGAAAATTCGAAATCTTAGGAATTGTGATAGAGTTTCCTATTTTATCATTGATCTAATTTTATCAGAAAATTTCGAAAATCATAATCTGTTTATCCTATTAACAGATTTCGAAAACCTTATTAGATAAAATTAGATCAAAATTAGGAAAACATTCCACAATTCAAATCATATTCCAAAACATAAAGGAAATTTCGAATTTTAACTAAGAATATGATGAACCCTAATTAAAATTAACCTTAATACTATATCCGAAATCTGGGAATTTATCAATCATTTAAACAATACTTGAACATTATGATTTCGGACAGTAACATAAGAATGAACATGTCATCCGAGATACCATTCCGGATGACAGAAATCGAACAGTTAATGATTTCGGATGATAGAAAAACGAATTTAATTATCGTTTTAAAACCTGTTTTCCAGATTTAATCCAGATTTACGGATAGAAAACAGAACTGACTAATCAACATATGCTCTGATACCACATGTTGGATCAGTTATGTTTAATCATAATAGAAAACATTAAAACATATCTGTTACAGCAGACAGTGCAGTGGAGAATCCAGTCAGAGAAGATGACATCCCGTTCGACATAATTGTCAGTGTGATCTGGTTCCTCCTTAGGGTGCTAACTGATGATGGGAACTAAGAAAACCGACAAGGGAATCGATTATGGGAGAGGGAGGTCGATGATGATGATGTTACGGTTATTAGGTTATCTATCTCAGTGTGTAACCTTATGACCTCTACATAATTCTCCTTATATAAGCACCCAGGAGGAAACCTAATTAGTTAATAAGGGTAATATGGTCCATGGTCCATCAACAATTACCAACTAATTATTTAATAGGTTATTATATATTTTGATCTATATTATGTAAATAATTATAATGGCTCAATATTAAAACATAATATATTTAATCTTACATGTTTGAACTACTTAAGCTCTTGAATCAAGCTACAATGTTCCTTAAGACCGTCTAAACAATCTCGACTAGAATAACATCTTCAACCGATACTCTACGGATGAAGCCACGGTAGCACTCTCTAGACAAACTACACCCCGTTTTTCCTTCCTCTCTCTCCTCTACTTCTCACTCTTAACAAATGTGATCTTTTCTAGTCAAATCATGCTCCACAAGATGTTTAAAAAGGACTACAAAGACTAACTTGAGATAGAAAAACAAGAGCGGTCATGTCATTGTACAGTCATAAAACTCGTGGGGGAAAACCATGAGAGTCTCAATTGCATCACTCACTCAGAAGTTATATTATGGGTGTACCTATTGGCACACCCCATTTGTCTATCTACACACCTTAAAATATGTTTTTTGTCCTTATATGCACACCCTGCAGTGTCGAACTGTGGCCAAAACGCGACGTTTTGGTCCGGTTAACCTAACAAAGACTGACGGGTTTCTAACGGGTCTGTTGACCGGACCAAAACACCGAGCTTTGGCCGTGTTTTGGTCCTGTCAACCAGACAAAAGACTGACACCCGGTCTGGTTGACAGGACCAAAACGCGGCCAAAGCTCGGCGCATTTTGGTCCGGTCAACAGACCCGTCAGTCTTTGTCTGGTTAACCGGACCAAAACGCCGCGTTTTTGCCACAGTTCGACACTGCAGGGTGTGCACATAAGGACAAAAAACATCTTTTTGGGGTGACTATCTACACACCAAGTATGTAGATAGTTTGGGCCTATATTATACGACAAAAATTTGGGGTTCAGTTATTACTATGAACCTATCAACATTAAAAAGGACAAAAGTAATGTTTTTTTGCTTTTTTTATATACTATACTAATGTCAAAAAAAGGGATAATCAACTTGAGTCCTTGACGAACATATATGTTGATCATTTGTTTATATCTAAACAGTTTATTTTAGAAAATAAAAAATGACACAATATTCAAAAATTAAAAACCAGTAATGTCTATATGTGATGGAGATTGGAGGATGAGCACAGGCCCATCAGAGAGACCGTATTTTCATGCCTAAAAATCTAAAAGGTGTACTTTTTTTAAATGTATTTTGGCCCATGGGCTATTTCATTTGGTCTTGGCTGGGCCACTGCAATTTAAACTTTCAACCTATTTTTTTTACATGCACAATCCTACAATTCACATAATAACTATATGTACATTTTTTTGTTGGGGGAAATTACATCTATCACCTAATTACTTGCCATCACCATTTGGTGGGGTGGTCAGGAGATTTCCCTAAGGGGTTTCTTCGGTGAGAGGTGCAGGGTTCGACTACCACCCAGAGTAGTTTGTTCGAAATGGGGGGCTGGACCTTAGGGGGGGCCCGGGGATCGAACCCGGGAGGTGGAGGTATTTCGTTAAAAGTGTGTTCCGTTGAGCCATTAAAAAAAACCTAATTACTTTTTGTTTGTTCATTTATGTTATTTTTTATAATGTTTGTTTGATTATGCTAACTTTTTTGTTATTAATGTTAATTGTTTGTTTATGAAATTAGTTAAATTGAGTATAATTAAATGAGATTACACAGCAAGATAATAATCACAATAGCTCGTAGTTGAATAAGAATAGATAAATTTACATAAACAAACATTAAAACAAATAACATACACAAACAAAAAAAGTAATTAGGGAATATATGTAGTTGTTATGTACATGTAATGTAGTTGTTATGTAAATTCTAAGATTGTACGTACGGGTAAAAGAATAGATTGAAAGTTTAAATTGTAGTGGGCCTACAAGACCAGATATTGGTGCCCCAAGACCAAATGAAATAGCCCTTACTTGGGCCAAAACACATCAAAAAATACACATTTAGATTTTTAGGCATAAAAGTAGGGCCCTACGGTGGGGCCTTGCCTATGCCCACCCTCCATCACATAAACTGGGTTTATATTGAATGTTTGTATTTTGTCATTGTTTGTTTTTCTTATTTTTTGAATCTGAATTCTAAGATCACTTAATCTTAACAATTTAATTACTTAATTAATGATCAAAACTCTCTCCTACACTTTGTACGAATAAACTCTCTTGCACATAATCCTTTGCCATAATAATATTCTTCGATTAATTTGTACGATTAGATTTTGTTTTATCTTTATTTGTTTTTCTACTCGACCTGTTTTTTTTCTAGGCCGATTTTTTTTCCATGCTACTGAAAAATCCTGTATTCGTCACTGCAAGCGTAGGGTGTTCCTATCTGTACCAGAGGATAGGGGTGTAAACGAGCCGAGCTGCGCCCGAGCTCTCCTAGGCTTGAGCTTGAGTTTGTATAACTTATCAGAGCTCGAGCTCAGCTTGGTTCGAGCTTTGTTTCTAAAGCTCGAGCTCGACTCGTTTATTATTTATTAATTAATAGAAATTATTTTTTTATTTTGTTATAAATTTTATATATCTATACTATATATAATGCATAAGATAAGGACATTTTAAGATACCTAAAAGCTAAGAACTTTTTTTAATGCATAAGGTACAACCTAAAATGAGAATAAATTAATCTTAAAATAATAATTACAATTTAATCTGCTCATCTTAATTACACTTTAATTCCTCATCTTTAACAAAATCATAGATAATTAGTTCGGAGTTACATTTTATCTACTATATAAAAAAACTAATTACCCCCTTGATTTTTAAACGGTCATAATTTTTTGTATATTAATATTTTTCAAAGCAATTACACCATGAAAACGAGTATTTTATTCTTTTTAATTTGAGTATAGTATTGTTATATATTGTTTATTTAAAAAATGATATATTACGTGATTAATAGTGTCTAAGGGTGAACAATAACTGAATTGTTATCGAAACCAAACAACAAAAGACGAAATCGAACCGAAGTCAAACAAAACCGAATTAACTGAAAACCGATTAACCAAGACCCGAATTAACCAAAATTGGTTATTGATTTTTTTGTACACTGGTTTAACTAAAATTAACCGACCGAACCATTCATAGTTTTATATATATATCTAGCTTTTATACCTCTAGGTCATATATTTCATATTTTATACCTCTATTTTATGTATTTATACTTCAATTTCATGCATTTATAAATCCATTTCATGTATCTATACCTCACTTTCATGTATTTCTAATCAAAAGTTTTAGCCCAAGCTTGGTTTAAGTCATAAACCAAAATTAAAAGAATCAAACCAAACCATCAATCTAACTGAATAAACCGAACTGATTAACTGAAAACCGATTGATTAATATAACAGACTAACCAATAACTTCGATTTCGGTTGAGGATAATAACTGAACCAACTAACAATGCCCACCCGTGCATCTGGAATGTATGTGTTTTCCGCCGCTTCGCATGGGCACCTAGTAACATAATATGTATAGTGTATATATATTATTAATTATTATCATTATTTTATAAATAAAAAAGTATATTTGTAGAATATATATATTAAATAAAATTGAAGTAAATAATAGGCTCATTTAAGCTTACAAGCCAGCTCGAGCTCGATAAGTGAAGCTCGGGCTGATTTACTAAACAAACATATTTTTAAGGACTGGGCTCGTTTAAGCTCGGTTCATTTGAGCTTTTTTTTCAAATTGATCTCTAGTAGCTCGGCTCCCTTATACCCTACGAGAGGCACAATCTTAGCAATCCCTCATATTCTACGCATTGCCACTTGCACTAACTCCACGCGTAAACTTTCTCACTTTTCAAAACTTTGCCAATAAAAGTGTACCTTGTGTTGTTAATAAATCGTAAAAAAAAAAAGATGACATGACATGTTTTACAAGGTAACTTATTGAAAAAAATTGGAGTTGCCTAATTTTCACCATATGGTTGTAATGAGAAAAGAGAAAAGGCTATATCGTGTAGAAGGTGTGATCGAAAACTAAAAATCACACCATTTAGTAGGCCTCGTAAGCCGGGAGGATTAAGTGACGAGTCAGAATGAGATCGAGTCATACATGTTTTCAGCAAAATGAGTTTTAATCAAAAAGGGCCAATTTAAAAATATATAGATACCAATTTGGTTCGGGTCACAACTACTCCTGACCACGATGGACCATGGTTGAAATGAAACTTTTAGGTTCACCCACTATATATTTTAATGGCGGCTAGTAACGACGGGTTGAGGTGGCGCCTATTGAGGTGGCAACAATAGCGGTAGAAACAAATGTGACACTGGTGAGTGTGACAATGACAAGTAGTGATGTCATCGGTGGCAGTAGTGGTAGAGATGGTGGTAGTGGTTTCAATGGAGGTGGTGGTGGTGGTGGTGTGATGTACGTGTTTTAGTGTGTTGGTCTAGTTAATTTAATAACTCTTAGCACGGATTAGGTGAGTTAACTTAATAACTTTTAAAACACGTTTATCTAGTTTTAAATTTATAAGAAATTATTATTATTTAGACTAAACACACACAATAGGAAAGCGTACCTATTGTTTGTAGTAGTGTTTATGTAAGAATCTAGTATCGAACCCAAAAGATAAGATTATTAATAGTTAACTTTAAATTCCAAACTAGTTCATTAATTATGTTTTGTTATTTTTATATTACAACCAAATTTTAAAAGCAAAATCAGTAGAAAATATCAAGAGCACAAAGTTCGACTTGGATGGGAGGCAAGGTTTTACCGATTATTTCACTGTCGTGAATTCGGGCGGGTGGAGGTCGGGTTTCCACGCATCTGGGGAGAGCCAAAGGGCTGGCGGCGGTCGAGTAGTCAACCTTGGCCACAGCGCCCGATGTCACGGTGGTTGGCACGTCGTTCCTTGCCGTTCAAAAAGAATTAATTTAAAAGCCCGACTCCTAACTAACTTTACTGACGAGTTCTTATTATATTTACAAATTGTGACTTTAAGATTAAAATAGAATTAGAGCCGATAAACGATAATTCATTTCCCAACCTTAGAAGAAGACTCATTTTAAGGAGCAATCCCCTAGTTTTGGGTTAGTGACATCCAACTACACTTCTTTCCTCTACAATTTCTCATGGGTTACGATCCTCTAAAGGGCATATCTCCGTCTCATTTCAAAGATCGCTAAGGATGTATCAAAGTGCTCCCCATGGGTGGCTAACGACACTTGTGATTAATTGAGGTGATTGATCTTTATTTAACGGGAGGCGTTATAATGATAATATATATATATATATATATATATAAAGACGTATAGTATTTTAACATGGGTTCACCAACTATTGGTTTGTGCCAAGCCTAATGTCAAATCACCTAATCAAGCACTAGTAGGATTGATAATGAACAAACAAACACAATATGATGTGCGGAATCCTTCATATGAACACTATAAGAAGTAGAATGAGTAGAAACAGAGAAATCTGTCATAAATTGCACTTGTATTATAACACCTTGGAAAACACACAGATACCAAGTAAAAATGATCAAAAGTATTACTAATCCACCCATACACACGTATATATATAAGATATATAATCATTTCCTGACACAACAATTTATCCAGAAATAATCACTAAGTATGGACACCATCAGGGATAAACGTATTCCCTGGTAATTTACAAAACACATACACATGAACATTTCCGGACATAATCAGAGAAAACGTCATTCCCTCATGTTACATGGTGTCTAGAAATACTCTATTTCTTGACATACCTAACACTTAGACATAATACACAAAACATATACTAAGTATTAATCTTCGATGTGTTCATCACTGGTTAGTGCATTTACAAACTCCCCCTTGATGAATGCCTGGAGATGTCTTCAAACACTTGTTACATAACTTTGTCAACACTTGGTATATAAGCTCCCTGCACAAACTCCTTTCTTCACACAAAGCTGAACTATTCGTTGATATTGCAAAACAATCCTTCTCATATATGGATGATAATGAATAACATGCCTTTGTAGTTGCTTCAAGTCTTCCATTTTAAAATTCACCAAACACATTGGATCTAAAATTCTGACAATCTCATCCATGACATTCTTCCTTGAAATGACAGCTTAACCTATCTTTGTATCAACATACCAACTTCGAATACCCTTCAAACAATCAGCTCAAACTCTTTCAAAGTAATCTCTCTCAAACAATTAGTTGGTTTGTACACCATACGATATATATTTTCTTACCCGTAACTGGATCCTTGCTTCTAACTATGCGACCAACGCGTGGTGTAAATAATTGCCATTTGCTATCTCGACTTTCTCACACAAAGTTTACTATCAGACCATTAATATGCCCAACAGATGTTCTTGTCTTCAAATCTCATTGAGCCAACTGATGTAACTCACGTGTTAACAAAGTACTCAACCTTTTGGCACTACACTTGAAATACTTAACACCATCTATTCTTTTAATGAGTATAAATTTGTTTTCTTCATCATAATCCCAACTTATTATCTGACTAGCATATTCACCATGAGTATTCACATACTTCTTCTTTTGAGTTAAAGCAGGTAGTGATTCCTTAAACCACTTTTAGAATTCTGCAACTATTTCTTTAGGAAGCTCTTAAGGATGAGGAATTTCCTCAACTTCTTTACCAGTGTAAATTTCAGACCTAAATGATTCATAGCCTATGTTTGCATCCACTGATGTATACATAATTTCCCCCTTTCCCTTTTTGACTTCAGTCTCTACAATATCATCATCCGACTTCTAATCCTCAACCACTCCTTCAACTATCTCACCTTACTCAAAATCATTGTTATCAAAATAATTTTCCTCTTCAAGATTTTCTTTATTACCCGACTCCTCAGACATTAGATCATCCAAACCAGACAAAGCACCAATTTGTTGATCCTGTTCCTCAATCATAACACCTTTTCCTTTATCAACCACCACAGTTTTAGTTTCCACAGCCTCACTTAGACCTTTTCACCACCATCACTAGTTCCAACGCCCGACTCCCCCTCAGCTGTAGCCTCGGTAACCACCACAGTAGCTTGTACACTACATGGATGCTCCCTAGATCTAAATGTTTTGGGATTATTGTCACAATCAAACTCATCTTGTAACTTCTTTAACTGTTCTTGCTTGCATTTAGTCTGTTCACTCTCCCCCTGAGTAGCTAGTAGAGTAACAAGCTTATCTGTTTTCTTTCTAATCTTCTCATTTAAGCCAGTCATCTTTTTGTGCCAAGCTATATAAACATTATCATTGTCGCAACCCCCGATCCCTTATCTGTCCCGGGAAAGGGCAGACGCGAACTCAGAGTTTCGGTGGTATCAGCTTATTAATTTAGCAGCGGAAATTACATCAGGACCGTAGTTAGGAAATGTTTATCAGAGTAAAACCACCAGATTTAATATTAATAATCACATGGGTAAAACCCAAGTTTCTTATTACAATACTTTTATAGGGATAAACCCTATTTTATTGAATTTAAAACATCGTCTTTTTAGGTAACTTTTATAGCCACATTTTTCCCAAGCCTTCAGTGCTCTCCAGCTAGCTTTTTACTAATTGGTTGTCACCTTGTGTTACCTGAAATGCGTTTTAAAAACATTTGTCAGTGGGAAATACTGGTGAGTGAATCCCAGTTTAATCAAGAAACATTTTATCAATTAAAACAGTATTGAGAGCGATCACATTATTTATTTCTACACAATTACTCATTCAGTACTGTCAATCCTGACTTGTGCGTAAAAGATAAGTGGGGCTTACGCGGCCCGTCTCAGTCCAAAAATTCATTTTTTATTTATTTTTAATACTATTTAATATAATTGAGGCTCGTTTTTGCGTATGGGGTGTATTTTGGGACATATTGTGATATTTTAAAATATATAAGGGTGTCGGAAAAATAATCGAGAGTGTCGATTTATTGAGGGTTGTTACAATCATGATCTACTTTTAACTGTTGATCCTGATTTTCAACAAATTTAGTTAACTCAGCAATCCTCTTTTCATTATCTTCATGAAGAACACGATGAGCTTCAATCGTCATTTTTTGTTCATTAATCAAATCATCATGTTCTTTCAACGTCTTTCCTTGAGACTCAATCATACTAGAAAGCATGATGAAGTTTCTTTAACACGAATTTAGTAAACACATGTTTCTTTGTAGATCCACTAGCACCAGCACCTTGTGTTGAACCTTCCGGTCTTTGAACACTAGGCCATCAACCTACAGGTCTATTAACATCGAGTCTTGTACCCACTTGTCACACCCCAACTGATGGCGGAAACATCGGAGTGAGACGAAACAGATTGCTCGAGACTTCATAACACCAATATTTGTGACAAGTATTTAAATAACGAATTTCATTTCATTTCTAAAGAGTAAATTACATAGATTGAAATCAAATACAACAACTTGAAATAAAAGAATTACATTAAATTAAGTATACAAAATTTAAAATGTGTTTCTAGGCATCCTACTAAGTTCCATGCATCATCATCACATCATCAATAAC
The DNA here is from genome assembly GCA_030545235.1 of Helianthus tuberosus. Classification (NCBI taxonomy): domain Eukaryota; kingdom Viridiplantae; phylum Streptophyta; class Magnoliopsida; order Asterales; family Asteraceae; genus Helianthus; species Helianthus tuberosus. The sequence goes on from CM060448.1 coordinate 187,298,429, forward strand.
CTGCAACATGTTTTAAAAGAAGAGTTCAATACAAACCTATTGGCGAGTCCACTAGTTTTAGACACATGGCATAAGTATAAAGTATTTCTCAATCCAACATAGCAATTTGGTATACAAGGTCAAACTAGCATGCATAACTAAAAGTTAAACCCAAGTGTCCATAAGAATTATAAGTGTCCCTCACCACAAAAGTGAACGAGACTGTTTATGTATAAGAATGATGACTTAACAATACCCCGACGGCGGCGTGCTACTCCTATAGCGCTATAATTGTTAAGGTGGGCTAGTTAAGTTAATGACAAGTAGCATGTATGAATCTAGCATTAACCTAAGCATAACAAAAGCATGTATAATGGTTTGAGAGATTAAAATATGTTTGTGTGAATTGTGCATTTTGGACAAGTTAAACATGTTACACCCAAAGTGTGTTAAAGCGAAAAAGGGTCAAGTGTACTCACAAAATTGCTAAGTCTTCCGATTATCCATGTATTGACGAGTTAATGAGAATAGGAGAATGAATGTGTTCGGTGATGGAGTTTATGGGGGTGTTTAGAATCGGAATTAGGAATTTAAAGTAATGAAAGTATGTATGTATGAAAGTAATATCTAGTTCTAAGAGTTTGTTTATGACACCATAATTAGTGGTTTCATGGGTCCCAAATTGCCCATTAGAACCATAATCAAAACTCTAGAATCTTTGATATGATAGCTTACGTTTATGATGGTTAATCATGGTTTGATTAACACCACAAACTCAGCCATGTTTTCATATAATTATACATAGGTTATATAATAATAATAACATCATATATGTCAAGTATGGAGGTTTAACCTCTTGTAAATTCACCACTACACAAACCATCACAAGGATGATTCGGAGGATCATGAACATCAAGGATTCACCACTACACAAATCACCACAAGGGTGATTCGGGGAGTCATGAATAATAAGGATTCACCACTATACAAATCATCAAAGTGATGATTCGGAAGGTCATGAATGTTAAGGGAATGAAACTAACTAATTCAAGCTTAATTTAACAAGTGTAAACAGAATTTAAATGGGTGTTTGAACCCAAAACTTTGATGGAAATCCCCTAAACACAAACCCATAACCGTAGACTAAGTTGTGAGCTTGGTGGGAACAAGATTCCATCAAGTTTTCTACCAAAACACGAAGATTTAAAAAGATGAAAATGAGCAGAATTTTATATGCACTTTGGACCTCAAAAATGGTGAGGTTTCACCTTAGTTTGCCCAAGAAAACTTGTGAAAACCTTCCTAGAGGTTATCCAAGTGTTTAAAAGAAAGAACAAGGAAGAAGTGAGTTAAACTCACTTGAAAAGGGCTAAAAGTTTCTGATGTTGTTGCTGAAACTCAGCTGTGTTTAGGGAGTGTTTGAGAGTGTTTAAGTGTTGCAAAAAGTGGGAAAAGGATGGGGAAGGGTTCCTTATATAGGGAAGGTATTAGGGTTTTAATGGGTTGGGCTTTGGATGTGTTTAGTGGGCAGTTTGAGCATTAAAAAAATATTTAAGGCTGATGCAAGGCTGTTAACAGCCCTAAACTTTTTATTTTTATTTTTTTTACATTATAAGACATGTGCTTGTTGTTATTTAATGTGTTACAAGATGTTTATTAATTATCTAACTTGTAACAAGGTCCAAAATGTATAAATAACATGTTCTAATTAAGCAAAAAGTGTGATAAAGTATGTATGTATAACACATCAAATGTAACAAGTATGTATGAATTATAGTTAAGTATAACCAAGTGAAAAACATATAACTTAGTCTTGTAATTGGATAATCAAGCATGGGAATGTATGGAAATTCAAGGATTACGAATATATGATAATTGTTTACGAGTTAAACTTACGTTTATGAGAATTATGAATCATGTATCAATGTATAAGGATGTATAAACGATGTACATTTCATATAAAAGATTCATTTCATTACGATCAAAGTCTCGAATTTACAATGGCTTGAAACGAAGTACGATTACAAAGGAAACGAGTTTCCAAAAATAGAAATACGATACAGTTTTTCTAAAAATGGAAAGGTACGAAAAGCGAGGCGTTACACCACCGGTCTATGAACTTGTGGTCGTGTACCAAAAACTTGTGAAGGTGAAGGTCTTTATTGAAAAGCAAAAGACCTAGAGTTCTAGCTGTAAGTGCACCTGCGAGTGATGAGTGCATCGAAGATAAACATTTAGAGGTTTTGGGTTAGAAATGTTAAAATGTAAGTGTTAGTCAGGAAATGTAATTTCGGACATCTTGTAACCATTAGGAACTGTTTGTTTCCCCGATGTAGTCCGGAAATAATAGATATGTGTGTGTTGTGTTTATCTCCAGGGAATGTGTTATTCCCTTAACACTTTTGTCTCCGTATTAGTGAAAACATTTCCAGAGAAGACGTGTCTGTCCGGAAATGACATCTAGGCTATAAATATAGGTTTGTAGCTAGATTGTATAAAATGTTGAGCATTTGCAACTGATTGTACTGTGTGTTATCGTCAATGAAATACAAGTGCAGATTTTATTGTGAGTTCTCTTGTTTCCACCCTTTCTACTATTTATGGTGCATGTATGATAGATTCATACACGATTTCGTGTTCATGATTGATCCTTTTGTTGAGAGATTAAAAAAGAAAAAAGATAGGTGCAGGGTATCCTTAACCGCGGAAGGGATCTCCCTTCCCAGTTCACGACCCGACAACGATCCCTGGCGGTAAATACCCTTGCCAACTTAATTCGCCAAAAGACCAATGAGCAATTCACAAAGTTCGTAAATTTACTAAAACAATTGCATGTTAATATTCCATTTGTTAAAGTCCTAACCCAAATGCCTAAATATTCAAAATTTATGAGGGACTTCCTCATTCACTAAAGGAAAATTGAATCATTTCAATTAGTTAATTTGAGCGAAGAATGCTCCGCCTTGCTACTCAACAAACTCCCGCAAAAGAAGATCGATCCTGGAAGCTTCACCATCCCTTGTTCAATTGGGAATCTCCCATTCGCAATGCACTAGCCGACCTCGGGGCTAGCGTCAACCTCATGCCCGCATCAATGTTCGACCGACTCGGCCTAGGGAAAACAAGCCCTACAAAAATGAGCATACAACTCGCCGATAGGTCCGTCAAATATCCACAAGGTGTCGCTGAAAATCTATTGGTTAAAGTCGGCGAATTTGTCTTCCCAGCCGACTTTGTCATACTAGATATGGAGGAGGACACCGAAATACCACTCATCTTAGGAAGGCCATTCCTAGCTACGGCCCACGCAGTGGTGGATATGAATGGAGGGACACTAACATTGATGGTTGGGGACAAGGAAATGAAGTTCGAAGTTGGTAAGAGAGTAGAAGACGATGACTCGGTCAATTACATGAAAGTCATAGACTCAAGTTTGGATGATGCTCTCCGACGATGCAACATGGGATGCAAAACATCCCACTTGGGTAACATATGACTGGCTTTGGGTCTAGCCAAGGACCCTTATAAACGTGGCGCACCACGGAGGCATTCCGTGGAACTATCGTTAGTTTAGTTTAGATTAATCTTTATGCTTTCTAGTTTAGTTTTAATTTTCAGGATAAAACACACTCGGGGTGGTGAAGGATACTAAGGGAAACTTGAACCAACACCCCATGCACAAAAACAGAGCCTCCCGACAATTTTTCTTCATTACAGCAAGTTCAGCACGGGTTGTGCCCAGCCAACACGGCCCCGTGCTGAACAATCTGCAGAAAATGCCCAGTTCAGGTAACTGGACCCCGTGCCCAGGCTTCTGTTACTTTTTGTTACTTTCTGTTACTGGCCATCTGAACACGGGGCCGTGTCCAGATGCCCAGTAACATGAAATTTTGTTTTTAACACACCTTTTACACGTTTAATCAACCTAAAAACTTATTTTTGGGACACATTGAGGACAATGTGTAATTTAAGTGGGGGGGGGGGGGGATGCTAAAACCTTGAATTTTGCAAGTCCTAATTACAAGCCTTACACAAAACTCTATTGGAACCGCTAAACACCCCAATTTTTTTCAAAAACTTTACATTTTTTTACTTGTCTTGGTTTAATTTGGGAATTACAAGTTTTAAAAAGGTTATATTTTTGCGAATTTACAACCGATAGCGTCGTGATAAAAAGAACCAACATAAGAAAATTATGAAACGGCATGACAAATCTAGTTAAAATTTGATTATATATACTTGATCACATAAAAATCCATTCCCACAAAAAGTGAGTTTTGAGCCTTTATTGAGCATACAAATACACATCTTTAAACTAAATGCTCATTTTTCGTTTCTTGTGTGAATAGCCGCTTGGTTTCTTACGACTCTAGAACTTGCCATGACGATACATTCCCGGTACTTACCAACTTAAAACCAAGTAAGTAAATGATAGAGGCATTAGGACTAACCCCTTTTTCGTTCAACACCATTATTTTTCTTTTTTTTACCACCTACCCAAAATCCCCCTAGTTAACCCTTTTGAGCCTAAACCTTTTCATTTCTTAACCCACAAAACAAACACCCTTTACCCACCAAAATCTTTTCTTTTATTTTAAACCCTTTATTTTAGTAACAAGCTCGGTTTTTCAGGTGACATCCCTTATCAAAAAAAAAAAAAAAAAAAAACTTTGATGATGAAGCCAAAAAAATAAACAAACAAGTTCATCAAAAAGAACTTTGTTTGAATGATTGCTTCATTAGAATAAAAAGTTATAAAAAAAATAAAAAGTCTTACGAAAACCGATGCTTTTTACGCCTTTCGCCCTTTTCTACTAACCACTAACCCAACCACCTACCTTTAACCCAAGCCTAACCCTTCCCCCAAAAGTCCTCTTGATATTTACAAAGGTTTATAATTAAAAAGGAGGGGGATTGATTGCTTGGCAAACATATGGTAGAAGTAAGTTCAATGCCGGTCTCGAGTGTTTCACAAAAATACATCTTCGGCCGAGTGTTGAGTGATCTCCCGTGAGGTATGTGAACTTGTATATAAATGGAATTTTAAAGAGGCATGTTATGCCCAAATAAGTAATTTATCTTATGTAATGTTCTAAATAAATCATGCCGAATATGATTGTAAATAACATAAAAATAAAACCTAATAAAAATCTTGGAATCCCGACACTCAAGACAAGACCAAAACCTTCTCTTCTACCCATTCCATTTGGGAGTGTAAGCCACATTATAAAGAGTTTTGCTTGAGGACAAGCAAAGATTCAAGTGTGGGGGTATTTGATGTGTGTAAAATGCAACATATAAATTACATCAAATGTGCCATAAAACTAACCCTTTTTTAGTACTAATGTTGGAAAAAGTGTGATTTTGTCTTCCTTTTGTATTTTCAGGATTAAAAGAGCTTAAATGAAGAAAAGAAGCAAAAAATGCAGCCAAATCCAACAATAATACAAGAAAAGGAATAAACGTGACATGCCCGACCCCTCGACAGCATCTTCCCAAGCAAAAACAAGAGAACAGAAGGCTGAACACGCCCCGTGCTCAATGAGCACGGGAGCGTGCCCAAGTGTGCAGAAAAGACAAAGTTTTAGAAGCTTCTATCACCCAACACGGGGGCGTGTCCAGCGGACACGGGGCCGTGGTCAACGCTAAGATTCGCAAAATCCAGGAAAATCTTGATAGTACAGATACGCTTTTGCACACGGGGTCGTGCCTAGCGGACACGGGGGCGTGGTCAACTAATGCAGACAAACTGCAATTAATGAAGAAAGAGAAGATGGGTGGACACAGGGCCGTGCCCAATGGACAGGGGGCCATGTCCGGGATTCTGTGCAGGCTATAAATAGGGGTGCTTGGCTCACTTGCAACTCATCTCTTGGCAAACCACCTCTCTCACACTTCACCCACCCACCACCACCATCACAGCCCACATCCACCACCATCATCCATCATAGAGTGTGTGTAGTAGTCTCGGGATCCAAGATTGATAGTAAGAGTTCTTGACAATCAAAGGCCATGTTTGCCTAAGTCTCTTACATCACTTGGTGAAGATAAGCATGTAATACTTTTTATTTTTAATCTTTCCGCACTTTTTATTTGTTTATGTATTAATGACTTTAATAACTAGTTTCTTATGTTGAAGGTGAATCTTCCTTATCATTTGTCCGTGGTGTCTTGGCGTTATTTTACTGTCTATATAAAATAAAAGATTTACACCATTCATATCTCCACGGTCTATATGGAGATATGTTGGCTACCTGGTCGGGGGTTAAGGGAATGGTTTGGTAAGAGTCCTGCCTTGTTCAGTGTATAGATCCTGCAAGGACCTGGGTCAAGCTTAGTAGGACCTCCTTCAATACCCACTGGTATTGGATGGTGGGGGTCCGAATTTCTTGATCCCCTCATATGTAAACTACTATTAAAACATTAACCCGACTACTTAGGATTGTATCCCTGCTGACTCAAACTACTTAGCCGAGGGTAACGTCACCTTCAAAAGAGAGGCATACCACATTACGCATTAATAACTTAATTAATTATCTTTCAATAATCCAACTCTTTAGGATTGTATCCTTGCTGACTCAAACTACTGGGTTGAGGGTAACGTCACCTTCAAAAGAGGGGCCTACTACTATAACTAAGATAATCTCTTAAAAAGTGCAAAAGTGCGGAATTAATCAAAGGTTACACTAAAGGCGAGTCGGATCCAAGTGATTCATCTTGTCTATCTGTTTTTATTTTTATTTTTATTTTCAGCATTTTTAGTTTTTATTTTCATGTTTAAACCTTTTTCTAAAATTTTGATTTGATTAGACGTTGAGGATAAACCGGTATTACAAGCTCTTGTGTCCTTGGACGACCTCGGTATCTTACCAACGCTATACTACGCTCACGATGGGTGCACTTGCCCATATGTGTGTTTAGTGTTAGTAAAATATCGTGTTTTATAAATTTAAAACTTGACTAAAGTGTAAAAAGGGCTAAAAATATACATAAAAACCTATCACGCACTACGCACATCAATACATTTTTCAGTGTGGATTTAATCTCTCAAGGGTTAAATAGAGCTATCAGGAAAGTCGAGTCAGCAGTTGAAAGAGTCTTCAAATTCAGACAAACAATATGCAGCCTGTTGTATTTAGGCTCAACGGATCTCTCTGTAAAAATCTAGATACTTCCCTTTTTTTGAACGACAAATGTTACTCCTACTACACTCAACTCCAATAATTATAAAATACTCTCTTCGCTTAGGTTTAAGCTTGGGACCTCTCATTAAGAGGCATGTGCCTCTACCATTCTGCCTTTAAATTAACTATAAAAATAGGAAGTGTTATCATCTTCGTGAGTAACCCATTTGATTCTAGAACGTTGTTTAAGATCTTTCGTTGTATGACTCCAGTCACAATAATCCTTTCTTACATTCTAGCCTTGATAAAACCGCGTCCTCTTTAAGAGCTCTTTGCTCCAAAATCTCGTCAAGAACCTCAAGGACTTACATCAACCTAATGGTTAACTCGCCTTAGTATATCAGATATCCTCAACCAACTTTTGCAAACCTGTCTAAGATGAAATGATATATATAATTTCTTAACATATTTTTCCTCAAAAGCAACAATAAGCCATGGTTAGACACACAAGCTTACGACCACGGTCTTATAGTTTGGGACTTCAGGGTAGCTTTAAAGTTTTTAAGAAACGACATATTCAGATTAAGATGAATAACGCATTTCCTAAAATGCTAAGGGTGTGTTTCGTTTGCAGAATTCAATGGAACTGAAATTTGTATTCTATCTCATAACGTGTCTTGTTTGAAGAATTTGTTGGAATTGTAATCCAAATTCCAAATTTACCATGTTTGGTTACGAAAGGAATTGGAATTCAAATTTCATTACCTTAAATTCCTTCATTTAAAGAAATACATAATGCTTCCAAAATGTGAAGGAATTCAACCAAAGTCATTGGAATCTTCAATCGTTCACCGTCGACGCATGTGCCACCCCGCATCACTACTACCCCGACCTGGCCATCGACACCCACCCCTACACCACTCACCGCCCTTACCCCATCCAAACCCAAACATCGTTGCCGCAATGCCGCTACCCATCGTACACACCCCAACCCTCTTCCCCTACCTCTAGTTGCTGTCAACGTTAATCTTTCTCCCATCACTAACCAACATAGTCCCCACCAACCCGGACAACTGCCATTACCCCAACACACCCACCCTGAGCCATCCACCGTTGATGACAAGGATCTCGGCTACCCACCATGTTTGCGCCGCCACCACTACTTCTACACACCGACTGCTCCTTACCTACCAACCACCACCGCCCCAACTCCCCACCCCAAGACGACCGGTCTGACCCCTACTGCAACCAACCCCACTCATCCCCCTTCACAACCATCAAAGACACGCACCGACCACCCACTTTGACCATCGCCCCATCCACCCCTACCCCCACCAACACCTAACCATCCAACTGGTGGTGGGGGTTGATGGGGCGACGGCAACGTGGTGGGTGGTCGAGGCTCATTTTTTGGCGGTGGTGGGAGTGAGGCACACCTTGTGATGTTGGGGGTGGGGTGTTGGTAGCGATTGGGCTCATGTAGGGTAGGGTGGCAGATTGGTGTGAAGGTGTTGGGGGGAGGGGGGGACTGGGTCGGGTTGGTAGGGGTGGCAAGGTGAGTTGCCTGGGCGCGTCTTCCATTCTGTTGCGACCGACAGGTGGTGGTCGTTGTGTTAAATTCCATTTCCTTATGTTTGTTTCGTCACTCGTAAAATCAAACTCCTTTTTATAGATCCCAATTCTTTACGTTTCAATTACTTTTGAAATTTTTTCACAAACTAAACTTACCCAAGATGTCTGTTATGAATCAATCTCACACAAAGTTCAACTCGAACTTTCAATGGGTTAAAGGGTTTTTTTTTTTTTTTTTTTTTTTTTTTTTTCGAATTACAAGTCAAATTAAATATGTGAAAAATAGAGTTTTCTAGAGTAGACAATATATCTTTTGAAGTAAAAACACTTTGATCGGGAAAAAATATATAACGACAGTATTTAATTATCTTATTTTAATGATTGACAGCAATTTTTAGTGGCTAAAAGTGATGGAAACTTTATACCTTCTTTTGAATTTGACCTAGCTAGCATGGAATTTTGTATGAACTCGAAGTTCACGGCAGTGGCGAAGCTTGAGATTTTCGACAGGGGGTCGAAAGTCACCATACCTAAAATTATACTAAAAAATTATAAAACCGGGGGGTCGAAAACGTATATACCTAAAAAGTTCTATACGAAAATTACATACCGGACACTACTGAGCGAAAAGTTCGGGGGTCGGACGCCCCCCGGCCCCAACTATGCTACGCCCATGGTTCACGGAATTTGGATGGTTTGGACTCGACACGACCCTTTTTACTGGACTCGACACGACCCTTTTTACCAAAATAACACAATCTTGGGCACGCTTTGAGATGTTGGGAGGTTTTGCGATCTGAGGACAACAACAATGCTGTAGTGAACTAGTGTTGTATATGGTCGTGACCTTTCTTTTAATTTAAATGACTAAGGACCTTTATTGGGCATATATGTAGAAGTGTGGTCTTACTATACAGGCATGGGCAAAGCCTAGTAAGGGCGGGGTTCCCGACCAACCCTGTTTTTTTCGCTTCATAATACCTCACTCTCTGACTAGCGCCTAGCGATCTTTACAACATTGTCGGAAACCATAAAAGCAAATATCGATAAAAGCTAATATCAATACCGGTTCTAATAAAAGCTATTCATAACAACTTTCAAGATTTGTTATTATATAAAATTTGGATTTTTCACAGTTTTACTCGAGTTTAATTTACGACGCAACTTTATCGTGATTTACGAGTATACTATCACAGGTGTTTATATTTTTATAGCTTTACTCCAGTATAATTAATAGCGTGACGTACCACCACAACGCCTGAGATGTTTTACTATTAAACCCTATATAAAGAAGCAACTACTTTATGCTTCTATAGGTTGTAATATGAGCTTAGCATGTTTTTCAAAAAAAAAAAAACTAGAATTTTCCTTTTTAACCTTCAACTTTTAATCTCTAACAATTTAAGTTTTAAGTTTAATCTTTGTTTCCTTTTTAACCCTAAACTTTTAATCTTTGATAATTTAAGTTTAAAGTTTTAATATTTGGTAATTTAACCCTTTTGATTAATTTGATTTTTCCTTTCTAATTCAAAAGTTTCTATCTTATACGATTTAACCCCTTTGATTAATTTGATTTTTCACTTCTAATTCAAAAGTTTCCATCTTTTGCAATTTAACCACTTTGATTTTTTTTACTTATGTGTGGTAATCTTGGCTTTGGGGGTTTTTCAAACAAAAAATGGTTATGCATATGGTTGTTAAAACGTTGGCTTTTGGGGGTTTTTAAAAAAAATTATTTTTTTACTTTTCACCCAAAAGTATTTCATAAATTACTTTTAACACAAAACTATTTGTTTTTTTTTTTACTTTTAACACAAAACTTTTTATCTTTTGCAATCTATCCTCACAACTTTTTTTTACTTTCAGCTTTGGTCCTTTATAGCTTTTTTATTCCGCAAATTTTTCGCTTTATGCTTCGTTCTAAATTTTGTGACTTAACACATCGCAACGTGCGTCTTTGGTTTAACATTTTTACGTTTCGTCTATTTTTTCCCATTTGACAGGTTCAACATAACGTGCGCGTCATAAATCGATTTAGTTATAACTAAAGAATCCCCGCCGCATAAAATAAACTTTTTGAAAATAAATAAAAATTCTAGTTATATATAAAATATATAATTGCCAGATAAAATAAACTTTTTGACACATCACACTTCCTATTTAACTAAGCCGGCCTACACAGACCAGACCATTGACCAGCCCAGACTACTCTTAAGGGCTAAGGCCCGTCTATATCAATGTTTTTATTTTTGTTTTTGTTTAGACAAGTTAAGAAAAAATCAAAAAAGTATAAACACTAGCGACCCATGATTTTTTTCACTGCTCCTCTCTTAATCCGATGCCCAAATTTTTGGTTTAGTTCAAGTCCGGTCACGCAGATAATAACTTACATTTACTACAGGTAGAAAACTAAGGTAGTGGTTGGTATGCAAGAGTGAGTGGCGAAATGGAACTGACTATTGCGAGAGAACGAAAAAAAATGTGTTTTGTTGGTCAAAGTAATGGAATCACCCATTACATATGGCATTACATTCCTCAAATTCATTTCATCCACCCCATGTTTTTTTCATTCCACTACATGGGTCATCGCCGATTTCATTCCTTCGTCTTTTCTTGTATACCAAACAACACAAGATAATGATTTATTTCATTCTCACATGATAACCAAACAAGGCTATGGAATGATAAGATCCATTCCATTCATTTGTTCATTCTACTACCTTTTCCATTTCTTAAGATATGATATTATAGTTTTTAGGTAATCATGACCAAAAAATGTAAGATACCATTCAACAACCATTTAAAAAGAATAAATGAAGCACTTTTTGTTTGCTTTTTACTTGTTTTTAATATAAACTAGTTATTTTCCGCCCGCGCGTTGCGGCGGGACCCAATGACTACAAAAGGCGTGTCAGCAACGGAAAACAGATACCGAATATCAAAACATAAATAAAATGACATGGTAAGGATAGTCACTCCGTCAAAAAAAAACGATTTTAAATAACCTAATATATAATAATAGGACTCACACGTCCTACACGTTGGAAATTCGGTTGTTTTCAGTTCAGTTATTACGGTGCTAACACGTTAAAATATGGATGAGCTCGGTACCGGTAACGGCAGTGAAAGTACCGATCCAGAAAATCATCGAAATTAGGTACTGGCATCAAAAATGGTCGGTACAATACGGTATGATATTTGAAGGTAAAAATCAATAAATACAGGTATGGTGCTAGACCGGTGTCAAACCGAAAGTAACGATTCTGAAAACGCCAAAAGGTGGGTACCAATTTGGTACCGAAAATGATTTGGTATAGTAAATTTGGTACCGATACGACACCGGTTCGTTTACAGGATTTGATACGATTTGCTCATCAATATTCTAAATATCCAAGTTAATTTTACATGCTACAATTCATTTATTACAGAAAAAGACAAAAAAGAAAGCAAAATAAGTTGTTGTGTATATAAAACCTCATTCAAACGAAATACAGTTTACTTACTGTGTGTATGAAAAGTAATCTAAACGGTGCAATTACTTGCATTGCTGCGTTGCTACAGGATTTGATGAGCTCGTTACCAACCGGTACCAAAAATACTGGTACCGAAATCCCCAAAAGTGGGTACCGGTACCGAATATACCTAGTATGGACGGTTCGGTACAGGTCGGTATTGGTACGGCACCGGTATTTGAGAGTAAAAACCGGTGAATACCTGTGCGGAACCGGTAAAAAAAATACACCGGTTTAGTAAATTTGAGACCGGTACGTATACCCGATACCATTTGCTCATCTCTTAATCATGTTACTAATTTTAAATAATTCTAATCTAATTCTAATATTAATTTAATAATCTAATTGTAATATTAATTTAATAATACTAAATCAACTGTTCATTGTGAACCATTTGCTCATCTTTTAATCATGTTACTAATTTTAAATAATTCTAATCTAATTCTAATATTAATTTAATAATCTAATTGTAATATTAATTTAATAATAATAAATCAACTATATGAACATATATGAATTGATCTTTGTTTGCATTTTACTTGTTTTTAAAAAGAATAAATGTGAGGTAACAAAAAATGTAAGGTACTCAAATTTGTTTGCATTTTACTTATTTTTAATACAAATTGATCTTTTTTAAATGAGTTAAAGAAATTTGAAGGTTCTTGACATTCAAAAATCTCAGGAGTCAATTGAAAACGTCATATACACAAATGTCGTCAGTTAACCTCGTACTTTATATAGCAGTTAGTCCATACACCTATTTATAGTTGTTTTGTAATCCAATGATGGAAATGTTACTAAAGTTTACTATATTTAATTTCAAAAGAATATGCATTAAAAGTAATAACGGTATACTAGTTGATTCTGGAAAACCAAAGGTATTAACCCTTAAGTATAAAGTATTACAAGTCTTCACTTTTTTATTTCTAAAGAGTTGATTTTAATTTCTAAAGAATATGAATAAACCCTTAAGTATTACAACTCTTCACTTTTTTATATATCTTTCAAATAAATTCTTTTTATACATGTTAATAAACAAACAAAATCACAATTTTGGATCTTCTTGATGGTGGTGGTAGGGGTATGGGTGGAGGCATCGGAGTTTGTGCAAGTGTAGATGAAGAACATAATGAGGGGTATTTTAGCTATTTAACAAAAAAAATTAACAGTAAATTAGGCGGGGTTAATGGAGGTGGACTGTAATTGTTACAAAAGTAAAAATACTAGTATTGTTTTGACAATTTTTAAACTAAGAGACTCTAACGATTATTTTCAACAAACCACATGGATGAAATATGTAAGTAACTCTATTTATAAAGTCGTCGATAGTTTGTTGATGGAATAGTTTACTAGTATTTATTCAAATATTAGATAGTGATGATCAAGCCCAATTTTATTAAACCAAGCCCAGCCCAACCCAACCCAACCCAAAAAAATTAAACTAATTAAACCTAGGGCTGTAAACGAACCGAACGTTCAGCGAACAGTTAGTGAACCGTTCGGCGGGAAGTTCGTTTATGTTCGTTCGATTAGCTTAACGAACGAACACAAACAAAAAATTTCGTTTGGTTAGCTTAGCGAATGAACACGAACACAGGTCTCGTTCGTTCGACTGCGTTCGTGAACGTTCGGTAATATGTTCGTTTACATTCGTTCGTGTTCGTTTGATTATATAAAAAATAATAAATAATAAACCTTTTATCTAAACATATTGAAAACTTGAAACCCTATTTTTTCGAAGTTAGCTAAAATTTGGATATTCTAAGACATTTTTGGGGATAATTATGTCTAAATTAGTTAAACTTGATTCATCGTTTGGTGGTCTAGTGATTTATCATTTGATGTGGTTGTATTTAACTACTTATATCCAATGTTTAAGGATAACAATTTTTTTTTCAAGTTAAATGTTCGTTTGCGTTTGTTTTTATTTGGTTGCGTTCGTTTGTGTTCGAGACTAGTGTTCACGAACTGTTCGTGAACAACTGAATTTTCTTAACGAACGAATACGAACATAAACTTATGTTCGGCATGCGTTCGTGAACAGTTCATGAACATGTTAATTTCCTTAACGAACGAACACGAACATGGCCTTGTTCGTGTTCGTTCGGTTCGTTTACAGCCCTAATTAAACCCAATCAATCATTGTCTGGCTACTACAATCCCGCCCCCCCCCCCCCAACCCCCAACCCAAAAAAAACCAGATACGCATGCACGACCCACTGACCAGTTCGACGACATCTTTTTTTCGTCGGAAATCCTGAATTCCGACCACCACCGGCCCGTTTTTCTCCGGAATTCTCCTATCAAACAAGTAAGGTATATTTTATGATGGTTTTTATATTGTCTTATTGAATGTTTAGGAGAAATAGAGAGATGAGGAACTAGATAAGGGTTGATGTTTTTTTTTTTTATATTGTCTTATTGAATGTTTAGGAGAAATAGAGAGATGAGGAACTAGATAAGGGTTGATTTTTTTTTTAATTAGTGATTATGTAGTTTTATTTGAATATTTGTTTATTTGTGTTATTAGAATCAAGTAAAACCAGAGTTTGATTGTTTAGGAATTTCTCTCCCGATAATGTTTTGAATAGATTTAAAAAAAATGAAAACCCATAAAACACAACTTTAAATATGTTCGTAATGACGCTTAACTTGTTTTTGATGATTATATGAATTTTAATTTGATTTTGTTTTGTTTTACATGACCCGACCCGATCCAACCCGTTACGAATTGAATTTTTTTATATATAGTAGAGGCCTAAAATCCTAAAAAAAATTCGCACCCTCGAAAAAATTTCCAAATCCATCCATCATTGTACTACTGATACGATAAAATTAGTCAAGATTCTAGAGCCATTTTATTCAAATATTATCAGGTATCAATACTGATCCGATCCAAATTAGTCAAGATTCTAAAGCCATGGAAATACACATTTCTTTTTCTTCACACGTTGATGCTCATTTTTTTTTCATTTTTTGAAATGCAAATCGAAAGCAAGCCGCATGAGATTTTTTTTTCCCTCGTAGAACAGGTTGCGTCACATAATTGAAAACCATTTACAAGAAACGAGGTTGACCCCACCTCGTAATCATTTGCAAGAACAATTGTTTTGACTCGATCACTAAAATCGGACCAAGGTATTGTATTTAACTACATATATATTTAACTTTACAACATATTGTAGAAAACCGCGTTGTGATGGAGTCGATAATTTATAGTGTTATACTCGTTTACTTTTTTTTTGAATGGTTAACATTGCACACCATGGGGATTGAACCGCTGACCTCTCCTATCCTAAGCTCTATCTAAACTCACCAACACCACTGGGCTATTCCCAAGTGGATTATATAAAACAATTAGTAATTGTTTATGTTTTTGTTAGGTTCTAAATTACATAAAACAATTAGTAATAACATGATATGATGTATGTAAGACCTGTTTTTTTAGAGTTAATTGCTTTTTTTCGTCATTACGGTTTGCTAAAAATAACCATTTCAGTTCAATAATTTAAAAATTGTCAAAACAGAACCAATGGTTACATTTCGTATTAATTAGACCCATCCCTATTAACCACATCCATTTATTTTGTTAATAATTTGTGAAATTACCATAATACCATAATGCCCCATATTAGTATGAGTTATTATATATATATATATATATAGTGTGTGTGTGAGATTCAATGGAAAACACTAAAAAAGTGGGAAAATGTTAAATATATTATAAAATTAAATTTAAAATACTAAAAAATATTTATTTTTTCAAAAATTTTTTGGAGCTTTAACATATAAAGATGTATAGATGAGGTTCATTGGGGAACACTAAAAAAGTGGGGAACCAGGGAACACTGCATTTAACATGTTAAATATATCTTATAAAATCAACTTAACATGCTAAAAATCATTTTTCTAAATTTTTTTCGACGCTTTTCCTTATAAAAATGGGTAGAAGCTATTACAATAAAAAATCATTTTTGTTAAAAATAGCCTTTTTTTAACTGTTTTCTAAACATTTTTATTTATATTTTTAGTTTTTGAATTTTTATTAAAAATGCTCTACATGTATTTATAGGGAAAAATGAGTTTTACCCCCATTTTTTTCACACCCCTAGATTAAGATATTAGAAAAGACTGCCGTAAAAAAATTCGAAGTGGTGTTTTTCAGCCCCTTACAACAGCAGTCGTAAAAAGCTGATGACATAAGCATAACATCATTTTTTATAGCATTTACGACTGCCGTAAATGAAAAAAAAAAACTAGTTTTTATATTTTTTTTGGAAAAGTTGATTTCTTTTAGGATTTTTGGTAAAAAGAGTTTTTGAAAAAACCTTTCGTAAGGACGAGTTCTCTAAGTTCTCACAACTTCTATAAGTTTTCATTTTACCCTAACCCCCCCCCCCCCCACACACACACATATATATATATACAGAGAGAGAGAGAGAGAGAAAGAAAGTGTACTGTACAATTAGCCTTAACGTGCGATCATACGCGATGTGAATTTTGCATGTTATAATCCTCAAAAATGAAAACCCGCATGTACAACAGACATACAAATCACCCAAATCCGCATGTTATAAACATACCAAATCCACATGTTATAAACATACCAAATCCACATGTTATTAAATCCCAAATCCGCATGTTATAAACATGCGAAATCCGCGTGTTATATTGAGCATGTATGAACAAGAGCCGCATGTTGTAACCTAAATCCGCATGTTTTTCGGCCCCTTACGATATGAGCATGAAATGCGTATGGTGTTAATATTACGGCCTACCATATTAAGATAGATACATGTTCATAAGTTGAAAGTATGTAAGTAGGATAGTTGACTTTCTGAAAGTCAACAATATACGAATAACATGGTTAGGCTTTTGGACACAATTGTAAGAGTAGAGAAGTAATGTGTTATGTACTAGATGATTTATGTGATGTGTATGATGATAATTGAGTTGCGTGAATTTGAAACAAGATAACTTTTAGTCTATGATTATATATGTGGTATTTGGTTAATAAAAAGTCAAGCAATGTATGAATTGAAAGAAATGAATGTTAGTATGAATAAACATGTGTGCTAACCATAATGCGATTGTGAAGACATGAAAGGATAGAAATCACATTAGCATGGACTCAAGCACGAAAGGCTAACGGGTCAAGAGGATGCAAGGAAGCAAGGATGAATACGGACACTTAAAGTAAGTGATTCCCAAGCTCACTTCTTGTTATTTAAATGAAGTTATGTATGCTTGTTTATTAGGAATCATATAATGATGGGTATGTAATGGTAGTATCAAGGTAAGTATGATGGAAATTGATTATATGTAGTAGATTACGTTTGAAACCATATGAAATAAGTAAACGGGTCACAAATACGAAAGTAATTAACCAAGTTGTGTAAATTGGATGTTGGGAAACGAAAATTAGAATAGGAATGATTTAGGGGCTTGGGAAAATGTCAATTCATGTTTCGGGACCCCAGGGTGCGCGAAAAGGGGTCAAAACGCTAAAAAGAACGAAATTCAGCGTCGGACCTGCAGGTCGCGTCGCTGAAGCCCCTGTAGGCTGTCGCCGACGCCATGCCCCTTTTCAGCTGACGCCTTAAGTTGTTGTCTAAGCGGGTACGACGCTGGAAACTAGTTTTTCATGTTTTTCTTTGTTTCCAAGGCCCCGTTAAGCTTCCTAAGGGTACCCCAAGCCTACTATAAAGTTCTGTGGGGTACAAGTAAGGACGGCACCCGTACGGGAGCTTGCACGAAGATGTATCATGTATGTTGATGCGTGTAAATATAGATTTCATTATGTATGTGACTGATTCTCATAGGAATGATTGTACTTGGATGTAACACACGTGTTAATGGACGAAACTAGTACATAAACATGTTTATATACGGAAAATGGTGTGCCTGACAAAGTATGGTGTTTGAAAGAAATTAATGAATTTGATTGTATGTGTGTATATAAATAAGAATTTATAGTGAGTGTATGTAGTACGAACTTATAAGTGTATACGTGTGTATGGGAAACGTAAGTATGTGCCCTGATATATGAACGTGTACGCATGCGATGTAATCTGATGGATGTAGATTAATAGAATTTGTTTATGTGAAGTTGTGGCTTTTCAATATGTTTAAGGGTACAAGTTGCTAATCATGCTATCATTGAGAATGAAATGAAAAAGTGCAGATATGATAACGTTGGGTCCAAGTGAGTTGATGTCGGGAAGTAGCGGATGAGTTTGGAAGGATGATCCAACAAGATATCTTGCGTCGTTAGAATGCAATATGGTCCTTTACCTATATGTTTATAATATAAGTATGATGTCAAAGTATGATGTCACCATATACTAATGTGTTTGTTGTTTATGGTGACAACAGGTTACATGGATCATTACCATTTATCAAGAAGAACAAGCGGGCGAAGATCGAGTTATAGTATATGGATTGTACAGAAGGGTGGTCACTTAGTTTGTTTTCACATGTTATATTTGGTATATTAATTAAAGATGAATGATGTAATTCTTTTAAAGGATTCGTTTTAAATGGTTTTCAAGTATGTTAGAACATTTATAATGAAAGAAATTTTGAGGTCCGTATTTCTGCTACGACTTTTGGTTAAAACGTATTAGGGTCTAACATGTATGCTACATGAAAGTACTTCAATGATATTATATTATATTATACTATCTATTAAAGATTGAACGATTGAACAATTTAAATAGTTATTATACGCCGTTAACGTTGTTGAGACGCGTTTTCTAGGTTTTTGTTCTAAGCCATGGAGATACACTGTTATAGGGCTAGCTTTCAGACGTGTTGGTGGGTTTTTATTGGGGTGTTCTATTTTCACACCCCTATAATCTTATTTTCACATCCCTATATCTATACGGGCCGTATAAACTGATACGGGCCGTATAGAATATTTATGCGCAGAATTTAATGCGGTGGAATGTTTTTTTTTGTTTTTATATGTATACGGGACGTATAGTTATATACTGGGCGTATACATATTTGCATAATTTTGTTTCGAAGGTTTGCCAAGGGTTTTTAGTTTTGAAAACGGTATACGGGCCGTATAATGTTATACGGCCCGTATAGCCCGTATAGAAAAGTTAACTTTTTTGTTGCAATCAGGAAACCGTTTAATAAATTTTGTAATTTAAAATAGTGTTGTATATATCGGATTATGTTACGAGTTTGTAGTTAAACGTATTTATTTTGTTTAATAAGTTTCCTCTTTGTAAAACGATAAATATGTATAGAAAAGTTAATTTTTTGTTGCAATCGGAAAACCGTTTAATAAGTTTTGTAAATTTTAAAATAGTGTTGTATATATCAGATTATGTTGCTAGTTTGTAGTTAAACATATTTCTTATTTTTAATAGGTTTCCACTTTGTAAAACGATAAATATGTATGTATAGAAAAGTTAATTTTTTGTTGCAATCGGGAAACCATTTAATAAGTTTTGTAAATTTTAAAATAGTATTGTATATATCGGATTATGTTACGAGTTTGTAGTTAAACGCACTTATAATGTTTAGTAAGTTTCCACTTTGAAAAACAATAAATATGTGATATGATTATGATAAACTACGACAACAATTATCAAACAAACAACATAACATCTAAACATAAGATTAATATTTAGAATGTTTTACATCTAAAACAAACAAAAAGATAAAGTTTTACAATGTTTCAAACGTAAACTAACAAAAAAAAATACAATAAGCAGCTACGGCAGTGGTGGTGGTGGTGCAGCGCCAGCTCGTGGAGGTAGGGACGCGCCAGAATGCATAGCCACAATCGCCTCGACCATCCACTGTACATCCCCTCTCACTGCAGCTAAATCCCGTCTGACTGCAGCTAAATCCCCTCTGACTGCAGCTACATCCGACTCGACCTGAACGAGTCTCTCCTCCACCTGAACGACTCTCTGCTCCACCCCCGGTGGAGGCATCACACGATGTCTCACGCTCCGTCGCACGTACGGGCGATCACCCTGTAAATCCGCCGAAGCTACCTGTGATCGATCGTCAGTATGATCGCCTCCCTCGCCCTCGCCTCGCTATCCCTCTCCCTCGCCCTCGCCTCCCTCTCCATCGCCTCCCTCCCCCTCGCCTCCCTCTCCACGGGGTCCCTCACCCACACCATACGCCCAAACCAGCCGCCCTCCATCTTCCTCGCGAGCCAAACCCATCGATTGGGTTGTGTCCCTCCCAACCCTGTCAAGTTGGAGTGTCAGAGTCATATCACTTGCCACCTGCGGGGACAAGAGGCGACATAAATACTTCGCCAGACGGGTGACGAAGGCCCCACAGCTGATGTGGCTAGAGGTACGCTTAAAAGCGTACTCGGCGAGATATGCGGCCAACTTGTACGCCAAGTTGGCCCCCCCCCGCCGGTAAGTAAGTCGTGCAAGTAGAATAGGTCAGTTTGGGTGACCCATTCCCTGCTATCATGACGACCGGCGATCGTCACGGCGATACACCGATGTAGGTATCGGTGTAACGGGTCGTAAAGATCAGTCGCCCGTGCCTTCGGGGATCGCTGGTGCGGTTTCGCGAACTCCCCGAACCCAATAGTGCCCCACTAAGGCCACAACACGTCACTGGACGTGGTGACGTGCACATCATAAAACGCCTGGGACACTGAGTACTCCTGTGAGTACAGACCCAAGGCAACGGCGAACTGAGGAAGTGTCGTCCTCTTAGGGTTGCCGCAAATAGTAAAAGCTACGGCGTCTGTCGTCAAAAAATGCTGAAAACCCCCACCCTGGGTGTCCGTAAATGAAAACGCAGATAAAAACTCTAAAGTAATCTCCCTGTGGGCCCGCTCTGCGGCGACATGAAAAAAGTGGTCCCACGGGGAGTTAACTGCCATGAACTCCCGAACCCGACCGATCGCTCCAATATCGGTCAAAAACTGAATATCAATGGTCCGAGGTGCATCCAGCACCATCTCTCGTAATCTGCCCAAAACCCTATAGGCAACCGTACCTCGGGGGATATCTCTAATAAACTGCCCCGTCTCAATAAAATCGGGCACAATCTCCTCCTCCTGTCCACGTCCACGTCCAC
Organism: Helianthus tuberosus; assembly: GCA_030545235.1. NCBI lineage: Eukaryota > Viridiplantae > Streptophyta > Magnoliopsida > Asterales > Asteraceae > Helianthus > Helianthus tuberosus. The sequence continues at coordinate 187,319,691 of CM060448.1, forward strand.
GTCCCCATCCGCGTCCACGGCCACGACCCTGACCCTGACCTCGACCTCTACGGGCCGCACCAGCTGCAGATGACTCAGCCATATCGTCTGTAAAAATAACAATTACCACTTAGCAATCACGATTAGCGTTAACGTAAAAAATACGATTAGAGTTAACGTATTATACGACTACTGTTCTTGTATACGTTCATTTACGCACTGTACATATCATATACGCTCTGTACACATCAAGTATAGGTTTCGTATACTCACGTGTTATACATCTCGTACACGATCCGTATACATGAAGTATACGATCGTACGTGCAAGTATTATACGCACGTATACGCTACGTACACCTCATATATACGTTTCCTATACGCACGTATTATACGTCGCGGGTACGCAAAAAATATAACAAATTGGGAATATAATATAAGTTCATACGATCGTATACAGCTTGAATATTCAACAAGTATACGACCGTATATACCGTATACGATCGTATATAGGTTGAATATTCAAACTTTATACGAGCGTATATAGTGTATACGATCGTATATCGTTTGAATATTCATCTGATATACGAGTGTATATAGTGTATACGCTCGTATAACATTTGAATGTTCAAGTGTATACGATCGTATAAATTATATACGACCGTATACACTTAAATAATCAGTTACAAATTTCAGTTTCAATTTTTTTTTTCAAATTCAATTATACAATCGTAATCGTTACGCCTATCTACGCTATTCGATCCTTTACTATACAAGACCATAATCTAACATGTTACGGAATTTGAAAGTTTACTTTACGAAAACATACCGTATAGGAAGAACGAGAAGAAAACGCCAAAAACGCCGAAGAACGCTATCCAAGAACGTTCCGAGAGAAAACCGAGATAATTTTTGGCGGAATGTTGAGGCCGTATGGTGGAAATGAGGTCGTATAAAGCTTATACGATGTTTTTTCCTTTGTATACGGGCCGTATAAAAGTATACGACCCGTATATAATAATTTAATTTTTTTAATTCAGTCGTATACTTAATATACGATCAATGTATACGAGGCGTATACTTTTATACGGCCCGTATACAATTAAGTATTTTTCATTTTTTTTCAATTACTATATGCGGAACTGACGAAGATACGGTCGGTATGCATTAACGTTGATTCGTTTAAACGTTTTTTCAAGTTCAATTTCAACAAGTTGCCAAAACATTTATATAACGTGTATGTTTATCATTACAAATTGTCAAAACATGCAAATTGATTCGTTTAAACGTTTTTTCATGTTCAATTTCAACAAGTTGCCAAAACATTTATATAACGTGTATGTTTATCATTACAAATTGTCAAAACATGCAAATAACATTTTATATTCATAGGGCACCTAAATCCACGTAATCCCTGGTCCTGTATTCATCAACGATCGTATTATATTGGTCAATACGTTCCTTGTAATAGTGATACCAACTTTCTGCTGGCGTATTCCGTGTCGCTTGTCGCCAGTATCCTGATGGGGTTGGCATTGTATATTCCCCTTCTAATCTGACGTGAATAAAATGGTTCCTGTGTACATGTACAAGCGCGACTGTTCGATGAGGAATACTTTCTTCGGCTGTTCTGAACATGGGAAAAAATGAATCACAACCAAGGTCACTTAATAAGAGACAAATGACATTCCACCGGTTTGCTATCAGAAGCCCTGTGAATGGCATTTATAGCCACTTGTGTTCAGGTGCTCCGTCTATACGGTTGGACCAAACTAATGAGTCCAGAAATTGTTGATACTGAGGTCCATTTATCTTTTTCCATAATTCGTGGAACCGGTTGCACTCATCATGAAGCTGCTCCCGTATGAACGACCACTGCCACTCTTTAAGCGATAAGCCGACCGCTATAGATCGAAACCCACAATTACCATCACCCTGCACATTTTGTATGTGACTGAGGTATGGATAGAAGCAAGGTGGAATGAACTTTTTGAAGTGCATGAACATATTAACTTGTCCGACAGGCAGCAAAGGTAAGTTTGGTTGCTCTTCCTTTGATTTTGCGACCTTCTTTTTCGTTTTCGAATTCTTAGCGCCTTTCGCAATCTCGCCGAAGAACATAGGTGTTTCAGTACAATAACTTTGTGACTCGAAAAACGAGATGTGTCTGGTAGGTTCGATCTTTGACTCTTGTGTGCCAAACCCATCGGGTGAATCACTATACTGGTCCTGCGTTGTAAAAAAGTTGTGTCTTGAAGGCTCCGTAAACGAATCATCCTTCCTTTGTTGCTGAGCTTTTAAAGTTGGACGACCCCGTGTGTTTTTTTGCACAACTGGTTGTTTGAGCTTCGTCTTATTGAGTTGTACCAACTCCTTCATCTTTTGAATCAGGTTTTTCTTGAGTTCTCTCGGCTGGGCACTTAAATGATGTTTGAGAAGCGCAAGTTCGCCGTCTAAGTCGAAAGAGTCCACCTGTAACACCCCGAAAACGAGTTTGGTAATCAAACCACGTTAATACTAAAGGACGGGTAAAATACAGTTAGTGGTAAAACTTACCCGGTAAATTTTAGGATTTTAAATAAATAAATCCAATATTTATTAAAAGAATGGGAAATACGTTGAGAGAGCAAAGTATATAAAAGGTCCGATATTTAACGGGACTTAAAATAAAACAGGTTTTGAACAAGATAAATAACTAGGAAATAAATAACCTAGTACAAGTCTTGTAATTAAGTGAAAGAAAAGAAGGTTTTGGGCTTGTCGTCGAGTGTCGGGATTTCCAAGATTTTTTATTTAGTTTTATTTTTATTTATTTACAATCCTATTCGTCATGATTTATTTAAAACTTTTCATAAGATAAATTACTTATTAGGGCATAACATGCCTTTGTAAAATTCTATTTATATACAAGTTCACATACCTCACGGGGATCACTCAACACTCGGCCGAAAATGTATTTGTGGATCACTCGAGAGCGGCATGGAACTTACTCCTACCATAGGCTTGCCAAGCGATCAATCCTCCTCCTTTTTAACTTATATACCTTTGTAAATATCAAGATGACTTTGTGGGTGAAGGGTTAGGCTTGGGTTAAAGGTAGGTGGTTGGGTTAAAGGTTAGTGGTTAGTAGAAAAAGGCGAAAAGCGTAACAAGTGTCGGTTTTCGTAAGACTTTCTATTTTTGTAACTTTTATTTTTTATGAAGCTATTATTCAAACAAAGTTATTTTTGATGAACTTGTTTGTTTATTTTCTTTTGCTTCATCATCAACACACATTTTTTTTGAATAGTTATACAAAAAACCAAACTTGTTACTAAAATAAAGGGTTAAAAATAAAAAGGTTTTGGTGGGTAAAAGGGTGTTTGGTTTGGGTTATGAAATGAAAAGGTTTAGGCTCAAATGGGCTAACTAGGGGGATTTTGGGTAGGTGGTAAAAAAAAAAAAGAAAAATAATGGTGTAGAAAAAAGAAGGGTTAGTCCTAATGCCTCCATCATTTACTTACTCGGGTTTAAGTTGGTAAGGACCGGGAATGTATCGTCATGGCAAGTTCTAGAGTTGTAAGAACCAAGCGGTTATTCACACAAGAAACGAAAATGAGCATTTAGTCAAATGATATGTAAGTGTTTGCTCAATAAAGACTCAAAACTCACTTTTGTGGGAATGAGTTTTTATGTGATCAAGTATATATAATCAAATTTTAACTAAGCTTGTCATGCCTTTTCATAATTTTCTTATGTTGGTTCTTTTTATCACGTCGCTATCGGTTGTAAATTCGTAAAAATATAACCTTTTTAGAACTTGAATTTCCCGAGTTAAACCTAGACAAGTAAAGAATTAAATTTTTTTGAAAAAATTTGGGGTGATTAGCGGTTCCAATAGAGTTTTGTGTAAGGCTTGTATTTAGGACTTGCAAGATTCAAGGTTTTAGCATCCCCCCCACACTTAAATTACACATTGTCCTCAATGTGTCCCAAAAATAAGTTTTTAGGTTGATTGAATGTGTAAAAACAAAAATTTTGTGTTACTGGGCGCTGAACACGGCCCCGTGTTGTCCGGGCACGGCCCCGTGTTCAAGTGCCAGTAACAAAATTAAAACAAGAGAAACAGAAGCCTGGACACGGGGGCGTGTTGGGTGAACACGGCCCGTGTCCAGTTACCTGAACTGGGTCTTTTTCTGCAGACTGTGCAGCACGGGGCCGTGTTGGGCGGACATGGCCCGTGCCGAGCTTACTGTAAACGAAGAAATTTGTCGGACGGTTCTGTTTTCCTGCATGGGGTGCTGGTTCAAGTTTCCCTTGTATCCTTTGCCATCTCAAGTGTGTTTTATTCCTGAAAATTAAAACTAACTAGAAAACATAAAAATTAATCTAAACAAAACTAAGGATAGTTCCGCGGAATGCCTCCGTGGTGCGCCACATTTATAAGGGTCCTTGGCTAGACCCAAAGCCTGGTCATATGTTACCCAAGTGGGATGTATTGCATCCCATGTTACACCGTCGGAGAGCGTCATCCAAGCTTGAGTCTATGACCTTCATGTAGTTGACCGGGTCTTCGTCCTCTACTCTTTTTCCACATTCAAACTTCACTTCCTTGTCCCCAAACTTCAATGTTAATGTTCCGTCATTCATATCCACCACCGCTTGGGCGGTGGCTAGAAATGGCCTTCCAAGGATGAGAGGGACATCGGTGTTTTCCTCCATGTCTAGGATGACAAAGTCGGTTGGGAAAACGAAGTTGTCAACTTTTACCAATAGATTTTCAGCGACACCTTGTGGGAATTTGACGGATCTGTCGGCGAGTTGTATGCTCATCTTTGTAGGGCTTGTTGTTCCTAGGCCGAGTCGTTTGAACATCGATGTGGGCATGAGGTTAATGCTAGCCCCAAGATCGGCTAATGCATTACGAACGGGGGATTCCCCAATCGAGCGAGGAATTGTGAAGCTTCCGGGGTCGATTTTCTTTTGTGGAAGTTTGTTGAGTACTAAGGCGGAGCATTCTTCGCCTAAGTTAACTAATTGCAATGATTCAATTTTCCTTTTGTTAGTGAGGAAATCCCTCATGAATTTTGTATATTTAGGTATTTGGGTTAGGACCTCAATAAAAGGAATATTAACATGCAATTGTTTTAGTAAATTTTCGAACTTTGCGAATTGCTCATCGGTCTTTTGACGATTTAACCTACCGGGGTACGAAATTGGAGGAGTCTTGGTGGGCTCTTGATTTGGTGGATAAGCCTTTTCTGGTTTAGGTGTGGGTGAAGTCGTGCTTTGGCTGGGTTGACTTCCTTCAACCGGTGGTAGCGGGACATCCTCGGGACCCACGGTTCGGTTTCTTAATGTGATGAGGTGTACTTGTGCCTTTGGGTTGGTTTCAGTATTACTAGGTAACGCGCCTTGTGGTCTCTCGGAGAAATTTTGAGCTAGTTGATTTAATTGTTTTTCAACGTTTTGAATGCTAGCTTGTTGATTTCTAAAATTCGATTCCAATTGTTGAAATTGATCCGAGTTTTTCTTTTCGGTGTCGGAGATGAGGCGAGATATAGTATCTTCAAGCCTTTCTCGTCCACCTTGTTGTTGAGAAAAATTTTGTGGTTGTTGAAAGTTAGTTCGTTGGCTTTGTTGGTTACTACTATTGCCGGGATCTCTCCAACCAAGATTAGGGTGGTTACGCCATCCTTGGTTGTAGGTACCCGTTGGTGGACCCGACGGCCTAGGTCTGTTATCAATGTAGTTTACCGTTTCTGTTTGTTCATCTAATTCTTTCATACAACTCCAATTCTTTCATACTTGTTGCCATACGACAAGACCGTGATGAGGACACTTTCTTAGTAGCTCCTTGAACCTTTCCCAAGTTTCATATAAGGATTCCCCATCCTCTTGTGAATATGTATTAATTTCAGTCATTAATTTAGCCGTTTTAGCCGGAGGGGAATACTTATATAGAAACTTTTGGGCTAGTTCATCCCAGGTGTTTACCGAGCCAACTGGGAGGGTGTTAAGCCAAGCCTTAGCTTGGTCTTTTAGTGAAAATGGAAACATTCGAATGCGGATGGCGTCATTTGATGCTCCATTGATCCGAAAGGTATCACATATTTCTAAGAAATTAGTAATATGTAGATGAGGATCCTCGTCCGCAAGCCCATGGAAGGTTGCGGAGTTTTGAAGCATTTGTATCAAATGTGGCCGAAGTTCGAAGTTATTGGCTTCGACATTCGGTGCATTGATAGCGGCGCCGAGATTACCTACGGTGGGCCGTAGGTAATCCATGAGGGTACGTTGGTCCGCCATTGGAAGTGGGCCCCCCGAAACTTTCTCTTGATTTTTAGCTTTAAGTCTTTTTCTGAGAAAGCGTTCGGGTTCTTCTAGAGGTTCTTTTATGTCTCTACTAGAACTGGAGCTCATGCACTACGTAGGAGGTTCAAATGTGGCACCTGGGTTCCAAGTCCTGCAATAAGAACAGAAAAGAACGTTGGTCAGAATGTTCACCACGGCCCCGTGCTCAGTGGACACGGCCCGTGGTCAGAGGTACAATAATTGTTTTCCGGATCCCTGTTACTGGGAGTTGGACACGGCCCCGTGTTGCACCGACACGGCCCCGTGCTCAGCTCTCTGTAACTCAGAAAATAAAAACTGCCAGTGATGATGTTGGGCACGGCCCGTGTCCGACCAGGCACGGCCCGTGCTGAGCTCTGCAGAAACAGAAAAACTAAAAAAAAATCCTAAAAAAAATGAAAAATAAGAAAAACGATTAGGCCGTTGATTCCTAACTTTCTTAAAATCCTTATGTCCCCGGCAACGGCGCCAAAAACTTGATGCGTGTGAAGTGTTATATATATTAGGTGTATATTTTAAGCCCCTTTAACACTTATTTTTAGCCAAGTTTTAAATTCATAAAACACGATATTTTACTAACACTAAACACACATATGGGCAAGTGCACCCATCGTGAACGTAGTATAGTGTTGGCAAGATACCGAGGTCGTCCAAGGACACAAGAGCTTTTAATACCGGTTTATCCTCAACGTCTAATCAAAATAAAAAGTTTAGAAAAATGTTTTAAACTAAGAAAAATAAAATCTAACTAAAAATGCTGAAAAATAAAATAAAAAGAAAAACAGATAGACAAGATGAATCACTTGGTTCCGACTCGTATCTAGTGTAACCTTTGATTATTTCCGCACTTTTGCACTATTTTAAGAGATTATCTTAGTTATTGTAGTAGGCCCCTCTTTTGAAGGTGACGTTACCCTCACCCCAGTAGTTTGAGTCAGCAAGGATACAATCCTAAAAGGGTGGATTATTTGAAGATAATTAATTAAGTTATTAATGCAAATTATGGTAGGCCCCTCTTTTGGAGGTGACGTTACCCTCGACTAAGTAGTCTGAGTCAGCAGGGATACAGTCCTAAATAGCCGGGTTATAGTATTAATAGTAGTTAACTTATGAGGGGATCAAAGAGTTTGGACCCCCGCCATCCAATACCGTTAAGTATTGAAGGAGGTCCTACTAAATTTGACCCGGGTCCATTGCAGGACCTCTAAACGCTGAACAATGGCAAGACCTTTACCAAACCGTTCCCTTAACCCCCGACCAGGTAGCCAACATACCTCCATATAGACCGTGGAGATATGAATGGTGAAAATCTTTTATTTTATATAGACAGTAAAATAATGCCAAGACACCACGGATAAACGATAAGGAAAGATCACCTTCAACATAAGCAACTAGTTATTAAAGTCATTAATACAAAACCAAGTAAAAAGTGCAAAAGATTAGAAATAAAAAGTATTACACTAGACACTTTGTCTTCACCAAGTGATGTAAGAGACTTAGGCAAACATGGCCTTGATTGTCAAGAACTCTTACGATCAATCTTGGATCCCGAGACGACTCACACACTCTACGATGGACAATGGATGATGGTGGTGGATGATGGTGTTATGGTGGTGGTGGGTGGTGGGTGAAGTGTGTGAGAGATGGTGTGCCAAGGGATGGTTTGAGCTTAAGCCAAGCACTCCTATTTATAGGCTGAACAGAAGCTCGGGCACGGCCCCGTGTCCAGTGGGCACGGCCCCGTGTCCACATCCTTCTCTTTCTTCATTTAATGCAGCTTTGTCTTATTAGTTGACCACGCCCCCGTGTCCGCTGAGCACGACCCCGTGTGCAGAAGAATCTTTGTACTATGAAGATTTGCCTGGATTGTGCGAATCTTATAGTTGACCACGGCCCCGTGTCCGCTGAGCACGGCCCCGTGGTGGGCAATAGAAGCTTCTACCACTTTGTCTTTTCTGCTGACACTTGGGCACGCCCCCGTGCTGGCTGAGCACGGGGCGTGTTCAGTCCTCTGTTGCCTTGTTTTGCTTGGGAATATGCTGTCGTGGGGTCGGGCATGTCACGTCTTGTTCCTTTTCTTGTATTTATGTTAGATTTTGGTGTCTTTTTGCTTCTTTTGTTAATTTGAGCTCATTTAATCCTGAAAATACAAAAGGAAGACAAAAGCACACTTTTTCCAACATTAGTACTAAAAAGGGGTTAGTTTTATGCCACAATTGATGAAATTTATATGTTGCATTTTGAACACATCAAATACCCCCACACTTGAATCTTTGCTTGTCCTCAAGCAAAACTCTTTAATATGTGGCTATTACACTCCCAAATGGAATGGGTAGAAAAGAAGGTTTTGGGCTTGTCGTAGAGTGTCGGGATTTCCAAGATTTTTTATTTAGTTTTATTTTTATTTATTTACAATCCTATTCGTCATGATTTATTTAAAACTTTTCATAAGATAAATTACTTATTAGGGCATAACATGCCTTTGTAAAATTCTATTTATATACAAGTTCACATACCTCACGGGGATCACTCAACACTCGGCCGAAAATGTATTTGTGGATCACTCGAGAGCGGCATGGAACTTACTCCTACCATAGGTTTGCCAAGCGATCAATCCTCCTCCTTTTTAACTTATATACCTTTGTAAATATCAACAGGACTTTGTGGGTGAAGGGTTAGGCTTGGGTTAAAGGTAGGTGGTTGGGTTAAAGGTTAGTGGTTAGTAGAAAAAGGCGAAAAGGGTAACAAGTGCCGGTTTTCGTAAGACTTTCTATTTTTGTAACTTTTATTTTTGATGAAGCTATTATTCAAACAAAGTTATTTTTGATGAACTTGTTTGTTTATTTTCTTTTGCTTCATCATCAACACACATTTTTTTTTTAATAGTCATACGAAAAACCGAACTTGTTACTAAAATAAAGGGTTAAAAATAAAAAGGTTTTGGTGGGTAAAAGGGTGTTTGGTTTGGGTTATGAAATGAAAAGGTTTAGGCTCAAAGGGGCTAACTAGGGGGATTTTGGGTAGGTGGTAAAAAAAAAGAAAAATAATGGTGTAGAAAAAAGAAGGGTTAGTCCTAATGCCTCAATCATTTACTTACTCGGATTTAAGTTGGTAAGGACCGGGAATGTATCGTCATGGCAAGTTCTAGAGTCGTAAGAACCAAGCGGCTATTCACACAAGAAACGAAAATGAGCATTTAGTCAAATGATATGTAAGTGTTTGCTCAATAAAGGCTCAAAACTCACTTTTGTGGGAATGTGTTTTTATTTGATCAAGTATATATAATCAAATTTTAACTAAGCTTGTCATGCCTTTTCATAATTTTCTTATGTTGGTTCTTTTTATCACGACGCTATTGGTTGTAAATTCGTAAAAATATAACCTTTTTAGAACTTGAATTTCCCGAGTTAAACCTAGACAAGTAAAAAACTGAAATTTTTTTTGAAAAAATTTGGGGTGATTAGCGGTTCCAATAGAGTTTTGTGTAAGGCTTGTATTTAGGACTTGCAAGATTCAAGGTTTTAGCATCCCCCCACACTTAAATTACACATTGTCCTCAATGTGTCCCAAAAATAAGTTTTTAGGTTGATTGAATGTGTAAAAAGGTGTAAAAAAACAAAAATTTTATGTTACTGGGCGCTTTTGTAAAACGTCAAACTCGAGGACAAAGTTGGAATATAAAAATGAAGCGAGGTCTTAACGCATACCGGGAGGGTTGCAATAATAACGACTCCGGTAAAACACCCGGTTGATGGGTAAGAATTAAACGCATGCGTAGACCGAGAAACAGGAACTCGGATGGAAAGTTAAAAGACTCGGGTTTTGGGTCATAACTAAAAGATGACAAAATAATGTAAATAAAAATTGTGAATAAATTATGTTCAACTATTTTAAAGTTGAACTAGTCGATTATAATATCATGCCGGACGGCATGAGTAAATACAAGCGGGATAATAGTAGCGTTAAAAGCAAAAGAATAATGAGCCCGGTAATGGGACATAATCAAATACGACTGTATGTAAACTGGATAATGGTGAGCATAAGACAAACCGATGCATAAATGATGTGAGAAGTCATAAAGTTGGAAAAGTTGTCCGAAAGGAAACGAATGTAGCCTTAGACTACGGTCAAGGTCAAAGAAAATACCAAGGCGAAAATAAATGATTTTAAACAAAAATAGGAATGCCTTGACACCAAACATGTATTTTAATAATGACATGAGTAAGGAATGATCTATAGGATCAACCTAACCTTTGGGGTTATAAACAATGGAAAGGTCTACGAGACTAAAACGACCCACAGGTCATGATTAGAAAGAAATTATAAGGACTTCACCCTAAAGAGGTGAAAGTCTAATCAAAATAGCCCATAAGGCTAAGCGATAAAACCTACGGGTCAATTAGATAAAGCAAGGGAATCAGTTGAGAATCCCCGCATAAAACAAAGACTGTAAAAGAATAAATTATGGACTGTCAATATCTATAATTCTGACAAAAGTTAAAGAGAAGATCCTAAAACTAAAACTTTGGTTTTAGTAAGAAATAACGTTTTTACAAATATAAATTCTGATAGGAATTTAAATAGTAAGCATGAAGGATACAAGTTTTGACACTAATAAGCGCAAGATGATATATTCGAAAATAAAAAGTTGATATAAATTAAACATGATGTGACACGATCACGGTCAAGAAATGCAATGTGAGGTAGAATCACATTATAACCAAGCGAGCGGTAGAAATAACCGGACTAATAAGTCTAGTTAGTGAGACCGGTTAAGGTCAGTAATTCAAATCAAGAAATTTGGTTTGCTTGTAAGCGGTAGATTCGGCATAACTGAACCAAATAAATAAATTTGAAAACAAAAGAATTTGTTGCTAAAAGAGAAAGATTTCACTAAAGACCTTTAAACAGGTCAAAGTAACGGATTCATAAATAATTCGATAGTATATGAAAGCGATGGATATCGCTAAGTTAACTAAACTAGTGGAAATAACGAGATTACGTTATTTCAAGTTGCACTATGTCGTATGAGATACGTAGACAATTAGTGACCAAAAAGATGTTACCATACTTATCTGGTAATACGAACAATTGGTTAAAAATATAAGTAATGTTTAAAAGATATCTCGGATCAAATACATTGAGTTTAAACTCAATGAACTATGTAAGAAAAGGTTTCGAGGACGAAACCTCTTTAAGGGGGGTAGACTTGTAACACCCCGAAAACGGGTTTGGTAATCAAACCACGTTAATACTAAAGGACGGGTAAAATACAGTTAGTGGTAAAACTTACCCGGTAAATTTTAAGATTTTAAATAAATAAATCCAATATTTATTAAATGGATGGGAAATACGTTGAGAAAGCAAAGTATATAAAAGGTCCGAGATTTAACGGGACTTAAAATAAAACGGGTTTTGAACAAGATAAATAACTAGGAAATAAATAACCTAGTACAAGTCTTGTAATTAAGTGAAAGAACAAAATTATTCAAGTTATAAACCAAACAAAAGTTGAGGGGCCTATGTTGTTAAAAATTGAAACTTAATAACATAAAACAATATTTAAAATTCACCAAACACCCACTTTGGCGGTGTCTGGTCGATCAAAGAAGCAAGGGGGCGACAGGGGTTTTCTTCAAACCCTAAAATCCTCACAAAATTCACAAATTGAAGCCTCTAATCAAGTCTAAATCGAATCTCAAGTACAGATTCACGGTCACCTAGTTGAAAGGATCATAAGGTATGTACAATTGTGATGTTTTGATTCATCTTGAATTCTAGGTTAATTGTGAGAAACTGAAATTGAGCTTAAATATGTCATGCGTGGATGAATCTTGAAGTAGTATGATGTCTAGGAGTAAACCCAAGTCAATAACTAGTTGAATTAGTGTTGAAATTTTAAAGCTCATGATCATCCATTATGGGTGTTTAATGGGTTTTGTAGAAACATGATGAACACTAGATTCATGATTGTCAAACTAGTGTTATTTGAACTCTATGAAGTTAATCTTGACATATAACCATGAATTTGATGATTATCTAGTAAAAGATGTTAAAATTGGCAAGATATGTAGCCATAAGTTTGATTGTTAAATTTTATAAAAGAATGCTCACTAGTTGTTTGACATAATGCCTATGAGAAAGCTAAATGTTGGAATTTCGAATAAAATGCACATTTGAATAATATGACAATTTATATAAAATGTGAAGTGATAAGGGTTATAAACATCATGTTGAATTAGACTTAATTGTGTAAATCATGTGATCAAAAGTAATTAACTTTTGATAAGTTGAATTAATAAATAATGAGGTCGAACGGTAGTTTTGTGTAACACCCTTAATATTTTGACGGAATTTAACTAATAATTATATGAACTTTATAAAAAAAATCAGAGTTTACAAAAACATTTCGTGTTTAAACCATACACACTTGAGATAGTACCAAACACATCCCAAGATAATCCATAACAAGTTTAAGAGTTAACCCTTGTTAGTAACTAACCACTAGTTTAAAGGATTTAAAACTTGATTAACAAAAGTGTTTACAACATAATTATGTCTAGACAAGATTAAGATTATTGCGGAAGCTTCAAAATGCGTGTTCGGTTCTTGACATTGTACTTGATCACCATCCGGGAGGGCTTCATACATACCTAGAGTCAAACACTAAAAATATTAGTTTTGACATTAATACGTTACGTATAAACGAATTTTAACAACACAAAGCAACAAACAAAATATAAATGTTCTGGGTTCCACCGTAACTTACGGTGTCACCATAAGTTACGGTGAACATGGAATGTCCCTGATTCTACCGTAAAGCAGGGGCTTCATACCGTACACTTTTGATATCCACCGTAACTTACGGTGGGACCGTAAGTTACGGTGGGTTCTGCATCCTTGCCCTTTAACTATTTTTCAACCATAAAAGATCATAACTTTTTACTCGTTAGTCCTTTTTAACCGATTCTTTTTCCTACGAGTCCGTAATAAAATTACGGGCCCGACCACGTAAATTTCTCATTACGGAAATCGAGACACCGACAATCGGTTCACAATTTCCTCATTTCAATTATCCAACCCATTAGTGTAAGTGCATAGCACCTCTTTTCCATTCTTAAAACCATTTAGACATAATTACCCAATTTCCCGGGCTCACATACTTGGTGTATTTGCGCCATTCCATGGCTTCACGTTTCCCTTAGGGCTAAATACTTGTTTCTTCGGAATTCAAACATTCCGTTTCAAACGACACTTTCATAGAGCTTCTATTGTTTGACCCGATTTCCCGGTTTCTTACACTTCAATTAATATAACCAATTCAATAGCGTGGTACAACCCACCACTTAACGGAATATGAGATTTTCAAGTCTCTATTCTCATGATTCTTTTAAAAGCATCTTTTAACCCGTTTGGCTATTTAGTGAAAACTATCACTTTGTTGACATGCCAAACTAAATTTCAAATCCTTATTTTGACACGTTTAATGGTCGAGTGTACTTCGCCACTTTAACGACACATCAAACGCATCTTTTACACTACAACATCATTTACATATCAAAGCAAAGCATTTAAACATAATTTAACGGGACTAAAGCCACGTACCTTTAAAGCACACCTTTTCCGCGGGTATCACTTCCGGCGTGTCCACTTGACGTTCCGGATTCCTTGCCTAAAGAGTTCAATTCATAACAAGATTAGAACTCTTTCATAAGCTTTAACGCATTAATTCATAACATATACAAATCTGCGTTTTTAGCAATCTTTAACATTTTAACCCTCATTTAGGCGTTTTATCAAACACCTTGCGGGTCAGATTTCTACATTATCTAAACCAAGTTCATAACTTGAATTTATTACCCAAATCAACTTCAATTAGACAATATACACATATTTTAACATCACAATTTCAGAGATTAGCTTACAAATTTCAGTTTACACTAGAACAAGAGTCTTAATCCTAGTGTTTATCAAGTTCTACTAACTTACTAATCACCCACTATAGTGATTTTGATCCTTACAACTAACATGCAAGATTTTGACAAGAATTCATCTAGGGTTTGTCCCTAGACTTCACATTACTTCTAATTTGTTTAACAACACATAATCAAGCTCAACCTTCGATTTCAATCACATGCAAGAATTTGAGTTGTATCAAAACAACCTAATTTGACATACCTTATGACCTCCTTGACGAGGAGATCACGATTCTATGTTCAGATTTCGATTACGACATGATTTGAGCCTCCAATTTGAGAGTTTAGTAGGATTTAGGGTTGTGAAAGTGTGGGTGTCGCCCCTGTGGTTTCTTGATCGACCAGAACTCCAAAAATGGAGTGTTTGGTTTTTGTTTTACTAATTATTAGTAATTTAAGTTTCAATTTTGACAACCTAGGTCCCTCCACTCTTATTTAGTTTACATCTTTGACTTTTTAACTCATTCTTGTGTTACTACAAGACTTCTAACTAACTGGGTTATTTATCCTAGTTAGTTTATTCTTGTTTATTATACACTTTATAATTCTAGTATAAAGTTTTGAAATTTCGGGATGTTACAAGTCCACCCCCCTTAAAAAGGGTTTCGTCCCCGAAACCGAGATACGTACCAAATAGTTTTGGGTAGAGCCGTTGCATCTCTTCTTCGGATTCCCACGTGGTATCCGCACCCTTCCTGTGCTCCCATTTAACCTTCACTTGGTTAATTACTTTGTTCCTCATACTCTTCTCTTTTTGATCTAAAATTGCAATTGGCCTCACTACATAGCTGAGGCTGTTATCCACCTCGATGTCATCATAGCGGATACGATCGGTTTCATCCGCTAAGCATTTTCGGAGATGTGACACATGGAAGGTGTTATGAATTCCACTCAACTCCTCGGGTAGTTCAAGGCGATATGCTACCTTACCAACCCGTTCGATGATCCTGAATGGCCCAATGAACCTCGGACTCAACTTCCCTCTTTTTCTGAACCGTATGATTCCTTTCCACGGAGATACTTTCAGCATTACCTTGTCGCCCACTTGAAACTCAATAGGCCTATTTCGCTTATCCGCATACGCCTTTTGTCGATCCTGAGCTGCTTTTAGGTGAGCTCGGACCACATCGATTTTCTCATTCGTAGTTCGGATTATATCAGTAGGTGCTAATCCTCGTGGTCCCACTTCTCCCCAACACACCGGGGTTCGACACTTTCTACCATATAACATTTCATACGAGGCCATTTTAATGCTCGATTGATAGCTATTGTTATATGAAAATTCGACCAAGGGTAGATGGACATCCCAACTGCCCCCGAAGTCGATGATGCAAGCCCGCAACATATCTTCCAACGTTTGTATTGTTCTTTCACTCTGCCCATCCGTTTGTGGATGGTAAGCAGTGCTAATGAACAATTTAGTTCCCATTTGCTCTTGGAATTCGCGCCAAAATTTTGAAGTAAACCGAGTATCTCTGTCTGAAACAATGGATATCGGCACTCCATGACGTGCTATTATTTCATTGGTGTACACCTCCGACATCTTCTCGGATGTATAAGTCTCACGAATCGGAATGAAGTGAGCACTTTTTGTCAATCTATCCACGACTACCCATATAGCATCAAATCCGCGATTGGTTTTGGGCAATTTGGTTAACAAATCCATCGTGATTTGTTCCCATTTCCAAACTGGGATATCCAACGGTTGCAACCTTCCATATGGCTTTTGGTGTTCCGCTTTGACTTGTAAACAAGTAAAACACTTCTCCACATATTTCACAATATCTCTTTTCATTCCGGGCCACCAATAGTTTTGTTTTAAGTCATTATACATTTTGGTCGCCCCCGGATGAATTGAATAATGAGATTTATGGGCCTCGTCAAGTAGACGCACCTTGGCTCCACATGTATTTGGAACCCAAATTCTCCCAAACCGAGTTTTCAATCCTTGGTTATCATCCTCCAGGTCTTTTAGCTGCCCAACTATCCTTTCCTTCTTCACATTTTCCTCCTTAATTGCTTCAATTTGAGATTTTCGGATTTGTTCAAGCAAACCCGATGTCACACGAATCAAGAAGGTCAAACGAATGTTCAAGCAAACCCGATGTCACTCGAATAATGACTAATCTAACCACCTTTGAATGATGATGATAGTTTGACACTTAACGAGCAAGGTGGAGGTTTGGGAAGAAACGGGTCAAACGAATCAAGAAGGAAAAGAAAAGTGTAGCTTGGATATGAGGTAAGTATATCTTACACTAGTCATATATTTCAGAATATCCTTTTGTCGTGTTACGAAAAAGATAATTATGACGTAAGCCATAGTAGGCCAAAAAGTGTTAAGAAATGGAATTATAAGTAAAGTGACCGCACGGTGTAAATCAGAGCGAGTCATATATACGAGGTGGTAATAAATGTCATCTCGCTAATATAATCGGTCAATTTGGCCAAACGGGTCAAAAGGTGTAGACATCACCTTTTGACAATATCGACTAATGATTTTTGTCGAGTTATATGCTTACAGGAATAGATATCCAATGGGTACTCGCATCTTTCTTAATTAGCGATTTCAAAGCAAAGTATTAAAAATTGGGTTAAAAAGTTGACCCGAGCCAGGTATGTATAATAGATCAACTCATCATTTAGAACTTGAAGTTCTATGAGAGTTAGGTAAAGTAAAAAGGGAAATTCGGTTACCTTAAAAGGTAAACCGAAGGATTTAAATTATAGACAGAGTGTTTTGAAAACAAGATTTGGTTAAAAAAAATGAGATTTTGGGCGTGCATGGCTTAAGCAGGCCCTTCGTCGTAAAAGAAGAGTTAAAAATGACCAAAACGCCCTTGTAAGTGAAATTAAGCAAGCAACCATAAGAAGTCGCTTGAAAACGAGTTTTATAATCAAGTCAATACTTTGAATAAGTATGAAAAGCGAAAGATGTAAAATATTGGTCAAATGACTCTATAAAGAGTCTTTGCCGTAAAATAATAATTTGAAGGGTAAAATTTGTAATATATAAATCACCACATTGAATACACCACAAATATAGTTGTGGTGGGAGGTCATTTGATAAGAAATGTGGACATATGTATTTAGAAACGAATGAAAGCGATTGGTGCTTAAAATATGCTTAAATACCCTTAACGGGTCAAAATAAGCATATGAGTGAAAATGGGATTAAGAAGGTATATGAACCTGTAATTGGAACCTAATATGTTAAACATCATTAAATTTAATAGGTTTATGAGAAATAAGGGTCAAACAAACTTGTTTGTTGGATAAAAAAATCGAACGGGTCAAAATTTGGTAAAAAGGGTAATAAGCCTAAGACTTAAAAGTCTTAAATTTTGTTAATCCGGATGTTGGATTTTAAATCCATATGATGGAGAATCAAATTACAAACACGTAGGAAGAAACGGTAGGTCAAACGGACAAGCGGATTGAAAGATACGAAAGTTTTCGTGTCAAAAACGACAAAATGGAAGAATATGATACAGGGGCCACCGTAACTTACGGTGCCCACCGTAAGTTACGGTGGGGCTGAAACCTTTACGCCAGTTCTCTACTGACTTACGGTGGAATCATATCAAAACAGGGGCTACCGTAAATTACGGTATCCACCGTAATTTACGGTGGACCCTGTACAAAAATATATTTTTAATCAGTTTTGTTTCCCGGACTCGTTTAGATACGTTTTAAACCCCGTATGACTAAAGCATTTCATGTTTATGAAATGTAGGTACTCTTTGGATGCCGGAAGACGATAAAGCTCAACGAAGAACCGAACACGATAAAGATACATGCTTCCGCACATTGCATCGTCATAAATTTTAAACGACGAATCTGATCACGTTATGTCGAATAACTTTTGATTTGCGAAACAGTTTTAATAAATCCATATTTTTATAGTATGTGTAGTCTTAACTACACATCTAATTATTGGTATTTACATGTAAAACCGTTAAATAGAAACTAGGGTGTTACAAGTCCACCGCTCTCGGTTTCAGTATGGAGTCCAAATTTAACTTTCTCCAAAAAGGGTCTATCAACTCCAACGAGATCATTTGACCTAAGAAACATATCAACAAACAACATAAAACGTCAATAAGATTTTGCGTGATGAAATGCTATGATTATATAATGTGGTTGGTCGAATAATGTATTACCATTCGTTGTATACGGTTCCAACCGACACGCGCACGGCAACCCACAGCTTGTATACAAACAGCACGCGCATGTACCGTTATATAACTTTAATTTTTCTATTTCATTTACTTCGTCTGATATCAACTCTAGGCAGGCATGTGAAACCTTCTTTAGTAGGAGATTAAATATTGGTTTGTTATGATGACCCAATGTTCGGCTCCTGCTTGTTTCAATGCTGCCTTTGATTTCTGTCACATGGTTTCTTATGAGCTTATCGATAAGTGGTACCACTTTCTCCAGGGTGTAATTAGAGTCGCCTAGGTACTGCTTCAAAAGGGCATGTTGACCCTTTGCCCTGTTTGTTGTACGTTAACCGAAGTTCAGATGTTGGTCGCTCCAGAACGAAACAAACCGGTCTCTATATGGTTGTAACCAGATTGAATCCAAATAGTCCATAATCTCTGTAATCAAAGTCAAGTGCAGTTAAGACAAGTCAAATAAATACGATTATTAAAAAAAAATAATATAAAACTTACCGTCGGTTTTTTTGCGTGGCAACTTTGATCGTATTCGCTCGTACCAGTAGTTGTAGTCAAGATCGGTCGTTGAGTTAATTAGCTCGCCCCACTTGTAAAGAAACCTGTCCCATTTATCCCTTGTTTTAAAGCTTTTCCTGCAATGTTTGAAGATGTTTTGCTGTATGTGCCACCTACACAATGAATTTCTAGCCCTGGGAAACACGGTTGCACATACGTTCATTTGGGCGCGATCTCTATCCGTTACTATTACACGGGGTTCCATAACACTGTCTAATGAGTGTTTCAACCTCTGTAGAACCCATGTGAAGTTTTCCTGTTTCTCGTTGCTTACGAACGCATGAGCAATGCAAAACAACATCAACGTGGATGTAACACCGATAATCTGGACTAGCGGCATTTTGTACCGATTCGTCTTGTAGGTGGAGTCTATAAGCAACACATGCGGGAAGGCGCGCCACAACATGTTCGACTCTGGGTGGATGAAGAAAACATCCTCGACCCGTTCTGTCACACCCCCAAAATCCACACGCGGAGTACCACCGCTTGGAGGCGTGACTGACCAGGATCAAGCCACCAATCATATTGAACAATGTAATTAATAATGGTAAATCAACCAAACAATATGAAAGGTGTTCAAAAACCAAAATATAGTATCAATGTTTAGCGGAAGCATAAATGTAAAACCCAACATAAGTATTAAGTTGAAATGTCGTAAAAGAGTTTATCATAACATCCACAATCCGTGCCCACAACGACCGCGCCTCCCGTGCAAGCTCCATGGGTACCTATGGTCCTGCAAGGCATGTAACAGAAAGTCAACAACTAGTTGAGCGAGTTCACAGTAAGTAAGTTCGTTGCATAACTATGCGTTATTAACTAAGCCGTTGTGTAGATTTAATTGGTGGGGGCTTCCCATGTTGTATGTACTATCAGTGGGGGCTTCCCATGTTGGTATTTTCTATCAGTGGGGGCTTCCCATGTTTGTATTTTCTATCAGTGGGGGCTTCCCATGTTTGTATTTACACTAGACTATTTGTAACCATAAGTGTTCTTCTTAACCCGAGAACAGTAGTACGTACAAGGTTTACGTAGGTTTTACGTAAGTGCCCTTCTTTACCCGAGGACAGTGGTACGCGTGGGGTTTACGTAGGTTTTACGTAAGTGTCCTTCCTGACTCCGGAAGGCAGTAGCATGTGTGAGTTTACGTAGGTTTTACGTAAGTGTCCTTCCTGACTCCGGAAGACAGTAATATGTACTTGTTTACGTAGGTTTTACGTAAGTGTCCTGCTTAACCCGAGGACCATGGTAGATAGTCTAGTAGCCGTGTAAGTACGAGTAATTGTTCAATCCCATTATTCAAAACCCATTCCCAGCCCCGGGAATCCCATGCCTTGGTAAGAGTGTGAACTCACCTTGGTTTGCTCGGTATGCTAAGTTAAGTGCTCACAAGAAATCAGTCAAATCCTATAGTGTGCATGTATACTCAATCAGTACGTGTTTATAAAGTTTCATATGGAATCCATATCACATAACAGTTAATCACATGTGCACAAATCGTGTTTCACATAACAGTCTTTCACAGTTTATTCTAGCATATTATCCAATAGCATACTTAATACAGTTACTGACTTAGCATAGTTAATGAGCCATAACATGGTTGAATCAGAACTAACAGAGTTAACATATGTAATAAGGTTAACATACTTAACATGGTTAATGACTTAACAGAGTTTGTAACATTAACAGAGTTAACAACTAACTGAACCAATAACTAACTGAGTTTGCTAGCATAATAGAGTTAATACTTAACAAGTTTACATACAAGTTACAGACACTTGGGCCGAAAACACATGAGTAGCCGAAATCCCTTTGTGTCGAAATCCAAACTTGGGCCGAAAACACTTGGTTTTCGTCGAGCATAAAGTATGTCTGCCCCTACGTGTTTTCGTTTGTACCTTATCTTTATCAACATCAGTTATACCAAAACCCTAATGATTCTAACAGTTACATGGTCACATCATTAATCAATTCACCACCCTAAAAATCTATCATTCAAAACATCCAGCATGGTCGACAACTGTCCATCACCTCAAGAGGTTATTGGACCAAATAGTTGGGTGGGTTTGACTAATTATCAGGTTGAAATCTGAATCATATGCAAACCCTTTATCACAATCATGTGCAGTTAAGAGTCATGTGTAACCTCAGAAAGTAATCAGTATTACAATCATTAAAACCATCAGAATCATTATCCAAGAATCACATATATCGACTCATGACCCCATCATATTTAACCCACAAATATATATACATGTATCATTCAGTCGAGCACGAGCATAAGAACAATTAACTAGATCTAATCTTACAGTTCACAGTACATAACACTTATCATGCCATTCCGATCCTGATCACGTTCATACCATACAAGACAAATCATCCAACCCTATAATGTTTCGCATACGGTTACATAACTGATCGATCACATTCAAATCTTTCATAAACACAAGCAACAACATAACAATATAATCAGATCTGAAACAACTAACTGTGAAAGTCACTAACCGACTCAGAATGATCACCCAGAAATCTGGCTTCGAACAATGGGAGGGCAGCCGTTTGGTTTCAAAGAAAAACGAGGGAAAGAGTGATAGGTGACTAGGGTTTTTGTCGAATAGAACTCTCGTAACTGTTCTGATCAGAAAATATATAAAAGTGACTCACCACTGTGCCCAAAGCCCATGTTGATTTCGTCGACAAGCTCCTGGACGAAAACACCAATGTGTTTTCGCCTGGTAGTGTTTTCGTTGAGGGTGTAAGGGTGTAAAGGATCCATTTGTTTATTAATTAATTACACAAATCATAATACCAAACTATATACATCACTTACACACAATTGTATTGCACATCAGATATTCTTATAAGAACCACACTTTGCAAATAGATACATGATTTAATCAAATAGAGACCTTGATAACTCGGGTTGTCACATTATCCCCAACTTGAAAGAAATTTCGTCCTGAAATTTGGCACGCGTACTGAGGAAGCTAGGTGAGTTGTATCGTTTACTGGTTTTCCTGGGGTGTCACATCATCCCCCCGTTGATTTGGAATTTCGTCCCGAAATTCTGTAGTAGCTTCAGCCTCAGTAGTGGTTGCACTGTTTCCGAATAACTGGGGATACTTGAGTTTCATTTGATCTTCTCGTTCCCAGGTGAACTCTGGGCCACGACGGGAGTTCCAACGAACTCGAACAAGAGGTATTCTGGTGTGCTTGAGGACCTTAACATCCCGATCCGTGATTTCAACTGGTTCCTCGACGAATCGCAACTGCTCGTCGATAGTGAGCTCCTTCAAAGGAACTATAAGGGTCTCATCTGACAGACACTTCTTCAGATTCGACACGTGAAAGACGTTGTGAACTGCACTGAGTTCAGTTGGTAAGTTCAGTCTGTAGGCCACTTTGCCTATTCTTTCAATGATTTCGAACGGTCCGACATACCGCGGATTGAGTTTGTCTCGTTTACCAAAACGAACTACACCCTTCCAGGGTGAGACTTTGAGTAGCACTCGATCCCCAACCTGGAACTCGAGTGGTTTCCTGCGCTTATCAGCGTAGCTTTTCTGACGGTCGCGAGCTGCCGCCATTCGTTGTCGTATCTGTGCAATCCGTTCAGTAGCATCAACTACAAGTTCTGGACCTGTGATTTGACTATCGCCCACCTCTGCCCAACAGAGAGGTGATCAGTATTTACGCCCGTACAATGCCTCGAATGGAGCGGCTTGAATGCTGGTGTGGTAACTGTTTTTGTACGAGAACTCCACCAAAGGTAGGTGCTTTTCCCAGCTGTTGCCGAAATCGATTACACATGCACGAAGCATGTCTTCTAAAGTTTGAATAGTGCGCTAAGACTGCCCATCCGTCTGAGGGTGATAAGCTGTGCTCATGTCTAATCGAGAGCCAAAAGATTTGTGCATTGCTTGCCACAGTTCTGAAGTAAAGCGTGCGTCACGATCAGAGATTATAGAAGTTGGCACCCCGTGCCTTGAGACCACTTCTTTTAAGTAGATGTCTGCTAATGTAGAGAACTTGTCTGTTTCCTTAATAGCCAGGAAGTGTGCAGACTTAGTGAGTCGATCCACGATCACCCAAATAGTATCATTCCCACGTTGGGATCTAGGCAGGCCAGTAATAAAATCCATGGAAATTTGCTCCCATTTCCATTGTGGTATCTCTGGTTGTTGGAGTAGGCCTGATGGTTTCTGATATTCAGTCTTGACTCTCGCACAAGTCAAGCACTTGCTGACGTAAGTTGCTATGTGAGCTTTCATGCTAGGCCACCAATATGTAGTTCTGAGATCGTGGTACATCTTATCCGAACCAGGATGTACTGAGTAGCGAGACTTATGAGCTTCATCCATCACAAGCTCGCGTATGTTGCCATAAAGTGGGACCCAAATGCGTCCTGTTAAATAGTAGGCGCCGTCTGCCTTTTGTTCTAACTGTTGCCTTGAGCCGCGTAAGGCTTCAGCCCTGACGTTTTCTGATTTCAATGCTTCTACCTGAGCATCTCGTATCTGAGAAGGAAGACTACACTGAATAGTGAGTTGCAACGCTCGTACACGCCTAGGTGTAGTATCCTTTCGACTGAGGGCGTCGGCCACCACATTGGCTTTGCCCGGATGGTACTTTATCGCACATTCGTAATCGTTCAGTAGCTCGACCCATCGACGCTGACGCATGTTCAACTCTTTCTGCTTAAAAATATGCTCGAGACTCCTGCGATCGGTGTAGATGGTGCACTTGGTACCGTACAAGTAATGTCGCCATATCTTGAGCGCAAAAACAACAGCTCCCAACTCTAAATCATGTGTAGTGTAATTTCGTTCGTGAATCTTAAGTTGGCGCGAAGCATAAGCAATGACTTTATCCCGTTGCATCAACATACATCCAAGACCTTGGATAGATGCGTCGCAGTAGACTACAAAATCGTCCGTGCCTTCAGGCAATGAGAGGATAGATGCGCTACAAAGTCTATCCTTTAAGTGCTGAAACGCTGTTTCCTGTGTATTACTCCAACGGTAAGCAACACCTTTCTGTGTCAGTAGTGTAAGCGGCTGTGCAATCTTTGAGAAGTCTTTGATGAACCGTCTGTAATAACCCGCCAAACCAAAGAATTGGCGTATTTCGGTTGGTGTGCGAGGTGCAGGCCAGTTCTTGATCGAATCTACCTTGGATGGATCAACATGAATCCCATCCTTGTTTACCACGTGGCCTAGGAAGTGGACTTCACGAAGCCAGAAGTCGCATTTTGAAAACTTGGCGTACAGCTGTTCCGTTCGAAGGAGTTCCAAAATAAGTCTTAAATGCTGCTCGTGTTCCTCCTGACTCTTCGAATAGATCAGGATATCATCGATGAAAACGATGACAAACTTGTCAAGATAAGGTTTGCACACCCTGTTCATAAGATCCATGAAAACCGCAGGCGCATTCGTTAGCCCGAATGGCATGACCAAAAACTCGTAATGGCCGTAGCGAGTTCTGAATGCTGTTTTGGAGACGTCCTCACCCCGGACTCTCAGTTGATGATATCCTGACCTCAGGTCAATCTTCGAGTAATAGCTCGACCCTTGCAACTGGTCGAATAAGTCATCGATGCGTGGAAGAGGATAGCGATTCTTCACAGTCACCTTGTTCAGTTCGCGGTAATCTATACACATGCGGAAGGTACCGTCTTTCTTCTTTACAAATAGTACTGGAGCTCCCCAGGGCGAAGAGCTAGGACGTATGAAACCCTTTTCCAAAAGTTCTTGTAATTGCTTAGACAGTTCTTCCAGTTCAATTGGAGCTAAGCGATAAGGTGCTCGAGCTTTGGGTGCTGCTCCTGGAGCTAGCTCGATCTGAAATTCGACTTGGCGATGAGGCGGTAGCCCAGGTAACTCTTCAGGAAACACTTGAGGAAAACCGTGTACTACTGGGATATCCTCTAACTTCTTCTCTTTCGTCGATGTATCTGTAACGAGTGCTAAAATAGCTGTGTGGCCCTTTCGCAAACACTCCTATGCCTTCAAGAAGGAGATGATGCCACTCACGACACCACTCTTGTCGCCTTGAACTTCAAGAGGTTCTTTGCCAGAACGGGGAATACGAATGATCTTCTCCTTGCATAGGATCTTTGCTTGTTGTTGGGATAACCAATCCATACCAATGACGATGTCAAAACTAACCAGAGTTACGGGAATGAGATTGATGGAGAAAGTCTGACCAGCTAAGACGAGGTTACAACCCTTGACTATGTGACCACTGTGGTGTCTGTTGCATCTGTTGTACTTTGGGTGATTTCCTCAATATCCACCCTGCCCTTGACTACCAGAAGACTGCTGACTGGGGCTCTGGTAATTATCTGTCTTTCGTTGTTGTGCCTGGTATTGAACCGAAGTTGAACCCTTGCTGGAGGTTCCATCCCATTTTCGCTTGTTGTCACTGGGAGTAGCAGAAGTAGTAATAGTAGTAGCACCAATACGTTTAGGCAGCTTGTTCTGTTCCACTGCTTGGTCTGTGAGACGATGAGCAAGACGAGTAACATCCTGAATAGTAGCAAGATTAGCAGCCGTCACATGGCTTTGAATCTCTGGTACTAAGCCTTTGAGGTACAGCTCAATGCGCTTGATGGGAGGATCCACCATAGTTGGACACAAAATTGCCAGTTCGTTAGATCGCTTTGTATACGCTTCTATCTCTGACCCCGTCATCTTCAGGTTAAAGAACTCCACTTCTAACTTGTGGATGTCATCACGTGTACAGTATGCTTGCTTGATTAGTTCCTTGAAATCGTTCCAATGGGTGGCGTTAGCAGCTGCCAACCCTAACATCTGAACTTGCGCATTCCACCAAGTTAGCGCAGTGCCTTCGAGAGTACCAGTGGCGTACTTCACCCTACGAGCCTTAGGGCATTCACACATTTCGAAGACCGATTCGAGCTTCGCGAACCAGTGGAGGAGTCCAACGGCCCCTTCAGTGCCACTAGAAGTACTAGGACGACAGTCCATGAAAGTTTTGAACGTGCACACAGGTGGCTGAGCGTGTTGACCTGTCGTGTGCGTAAGAGTAAACATACTTGAGCACGAGTGTTGGTTTACGAGAGTAGGATCTAAAGATCCTAGAGTAAGTGGTGATGGCAGATTATACCTCCTGCCTGGGCAGCTGCGAGTGCTGCAGTAATTTGTTCAGTGATCAAAGCCGCCAACTGGGCTTGAGTTAGGTTAACGCGTCCACTCATGATCTTGACATCAAGGAGAACATGAGTAAGAGAGGTTCGCGGATAGTGCGATGACAGTAGAGAGTGAGCACACAAGTATTCTCAAGCAATATGGGTTATGTGTATCTAAGCATACCATGAGCAAAGTTCTATGTAATTCTAGCAAGTAGGCAATAAAACATATACCATATTACCTAGAATGTTGAGTCTTGCACGTGGAGCAAAGCGTCGTTGTGGATCGTAGAGCACTGTACAGGTTATAGTCTGGTTTTAACAAAAACGTTTTCCCTTATTAAAACCAAGTTCACTATAACCAATGGCTCTGATACCAATCTGTCACACCCCCAAAATCCACACGCGGAGTACCACCGCTTGGAGGCGTGACTGACCAGGATCAAGCCACCAATCATATTGAACAATGTAATTAATAATGGTAAATCAACCAAACAATATGGAAGGTGTTCAAAAACCAAAATATAGTATCAATGTTTAGCGGAAGCATAAATGTAAAACCCAACATAAGTATTAAGTTGAAATGTCGTAAAAGAGTTTATCATAACATCCACAATCCGTGCCCACAACGACCGCGCCTCCCGTGCAAGCTCCATGGGTACCTATGGTCCTGCAAGGCATGTAACAGAAAGTCAACAACTAGTTGAGCGAGTTCACAGTAAGTAAGTTCGTTGCATAACTATGCGTTATTAACTAAGCCGTTGTGTAGATTCAATTGGTGGGGGCTTCCCATGTTGTATGTACTATCAGTGGGGGCTTCCCATGTTTGTATTTACTATCAGTGGGGGCTTCCCATGTTGGTATTTTCTATCAGTGGGGGCTTCCCTTGTTTGTATTTTCTATCAGTGGGGGCTTCCCATGTTTGTATTTACACTAGACTATTTGTAACCATAAGTGTTCTTCTTAACCCGAGAACAGTAGTACGTACAAGGTTTACGTAGGTTTTACGTAAGTGCCCTTCTTTACCCGAGGACAGTGGTACGCGTGGGGTTTACGTAGGTTTTACGTAAGTGTCCTTCCTGACTCCGGAAGACAGTAGCATGTGTGAGTTTACGTAGGTTTTACGTAAGTGTCCTTCCTGACTCCGGAAGACAGTAATATGTACTTGTTTACGTAGGTTTTACGTAAGTGTCCTGCTTAACCCGAGGACCATGGTAGATAGTCTAGTAGCCGTGTAAGTACGAGTAATTGTTCAATCCCATTATTCAAAACCCATTCCCAGCCCCGGGAATCCCATGCCTTGGTAAGAGTGTTAACTCACCTTGGTTTGCTCGGTATGCTAAGTTAAGTGCTCACAAGAAATCAGTCAAATCCTATAGTGTGCATGTATACTCAATCAGTACGTGTTTATAAAGTTTCACATGGAATCCATATCACATAACAGTTAATCACATGTGCACAAATCGTGTTTCACATAACAGTCTTTCACAGTTTATTCTAGCATATTATCCAATAGCATACTTAATACAGTTACTGACTTAGCATAGTTAATGAGCCATAACATGGTTGAATCATAACTAACAGAGTTAACATATGTAATAAGGTTAACATACTTAACATGGTTAATGACGTAACAGAGTTTGTAACATTAACAGAGTTAACAACTAACTGAACCAATAACTAACTGAGTTTGCTAGCATAACAGAGTTAATACTTAACAAGTTTACATACAAGTTACAGACACTTGGGCCGAAAACACATGAGTAGCCGAAATCCCTTTGTGCCGAAATCCAAACTTGGGCCGAAAACACTTGGTTTTCGTCGAGCATAAAGTATGTCTGCCCCTATGTGTTTTCGTTTGTACCTTATCTTTATCAACATCAGTTATACCAAAACCCTAATGATTCTAACAGTTACATGGTCACATCATTAATCAATTCACCACCCTAAAAATCTATCATTCAAAACATCCAGCATGGTCGACAACTGTCCATCACCTCAAGAGGTTATTGGACCAAATAGTTGGGTGGGTTTGACTAATTATTAGGTTGAAATATGAATCATATGCAAACCCTTTATCACAATCATGTGCAGTTAAGAGTCATGTGTAACCTCAGAAAGTAATCAGTATTACAATTATTAAAACCATCAGAATCATTATCCAAGAATCACATATATCGACTCATGACCCCATCATATTTAACCCACAAATATATATACATGTATCATTCAGTCGAGCACGAGCATAAGAACAATTAACTAGATCTAATCTTACAGTTCACAGTACATAACACTTATCATGCCATTCCGATCCTGATCACGTTCATACCATACAAGACAAATCATCCAACCCTATAATGTTTCGCATACGGTTACATAACTGATCGATCACATTCAAATCTTTCATAAACACAAGCAACAACATAACAATATAATCAGATCTGAAACAACTAACTGTGAAAGTCACTAACCGACTCAGAATGATCACCCAGAAATCTGGCTTCGAACAATGGGAGGGCAGCCGTTTGGTTTCAAAGAAAAACGAGGGAAAAAGTGATAGGTGACTAGGGTTTTTGTCGAATAGAACTCTCGTAACTGTTCTGATCAGAAAATATATAAAAGTGACTCACCACTGGGCCCAAAGCCCATGTTGATTTCGTCGACAAGCTCCTGGACGAAAACACCAATGTGTTTTCGCCTGGTAGTGTTTTCGTTGAGGGTGTAAGGGTGTAAAGGATCCATTTGTTTATTAATTAATTACACAAATCATAATACCAAACTATATACATCACTTACACACAATTGTATTGCACATCAGATATTCTTATAAGAACCACACTTTGCAAATAGATACAGGATTTAATCAAATAGAGACCTTGATAACTCAGGTTGTCACACGTTCGCCGTTTTGAGATGTTCTATGGTGAAAAACAAACCCAACCTTCTCCAACCGGTCGAAAAGTATCTGCATTGGAGTCCCGCCGACTTGTTCCATTCGACCAAATTTGGCCCGAGCGTTGTATATGGTGTTTCTTGTTGAGACATTATGGGGGTTCTGTTCTTTAATGGCAGCAAGAATGTCTCGTGGTTTTATGTTCTGATGCGTCATTTGCTCCACCGTCCTCTCTTCCGATGGAGTCAGCCTCATGAGGGACGGATGACCCTCTGGATACAGAAATGGTTCGTGGTTATGTTTAGCTTCCTCAACCCTTAGATCCCAATAACCTAACCTCTTTCTGTATGCCCCGATCAGTTGGAACTTGCAACCGGTTTTCCAAGTCCCGCTGCGTCTGACCGTGGCTGTTGATTTGTACTTGCCGGCACAATCGCACGTAAGCCAAATTTTTACCGACTGACCGCTAGGGGGTTTATCATAGATGGTGCGTTTGGTGACGAGGGCATAGCCATTTACGCGTCCGACATCTCTACACCACTCTACCAATTCATCCATGCTAGCGAATTTCTAACGAAAACACTTATATGTGCCAATTAATGATTAACTCAAATGATTAACCCATCGGTTTAGTTTTAGTATAAACGGGTTCGGGTCAGTTTCAGGTTGAACCTGCGAACCCGTTTGGGTTAACGGGTCGGGTTCGGGTCAACATGGTCGGGATGGCGGGTTGACCCGTTACACATTTATACCATATTATATTTTTTACAATATATTTTACGTCATAAATTAAATGGGGTGCGTATTTTTATGCCATGATTATAAGTTAAAAAGAGAAATTAGCATAGATTTTATAACTTAAATATGATATTATTATATATATATTTGTGTTTTTAAGTAAATTTAACTTTAATATATTAATTTCAGAAAAAATAAATTAAAAAATTCGGGTTTAATGAGTCGTGTTCGGGTCAACCCATGAAATTTCGGGTCGTGTTCGGGTTCTTATGTATGATACGATTTTCGGGTTCGGGTCGGGTTCGGGTTTGTGTAAAATTTTCAGGTTCAGGTCGGGTTGAACCCACCAACCCACGAACACGACCCGTTGAGCAACCCTAATCTAAGATTTAAAAAAACAACATCAAACGTAAAAACACTAAAATAGTTAACATACAACAAATAAACGTATAATTAAATGTTATACCTCCTTGTTTTGAAACTCACTACGTTCCTGTTCAGCATTTGGACCCTCGGGCGGTCCACAACTTATGGGAGGAGAATGAGAACTATCAGTCGGCGGTCCAACACTAACAGGAGGGGCTTCAAAATTAACCGGGTGTTGCGATGGATAATAACCAGCATAATTAGGCTGAATGGCATCCAAACCCCAAGTATCCTGACCTGAATCAGACGCAAGAATGGGATCGAACGGAGCATTCAGATCAAACATGCCCGCTTTGTTATCTTCATTGTTATCATAACTCCCCTAATTCGCCTCGTTATCAAACACATTAAAAAAGTCACCCCAACCCGACATTATAGCGTAAATAATTTGAATACAGAGAAAAATAGAAGAAACGAATAGAAGTTGAATGAAAATGAATGAAATTAATGTCGTTTATATAGAGAATTTTACAGAATATTACATCGTTTCAAATGATTAACACGCGAATCGAGGAATCTAACGTCGAATCAAATAACTTGCACGAATATCGAGGAATCTAACGTCTAATCACATAACTCGCACGAGATTCGAGGAATATAACATCGAATCGAAGAATCTTACGTCTAATCACACGTGAATCGAGTAATAATATGTCGCGTCAAATAGTAATAAAACAATAAAATAAACGAAAATCATTGTATACGGGTCGTATAGATATATACGAGCCGTATAACATCGTCGTATAATATATATACGACCACAGTATAATCTTATTCTAACATGGTTGATAAGGGCCGTATAACCTTATACGGCCCGTATCAACCATGTTAGAATAAGATGATACCATGTGGATTTATTAGGACCCTTTTTATTTCATGCCATAGAGAGACACGTGTTACCATGTTTTAATTTCTTATTTTTTTACCTTGATGTGCATTTGCACTTGCGGACTGTATTCAATTCCAAAGAGTTGCGTAAATAGTGTTTATGAGTACATCCACAATTACTATCTTTTTTCGAGTGCCTTGTGCTTTTACACGGTAACCTCCTTTAGACATAACATTCTTACTCACAAGAAAAAAGTGTTGCGATGAATTTCACTCCGGGGCAATAATGAAAAAAGGGTCGAAGGTTATCGTTATGTCATGACAAATGTTTTATTTGCAACACGATCACCTACGTTTTCTAAGGCTAATGTTAGGTTAAACCAAAAATATCAAGTTTTCTGTAAACTGTATTTTAATTTTTTTTGGTATGTTTCAGTGTGCAGATTGTTATGTGCAAGCGAAATGCAACTTCTTCATCACTTCTAAAAAAATGATAGACGAAGTCATCGCCTACGATCAAATCATCACTGAAAAAATAGCGAAGTTGACTGAGAAAGTTGCGAGCATTTGTCAAACCCAGTTGGAGCTGCATGTTAACTCTATACACGTTATGAAGCAAAACAAGAACTCGAAGAAATAGATTAGAATGTGATGTTAACTACACTAAATGTTATCGTTGAAGAAATAGATTAGAATGTTAATCGTTGTTGATTGTAAATTTTGTTTGAAACTATTATATAACCACCTGTTTGCGTTACTATTTACCTTGCCGCCATATTTGTTTAGAACTGCTTTTCATTCGTTAAGCCACTAGTTATGGTTTAACCAAACATTATTACGGCCTTAGAATTTAAATTAATGATATCGACCGGTATTACCGACACTTAAAGTCTTTGCTGACATATGTACAAAAGGCATGTGATGGAAATTTGCCGCTTATTTTAGGCATCATTTTCTCGGTCGCTATGTTGGACTTTTTTTTAGTATTTGACTTCTATCAATGATAAATAAGCAAAAAGAGAAATCATATAATTTTCTCCAATTATAATTGACTTATAAAAATATCCACCAATTAAAAAAATACATGTGTATTTTCTTCGAACACTGACATATCAAAATCCAAAGTGTTGTAGTCTTGTAGATTCATTAACGTATCTAGAAAGCAAAAAAAAAAAAAATCTCCCTTTCAAACCGGCCAAATTCTTTTCGGCTTCCCGTTCTTCAACATATGATCACCATGAGAGACCAATTTAAAATCAAAGATGATATGCTTGAATACAAACATGTAATAGCTATAAGGAGACACTTAGTCGGTATATAACCGTTTTTACTAAAAGAACTATTTTGTTAAATTAATGTAATAGCCTATAAGGAGACACTTAGGGGTTGTTTGTTTACCTCTTAATGAGGCTCTTAATGGTTCAGACCTCTTACTGGTTCAGTACTTAATGGTTCAGACTGTTTGTTTCACGAGCAGATGTCTGAATGGTTCAGACATTTGCCTCTGAATGGTTAAGTATTAAACAGAGTCTGAATGATTAATACTTCTAATCTGAATTTGTCAGACATTTACCTCTGAACGGTTAAGCATTATACAAGCTCTTAATGGTTCAGACCTCTTACTGGTTCAACACTTAATGGTTTAGACCTGTTACTGGTTCAGCACTTAACCATTCAGATGTTGCCAAACAGCCCCTTAGTTGGTATACAACTCTTTTTTTTTTTTTTTTACTAAAAGAGCTATTTTGTTAAATTAAACTACTTGAATTAACATAAACTAAGTTAGTATAAAATTTTATAAATAAAGCTTTGGAAATGAGAAATTAAAAAAGAGTAATGTTAAAAAATATTTGTTTTTGATATATTTAAAGATGAAATCGAATTGGACTTTAAAAATGTGTTGAGTTTGAAGATGACTTATTGGATTTTTCAAAAAACCAATAAGTTAAAAAAGTATTTAGCGTTGACAAAAGTGTTTTTTGTTTGATTTTTTAAGAAGGAAGAAAAAATTGTTTTTTAAAAGTCACAAAATCCTGGCTTTTAAATAGCTTTTGACTTTTTAAACATAAAATTATAAATCTAACGTAACCCTTTAAAATAACAACTAATTAAACAGCCCATGGCTTTATAGCCTAGTGGCATTTGGGGGTGTGATAAGGCTTTGGGACCAATAGGTCCTGGGTTCGATTCCCACAAGGGGGTTTTCCCATACTTATTGGTTTTCCTCCTGAATTGGTGTATAGGCATTATGCCTAGTGTAGATGGATATGATCGGGTGGTTTCGCTGGTGACACGATGATACTCCAGTGGTCCGTCAGTGATCCAAATTTGCCGTTCAAAAAAAAAAAAAAAAAACAACTAATTAAACATGGAAATTTACCATATCTTTTTTGGTCATTTACTATTTTCCACCACAAAATTTAATCAAACAATTTTTTAAAAATTCATTTAAAAAAAGTAATAAGTCAATAAGCACTTTTGATTAAAAAAACAATCTTAGAGTTAAATAAGCAATCCCAAACACCCTCGAAATTTGAATGTAAACCTAAAATCTAATGTTTTCGTGTTGGCTTTGTTTCATGTTATAAAAAAATGATAATATGTTATTTCTATAAAGATGTCATTATGAACATATAACATGCTCCTTTGAAGTTATAACATTATTGAAAAATTGCAAAAAGGAGATATCGTGTTTGATTTTCAAGTTTTATCTCTTTGTAATGATTCTATTTGAAAATAAGTTATACGACCTTTATATATGGGACCATATATAGTATAGTCTAAAAACTGACATTCATTCACAATATAGTCAAAATCCAATTATGCTGGACCAAAAGTTTAATGATAGAGATGGAGATAGGAGATTGACATAGAAGAATATTTTTTTCTAGATTTCTAGATAACAGAAAATGTTGACCATTATGGTCGGCTCTTCCTCTCATTAACTGATAACCTTGTTACGTATGAATTCACTATCATCTTTTTTTTTTTTTTTTTGAACGGTAAAATTCTATGATTATAGAATAGGGTCAGCATATGCTGTAAAACCCAAAGTTACAATACAGAAATTAAAATAAAACGACAATCACATCTCCCGTCCCCCATTTCTTCCTTACGATACTACATCTCTCTTATATTAAAATCCACCCACCTTTCCCATACTAGATTCTTAAACTTTGACCTACACTTTAACCATAAAAATGTCTCCTCTTTTATATCTTCCACAATATTATTTCCGGCTCGTATAGTACCTTCAAATTCTCTTATGTTTCTTGCTTTCCACAAGTTCCATATTGTCGCTTGAATCACCATCTTCACAATTTTCTTCCACCCTTGTGACCCTACTAGTTCATTAATGCAGCACATGGTTCTCTCAACTGGCCAGACATTCGTTGATGTAGGTAACTTCATCCAGGCGAGTATGTTCCACCAGACCGACTTCGAGCTTGTACAATCGCTTACCACATGTTTGACCGATTCATCGGCCACTCGGCATCTCGAACATGAAACTTTGTCTAGCATAATACCTCTCTTCATTAACTCACTTTTTGCTGGAATTCTCCCCATTGCCGTTTTCCAGGTGAAGTAGTTCACCTTTGCTGGTGCCCAAGTATTCCAGTGCTTCCATTGCTCCTCTTGTTCGCTCAAAACAGGCTTCATGAGTTGGTCTTTTATGATTGCAACCGAAAATTCTTCCCATTTGTCCGTCATCCATCCCCATCTATCTTCCCCATTGTGAAAAGTTGCTTTATTTAAATCGTTCAACATACCTGACCATTGAGCCCACTCGCCGTCACAGTTTGGAGGCCGAGACCATTCAAGCTTCCATTGATTCTCGGCTTCAAGTCTGATGACTACATCCGCTACTTTGGCGTCTTTTTTCTTCACAATCTTAAAGAGATCTGGATATTTATTGGCAAACGGCATGTCACCGTTCCAATTATCCAGCCAGAACATCGTCTTTGCACCATCTCCCAATCTTACTACCATTTTTTCTTTCAGACTTACACCTGCGTTTTCAAACTCCTTATATGCAGCCATGACATCTTTCCAGATACCTCTATTTTTATTGTCGACTGGAATATTTTTCTTTCTTCTTTTACTCTCATGTATTGCCTTGACGACCTTCGCCCATAAAGCTTCCGAGTCCGTCTTATATTTCCATCCCCATTTCACCAATAGAGCTAAGTTCGTGCTTCTCAAGTCGCCTATTCCGAGACCCCCATACCTCTTTGGTCTTACCATTTTTTTCCATGCAATCCAGCGAATTTTATTTTTTCCATCTTTCCTACCCCACATGAAATCCCTCCTTATTGCATCTAACATTTTTATTACTTTCTTTGGCGCTAAATACATTGAGAAGTAGTAGTTTGGTAGAGCCCCCATTACCGCCTTTGCTAAGACCATTCTTCCGGCAAAAGATAAACATTTAGCCTTCCAAGCCGAAAGTTTCTTGTTGAATTTATCCACCACCGGTTTCCAGAATTTTATTCTTTTCATGTTTGCACCAATGGTCAACCCAAGGAACCCAAACGGCAGATTTCCTTTCCTGCACTTTAATCTATTCGACATAATTTCTATTTCTTCATCTTCGACTCCCATTCCATATAAGCTTGATTTGTTTAAATTAACTTTTAAACCAGAGCATAAATAAAAGCATCTTAGAATTCTGTTGAGGTTCAATATATTTGTTTCGGACCATTCCCCCATAAAGATTACGTCGTCTGCATAACATAGATGTGATATACAAGGCCCTTCATTCGGCAATTTTATTCCTTTGAATACACCTCTCTTACCCGCCCTATCCATAATGACATCAAGTGCTTCCATAGCAAGAATAAACAAAAAAGGCGATAACGGATCACCTTGTCTAAGTCCTCTTTGCAAGCTGAATTCTGTTGTCGACGAACCGTTCACCAACACCGCTGCCCTACTGGATTTTAAGCTTGCTCCAACCCATTTCCTCCAAAGTAGTGGGAATTTCATTGCTTTCAAATTTGCCAAAAGGAATTTCCAGTTTATCGAGTCATAAGCCTTTTCAAAATCCACCTTGAAGACAAAAACTTTTTGCTTACTTTTTTTCGCCCAAGATATTACTTCACTAGTGATTATAGGCCCATCGAAGATAGACCTCCCTTCAACAAAAGCTGTTTGCACCGGAGCTATAACTGCTGGGATTACTTTTTTAATCCTTATTGCAAGTATCTTGGCAATTACTTTATATATAACCCCGATTAGAGAAATCGGTCGATAATCACTCACCGATTTAGGGTCACTTACTTTTGGTATTAGTGCTATAAACGATGCATTACAACCCCTCTCTATCCGTGCCTTCTTATGAAACTCGTTTAAAACCCCCACAAAATGATCTCCCAACTGCTCCCAATATCTTTTTATAAACTTGAAAGGAAAACCATCTGGACCAGGCGCTCTATCACTTCCACATTCCCAAATTGCTTCCTTTATTTCCTTCCTAGAAAAATCTTCGATTAGCATCTTTGCCTGGTTACTCGTAACTTGCTTAAAGCCTCTCCCATCCATTGAAGGTCTTTTCCGACAAGGTTCTTTAAACCGAGACATGAAGCATTCCATAATGTGCCTTTTTATTGTTTTTGGGTCGCTTTCTAGTTTCCCTTCTATCCACAATGCATTTATCCGATTCTTTGCTCTCCTACAATTGATCATTCTGTGAAAGAATTTTGAGTTCTCGTCTCCTAATTCAGCCCATTTCATCTTCGCTTTCTGCTTCAAATCCATCAGCCTTCTTTTTTCATGTTTTTTTAATCTTCCACTTATCTTGTACTCTTTTCTCTTTTTCGCTCCATGTAAGTCTTCTAGTTTCTGCCACCCTCTCGATTTCTTCCACCTCTCTTACCGTTCCAGCTATCTCTTTTTCTTCTACTGATTTGAATGCTACAATGTTAAAAATCAAAAATATATGATAGTGAATTTTTAACTTAAAGAGAACATTAAAAATTCACTATCATCTATTTTTGAATTTTAACATTGTAGCATTCACATTGCTCATAAATTATTATTCATGCCCACTAAATCGTAAATTAGAGATTTAAAAAATCATATTTTTTTACTTAATAAGTGATAAATTTTTAATATTAAATGTAAGAGTTAAATGCCCGGATAGTCCCTGTGGTTTGTCCTTTTTTCACCTTTAGCCCCTAACTTTCTAAAATTACAGCTATAGTCCCCAACTTTTCAATTTTCGTTCCTAGATAGTCATTGGGCCTAACATCAGTTAGTTTTCTCACTTAAGAGGGTGTGAAATGACATAAATACCCTTTCCATCATCAATGTCCTGAACCACAAAAGTGAAAGAGGGCGGCTGAAATAGGGGGAGGAGATGGGGCGGCTGGGGTGGTGGCTTTGACGGTAATTGTTCATTGTCATCTTCGTTGGATCTACAATCTTCACGTTCGCGATGGTTGTTCAATGGTGAGAGTTAAGAGAAGGTGAAAACCCCCTTGCAGGCCCCTTGTTTTTTCTGGGATCGTATTTCCGGTTAGGGTTTCAAAGCAGCGGGACAATGTTCAGGTGGTGGTGTGGATGATTTTGGTGGCCGGACAATGGTGGTGATTACTGGGTTTATTGGCAGAGTACGAAAAGAGGAACTGTGGGTGGCGTTTTGATCCGGCGGTTGTGGTGTTATGGTGGTTGTGGTGGTTTGGTGGAGGCGGGTATCGGTTTAGAAGGCGGAGCAGTTGTGGTGGAAGGGGATGGCGACGATGGAGGTGGAGGTGATGCAATTGTGTATTTGATGTTACAGATTTGATGCAATTTTGTATTGGGGGTGTGGGGTGTTTGGTGACTGTTAAGGTTGGTGTTGTGGTTTACAACAGTTGGCAGGTGGGTGGTGGTGGTGGTGAAAGGTGGATGGTGGTGGTGGTGGTGAAAGGTGGAGATGGTGGCGAAAGTGGGGAATATGAAGTGGATGGGTTGGGTAGTGGGTCCCACATAAATATTTAAAAATATTTAAATACTAAGTATTTTTCTTTTAACTTTTTAGTATAAATTTAACAGTAAGGCTATTTTTGTTATTTCACACCATCTTAACTGAGAAAGCTAACTGATATTAGGTACAGGGACTATCCGGGATCGAAAATTGAAAAGTTGAGAACTATAGCTGTAATTTTAGAAAGTTAGTGACTAAAGATGAAAAAGGTAAATCACATACACTATTCGGACATTTAACTCTAAATGTAAGCTTAAAATTTACACTACAACAAAAACACATAAAAATCCGTCCCAAATTTACTATGCACCATCTACTTACATAATATATATTTAAAATGAAATCCGAGCAAACTCTATACAATATATATTTAAAATAAAATTTGATGAAACTCAAAGAAACTTACATAATATATATTTAAAATGAAATCCGAGCAAACTCTATACAATATATATTTAAAATAAAATTTGATGAAACTCAAAGAAAAGCTGAAAGTAATTTGAAAAAATAACAAAAAATAATTTAATAAAAGTCATAGAAAATCAAGAAATAGATATTTTAAATTAAGTTAGAAAAATCCAGATCAAAAATCATATGAATTAGATTGTTGCCATAGTCGCGCGTTGCGGCGGCGACATCTTAGTTGTTTTTAAATGGCTACATGTTATGTGATGCATTAACCATATAAAGTGTTTCGATGTATCCGATCTAACTCGGTGTAACCTATATAGGCATTGCGGCTACAGTGTACGATGATGACATTAATGTGTGGTGTCTGCACGTGACGTTACGTGTTTTTGACTGCCACCCTCGTTACGTTTGTGGTATTTACGTAATTAGACATAGATAAAAAGAGTATGTTTCGTACGTTGCGATGTAGAGTAGTGAAAGTAAATTTAGATAGCGACGTAAAGTTTTAAAAGTAATTAGGCATTAATATGGTTAATTAGACATAAATACTTACTTAAAGAATAAGGGGTGTTGGTTTCAATTTATAAAATATAGGGACGAACCTTTGTTTTTAAGATATAATAAATAAATAAATTTAAAATTATGTGTAACTAATTAGTTTTAGCAAGTCAAATATGAGTATAATAAAAGATTATAGTTATATGTGAGTATCATCACATAAATCCAAAACACTGTTGAAAAAAATACAGAAGGCATGGATCGAACTCCCAACCTCTACTTTATAATATGTCACACAAACCACCAAAGCACATTTCCATTTTGTTTTTGTCTACTCAAAGATTCCTTATATATAAACAAAGGCTGTGGCGGTTATAGCCAGTGGCCTTTTGTTTTAATACTATATAAATATGGGAAAATAAAACTTTAGAGAATAAGATAACAGAACTCGCAGTACACTTGGAAAGTACATATTCACAAAATAATTATTAAATTAATTTAGTCACAAAATCAGTAAATAAAATGTTGAAAAACAAACAAAACAATAATAACGGAAAGCGGGTTAAATCTAATGAAATCCGTAGCAAGTTATGTAGCAAATGCCCAATAGAAAATTTCATAGCAAAAATCATTTTAAATTCCGTAGCTTAACTTGTATTTTGTTGCAAAAGCGACTTACAACGAAAATTACAAAATTATTAACTACGTGGATCGTAGAACATGCATATTTACGTTGTATTACCATATAAATATGGTAACCAAGAATTCAATGATTTTGATTGCAACGATCATCTCAACTTTAAAAAAGTTTGATACGACATGAATAATTTACAAAACCCTAATTATTTAGAGCATATGTGTGCTTGGTTTTCTATGACAAGTAGTTATGATTTGATTCTTACATATGTGATATGCCAAAAGCAATATCAAAAGTGCACAGGAAAAGGATAGTGTTAAGGTTCTTTAATCTTTATACTTTAATAGAATTATTGATCACACATGATTAGAAAAGAAAAAAAAAACCCTTAATTATTTACTTTATAGCTTATAGAATATCAAAAGGAAAATCCTAATACACTCGTAATCCATATCTTAACATATCTTTTCATAGAATATCAATAGGAAAATCCTAATACACTCGTAATCCATATCTTAACCAGGGGCGGTTCTTAGAAGAGCTCTGGCAGGGCCACGGCCCGGGCAAGTTTTTCGCCCGTAGTGCTAATTTTCCGCATTTCGATCGGAATTTTTTATATATACTATGTTTGGCCCGTGCTTGCCAGGGCTTTTTTTAATGCCCGTGTCTTTCGGCCCTGGCACGTTCAACGGGCAAGATCCGCCACTGATCTTAACATATCTTTTCTGAGAATATCACCCATGATTCTCAGATTAATCATGTTTTGTTCTAAGTCCCCAACAAAAATTCAGAAGCACAAGGTAAACCATTGCCTTTATGATGTTCTTTATTTTTAACGTGAATTTTTGGGCTCAGCGGCACTGCCTTTTGATATACCTTCAACCTCAGACGGAATTGCAACCGTTCATTATTAATTTGACGCTCGAGGTTGACCCCAGTTCCAAAGGAAACCCGAATAATCTAGGAAAACCCCTGTCTCCAACCTGAAAAGCATTTTTGCTCCTTTGCTCCTTCCAGGAATCTAACTCAAGACCATCTCCACATGCCGCTGCACCACAAGGTGTGGCATAGCCTTTATGATGCCTAAGTTCTATTAGATCTTTATTGAAAACAAATCCTCATAATTGTTTGAAGCACGATAAATTATGTTGATGTTTGAGAACAACTTGGTTTTTTCAAAAGTTAATTTAGCTGATGCATGTTGTGACTGCCTATGCAGTTAATGCGTTAAAATATCCGATATCGGTCAAGGACCAATATTTTAGATATATGTTATCTCGGTGAGATATCGGCAATTACAATATAATGCAGAATTTATATATATATAGAGCAATTTAACACTAATAATTTAGTGATATATCGGTTATATCGGTCAAATATCGGTGATATATCGATTATATCGGTGATATATCGGTTATACCGGTCAATATCGCCGATAATATCGGTACCGATATTCTAACTGATATTTGACACTGATATTTTACTAGGGGACCGATATAACCGATATATCACCGAGATTAACTACATAGGTGACTACACAATTTAACTAATACAACCCAGGGGCAGACATACCCTATATCAAGGGGTAGCCCGCGTTGCCCCTTGGCTCGGCCGCGATAGTGTAAATTTTTTTTTTTTTTGCGTTTTTCGGATTTCGTTGCCCCTTAATAAATATTATGTTACCCCTTTTGAAAGCCCAAAAAGATTTATAGTACCAAACTAATTACCCAATACTTATAAGTTATAACTAGCCCAATTATTATAGCCCAAGTCCAACCCCATACCCAATATTCCAATACTTTAACAAAGAAAAAAAGAACGGCCAAAAAGAAGCAGGCAAGCAGCAACAGCGAACGAGCAGGAGCACTGGAGAGCAGTGCCGTTCCAGAAAAGATATGATGTTGGAGGCAAAAAAAGAGAGAGTGGAAAACGAAATTCTAGCGGGTGAAATTAACACAGGAAAAGGATTAAACCAAGAGGTTTCCCTTGCCCGACCCGGAGACACACGATGGGGTTCTCATCATAGAACCATCATAAGTTTGTTGAAATTATTTCCGGAAGTTGTTAAGGTACTTACTTTTATTAAACAAGATGGAGAGACCTTTCAACAACGATCCAATGCGTCAGGTATTCTATCATATTTTGAGAGTCTTGAATTTGTGTTTTACATACACTTGTTGAACGATATCTTGGGCCTCACAAATGCTCTATCAAAACATCTTCAAAAAAAGAGTCAAGACTTGTTAGAAGCATCTCATTTGATAAGCGGGACAAAACGAGCTTTGAATCATTTAAGACAAAAAGGGTTTGAAAAGATGTTGGCAAACGTAACATCTTTTTGTGAAAAAAACAACATTAAGATGTGAGATATGGCGGAAAGTTATGGTAATCAAAGAAACCGAAAGTGTGTCATTACTAACCGACATCATTTTGAAGTTGAGGTTTTTAATACGGTTTTGGATATGCAACTTCAAGAACTTGGAAGCCGATTTAGTGAGGTCTCAACTAGTTTGATAGAAAATATGTCGGGTTTAAATCCTTGAAATTCGTTTGCTAAATTTGACATATCAAAGATAGTGAAGTTTTCTGAAATGTATCCGAATGACTTTAATAAAGAAGAAAGAGGGGTTCTTGCGGGTGATCTTTCGACATTTTATCACACTTTAAAGGAAGATGATAAATTTGCAAATTTAACTGGATTGAGTGACTTTGCTCGTGTAATGGTGGAAACCGGAAAAAATGAAACTTTTCTTTTGGTTTATCGAACATTGAAGCTTGCACTGGTTTTACCGGTTGCAACTGCAACCGTTGAAAGATGTTTTTTTCTAAAATGAAGCTTATCAAGATGGATTTACGCAATCGGATGGGTGATGAGTATTTGAACAACGCTCTAATTTGTGCGGTCGAAAAAGAAAGTTTTTGTAAAGTAAAAGAAGAGGATGTCATGGCCCGGTTTCAAGCTTTCAAAAACCGAAGAGAAGAACTCATTTAGGTACATGTTTAAATTTATTTTTTACCGCGCTACTATCGTTGTTTCGTTTACATTGTATGAAGTACGTTAAAATTTTTTTTTTGAAACGTTGCCCCTTAAGTAATTTTCTAGATCCGCCACTGATACAACCCATATATTTATCTAATGGAAAATTTAGAGAACACTACTGTTTTTTCAACTTTGCATGTCGACACTCTTTGTTATGGTCGTGCAATTCCAAAGTTTATGTTCGACAAAACTACATGTACCTTTTTATGGTCGTGCAATTCCAAAGTTTTTGTTAGATAAAACTACATGTACCTTTTTATTTGTTACTATAGGGAATACTTGTGCATATATAATTTTCATTATTTGAGTTTATATAGTTAGTTACTAGTTGTAAGACCCGTGTGAATACACGGGTATGTTTAATAACGATCGAAATCAAATACTAAAAAACATATTATAATATATCATTTAAATTCTTTGCGTTTAGTTACATATCTTTATAAAACAATGTTAAAGACAGTATGTGTTAGGACATAATTTCATCGTTCATACTGAAATATACTAACTGAGAAATAAATTTAAAAGTTCAATAGTCCACAAACTTCCTCTTGCTAGATGTAAAATAGGTGTGGTTATCTATGTTTTGACTACTGAGGGTATTGAGGATAGACCAGAGATATGAGTCACTGAACAGAGTTATTGGAAGAATATAACTTAAGTAGCCTGATGAGAAACTTATGTAATTTAACTTGTAAGACATGATAATATTAAGCGTTATACTCAAATT
Source organism: Helianthus tuberosus (assembly GCA_030545235.1). Classification (NCBI taxonomy): domain Eukaryota; kingdom Viridiplantae; phylum Streptophyta; class Magnoliopsida; order Asterales; family Asteraceae; genus Helianthus; species Helianthus tuberosus. The sequence continues at coordinate 187,363,032 of CM060448.1, forward strand.
GTTGACTAAATATGATTATTGTTAAAAGAAAAGCAGTAAACACATAACAATTCCAATATAGGTCCATTTACAAATCGTTTATCGTGGTTTAGAATTTAGCCCACTTGGCATCAGGTTTATTAAGCCAGATAATAATTTGATTTAAAAAAATAATAAAACATTACGGAAGGGCACGTTTCTTCAAGCTCGAACAGGGTACGTGAATTCTCAAAGACGCCTCTGCCAAACGCCCAAGAAGACACGTCATGGTGGATGAATAGCCAAAGGGGCCTATTACCCATAATTTGTTTGGATCATACCAATTGTTTAACTCAACAACATATTTCACCTCATCCATCATCTAAAATAAATAACTATATATGAACTCAAACTTTATCATATTCAAAATATTATAAAACTAAGCTTTTCAATGAGCATCACATGTAAAAGAACTTGTAGAACTATAAGCACTAAACCCCCAATTTGACACATTTTCCTTCAGGTGCTAAATCTTTTTATTTTCCCTCAAAAATCTATAAACCCAAATCTACCCAGCCTTAATTAAACAGGTCATAATTACAACCTCAAAATCATACCATCACAGCATGATCACAACATTAACAAAGATACTTAGAACTTTATCCACTTCTAATTAATTTAATCATATCTGTAAGTATTATCACACCTTTGAACTTTATAAATCACATAAGAAAAACTTTGGTAATTATGTGGAGAAATAAGTTTTTTAAAAAAAAATCAACCAATAATTAGAAAGAGTCGAGCAGCTTAGACTTAGCTTTGGTATGTCTATTATCTATGGCTAACTACATGCGATTGGTCTAGACCAAGGTGCTCGCCCCACCTATATTGTCCCTAGACCAAGGTGCTCTCATCACTTGCGCCTGATCACAAAGGTCGCCTTGTGTCTAGTCAAGGCGCCAACCCTCGCCTCGCCTAAGCCCCTAGGCACACCAGGCATTCGCCTTTGATTACACAAATTTAAGGATGACCAGAAACATGATACGGATAAGACACAAAATTTATTAGCTTTTGGGTTGTCATGTCTAACATGTAAGATAAAAAAGTTGTGTTTCGTTGATACATTTAACCCTTTTATTAAACATGGGGTGTCGGGTTGACGTGTTTAAGCGTACAATTAAACACAGCTACCCATTAACCTGTTTAAATTTAGAATATAAAAAATATATATATATTATAAGGCAAGCCCCCAACACATTTACAACTTCATTACCACCAGTTTAGAACTCGCCAACCCGTTTTACTCGTTTAGATAAATGGGTCACACACGTGTAGTTTTTTGGTTACTTGATGTTAAGAGTGTTCGAGTAATAAATCTGCTGTCTTCGGGTTCATAGATTATCTGTTAACCCAAACCCGTCAACCCGCCTGTTAGTTTGAATTACTAAAAAAATGATACAGGTTCAGAGATGCGATTAATAAATTACCCATTGAAGAGCAGAGACTAATACAAGTTCATATTGCGCTTTCTTTGGCTTCTCGTCTCTTGCTTCACCTAATTTGATCATATTGAATTCAGCATGTTGAATGGGATTCTGGTTACACACAATGGAAGATGTATATGTGGAACAAACCAAGTATTAGGCTTTCAGTAAACATTGAAAGGAAGTGTAAAAGCTGCATACATATAATTAAAATAAATCAAACTTCAAATAAAAAGAAATCTCACTTGCTAGGAGTTGTATCTGAAACCACCAGAGCAATGCCTGCAGTTGAAGCAACTTGTTGTTCACCGGACTTGATTATGAAGTATTCATTGGTGCAAGTAAGCCTAAAGAGACAGTATTGTACCCAACCCATGACCAGATATATAAAGCTAGTTTAAGTACCCTTGTGTTACACGGGTTACCCAATGTCAAATTTGCCCCCGCACATTGCGGCAAGTACAAAACACATATTTTTTAGAATTTGACGCTAACTACAATTTTAGCTAATTCATTACAAACCGAATGCATGTTTACATAATGAAAAGCACCCGCAATATCAAAGGTTTGCCATCTCTCAGTCTCTAATTTAACCTATATATAAAAGACCATAAAAATAAAAGATTCATACCTACATATGAGTAGAGATGGATATTGTATCAAAGAAAAAAAATAACATAAGTTTAGGAGTTTACGAAAAAATACTTCAAATGGCCAAATGCAGTAATACCAACCTGTCAAGTTCAAACTTCAAGCCCACTACAGAAGAATGAAAATTTCTCTAACTTCTCCTTGTGATTATTTACAAGCTACACTATAAAACATATCTAGACAAAAAATGAAGAATAAAAAAACCAGTTTAGTATGTGTGAAGAACTCCCTAACTTCAAACCTGAAGAATAGTGACTGTAAAAAATGAAGAATCTTTTTTTTACCTGAAACCTAGATGTTGAATGCTTGATGAATGAGTGGTTGTAGCTTCATTCCCCAATCAACAAAAAATATGACTCATAACCCCACGACAACAACCAATAAAGTATAACAAATTACTTGAATAATTTCATAACTTAACATATATCCATGCCTTCAAATAAGCCAAACACTACCATTTCTACATTATTTTAGCATAAAATTTGAATACTTGGTAGCAATGATTACATTTTACCACTACATACATTAGATATATAAAAGATCATATGAAAACCTTGAATTCATGAAAGTGTATCTCTAATTTTGACATCAGATTCATTAAAAATGTTTGTACCAGATATATCTAGAAACCTTCCGATGATGCAAGAGCGACTTCGATGAAGTGTGGATGTTCAAGCTGTCGATTTTTATAGATACAACAAACAACCGAAACCTTTCGGCTCTTCTGCCACTGCTCCGGCTCCATCTCCTGCACCGGCTCTGACTGCCGATGCTGATACTAAAAGACCTTTCACTCAGGCATTTCAGCAAGCACCTTGTATGCAAAATTTTAAATACAATGGAACAATGCAAGTGTGACTCAATTCAGCCCATAATCATTTAGATGTTGCTGACACCACAGTGGAAACATGTATGACTTCTGTTGCTCTATCAAGCGCCTTTGTGCTACAAAGGAAACAGTCCATATAAGCAAGTATGTTCAACAACCAAAGGGCAACAAAAGTATCAAAACTATTACCAAGATATCGCTGAATAGTTCTCTTCGAATATCGTCACTTTTATGCTCTCTCCGAATATCAACATCACACTTAGCTTCATTATAGATAACTCTCTCTTAATCTACAAACAATCACACAAAATCAATCTCAGAACAGGTTTTATCTACATATACACCTTAAAATCCTAACCTAGGTGTTCCTTCACCTATTGTTCTTCCAACTTCATACTTTTGGACTACAAATCTAGCAGCAAAAAACTCACAAATCAATCACACACAACATGCACTACACATTTCTAATCAATATCTACTCCGATAAAACATTCAATTTTATAAAGGTAAGTCGAAATTACAGATCCCGATTGTCGTACATCTAGGTTAGGTTTACATATTCTTCGTTCAAATCGAGCAAAAACGATGATTGGCCGGAGTTTACCGTCGTGATCTGGTAGTTTCTGGCCGGAGAATTAGTTCACAACGCATTAGCGATAACCGAAAACCTGTCCTTCAAACAACAGAGAAAAACAAAAATAAAACACAATCAAAATCTTAATATTGAAGAAAGCCCAATCAAGTTTAGGGTTAGAGAGTACCTGTTGGATCCGAATGTAAATCAAGTTTAGGTTTGAAGTGAAGGTAAAGAAGATACCAGAAAGGAAACCCTAAGAAGTTGATTTGGAATGGGAAGCATTGAGCAGCCATCTCTCTTTCTTGACCGGAATCGCATCTGCAACTCCAACCGCCATCGATCTTTCTTGATCTCCTTCCCGTGTGTGTCTCTCTTTTCGCGTTCAAGATTAGGAGTGGAGGCCTGATCGGAGTGGAGACCTGATCGGAGATGTTCTTCTGAGTTGAAGAGAGAGAGAGAGAAGGGTGTGAAGATGAATATGTTTTGAATTTTAAAAATGAAGAATGGATTATATTTGATTGAGAGATATGAGGATTAAAATTACAATTTGAATTTTGAATTTGATTTTGAAGTTCCCTCCTAAAAAAATCAGTAATTTATCTTAATAAAAATCGGATTTATGACATCAGCAAGGACTACGTGGCATAGCTGAGAACTTGACACGTAGGCAAAATTAAGTCATCATCTAAGCTCCTTTAATAGAGAGTATAGATATTAAAGATTCGAAAAAAAAAATCCTTGGAGGAAAGACAAGAAAAATGATTGCTTTTTTTTTTTTTTTTTTAATTCGTTAAGCTTTTATTATCGGGCATATAACTATCATTATAGGTAGGGTTGTTCATGAGCCGAGCCGAGCCAAGACAAGCTCGGGCTAATGATTGCTTTTTTTTTTTTTTTTTAATTCGTTAAGCTTTTATTATCGGGCATATAACTATCATTATAGGTAGGGTTGTTCATGAGCCGAGCCGAGCCAAGACAAGCAGCCGAGCCGAGCCAAGACAAGCTCGGGCTAATGATTGCTTTTTTTTTTTTTTTTTTTTTTTAATTCGTTAAGCTTTTATTATCGGGCATATAACTATCATTATAGGTAGGGTTGTTCATGAGCCGAGCCGAGCCAAGACAAGCTCGGGCTCGGCTCGATTATAAACCGAGCTGGCTCGGATTTGAAACCAAGCTAAAAATCTAAGTTTAGGCTCGGCTTGGTTTTAAACCGAGTTGGCTCGGCTCGGCTCGGCTTGTTTGACTTGATTTTAAAAAGAAAAGTTAATACATAGCTTTAAAAATTTAGTAATTTAAAATATTTTTCAATAGTTAAAAAACTTAATAAATTACAAGCCAAAATCAAGTTCACCGATACAAAATAACTTTGAGTAAATTGCGGTTTTGGTCCTTGTGGTTTATAGGTCATTGCAATGTTTTACAAATTTGAAATGTCTTGCAATTTTAATACCAATGTTTCCATTTTATTGCCATTTTACTCCACCATACTAACTTCATCTATATTTAGTTAAAACCAAGTCATATAATAGGCATGTGCAAGGACAAACTTGTAAATAACTAAAAATTGAAATGTTACAAATCTAGCATATCTCTCTCTATGAAAACAGTTTGACACGTCGTATCCGCCGTTTAGCGATGGTGGTGCGATCAGAGATGATGATGGTCTCTGTTGGGAAGTGGGGGGTTTTGTCGAAATTGTTGTGGGGGAAAGGGTTAAAGGAGTGTGGAGGGGTGTCTGGTGGCCGGATTTGGTGGTGCCGGAGATGGATGATGGAATGGTGATGGTGAGTTGGTGTGAGAGTTTCTTAGATGAGATTAGGGTGGAGAGAATGAAAAGTGACAATGGGGTGTACGTGTCTTAGGGTTTATTACCAAAATGCCCTAATACTATTCACAAGGTTGGTTTATTAATAGATAGATGGATAAGGATCATATGAGAAGTAGTAGGCTAAATGAGAAGCTTGAGAAGCATTCTGGACCACACATTTTCTCTAAGCAAAAAAATGCAAAAAAAAAAGGTGAAAAAATGAAAAAAAAAAAAAAAATTTGGAAAAATCGCAGCTTTTTCTTTAAGAATTAATTTTTTTTTTTGATTTATACACATGTGTATATTGTTAATCTTTTAACTATACATATATGTATATTGTCAATTATACATATATGTATATACATGTTTAAAATTGAAAAATAAGTGTTATTTAGGGTTTAGCATTAGTATTTAGGGTTTAGCATTAGGGTTTAGGGTTTAGCTTTATGGTTTAGGGTTTAGCTTTAGGGTTTAACATTAGGGTTTAGCAATAGTATTTAGGGTTTAGCAATAGTATTTAGGGTTTAGCTTTTGGGTTTAGCATTGGGGTTTAGCTTTTGGGTTTAGCTTTAACTTTTGGGTTTAGCTTTATCTTTAGGGTTTGTATTAGGGTTTAGCATTAAGGGTTTAGCTTTAGTGTTTAGTTTTAGCTTTTGGGTTTAGCATTAGGGTTTAGCTTTAGGGTTTAGAGTTTAGGGTTTAGCATTAAGGTTTAGCTTTAGTGTTTATGGTTTAAGATTAACAATATACACATTTTTTCAATTTTAAACATCTATATACATATATGTATAATTGACAATATACATATATGTATAGTTAAAAGATTAACAATATACACATGTGTATAAATCCAATTTTTTTTTTCTTTTTAAAATGTTTTTTTTTTTAATCCTTAAAGAAAAAGCTGCGATTTAAAAAAAAAAAATTTGCATTTTTTTCACCTTTTTTTTGCATTTTTTGTTTAGGGAAAATGTGTGGTCCAAATTGCTTCTCAAGTTTCTCAAATAGGGTGGACTTCTCTTAGGATCCCTACCCATAGATAGATAATTTATTAATAGATAGATAATGTTGTTCAAAAGAATTAATATTAATCTGGGTTTGGTTATTAAGCAGTTTATTCAACAATCAATATTCAAGTTTTTCTTTCGATATGTATATCAACGCGATCAAACTGAAGAATTCTATTTGCATGGCACTGTACTAAGTGATTTTTGGGATTATTATTCTTTGTTATTTCAATATTTTAAACAGAATACTAAATACAATAGGAGTTAAAGAACATTGTTTCTTTCAATTTTTGGTTATTTACGAGTTTGTCCCTGCACATGCCTATCATGTGACTTGGTTTTAAACGAACCAAACGAACATGAACAAGTCATTGTTCATGTTCGTTTGTTAAGAAATAAATGTGTTCATGAACTGTTCATGAACGCTTACCGAACGAGATTTTATGTTCGTGTTTGTTTGTTAAGGAAATGAACTTGTTCGTGTTTGTTTGTTAATTTTAGGAAACGAATGAAAACGAACGATGATGAACACAAATGAGCACAAACTAATGTTCATGAACACAAATGGTAACAAACGAACACAAACAAACGTTCATGAACAATATATATAATAATACGTTGACACTTATTAAATATTTTATTTTTCAGAATTTTGAAGTATTTAACTAAAATATAAAAGCTAAAAACACTAATGAATTATCGAACACAAACAAACATGTTACCGAACGTTCACGAACATAAATGAACGAATGCACATTCTGTTCATGTTTGTTCATTTAACTAAACAAACGAAATTTCTTGTTTGTGTTTGTTTGTTTAATAAACGAACGAACACAAACGAACTTCCCGCCGAACAGTTCACGAACTGTTCGCCAAACCTTTGGTTCGTTTGCAGCCTATAAAATATGGATGGAGTTGGTAGGATGAAGTAAAATTGCAATAAAATGAAAATATTGGTGTTAAAATTGCAACACATTTCAAATTTGTAAAATATTGCAATGGTCTATAAACCACAGGTACCAAAACCGCAATTTTCTCAATAACTTTTAAATTTCAACGAAATACATTATTACCATGAGAATCAACATTCAAATATGTCATATATATCAAATTACATTCCTAAATACATGTAACTAATAATTAGTTTTTTGTAATATGTTATAATGTAGATAAAAATGAAATATATTACACTCCAATCTGGCTCATTACGAGCCGAGCCGAGCTAGTCACCTTCTAGCCGAGCCGAGCCGACTTAGTTTCAAACCGAGACATATCAAGCGATCTTTTTCCGAGTTAATCTGAGCGAGCTACAAGCCGCGAACATTTTAAACAACCCTAATTATGGGATTTTAATATATTACTGCTTTTATTATGGGGAGTAATCCAACAAGATAAAAGTGAACACATATTTGTTGGCCGAAAAAAACATTTGGTGTGAAATATAAAACAAATTGTGATATAACAGTGATTGAAGTTGCATGTATTTTTCTGTGTGACTATGTATGTTCACGTCGGAAATTTAATTAACACACACAAAGGGAATCTCAATTATTTTGCTAGTTGATAGATGTGTATAGATTAATTAAACATATTTTAAAAATGTGTCATCTACAATCGAATACCATCCACATAAACTCGTCTAGTGTTAACTGTAGACATTTTTAATTCCCAGGTATAGTTAGCCTTCTATTATTCAGAAAAGCAAACGACCATGCAAAACTTCTTTTTGGTTGAAGTTATATGCCCAACAACTAGAAGAAAAAGATATATTATAAGTGTAGGTTGATCTTGTACATGACATATAGTCTACACAAGGGGAGAAGGTTAGAAGGGGCCGGAGGGGGGTGGGGGGCGACCACCCGAACTTTTCGTTCAGTAGTGTTACGTATGTAGTTTTTGTATAAAATTTTTGGGCATAAACGTTTTCGACCCCCCGGTTCTATAGAAATTTTTGGGTATATACGTTTTCGACCCCCCCCCCAACCGGGTCGGAAATCTCAAGCTTCGCCACTGGTCTACACATATGGAAATCCAGGTCATATCTTTCATGATACGGATAAACGAATAACAAATCTTCTAATTCATATGAAAATTTATTTTTAGAAAACAAAATAATATGAACATCAATAGCAAAAGTAACATAAAAACCTATATTGGAGTTCTTCATACTTTCTTCGTAATTTTATGGTATGCATTGTATATGATATGAGTTGTAGAAACTTTATTTTCGTTCTAATTCTCTAGTGTTGATAGACTATCGTGTGACATCACAAAAGTGTTATATTATAAAACAATCGCTTTGCATATGGATGCCCCAAAATATATTGTATAGATGGATACTTACTTTGATCACATATCACTTTTAGTATTCAAAAGTCATAATTTTTATTTTTGAATATTATCAAGGTGTGAAAGATTGTTATAAAAAATAAAAAATTGGATGCATATATATTTTTTTTGGAAGGAGTGGATCAACCGGTTACCTTGATCGCCTCTAGGCGTACCCGCTCAAGTTCGAATCCGCCGGCCCGGAATGCGGTACCTCCCGGTCGGTCTAGCCTAAGCCCCACTGGCCCGGGATCAAACCCGTGAACTATGGGTAAACCTTCACACCTCTTACCGGCTGGGCATATTTTTATATGGCAAACACTTGTGACATTATTCATACCGTCAAAAGCAATGTCAAAAGTCGATGTATAGATAGATAAAGCAATAATGATTAGAAAGCGGCATTGAAATTCAAATGAATCTATATAGATTTCTAGGTTGGTAAACTAGTTATCCTCCTTTATTTGCTTTAATATAATAATATAATAATAATAAGTGACATATATTTAAATTTTAAACTTTAAATCTTGCACTTTTAGCTTATAGGCATTTTTAAGAGAGAATAAAAGGGACAAATGTCTTCAGACATCTATTTACGAAACAAATAGTCTGAATTATTAAATGTTGAACCAGTAAGAGGTTTGAACCATTAAGAGTCTCATTAAAAGGTAAACAAACAACCACTTACATTCTTTCAATCATAAAAATATAAATGTAATGTTTTTCACCCTTATTTATATCTCAAAGGATATAACTTAAATAAGGTAAACAATACAAATTGAAACATATATAAATCAAATACGAGTATATTTAAAAGCCTGAAGTTTTGAAAAAGTATGAGACACTTATATGTAACACCTAAAAAATTATAAATGAATAATTGTTGGAAGCATCGACTTGAGCTTAATAAATAAGTATGGGATGAAAGTCTAAGTCATAGAATAAAAAGTTGACTACTATAAAGCTCATTTAGGGAAAGATGATGGCAAGGCCCATCGAGGGCATAAAGGTAATTACATACAAAACCATGGTCGGCCCTGAAGGTGGGCGGGGAGGATGTCGCAACCCCCGATCCCTTATCTGTCCCGGGAACGGGCGGACGCGAACTTAGAATTCTGGTGGTATCAGTTTGTTAAATTTGGCAGCGGAAATTACATCAGGACCGTAGTTAGGAAATGTTTATCAGAGTAAAACCACCATAATTGATATTAATAATCACATGGGTAAAACCCAAGTTTCTTATTACAACACGTTTATAGGGATAGACTCTATTTTATTGAATTTAAAACATCGTCTTTTAGGTAACTTTTATAGCCACATTTTTCCCAAGCCGTCAGTGTTCTCCAGCTGGCTTTTTACTAATTGGCTGTTACTGGTGAGTGAATCCCAGTGGGAAATACTGGTGAGTGAATCCCAGTTTAATCAAGAAACATTAATTTAATTTAAACTTAACAGTATTGAGGGCGATTACAATGTTTATATCTACCCAATTACTCATTCAGTACTGTCAATCCTGACTGGTGGGTCATATTACACATTGGCTAACTCTTCGTCCAATGGTAACGTTACTCACATTTTGTATACAAAACCCCAACATACCGGCAGTAATCGTAGAATTACAAAGACTCAATCACTGATAAATTGCATTGTAAAATAGTTAAGGTTTTGTAAAAACGGTTTACAAAAAGGAGATTACTCACGTTGCTTTCTTAGATTTTCCGTAAGGGTTTCCTGAGAATTATCTATAATTTACACAAATGTACACGCGTTAGTATAATAACCCATTTTAACATTAGTAATACTCTCCCCGAGACGGTATTCCAACGACTACGTCGGGCAGAACCACGACAGCCGTTACGGAACCCTAGATCAATCGGGCAGCGTATCTAATACGTATTCAGGGGTTATAATACTTACAACGGAGCAGAACTTCGCTATTTAAGGGGGTATAATACCCGAGTATAACTTCTGCTACTTAATATTGAGAGAAAGAAAGAAACTTTTGAACGATCGGAACTGAAGGCCGAGCAATTCAATTTATAGGGCCTGACTTAGCTTTTCTCGCGGCCCGCGTAAAACAAGGACAGGGCCTTCGTGGCCCGCGTCAACTTACAGTCAACGCGTAGCTGATCCTGGTCAGCGTCTAGACTCGCCACGATGATGACACGTGTCATCACCGGGCTGCGCCATCTATCTGATCTCACGCGGCCCGCGTTAACTTAACGGGTGGCTTACGCGGCCTGCCTAGACTTAAAATTCCAAAGAAATCAGGTTTAACCTTTAAACCGCCCGCGTAAGAGTTGAGGTGGGGTTTACGCGGCCCGCCTCAACTTAAATTTTCTTGTTTTTAATTATTTTTAATGCTATTTAATGTATTTGAGGCCCGTTTTCGCGTATGGGTGTATTTAAAGACATATTGGGACATTTTAAAATATATTAGGGTGTCGGAAATATTATGAGGGTGTCGGTTTTATTGAGAAGTGTTACATTCTCCCTACCTTGTTTTAGAGCTCGTCCTCGAGATCTACTGGAACAAGTGCGGATATTTCTTTTGCATTTCAGATTCAAGCTCCCATGTATACTCAGGTCCTCTTTTGGAGTCCCACTTTACTTTGACCAGAACTAATCTCTTATGCTTGAGATTCTTGACTTTCCTGTCTTCAATTTGTAGAGGCCTTTCTACAAACTTGAGTTGTTCATTTACCTCTATATCCTTAAGAGGTACTATTAACGATTCATCTGCTAAGCATTTCTTGAGATTTGATACATGAAATACATCATGTATTCTTGCCATTTCCTCTGGCAGTTGTAGTTGATAGGCTACAGGTCCTATTTTACTAATAATCTCAAAAGGTCCAATATATCTGGGACTTAGCTTTCCCCGTTTGATGAATCTTACCACTCCTTTCCAAGGAGAGACTTTTAACAATACTTTATCTCCTACTTGAAATTCTAATGGTTTTCGTCTGTTATCAGCATAGCTTTTCTGTCGATCACGTGCTGCTTTCAGTCGTTCCTTGACTTGAATGATCTTGTCGGTTGTTTCTTGCACTATCTCAGGTCCAGATAGTTGCTTTTCCCCAATTTCTGCCCAACAGACTGGGTTCGGCACTTTCGTCCATAAAGTGCTTCGAATGGTGCAGCATTGATACTTGTGTGATAACTATTATTATAAGAAAATTCTATTAAAGGTAAGTGATCGTCCCAATTACCTCCGAAATCAATTACACAAGCTCTAAGCATGTCTTCCATCGTTTGAATTGTTCTTTTGCTTTGTCCGTCTGTTTGAGGATGATAAGCTGTGCTCAGACTTAACTTGGTTCCCATGGCTTTTTGGAAACTTGACCAAAAATGAGAGGTAAATCGACTATCTCTATCAGAAACAATTGATAAAGGTATTCCATGTAAAGAAACAATTTCATTTACATACAACTTAGCTAACTGTTCCATATTAAAAGTTTCTTTCATTGGTAGGAAATGAGCTGACTTGGTTAGCCTATCTACAATCACACAGATTGTATCATTTCCTTTCTTTGTTTTGGGTAATTTAGTAACAAAATCCATTGTTATCAATTCCCATTTCCATACTGGCATTTCTAACTGTTGTAACAAATCTGAGGGTTTCTGGTGTTCAGCTTTAACTTGTGAACAGGTTAAACATTTAGAAACATAGGCTGCTATGTCCTTTTTCATTCCTATCCACCAGAAAATTTTCCTTAAATCCTGGTACATTTTATCACTTCCTGGATGCATCGTATACTTAGACTTATGGGCTTCTTCTAATATACGATGGCGTAAGTTTCCTAATTTAGGTATCCACATTCTTTTCTTATGGAATCTCCAAATTACATCTGTTCCTTGTTCTAATTCCTTAATCATACCTTTTAATTTTTCAGTATCATCCTTGATTACTGATTCTTGTGCTTCTCTTATCTGATCATTTAAATCTACTTGCAGATTTAATTTTTAAAGAACGTACCCTTTTTGGCTTTTCGTGATATTTTCGACTCAAAGCATATGCCACTACATTTGCTTTTCCTTCGTGATACTGGATATCACAATCATAATCACTGAGCATCTCCATCCAGCGTCTTTGTCTCATATTCAATTCCTTTTGCCCGAAAACATACCTTAAACTCTTATGATCGGTGAATATGGTAAACTTACTACCATAAAGGTAATGTCTCCAAATCTTAAGGGCAAAAATTATAGCTCCTAACTCTAGATCATGGGTTGAATAATTCTCTTCATGATTTTTAAGTTGTCTAGATGCGTAAGCTATAACCTTTTGGCGTTGCATCAATACACATCCATAACCTAACTTAGAAGCGTCACAATAGACTACAAAGTCTTCCGTTCCTTCTGGTAATGCTAATATGGGTGTATTAGTTAATCTTTGCTTAAGAATTCTAAATGCTTCTTCTTGTTTTGGTCCCCATTCAAACTTAATGGATTTACAGGTTAACTTAGTTAAAGGAATGGCTATTCTAGAGAAATCTCGAATAAATCTTCTATAATAACCGCCCAATCCTAAGAAACTTCTAACCTCAGTTGGTGATTCAGGGGTTTTCCATTTGATAATTGCCTCGATCTTTGTGGGATCCACATGAATTCCTTCATGGTTCACTAAGTGTCCAAGAAATTGTACCTGTTCTAGCCAAAACTCGCACTTTGAAAATTTAGCATAAAACTTTTCCTTTCTTAATAGACTTAAAAGTGCATGCAAATGCTTTGCATGATCTTCTTTACTTTTAGAGTAAATTAGAATATCATCTATAAAAACAATTATGAATTTATCCAAATATGGATTACATATTCGGTTCACCATGTCCATAAATGCAGATGGGGCATTGGTTAAACCAAATGGCATGACAGTAAATTCATAATGACCATACCTCGTTCTAAATGCGGTCTTAGGAATATCCTCTTCCTGTACCTTTAATTGATGATATCCTGACCTTAAATCGATTTTAGAGAAAAATCGAGCTCCTTGCAGTTGATCGAACAGATCGTCGATTCTTGGTAATGGGTACCGATTCTTAATCGTGACCTTGTTTAATTCACGGTAGTCAATGCACATACGCATTGATCCGTCTTTTTTTAACAAATAAAATTGGTGCTCCCCACGGTGATGAGCTTGGCTGTATGAATCCTTTTTCCAGCAATTCATCCAATTGTTTCTTCAGTTCCTGCATTTCGGCGGGTGCCAAACGGTAGGGTGCTTTGGCAATCGGGGACGTTCCTGGTAACAGATGGATTCTGAATTCAACTTCTCTATCCGACGGTAGTCCTGGTAATTCCTCTGGAAATATATCTGAAAACTGAGACACTACTGGAATGTTTTTTAGTTCTTTTCGTTTAGTGTTAGTGATTATAGAAATCAAATACACTATAGATCCTTTTCTTATATAACTTGCAGTTTTCATCACAGAGATGAATTTTGTGGATCTAGATGGTTTATCTCCTTTAATTATGATCTTTTCACACTTTGGTGAATTTACTTGAATTGACTTTTGATCACATAAAATACTGGCTTTATTGGCTATTAACCAATCCATTCCTAAAACGACATCAAATCCTGCCATATTCATGGGATAAAGGTTTGCCATAAACTTTTGATTTAAAAATTATATTCTTATTCCCTGCAAGATTTCAGAAATCCTAACAGTTTCTCCATTAGCTGTCTCTACAAGACATTCTTGTGGTAGTTTAGTTAATGACTGATTTAGAAGTTTGCAAAATGAAGTATTAATAAAACTTTGGTTTGCACCAGAGTCAAATAATACTTTAGCAAAGACATCATTAACTAAAAACGTACCGGCTATCACATCTGGAATCATCTTGGCTTCGTCTGCAGTCAGAACAAATGCTCTAGCATTTTTAGTGTTCTTATTGTTCACAGCTGGAGCCAATTTTGGACAGTTTGGCTTGATATGACCTTGTTCCCCACAATTGTAGCATACTCTGTTGTTGGCTTTTCTTCTGCAGTCTTCTTCCTTGTGACCTGATATTTTGCAGAAATTGATATATATAGAGCATTTTCTAGAATGCTTCCTTTTGCAATGCTTGCAATAAGGTGCAGAGGTAGAACCCATATTCCTACTGTTGTAATTCCCAGAACGGAATTCTTGGGTAAGTCTTTGGGCTAGGTTTTTCCTCTGGTCTTCTTCTCTGGTACGAACTAGTTCATCTGTCAAGGTGTTTGTTAATTCTACAGCTTCTTCTATGGTTTGAGGTCTAGCTGCCTTGACTACATGTCTAATCTCTCCAATTAATCCCCAAATGTAACGGGAGATTAATACCGGCTCTGGTGATGCAAGGGTTGGTACTATTCTAGCATATTCAAAGAATAACTTGGTGTACCCCTTACTATCCACTCCATTCATCCTAAGATTTAGGAATTTGTTTGCTATTTGTTCTTTTTCATTAGGAGGGCATAACTTCATTTCTACCATGTTCCTAAATTCTTCCCATTCCATATTGTATACCCTATCACTTCCTCTTGACTGGAGGATAGTGTTCCACCATTCTAAGGCTGAGTTTTTAAATAGATTGGAAGCAAACATTATCTTATCTTCTTCCGCACATTTGCTTATTTTCAGAACAACCTCAGTCTTTTCTATCCAGCGTAGAGCTGCAATAGGTTCTTCATTGCCCGAGAATTCTATCGGTTTACAGGACCAGAATTCTTTGTAAGAACAACTGTAAGACACGGTTCTTCTTCTTTTGGGAATGGGCACTTGAAGTACAGGGCCATTGTTTACGCTGTGTTCTGGTTCAATTGGTCGCTTACTTCTATGTTTACTTTTATTATTCACTTCCTGAACCGTTTGAAGAAAAAATGGCATTGCATCTATGATTCCTTGTGCCACTATGTGTTGGATTGCACTATTATCCACTTGGTTTCCATTGTTATTGACGCTTGGATTCTCATTAACCAAGTTAATGTTACTCTGGTTATCGTTATTCAGATTTCCTTGATTTCCTTCGTCGGCCATCTGAATTTTAAACATTTACCCCATATTAATATCACAAAATAATATTTAATATAGTCAATCACATGACACACAATTTAGCCAAAAGCGTCGATCATTGCGACTTTACTCTATTTATCTATTATGCATTTATTACATACCAGTACTGAAAAAAAAACTACAATACCAACTGAAGTAAAATTACACTAATAATAGTAGGCATCCGTACACACATATTTTATTATTTATTTTATTATATTATTATTATTACTATTACCATCTCTACCATCATATTCACGGATATGGATTCAACCAAAAATCCATATTGCGCTCGCCGTATTTCCAGACGAGTCGCTCTCCCACCTGTCTCATTATCTCACTGCTCTCTAAAATTTCCTCACCAAATGTCCTAAGTTCTTGTACGTTTTTTGCACTCATTGGGGGTGCAGGTTCTAGGACTGGGTTCGGAATATGGGGTGCGGGTTCCTGGTATGGAGGTGTAGGTGCCTGAAATCGGTAAGGATCTTCTAAGATCTCCCTAATGTATTCGTCATGGTAATAGGGATCTAAAGGGTCCATACCTGGATAGGTTCCTATGTTCTGCATGGGTGTGTCTTCATGTATCGGGTAGCGTTGCACATAGTCCCTAACTTCATCCCACCAGGGATCGTAATTTGGGTCTAGGGGGTTTGGTGCTGGTACCCTAGGGATTTCTTCTGGATTGAAGTCATGCATCTCTACTTGGTTTTCAGGGTTTTCTATCTCCATCGGTTGGTCAGGGATTGATGGTTGTGGTTGGGGTGCTATTATTTGCTCAAGATTAGGGTCAGCTGCAGTGGTTGCTAGGATGTGGATGTTGGCTATACCCTTATTTATCATATCCTGGGCATAGGCATCTGTCTCTCTCTTGGTTGCTGCTAGTACCCTCTGATCTTGCAACTTTTTCATACGTTTTCTACGCTCGTGTGCCCCTCTACTGAACCATCCCCTCTTTTTCTGAGGAAATGGCTCTTCTGACTGAGCCTTAAACACAAAGATTCCTTCTTCCATATCAGCAGAGTACCCAGAGAGGGCAGGCTGAGAAGAGGAGGTGCCTTCGCTTCTAGGCGAACCAGACAATTGACGGTACGCGTCAGATGGTCCTTGGTCGCTCATACTGTAAACTAACTAATAGTCAAATAACACAAAACACATAATCACATAAATTATTTCCTAACACAAAAAAAAAAATTAAAATTTAAGTGTCAGCAGAATACTTCTTTGGCTTAGACCAGTGGCTAGGCTCTGATACCACCTTCTGTCGCAACCCCCGATCCCTTATCTGTCCCGGGAATGGGCGGACGCGAACTCAGAATTCTGGTGGTATCAGTTTGTTAAATTTGGCAGCGGAAATTACATCAGGACCGTAGTTAGGAAATGTTTATCATAGTAAAACCACCATAATTGATATTAATAATCACATGGGTAAAACCCAAGTTTCTTGTTACAACACGTTTATAGGGATAGACTCTATTTTATTGAATTTAAAACATCGTCTTTTAGGTAACTTTTATAGCCACATTTTTCCCAAGCCGTCAGTGTTCTCCAGTTGGCTTTTTACTAATTGGCTGTCACATTGTGTTACCTGAAACGCGTTTTAAAAACATTTGTCAGTGGGAAATAGTGGTGAGTGAATCACAGTTTAATCAAGAAACATTAATTTAATTTAAACTTAACAGTATTGAGGGCGATTACAATGTTTATATCTACCCAGTTACTCATTCAGTACTGTCAATCCTGACTGGGGGGGTCATATTACACATTGGCTAACTCTTCGTCCAATGGTAACATTACTCACATTTTGTATACAAAACCCCAACATACCGGCAGTAATCGTAGAATTACAAAGACTCAATCACTGCTAAATTGCATTGTAAAATAGTTAAGGTTTTGTAAAAATTGTTTACAAAAAGGAGATTACTCACATTGCTTTCTTAGATTTTCCGTAAGGGTTTCCTGAGAATTATCTATAATTTAGACAAATGTACACGCGTTAGTATAATAACCCATTTTAACATTAGTAATACCCTCCCCGAGACGGCATTCCAACGACTACGTCGGGCAGAACCACGACAGCCGTTATGGAACCCTAGATCAACCGGGCAGCGTATGTAATACGTATCCAGGGGTTATAATACTTACAACGGAGCAGAAATTCGCTATTTAGGGGGTATAATACCCGAGTATAACTTCTACTACTTAATATTGAGAGAAAGAAAGAAACTTTTGAACGATCGGAACTGAAGGCCGAGCAATTCAATTTATAGGGCCTGACTTAGCTTTTCTCGCGGCCCGCGTAAAACATGGACAGGGCCTTCGCGACCCGAGTCAACTTACAGTCAACGCGTAGCTGATCCTGGTCAGCGTCTAGACTCGCCACGATGATGACACGTGTCATCACCGGGCTGCGCCATCTATCTGATCTCACGCGGCCCGCGTTAACTTAACGGGTAGCTTACGCGGCCCGCCTAGACTTAAAATTCCAAAGAAATCAGGTTTAACCTTTAAACCGCCCGCGTAAGAGTTGAGGTGGGGTTTACGCAGCCCGCCTCAACTTAAATTTTCTTGTTTTTAATTATTTTTAATGCTATTTAATGTATTTGAGGCCCGTTTTCGCGTATGGGGTGTATTTAAAGACATATTGGGACATTTTAAAATATATTAGGGTGCCGGTAATATTATGAGGGTGTCGGTTTTATTGAGGAGTGTTACAGAGGACCACCGGCCAGGGCCGATATTTCGAAAGACACATTATTTTTTAAAAAACTCCGATATGTATATGTAAAAATAAATAAATTAGTAGGGTATACTCATACAAACACCAACATAGATCCACTTATATAAGTATTATTATTGTTTAGATTAGTTATTAGCCAATTCGCATTAGATTTATACCTTTAGTGAGCCCAATACCCAATTTCGTTAAGGCTTAAGGGCACGTTTTTTCGAGGTCGAACATGGTACATGAATTCTTAGGGCCGACCCTGTACAAAACCCTAATATGGTATGGAATCAAGAGGAGCCTCCTCATTCTCATCTTCACACCTTCATCCTAGAGAGAGAAAGTAGAGAGAGAAACCACAAAACTAACCATAAACCTCACGGATTGTGTGTTTCGCTTATATGATTCAAGTTGTCAAGTCAGCTTCTCCATTTGGGGTTTTATAGAGCCTGTTCAATCGCGTTTTGAATCTTTGAAGCTCGAATCTCGTCCTTCTCGGTTTTAAGGTGAGGCTCACGTAAAAAGTTGTATGTTTTTTGTGATTGATGCATAAAATGATGTTATGAACCGATTATAATGCTTTTCCAATGAAAATGTTATGGTCTTGATGTCAAACAAGCTTGAATCTGAGATCAACCGCGACTTTGCACCACTTGGGTTTTCTCTAAGTACTTTGTGCTCCTTCTTATTGATGACACACAATGCATCACTTTACGTTTGGTTTGTCGGTACGCAAAATTTTTGGTTTAGTGTAATGTAGCTTAGCGCAATGTATACTTTCGGCTGCCCAAGCGAAAAGTCACTTTGCACGTAACGTTACCCACACACACAACGCCCTACTTTGTATTGGTAAATCAGAGCAAAAATCTGATAAGTTGTGTGTAACCTTTGACTAGTGTGACTAAGCATTCGAAGGCCGGATTGCACGTTTCTTATAGTAAGAAACTAATTCCCAGCTGAGTTCTAGATGCCCCATTTTCTAAAATTTTGGATTGATATGCACACTACCTTCAATGATATTACTCTTTGGAGTACTTGCTATTATGTGGTTATTGATTGACTGATGTTACATGTTTAAGATTTATTACTTAAGTGCTACATCTAAATGATTGATGATTATAAGTTGTTGCTAGAATTATGGTTGAGGCCATGTGAGCGCGACGACGTAGCACACACAAAGTCTTATACTGGTGTAAGCCTATTTAACATAGTAGCAAGCAATTGATGGTGAAGTTCACTTCACGAATCGACGTTTGCACATGATTGAAGTTCAAGTTCATGTTTGACTCTAAAATTTGGTTTGATGATCATTACTAAATGTTTTATTCAAATTGTTAATTTCTTGTCTTATTAAAACTAGGACTTACTATGTGTAGTTGACTTTTAGCATGCATGTTAGGGTAAACATGTCGATACTTGATAGGAGTTCAACAACATGGATTGAAGGCTCCCCTACTCTTCATACAAGCATTCTATTGTTTTGTTTAAACTTGGTAGTTTGATGTACTTAATAGCTAATGTTTCTATTGATATTTGATGACTATTATCGTTTTAAGAATTGTGTTTTGATGCTATGATCCAACTATAACGCTTCTTAGGGGAACAGAACAAAATAATGCATTTCAAGAATTAAAGAGCAGGTTAACACATGCTCTTGTATTGACTTACTCGCGGGAAATAGAGACCTAGTTGTGTATTTTGATGTTTCTTATCAAGGGTTGGGATGTGTATTGATGCAGCGTGGTAAGGTGATAACTTATCTTTCATGAAAGCTAACACCATAAAAAGCCAAGTATCCCACCCAAGATTTGGAGTTTGTAGCTATGTTGTTTGCATTGAAGATATGGAGACAATATTTATATGGGATTAAATGTACTACATATATATGAATGACAAAAGGTTTAATTACTTCTTTGAACAAAAAGACCTTAAAAAGAGCAAAGGTGATGGCTAGAGTTGATAAAGGATTACTATTGTGATGTCATGTACCACTCGTATAAAAGCAAATGTGCTAGCCAACGCCTCAAGTCGTCAGGTAAGACATGAATCTAGTCGAGTAAAAGCTCACCAATTGATTGTAACTCCGAATGTTCTGAATCTGATTAGCGAGGCCAAGGTAGAGGCGCTCAAGGTGGATAGGATTATAAAGGAAATAGTAGTAGGACTAGTAGCCAAAATAGAATAAAACACCCATGGAACTAAGATAAGGTTTGGTTGAATGTGGATTCCTCCATGTTGGCAACTTCGAGGAATAATATTAGATGTCACACCCCAACCGATGGCGGAAACATCAGAGTGAGACGAAAACAAGATTGCAAGAGACTTAATAACACTAATCGTGACGATATTTAATTAATCCAAATTTCATAAATACTAAATGGAAATACATTGTTTGCAAATAGAAATACATCAAGTTTCAAATAACGGTCACATAAAACAGAAACAATGGTTCAAGATATAGGTGTGTTTCTAAATCCACTCTAAATATGTTTCTTCATCAACATCAACTAGCGACCTGAAACATGTATTAAAATAATGATCAACTAAAGTTGGCGAGTATACAAGTTTGATAATATAGCATAATAATGAAAAGTTTGCTCATATCCAACATGGTAATTGCATATAATGTTACTAACATACTAACAAGTGTAAACTATATGTCAAACCAGAGTTTAACGCAATTGTGATTACCAATGTCGTCGAAACGACAATGGTGTAAAAAATATTACTTAACAATACCACAAGATTACTTACCTTTGTTGCTGTTTTTGGAGGGTGGCTTGGTTGGTGTAGGTTTAGCGGTGGTGGCTTGGTGCACACTCTTAGACAAACCTTTGGAATCGAAAGTTCTGTACAAGACGCGGTTGTGGTTTATTTTGGCTGCCAAACGGAACGTGTCTTCGAGGGTTTTGGGTGAGGCGGATTCAACAAAGTTCTGGATTTATGGGGGAAGACACCGAATGTATTTTGTGATGTCTTTGTTAGTAGTGTCAACTTGGCCAGGGCATAACGCACTCAACTGCTTGAATCGGGCTGTAAGGCCGACATTGTCGCTCCCCACTTGTTTTAAGTTCCAGAACTCCTTCTCGAGTTTCTGAAGCTCGTGTGGAGGACAAAATCTGTCCTTCATCATTTTCTTAAGTTCTGCCAGGAAAGGGCATAAGCGACATCGTCCCCACAAGCGTTGCGCTTGGAGGTCCACCAATCGAGGGCTCTCGATCGGAAAACTCTCGTTGCATTTGTAGTTCGTAGATGATCGGGGAAACCACTTTGTCGAAAGGTGACTTCAATGGCGTCAAACCACTGAATCATCTTGGTGGCTCCCTCCTCGTCTGTGAAGGGTAGTGGGTGATGTGTGCAAAATGTAACTTATAAATTACATCAAATGAGGCATAAAACTAACCCTTTTTAGTACTAATGTTGGAAAAAGTGTGTTTCTGTCTTCCTTTTGAATTTACAGGATCAAATGAGCTTAAACAAACAAAAGGAACAAATATACAACCAAAACCAACATAAATACAAAGAAAAGGAAGAAACGTGACATGCCTAACCCTTCGGCAACATCTCCACAAGCAAAAACAAGAAGATAGAAGCTGACCATGGGGTTGTGCCCAGCTCACCATGGGGCTATGCCCAGCTCACCACGCGGCGTGCCCAGCTCACCACGCGGCGTGGTCAGCTCACCATGGGGCGTGGTCAGCCCTGGCACAAAAGACAAACATGTAAAAGCTTCTACGCCCACCACGGGGTCGTGCCCAGCTCACCACGGGGCATGGTCAACGCAAAGATACACATAATCTTGCCAAATCTTATAGTACATATACGGTACTGACCACGGGGCCGTGCCCAGCTTACCACGGGGCGTGTTGGGCCCTCTGCTGACACTTGCAATTAATGAAGGAAGAGAAAATGCTGACCATGGGGCCGTGCCTAGAGCTCTGTACTGGCTATAAATAGGGGTGCTTGGTTCACTTCAAAGGCATCCCTTGGCAAACCACCTCTCTCCCACTTTGCCACCACTCCACCACCACTACAACACCCACATCCACCACCATCATCCATCATCCACCTTAGAATGTGTGTAGTAGTCTCGTGATCCAAGATTGATCGTAAGAGTTCTTGTCAATCAAAGGCCATGTTTGGCTAAGTCTCTTACATCACTTGGTGAAGACAAACATTTAATGTAATACTTTTGATTTTTAATCTTTTCGCACTTTTTATTTGGTTTTGTATTAATGACATTAATAACTAGTTTCTTATGTTGAAGGTGAAACTTCTTTATCATTTATCCGTGGTGTCTTGGCATTACTTTACTGTCTATATAAAGTAAAAGATTTTCACCATTCATATCTCTACGGTCTACATAGATATATGTTGGCTACCTGGTCGGGGGTTAAGGGAATGGTTTAGTAAGGTTCTTGCCTTGTTCAGTGTATAGATCATGCAAGGACTTGGGTTAAGCTTACTAGGACCTCCTTCAATACCCACTGGTATTGGATGGCGGGGGTGCGAATGGCTTGATCCCCTCATATGTAAACTACTATTAATACATTAACCCGGCTACTTGGGATTGTATCCCTGCAGACTAAAACCACTTAGCCGAGGGTAACGTCGCCTTCAAAAGAGGGGCCTACCACTTTACGCATTAATAACTTAATTAATTATCTTTCAATATTCCGACCCTTTGGGATTGTATCCTTACTGACTCAAACCACTGGGTTGAGGGTAACGTCACCTTCAAAAGAGGGGCCTACTACTATAATTAAGATAATCTCTTAAAAAGTGCAAAAGTGCGGAAATCATCAAAGGTTACATTAAAGGCGAGTCGGATCCAAGTGATTCATCTTGTCTATCTGTTTTTCTTTTATTTTTATTTTTCAGCATTTTCAGTTTTTATTTTTCATATTTAAAACCTTTTCTAAAAATTTTGATTTGATTAGACGTTGAGGATAAACCGGTACTAAAAGCTCTTGTGTCCTTGGACGACCTCGGTATCTTACCAACACTATACTACGCTCACGATGGGTGCACTTGCCCATATGTGTGTTTAGTGTTAGTAGAATATCGTGTTTTATAAATTTAAAACTTGACTAATGTGTAAAATGGGCTTAAATTATCAATAAAAACATAACACACTCTACACGCATCATGGGTTATAAGAAACAAATTGCTTGAAAGTGAAAGTTGACTTAGGTGGTTCAACCTTGGAGTCAACTGACGCATGCGGGGATTCGGTGTTAGGTGGGGGTTGGATCTTGCTAACGATATTGGGTATAACCTTAGCCATCTGTTTGGCCATAAAATTCATTAGATCCTTCTTCGACATCGAGTCATTATCGGGCTTAACACTCGATTTGGAGCTAGACTTGGAGCTCTTGTGGTTGGAGAGACGTTGGGAAGACATCTAAAAAATCTAAAATAGAGGGAAAGATGAGACTTGATCATAATATGTTTATAAAAATCACATTTTGGTTGTATGTATGAGCATGTAAGTATCACATAACACGTATGATTCACATTGATTGCATGAGCATGACAAGTATTTTTAAAGCATAAGTACGTATAAATGCGAAAAGGAGTATAAATTTAGTTTGATCACGAGAATTTTTTAGATTACGAGAGACGTGCGAATTGTGCATTGGTTTCGAAATGAACGAGGTAACAAGTATAATACACATTAAAATTGAGATAACATAAAATATAGGTAACGTAAAATATGGAATGTCACGGAACGTAACTAAGACTATTCCAAAGTGAATCGAAGATCCTTTCAAATTAGGGAAACGTGTTTTGGCCTAATTAGTAAAATACTCTCGTCGAGAAACCCTTCCAGTTACTACACGTCCCTAATTGATTGAAAAATCAAAACTTTGGCGGGATTGAAAATTGAGGAGTGGGACTAGTTGACAAGATGTGGGTTTCACCCCTAACTTGACAACATCGTACCCTAAGTGTGGTTGGTACTCGTCAAACGGGTCAAGAAAGTTAATTCCGACGCGTTGGCGAGGGTCCACTAGAGTTTGAATTGGAAATTTTCCATAAAGGTGAGGATTTCACTCCTAACTTGTTGGCGTAATTTCGTGCAAAAATCGAATAAGCGGATTGAGAGTCGTTCACCAAATTGTGGGTTTCACACCTATTTTGGTGAAGTCATCCCATTTGTATGATACGAGTGTCTTCGAGTCTTCAAGTGTGTATGGTGTAAATGTCTTAGGAAAGACACATGCAATAATTAAGACGAAATGAATAGAAAGAGCAAAATAGGGAGAATAAAGCATGTTAAACAAGAATCAAGAATGGTCAAAGTTGGTGCCTACCATAGATTAGGTTAAACATGACAATTCTACCTAATTCCCTATAGTTATGGCTCTGATACCAATCTCTCACACCCCAACTGATGGCGGAAACATCAGAGTGAGACGAAAACAAGATTGCTAGAGACTTCCTAACACTATTGTGACAATATTTAATTCAAAACCAATTTCTTTCATTGATAACAATTGTCAAGTACAACATACGAAATCATATTACAACATTGAAATTTCAAAATACAACATGTTCGAGATAATACAACAAGTTACAATAACAAAATACAACCACAATTCTAGTAGTCGAAGTGTGTATCTAAGCATCCATACTAGATTCCTTCAATATCGACATCATCAACCTGCAACATGTTTTAAAGTATAGTTAAATACACAAGGTATTGGCGAGCATACAAGTTTAATAATGGCATAAGTATAGAAAATGATTTAAATGAATCCACACGGCAAACTTTGTTATCAAGATTAAGGTAAAACTGGTTGGCGATTAAAGTGTCTAACCAAAGATTACTGTTAGCGTAATCCTATCATAGCAATGATAGGACCGTTCTATTTTAACTTAACATGACCACAAGATTATGGGCGGTGCGTTACTCCTATAGTGCTATACACGTTAAGGGGAGGCTCGTACGAAGTTAATGACAAGTTTATCACATAAAAATTTTCCAAAAGCACGAATCAAGTATAACGTATTAAGCATGCATGATTGGATTGTTTGTGTGATTGCATAAAATGTAAGTGTAACTGTGTAGGTTGATAAGTAAACATATTGCACCCAAAAGTGTAAAACGTAAAAAGGCCGTTCGAGTATACTTACGATTTTGCAAATCTTCCTTTGTAATTCCTGCGAGTTGTTGAGTTGGATTTGAAGTGGAAACACTGAGGTTACCCTACAAGGAGTAAACAAAGGTGTGAGTCGTTGGAGTTGAACTGAGGATTCGGATTTTGGAATATAAAGTATAAAAGTACGAAAGTATAATTAAACAGAAAGTATATTCCGTCGATGCACTCGTTATGACACTAAGTTACCGTGATTTCATGGGTCCTAGTTTGCCTACTAGAATTAGTAACGAGGAACGTAGAACTGAAATAAATAGAACCGATCATCACAACCCCGTTCGGGCGAATGGACGGTTCGCACGAACAGGAAAGTACCCTTCGAGCGAGTGGGAGTCCCCTTCGCGCGAATGGCGCCTGTTTGTGCGGGCAGAACTTTGATTCGAGCGTTTTAACTATTAATCAGTCACATTATGAGTTTAGTTATGTCTTATATTATATTATATAGTATAATATCAGTCCTATAGTCATATAGATCACATAAGTCATGGATGGAGGTAATAACCTCATTATAAGTTCACCAAAGCACAAGTTTCATTAACTAATGTTAACAAACCGGTTGGTCATGAATAACAGAAAGTAAAGGCCGAACAACCGAACAAGGACAACCTGGGTGTGCCGTCTCAACATTGAAGGTATGAACCAAGTGTTGGAGGTTGGACAAGGTTAACTCATTCTAGGTCTAGGAGACTGTTTAGGTGTTCGTTTGCAAGTTCAAGTGAGGCGGTGGAACTAGATTGGAAGCCAAGGCTCCACGGTTCACATTCTGTTATCACAGAATCGTCCATGTTAAAAATGGGAATTTGAGTAACATTCAACACTTAGAAAATGCCGGAACGGAAAGGAAAACAAACCCTTCGCGCGAATGGGAGTCCATTCATGCGAATGGGGAGACCCTTCGTACGAATGGGCTAACCCTTCATGCGAATGGCTTTGTTTTTTAGACCAACCAGTTCGGTCTTGGTTGAAGAGCTCATCTTCTTGGCTGATTGGAGAAATGTATAAAAGATATAAGAAAAGTATAAAAGATATAAGAAAAGTAGAAGAAATAAGAAAATTATAGTGTTAGTGAGTTGTAAACTCACTTAGAAGCTTTCTAGAAATGCTCAGCTGATAGAGTTCGAATTCAGTAGTTGGGAGAGAATTTCGGAGTGTGGATGGTGAGAAATGAGGGTGAGGGTTCGTATTTATAGGTTGATCATCAAATGTGTTGTTTATCAGATTTCTGATATTCATCAGATTCTGATTGTTGTCATCGGATTTCTGATTTTGTTAATTAGATTTCTGATGTGTTCATCAGATCTCGATGTCATCAGATTTCGGATGTGGCCATCATATTTTTCGGGGAGTATTTAAAAAACAAAAAAAGGACAAAATAAATCAATCAATCCATCTCTTTATAGTTTTGTATGGTTCGTTATTTTTTCGAATCCTCATCAATCGATACCCTAAACAATTATGCTATGTTGGATAGAAGATACTTATATCCTATGTGTATTGGGATACAAGATATAACGCATACATCAAGGTGGAATTACAAATCGAGTGGCCCGGGTAATATGGTAAGTAAATAACATGTTGGCAAGTAAACAACAGATTTCTAAATGGGACCCTATGGTGTAAGCCATAACGGGTCAAATGGGTAAAATGATAACTAAATCAAATGTTGGTGATTAAACAAAGAATTATATAAGTAAGACCCTATGGTGTAAAGCATAAAATGTCAAATGGGTAAAAATTGTGTTGAATCACACGTTGGTGATAAACAATATATGGACTGGTTGAGATGCCTAAAGGGCAAATAAAAAATGGTCATAAGGACAAGCGGGTCATATGGTGATAATATCAATACTTTAACTCGGTATTTAATGCTTTTCTTGTTATATTCCATACATGTAAGCATAATATACGGGCATGCATTGCCATGATTTGGCAAAAAGAATTGCAAGGTATTGATAATGAGTCATTGCTTGACCCCGTCAGGTATGTGTATGGGTCATAGTCTTCGTAAGGGCTTATGGTCCGATTAAAGATGGCTGGGTTAGAATTGATTAATAGACCACATTAAGTGAGATATAACTAGTATTTGGGTAAAATGGCCCTTAGAGCCAAGAATATGTCTATGAGACAAAATTATGGTTAAATGAGTTTTAAATACTAGGCGTTTGGAAATATTTACGTTCTTAGAGACATAATTAATTTTAATGGGATAACAAGCTAAACATGTCTGATAGTTTTCCTTCAAACTTATAAAAGTTCTCAAGTTTGTAAAAAAGTCTTAAATTTGACTAAAACACCCCCAGATAATGGGTTCGGGTAAACTACCTCCAAGGGGTAGATTTGATAATAAGCCTAGTAACTAAAAATGGGAGGCTTGAGCTAAGTAGCTTAAAGTCTCATAACGGGTCGTTTGGGTAAGCACCATACGTGAAGATAATAATGGAATGTTAAGATTTTGCCTAAAGTAACCAACCATAATTGGGGTTGGGGTTGGTAGAAATGATGAAAACCTTGATAAGGAAATGGGATGTATGAATTCGAATGCATAATGCCTCCAAACGGGTTGGGTGGGTAATAAACTCCAAACCGAAAGAATGAATTGAACAGCTAAAGGATTCTGGTTAGGATCAAGATTTTCGACCTATAAATGTGGGAGAAAGTTCTAAAAATGGTAAACTTGAAGTTGGATCAAGTTGGGTGCAAAATTGTGAATATTTTTGGCAAAATTTTGGATAGGGGTGAAAACTGCTAGCTTTAGAAACTTTCTAGAGAAGTGTTCCCCCTGCGCCACGCAGGGGGGAAACTCTGGTCCTCCGTGACGCACGAAGGATCCCACTCAACAAAAGTCAAAAATTGCTCCATCGCGCCACGCGAGGGAGCTGGTGTACTCCTCCGAGATGCGAGGAGGAACTCTGTTTTAGCAAAGATGTTTTCTTGTTTACTTTTAAATGTGTTTGACCGTCTAACTTAAACACTAATTGTTTTGGGTGTTTTTGATAGGCTTTCACAATGGCGGGAACCAGACCATCGGCCAAGCACGCGAAGAACTGGACACTATTAAACCGCTATCTCTTTGGAAACATTTATGGGAAGGTTGAAGCATGGTCATGCACGACAGAGCTTTTGAGTTTAAAACTTTAATATTTTGAAAGTATAAATTAAGTGTAATAATTTGTTATATCGGTAGGTCTAGGTTGGTAGTTAACCCAGATGTATAGGTTCTATGCTTTCTTAAATATAAATATATATATATATAGGTTGAGTTTAACGTACAATATTTTTTAACGTACGATACTTACATAGTTTGGATTAGTACAGTAATACTGAAATTATATGGAAATTTTATTCTTGATTGAAACACGAAACGTGATTCAAATTAGTTGCTTTCTAGATTTTTGGCGTTTTTATTTGGAACTTTCGTTATTAGAACTTGACCCGGCCCGACCTGAGCCGAAAGTTCTAACGTCATTTTGATAACAGTTCAACTGCTGAAAAAAGTAAACCCAGTAGAAAAAATCTTGAATCTGTCACTGATTCATTTCATAATAAATTTTTATGAGACTATTTATCTATTTATCTATGTGTTTCCGCAGGTTATTGTATTACAAAATAAAAGTACATAGCAAGATATATAGTCACATATTAAGATTAGGTAGAAAGTAGGGGAAATATCCAGTAAAAAGTTGATTTTGTTTAAGTAGCATAAGAAAAATTGTGATGATGACATGTGGCTCTTCTAATAAATATGAATGAATGGCATTTTGATCCTTATAAATAAGAGTGAACATGACATGTGGCACCCCTTTTGTTTTTTAAAAATACAACAAAAAAAAAATTTAGTACAAAAAAATCTAGCACAAAAAATCTAGTACAAAAAAATATAGCACAAAAAATCTAGTACAAAAAAATATAGCTCGAAAAAATTCAGTAAAAAAATATGGCACGTAAAAATTCAGCAAAAAAATGTAGTACAAAAAAATCCAGCACAAAAAATTGAGAAAAAAAATAATTTTTGACAAAAAAAATTCAGCACAAAAAATTTAGCACAAAAATATAGTACAAAAATCCAGCACAAAAAAATGTTACACAACATACAAAATACAACAACACATTTTAGTGGTTTTTTTAGTCTTCATATTTTATATAACAATATAGTACTCAAATTAAAGATAAAAAGACGCTCGATTTTACGGTGAAATTTTTATGAAAAAATAATGTCGTATAAAAAAGTCATGAACATTTAAAAAATGAGTGTGAGATATGCATGTGTCCTGCATGTGGAGAGAGACAGTCTATAAATAGGATTTTCACAAGATACCCTTGCAATCCTCTTTTCTCCTACACTTTTATATTAACCATTGATTTAAAAAATAAATGGTTAAGATTTCTTCTAATCATATTTAAGCAAAATAAACTTTTTATTTGATCTTACCCCATAGAAATAAGCGCATGTATCGATAAACTTATATAGATATATATTGGTCAAAAAGAAACCGTTAGAATATTTTCGTAATTATCCTTAACACTTTCAAATTAAGCATGCTTTGTTTACTGTTAATTGAAATCACAATAATGAGTGTAAAGTTTCTTTTTTCAATAAATAAAATAATAATAACTAGTTTGAAATAAATATTGAAAAATTGTTAAGCAAGCGAGAAATGAGTATTGCTCGAACCATGTGATTGTGTGGGGACAGTGGGAAGCAATAGCACCCACGCTCCACAATATAGCCAATTGCGAACTGGGTAGGTAATGTGGCAACCCTGGGTGGCACCACAATCGATTCACAAGGGCATGCCTTCTACTCAAATTGAAATATTCAACTAGTGGGATTTTCGAGCATGTAACTCAGTTGGTATCGGTTCAATTCGTTACAATATCGGCACTCAATACATAATCAACAATAACAATCATACCTAGTAGAATCTCACACATAGTCAAGCTACTCGTGCTTTCGTGGGGTGGCATCTGGGATGATGGAATATAAGGAAACCTTACCTCTATCCTACGGGATAGAGTGACAGCATCTGATAAGATCCCCAATTTCAAAGTCGAAGGCGGACATAAAAAATCAATTAAAACATACATAGTTACTATAAAAAACATCGGGAAATTGGTGAAAACGTATAAAAGAGATAGATGACACATCTAGATACAAAGTTCCTATGGTAAGAAACAATACAAATCAATATCAACGATTAAAAAGTCCTTAACCTTAATTACACAGTCTTTAGAAACTCATTTTTTTAACATGTACTCATAGTATAAAGGTTAATGAATGTACACTGTAGAGAAAAATCAGATTAGTAAAAAATATCAAGTTGGTTAAAGTTGTATATTATATCTAGTATAAAGGAAGGAAATTAAAACTTAGGAGTAAAATGCCAAAATCATCCATGAATTTATGTCACTTTTGCTACTTTTGTTCAGAAAATGAAACTTTTTGTATATGAGTTCCTGAGATTTCATTTTTGTTGTCATTTACATCCAAATCACTAACTCAGTTAAAATGTATCGTTAACTCATAGACGATTTTGGCTATTCTCAAACCTCATTGACGATTTTGGCAATTTACCTTTTAATTCTTTAATTCTTTTTTTTTCAAATAAAAAACAAATGTGTGTGTGTGTGTGTGGGGGTGGGGGGGGGGGGGGGGGATATTGCACGGTCCTCCCAACCTGCTGGAGTGATCCCACTCCACAAGCTAGCTTAGCCCCATAGCTGCCTGGCGGTTACTACCCACCGGAGCGAACACCCTGGAGTACTTGCGCCTGCCAGGATTCGAACAGGAGTCCTCTGGGAAGAGGTGGGTGAGGCTGGCCACTGGGACACCCCAAGTGTGTGTGTGTATATATATATATATATTTTACTTATACTTATTTTTATTGTTTTTATTTAAAGATAAAAATAAAATTTATAAAATTAAAAAACAAAAGAATAAATGGGAAAGTGCCAAAATCAACCCTGAGGTTTGGGAATTGCAAAATCGTCCATGAGAGTTAACGATACATTTCAACCAAGTTAGTAATTTGGATGGAAATGGCAAGGAAAATGAAACCTTAGGACTCAAATACAAAATGTCACACCCCAACCGATGGCGGAAACATCGCAGCGAGACGAAATAGATTGTTCGAGACATCACAACTTGCTAAATATGACAATATTTAAATAAAATTCCATTTTCATTGATGAACTAAGTGGTACATTGTTTGGAATGGAAATACAACAAGGAAAAATCAAATACGACAAAATGAAAAGTACATAACTTAAAATGTATTTCTAAAATTCATCATACTAAAATCTTGAAACGTCAAAGCATCAATCTCATACAATATGTATTAAAGTAATGATCAACACATAAAGCATTTGTGATCATACAAATTTTGACTACTAGCATAGATAGAAAAGTAGCCATCAATCCTACATGACATTAAAGTATGCTAAGACATGAAACATAATATAGCTAGGATGCAACAATTATATGTCAAACCAACTATGTGCACAAAGTTGTGTAGCTTGTCATCGAAGCGAACAAGACTGTGATTGAATAACTTAACATAGACCCTTCCTAATGGCAGTGCGCTACTCCTATAGCGCTATACATGTTAAGGTTGGCTCATGACGTTAGTGACAAATATTTTGCAAGAAAAGCTTCTAGCATGTATGTATCCTAAGGATATCGATAAAGCATGTAATAATAGATTGATTGTATTGAATAACGTGATTGATATTGTGGTTGTGATTTTGATAATGTTGTACATATTGCACCCAAAAGTGTATAAAATGTAAAATGGCATCATGTAAACTCATGGTTTGCGTAGATGTTCCACGTAAGTGAGTTGATTTGTTTGAAAGTTTGGGAACGCCAAGTTAGCCTACAAGGATAAACAAGACATGTAAGTACGACGGATTGGATTTGGGATTTATATGTGGAATTATAACTTAGTATGAAATTACATAAAAGTTATCTCTGTTAAAACACTCATATTGGACACCATGTTTATATGTTTTTCATGGACACTATGTCGTTCATTGGAAGTCCATGTACGAGGAATCTTAATCCAAGATAATATTCACCATAATACATAACATTCAACCATGAGTTTGGTTGGTGTTAAGTTTCGATTTTTGGATACATGTATTATAGTTATATAGTATGTATAATAGTCATATTTGTCATAAGGTACCATGTAATGGTCATGCAAGGAGGTAGGACGAATTCCATCCATTTAACCTCATTATATGGATTCACCAAAGCACAAAATCATCAACTTAGTTGATGTTCTCGGTTGGTCAAGAATATGTAAGTATGTAAAAGCATCTAAATTGCTAAGTAGCCAAATAATTACAATCCGGGCGTGTACATAGCCAACATGGCAAATGTTAGAGACGAGGCTTACTTTGATTTATTGAAAACTACTTAGATGAACTAATTAACTAGGTGCACAAGCGAGGTAGGTGGAATCATGTTTGGAGAACCAAGGTTTCCATTGTTCACACCAAACCAAAACACAAGTCCTTCAACATTGAGGATTGAAGTTTGGTTGGTTTCAACACTTTGTAGGTCACTTGAGACCTTTAGGGTAGTAGGTTTTTGAACCTCTAATCTTATGGAAACTAACCTTAACACATGCCCCCACAATAAGAGTTTAGTTGGGGATAAGGATGGTGCAATATTTCCACAAGATAAACAAGTAACAAGATAAGTTTGTAAAGACGGAATCTAAACTGACTTTGGACCCCAAGTTTGGTGATGTACCACTTTGTTACACCTTGGTGAACATTGAGTAACATCATTTCAGGTTGTCCAAGTAGTTTAATACAAGAAAACAAGTAGAAAATGGAGAAGAAGGTGCTCAAAACTCACTGTTTTGAGACTTGGTACAATCTGGCTCACTTGGAGTTTTTGAGAAGGTTGAGAGGATTAGAGAGTGAATTTGTGGTGTGTAAAGGGTAGAGGAGTTATGGAAGACATGTATTTATAGTGGGGGATTAGGGATTGGGGTTAAAAAAAGGTTAAAAGGTGATTGGAGAAGAAAGGAGGTGGATAGGAGGTCCAATCCAAGAGCTTGGCATTATTCCGCCCTCCAGACATGCCTTGCGGGCCGTAAGGACCCTCTGATTTATTTTTATTTTTGTTTTTCATCCTTGTTGTTTGGTTGTTTGTTCATGTAAGCCATTTCTTCAATATGTTAAGTGTTTTAAGGCATTTTAGGGCATGAATAGGCATGTGTATAGTATGAATGTGCATGAGTATGATTCTGAACATTAAATAAACATCAAGTGTGATTCAATTTCGTATATAAAACGCGTATTCATGAATGAGTATATATCATGTGTGTATAAATGTAACACCCCGACCCGAATAGGGCTGACGTGTCACTCTTACAGATATCAAAACTAAAACCAATCCATAACATTAAATAAAAGATCCTAATTACATTTATTACATTATTGAAATAAAGAATCTTGGCCAGCAACTTCCTAATGCTCCTCACTGAAATCCTAGATCATCCCATATTACCTGTAAAACAAAATAGGAAAAACACAAAAAGAAAAATACGGCTGAGCCAAAAATTGCTCAGTAACAGAGAAATCAACAGTATAAGTAAAATCATATTAGTAGAAAGCAAAACACAACGTAACAAATCTCAGACTGAACTGAAACGTTTACTGACACGAGTACTTGAAACAGATGAAGACACATGACTGATACAAAAACTGATACATGAACCGATCTGGAACTGTAACGGAAACTGATACAGAAACAAAAGTTAGTCATATACCTAACTGATACCTATACCAACACAAAACCAATGTAGAGACTGGTACATCAATGACCATGATGACCAAATCATTTTATCTTGTACAAACAGACTTATTTTAAAACATTGTTTAAACAATTTAGTATTCGTATAACAAGAGAATTTCCAAACAGATCATTTGTGAATGAAACGTTTGAACAAATATAAAACTAATAACTATTGAATATTTTGAATAACATTAAGTAATGCTATTATTTTTAAAACAAGATACTTGGCAACACTATTTTCTTATATTGAACGTTTAAACTGTATCAAAATAAATAGTTTATCACATATCATAGCAAATCATCGTTTAGATAAAAAGGGTTATTATCTTTTTCTAACTTTGAAAAGTTATATTTTAGAAATAGAATAATCCAAATAATCTAGATTTCAAAATGAAACTTTTTCGACCATTCCGTAAAACGACATGGAAACAGGAACAAAACAAATGGCCAAGCCGAAACATTTTAAATACCATTTAAAATCCTATAATGTTTAAAAGAAAAGAATTGTCAAACTCTTATCTTTAAACAAATGTTTAGATTCAAATCCATCTCTATTAATTAATTAAAATAACTATTTTGATAGCTTTGAAGATTATATATTTAATAACCAAAATAATCTAGATAACTGGAGTTTAAAAGTAGAATAATTTAATCCTTACGAGATTCCTTAAACCGATCGGGAGAATTGACACGACAGAAAGAGAGATTCAATGATAAGTATAGGACATAAATTGAGTCAAATATACTGAATAAAGGTACTGACGGATACAAACTAAACGTATAACACGGAGTCTATGTCGCAACCCCCGACCCTTGCCTCGGAAGGCGTGCGGCCGCGGCTTACTCAGAGATGGTGGTATCGGTGTTTATCATTATTTGGCACCGGAAATTTCATCAGGACCGTAGTTAGGAAATATTTTATCAGAGTAAAATACCACATTTTATAATTGTTTTGGTCAAAAATCAAGCTAGGATAATACAACAAAATCTTTTGTTGTGAGGTGTGATGCTTGAATCGATGAACAAATGTATGAATAACTTGCAAATGAAATGAACAAGTGACACAAGGATTTATACGAGGAAAAATCCCTTGATCAAGAGTTGATCTCCGGCATAAAAAACCTCGGGTGATGGAAACTACCGATCACCAACTATAATTAAACAAATGATCTTTACAACTCGGGATGATAACAAGCTTGTTACAAGGATCACTATAGTGCAATGTGTATGAAATCGCCAAATGAACTGTTGAGAGCTTGCGAGAGTGTGAGTGTTAGCTAACTTAGCCAATTGTTCTAATTCAAGCTTGTTATCCCCTTTTAAAATTAGAAATAACTAGATAACTAACTATCCGCTAATTGTGCCAGCTTCCCACGATCTCCATAACGTTCACGAATGCTATGCACGTGCGGAATATTGAGGGCATTTTCCCCTGGTATATCGGCAAGACCAAGTCCAACGCGTATACTCCTGCAAAACAAACTTAAACATAGTGAAGGCAACCGTTAGTATAAGGATAACAATAAGGATCCTGAATCCTGATCCTGCAACGTCTTCTGAGGATCCTTAATTCAAACAGAATTGAGGATCCGTGATCCTGGCAGTACTTGAGGATCCGTGATCCTTAGGTTTAGAAAATCTATCCCTAACAATTGCCCCCAAAGTATGAGGAGTAAAATGTAAATTAACGAGTCGTATTTTTTAATCTTATCTGCAACTTACTAGCCAACGGAATTATAGCCGTTTGAGTCGAACTAGCCGTTACACATCATACGTCATTGAAGTGACAATCCTGCAGAATCATCATTATATATAGGTTAGAGATAAGGATCAATTTGCATTTAAATTCAAGCGATACTCCCTTTAAATCCTCATTCAAAGATCAATCAGGTATCTCTCTCCTCCTTCTCTCTTCATCTTCTTACTCTGTTCTTCTTCAAAATCTTTAGATCACAATGAAGCTACGATCCTCCCCCGCCAAGGATCACCAGAAAGATAGTCCTTTGAAAAGCCAAGGGATTATCAAAAATCTTTCGAAGGAACTCTGCAGCTTCACCGATCCGGAGATTGGCCGGATTCGCCACTGTTTTCCGGCGGATACCGTCTTCAAGCCTTTTGACCCTTCTGCCAAGAGTGATTCTGTCTCGAACACCTGGGTTGCTTTTCCGGCTACCCCATTTCTGATAGGATTCTCCTATCCCTTCCCTGCCTTCACCCAATCCTTCTTTTCCCTCACTGGCATGTGCTATATCCAGGCCATGCCAATGATGTGGAGGGTTTTATATACCTTAGAGAACATCATTGAGCAGGAAGACATAGATTTGGGAATGTCGGAACTGGCTGAACTGTATAACCTTGTGAGCCATGGTTCACACCGCTATTTGTTCAAACACAAACCTGGTGATTCTCACCCAATCCTCAAGACCACAAAAAACGATACCAACTGGAAGAAGCATTTCTTCTTTATTAGGAGGGACTCTATTCTTGTTGGGAAAGATCTCCCCATAAAGTGGATGTAACACCCGTTCTTAAAAATCAAGGTTTAACGTATATTTTACGAAAACAATCATGTAATTAAGATTACATATACATCGGAAATACGGTTTTATTAAAACTTTTACAATTTAAAGTAATACAACATAATGTGATTTAATTCATCGTTTTAGACTAACGACGAAACAACTTGCGGAAGCTTCATTTTTCGTGTGTTCGGTCCTTTGCCATCGCTTGATCTCCATCCGGGTACACTTGATATCACCTATGATCAAAACCAACTTAAAAGTTAGTTTTGATAGCTTATAAACATGTATAAACAAGTTTCATAAACAAGCAAATAAAATAAAAATAAAATTTCGGAATTTTGCCTCTCGCGCCACGCGAGAGGCTTAATCTTTTCCTTCGTGTGCCTCGACAGCACCCGCGTGTCGCGCCCGGTGCCCGGTTCTCCTTCGCGTGTCGCGGGGGAGATTGTTTTCCAGCAGGTCCGCATCTAGGACCTGCATTTCTTCCAGCTATGTTTATTTATCAAAAGTCAAACTTTCAAAGGTCATAACTTTTGATCTAGAAGTACGTTTTACATGATTCTTTTTCCTACGCGTTCGAAATTTAATTCTCCTTCTTATGGAGTTAAAACCTGATATTCAACTACTTCAAAAATTCAGATTTCAAGCTCTCGGCTTGAAATTCCTTTTTAACACTTTTGACTCGTTTCATGATTCATTAAACCACTTTTGTTTAAATCATTACAAATTTTTGAGGTATTCATTATCTTAAAACCATCAACTCGTGAGTTCAAGACTTTCTTACATTATGCAACTAAAGGTTGAGTTAAGCGCAAAACTTCATTTTGACCCGTTGGAGGGATTTACCATTAACTTTAAATTTCACTCATCATTTTACTACATTAAGGTATCTACCTATTCTTCGTAATCTTAATACGAATTCCTAAACAACCCATATGGGTCGTTTACCCAATTCACCCATTAAGGGCTTTTTGGTTAATTTTAGTCCTTCATTTTACGACGAACGACTTTCGCTAATATTTGACCAAAAATATCGCTTTTAACAATAATTCTAAATATGCGTACATGGCTCGAGTCATAGGATTGACCCGTTTAAATATCTTTCACTATTAATTTCTAATTAATACCAACGCGAACCGTATGATATTTCCTGTAATCACAAAACTCAACAAGCGGTCATCAATTAATATTGTCAAATTATCTTGCCAATGTCATTTGACCCGTTTAGTCCGAACGACCATTTTCCATTATGAGATTATATCTAGTTACCATCTCGCCCTTTTACCCATTCCGGTTTACACCATAACGTAATGTTTCAAAATTTCTTATTAGTTCATCATCACATGACTAATTTACAAATTTACCATTTTTGCCATTGTTTATGATTTCTCACCATTTCACTAGTTCCGACTCATATTATTTGCGTCGGAACATTATAACTCTATTACTAACTTTTCCTTATTCATTTTCAATACATACAACTGATGTATACTAAAAAGGGTGTAAGCTTTTACTTATCTCGCAACCAAATTACGCTTTCCTTTTCGTATTTGCTCCGTTTGACCCGCTTCATTCCCAAGCCTCCATCTAGCTTGTCAAGAGTCAAACTATCATCATAATTCACAAGGTGGTTAGATTAGTCATTATAACCACGACTATTCCACCTTACATATTTTCGATGTCAAAACTACTATTCGACTCCATCCATGGTTAGTTTAACTTTTCAAAAGTTAACTACCCTTAATTATATGATATGTGCATATAAGCTAAATCGACTTCATAATTAAAATTTGTATTACTCCACATCACACGTAATTGGTCGAACTAGGAAATTACGCATTTGATTCATAATTTCAACATATGAACATTGTGGGCATAATTTATAACATCAACAATCAAGTTTCGTATCACTGAAAATAGGCTGTTTTTGGTGACCTATTTAACCTGTTTACAAGTCTTCAAAAATTATGATTTTTTTATGTGGCGTACCTATCGGAGGGTGGGTTAGGCCTTGTGTTAAAATTTCAAGATCTAACTCTTTACCAAAACTTCGTAAAAATTCATTTACTAAGCTGCAATCAGATTCGTCACTTCTGACTGTAGCTTACGGAAAAATTCATTAAAAATTTCTACAGTAAGAATTTGAGATCATAACTCAATTCCTAAATTGAGTTATGACATTCGTAATGGGCTACAAATTCTGCCAGAAAACGCAGCTTGAACCTTTGATACGGAAAAATTCATAAAACGCTCAATTTTCGTCGAAAAAATGCGATTCCAGTGGGGGTTTAAAGATATTTCCTGGAATTACATTTTAGACTCAAGAAACACATGTTTTTGTCACGTTTTGTCTATGTTACAGCCAATACAAGTCGGCTGTAAATTCTGATCAGGAGCTATTTGAATTCAGCTTTCAATTAAAGCATGTTCTTGACATCATAACACTATTTTCTTTGCAATCAAAACCCTAAAAACATCTCATACATGAATTTAGCATCAAAAACATCTGAATTTACTTGAACTAAGCATGGTTTCAATATATACTTGTCTAGGGTTTACTCCTAGACATAATATTGTTCCTATTCCATCAATACAACATCCATGCAACACAAATTTCGAATCTCACATGTTTATCAAAATCTCAAGATGTAACTAGAAGATGAAATTTGACATACCTTGTGATCCCTTCGCTGAGGTGATCACTAATCTGATCTTAGATTTCGATTTGGAGTAGATTTGGCCTTTCAGTTGATGGATTTGAGCATGTTAGGGTTTGAAGATTAGAGCTCCCTGGCTCTTCTGGAAATCTCGACCATAACACACATTTTGAGTGTGTGTTTTGGTGTTAGTATTTTATTTAATTAAAACATTTTCCCTTTTTGCCACTTTTAGTCCCTCTTGTTTCATTTATTACAAAAGAAGCTATATCTCATAGCTTTTCATTTAATTACCCATTTCTAACTAGGTTAACTATTCCTAGTTAACTTGGTGGGTGTGGGGAATCATAACCCGTTTTATTTTTTTTAAGTCCCGTTATCTCGGGCTCCTAATAAACCGTGTTTTCTCAAAGCATTTTTTCCTCTTTTTGATTAATACAAGATTATTTATTCAAATCCTAATATTCACCAGGTTTACTAATTTTTATTTTTACCATTAACGGTATTTTACCCGTCTTTTAGTATTAACGGGATTTGATTACCAAACCCGTTTTCAGGGTGTTACAGTGGACCACCCATGGTAGGATATAGGATACTTATAGAAGGATCATAGGATGATTCTATTTCTGTTGAGGATAAATGATCCTCTTCTGTCTTTTTGTGCAGCTATCTCAGTCTCTCATATCATTCCATCACCTGCAACAAAAGAGAGGATTGCTGCTTTTTGGAGCCTTGATCCTGCAATTAGATTATTCCAAGCAAACACAAAGGATTCTCAAGAAGTATCCTCCGGTTCAGTAACCATGTCAAGTAAGTGTTTAAATTTATGTATGAGTAAATAAATATAGATTAAGGATACTTATCAGTTATTTGTTCTTTGTAGGTGCTAGAAAATCCTCAAAGTCAGCCACTCGCTTCAGCGTCACTGATCTTGACACTGTCTCTGGCCGGTCCGGAAAGAAGAAATCTGCTGCTAGCCCAATCATTCCAATCCCTAAGCCTGTCACCTCCAAGGACAAGGGAGGAAAGAAGAGGAAATCCATTGAAGCTGATAACCTTGAAGGCCTGCCCCTCATCCGTCATCAGTTTGAAGAATACTTCAATGATGTAAGGATCCTCGATCCTTAATTCTATCCTGTCCATTTGAGGATAACTGATCCTGAAAAGTATTCTTCTTTCTTTGCAGAAATTCGCTGAGATCCAGATGCTCTTTGATACCTATGTTGAAGAGGCTGAGCAGAAGGAGCTGGACTACCAGAAGATCTTCCTGGCTAAGGACCAAACCATCTCCAACCTTGAGAAAGAGCTTAACTTGGCAAAGAAGCAGGTGGTCATGGCCCAAATCACTGCTGATCAAGAGAAGAATGTGGTGATGGAGGATGCCAAGCTCTCTGCTGCCATTGCTATGTACAAGACCAAACTGCAGATGGCCCAGGAAGCTCAGGATCCTGGCTTTGACAGGACCAGTTGGGACCAGGAGGGCTGGAAGGCTAGGCTGGCTGACCTGGATGATGAAGATGAGGCTACAGAGGTCTTGATGCTTGAGGCAAGCGGCAGCGGGGCTAAGGATCAGGCTGGTGAGAGCTTGCGAGAGTGTGAGTGTTAGCTAACTTAGCCAATTGTTCTAATTCAAGCTTGTTATCCCCTTTTAAAATTAGAAATAACTAGATAACTAACTATCCGCTAATTGTGCCAGCTTCCCACGATCTCCATAACGTTCATGAAGGCTATGCACGTGCGGAATATTGAGGGCATATTCCCCTGGAATATCGGCAAGACCAAGTCCAACGCGTATACTCCTGCAAAACAAACTTAAACATAGTGAAGGTAATCGTTAGTATAAGGATAACAATAAGGATCCTGAATCCTGATCCTGCAACGTCTTCTGAGGATCCTTAATTCAAACAGAATTGAGGATCTGTGATCCTGGCAGTACTTGAGGATCTGTGATCCTTAGGTTTAGAAAATCTATCCCTAACAATAATAATAAATATATTGGGATAAATCCCAAGTTTTCATTACAAACAGGTTTATAGGAATAAATCTTATTTTATTGAAATAGAACCTCTTCTTTATTTAGGTAACTTTTATAGCCATTTTTCCAAGCCTTCAGTGCTGTCCAGCTGGCTTCTAATTGGCTTTCACATTTTGTTACCTGAAACGCGTTTAAAAATATTTTGTCAGTGTGAATCCCAATTTAATCAAGACAGGTTTTTATCAGTATACAGTATTGAGGGCAATCCGGCAATTACATTTGTTTCCCATTCTACTTTAATTACCACCCATGGTACTGTCAACCCGACTTGTGGTCATGTTACTACTCACAGTGTAGTAACAAATTTTGTATACAAAACCCCAACATACTGACGATAATTGTAGAATTACAAATACTCAATCACTGCTAATTATAATGTAAATCATTTGAGGTTTTGTAAAAATAGTTTGTAAAAAGGTTTACAAAAATGAGATTACTCACATTGTTGTCTTAGGTAATTTCCTAAGGCTTCCTGGTTATAATCTATAAATTTTAAATAATGCACACGCGTTAGTATAATAACCCAATATTTACATTAGTTATACCCTCCCCGAGACAGAACTCCAACGACTACGTCGGGCAGAACCTCGACAGCCGTTACAGAGCACTAGATCAATCAGGCAGCGTATCTAATACCTAATCGGGGGTTAAAATACTTACAACGAGGCATAACTTCGCTATTTTAGTGGGTATAATGCCCGAGTATAATTCTATTACTTCAGAATTGAGAGAGATCGAAAAGATTTGAGCGAGTTGAACTGAATGCCGATGGCATCCATTTATAGGGCCTGATCTGGTCTTCCTCGCGGCCCGCGAAGGATACTTAAGGGGTCTTCGCGCCCCGCTGTGACACGTGGTGGCTCCGGGATTTGCCTGATGGACTAATTGTCGCGGCCAGCGAGCGCCGTGAATTTCTGGTTTTTATTTTATTTTTATAAAAATAAAGGTTTTTAGGACTGATTTTCATATACGGGTGTATTTTAAGACATATAGGGATGTTCTAAATAATTTAGGGGTATCGGAACTAATTTAGGAGGGTTGTTATATCCTCCCCACCTTGTTTTAGAACTCGTCCTCGAGGTCTACTGGAATAGGTGTGAATATTTCCTTTGCATTTCAGAATCAAGCTCCCATGTGTACTCTGGTCCTCTCTTGGAATCCCATTTTACTTTGACTAGAACTAATCTCTTGTGTTTGAGGTTCTTGACTTTCTTGTCTTCAATTTGTAGAGGCTTTTCTACGAACTTAAGCTTTTCATTTACCTCTATATCCTTAAGAGGTACTACTAATGATTCATCGGCTAAACACTTTTTGAGATTACATACATGAAATACATCATGTATTCCTGCCATTTCTTCTGGCAGTTGTAGCTGATAAGCTACTGGTCCTATTCTTCTAATAATCTCAAAGGGCCCAACATACCTGGGGCATAGCTTTCCTCTTTTGATGAATCTTACCACTCCTT
This sequence comes from Helianthus tuberosus, assembly GCA_030545235.1. Lineage (NCBI taxonomy): Eukaryota > Viridiplantae > Streptophyta > Magnoliopsida > Asterales > Asteraceae > Helianthus > Helianthus tuberosus. The sequence continues at coordinate 187,406,059 of CM060448.1, forward strand.
TCCAAGGAGAAACTTTTAATAATACCTTGTCTCCTAGTTGAAACTCCAATGGCTTCCGCCTGTTATCAGCATAACTCTTATGTCAATCGCGTGCTGCTTTTAGTCTTTCCTTGACTTGAATAATTTTGTCTGTTGTTTCTTGCACTATCTCGGGTCCAGATAGTAGGATTTCTCCAATTTCTGCCCAACAGACTGGGGTTCGGCACTTTTGTCCATAAAGTGCTTCGAATGGTGCAATATTGATACTGGTATGATAGCTGTTATTATAAGAAAATTCTATTAATGGTAAATGTTCATCCCAATTTCCTTCGAAATCAATTACACAAGCTCTAAGCATATCTTCCATTTTCTGAATTGTCTTTTCGCTTTGTCCATCCGTTTGAGGATGATAAGCGGTGCTTAGATTTAGCTTGGTTCCTATTGCTTTTTGGAAACTAGTCCAAAAATGAGAGGTAAAACGGCTATCTCTATCAGAATCAATAGATAAAGGAATTCCATGTAATGAAACTATTTCATTTACATACAATTTGGCTAATTGTTCCATACTGATAGTTTCCTTCATCGGCAAGAAATGAGCAGATTTAGTTAACATATCTACAATCACCCAGATTGTATCATTACCTTTTCGTGTCTTGGGTAATTTGGTAACAAGATCCATTGTTATCAATTCCCATTTCCATACAGGCATTTCCAATTGCTGCAACAAACCTGAGGGTTTCTGATGTTCAGCTTTAACCTGTAAACAGGTTAGACACTTGACAACATAAGCTGCTATATCCTTTTTCATTCCTATCCACCAGAAATTCTTTCTTAAGTCTTGATACATTTTATCACTTCCAGGATGTATCGTGTATTTAGACTTATGGGTTTCTTCTAATATTTGGTGGCGTAGGTTTCCTAGTTTAGGTATCCAAATTCTTTTCTTATGGAATCTCCAAATTTCATCTGTTCCTTGTTCTAATTCCTTAATCATACCTTTTAATTTTTCAGTGTCATCCTTGATTACTGATTCTTGTGTTTTTCTAATCTGTTCATTTAAATCTATCTGCAGATTCAATTTAAGAGAACGTACTCTTTTTGGTTTTTCGTGATATTTTCGGCTTAAAGCATCAGCTACTATATTAGCTTTTCCTGCATGATACTGGATACTACAATCATAATTACTAATAATTTCCATCCAGCGTCTTTGTCTCATATTCAACTCTTTTTGCCCAAAAACATATCTTAAACTCTTATGATCGGTGAAAATGGTAAACTTACTACCGTAAAGATAATGTCTCCAAATTTTCAGGGTAAAAATTATGGCTCCTAATTCTAAATCATGTGTTGTATAGTTTTCTTCATGATTCTTAAGTTGTCTAGAAGCATAGGCTATAACCTTTTGACGTTGCATCAACACACATCCATAATCTAACTTAGAAGCGTCACAATAGACTATAAAGTCTTCAGTCCCTTCTGGTAACGCTAGTATGGGTGCGTTGGTTAATCTTTGCTTAAGAATTCTAAAGGCTTCTTCCTGTTTTGGTCCCCATTCAAACTTAATAGACTTACAGGTTAGTTTCGTTAAGGGAATGGCTATTCTGGAAAAATCTCTGATAAATCGTCTATAATAACCGGCCAATCCTAGAAAACTTCTAACCTCTGTTGGTGACTCAGGGACTTTCCATTTAGTAATTGCCTCAATCTTTGTGGGATCCACATGAATTGCTTCATTGTTAACTAAATGTCCGAGAAATTTCACTTCTTTTAACCAAAATTCGCATTTCGAAAATTTAGCGTAAAGCTTTTCTTTTCTTAGCAGTTTTAGAAGTGCATGCAGATGCGCTGCATGTTCCTCTTTACTTTTAGAGTAAATGAGAATATCATCTATAAAGACAATTATGAATTTATCCAAATATGGCTTACATATTCGGTTCATCATGTCGATAAATGCGGCTGGGGCATTGGTTAAACCAAATGGCATGACAGTAAATTCATAATGGCCATACCTTGTCCTAAAAGCGGTCTTAGGAATTTCCTCTTCCTGTACTTTTAATTGATGATATCCTGAGCGTAAGTCGATCTTAGAAAAGAATCGAGCTCCTTGCAATTGATCAAACAGATCATCGATTCTCAGTAATGGGTACCGATTTTTAATCGTCACTTTATTCAATTCACGGTAATCAATGCACATACGCATTGACCCGTCTTTCTTTTTGACAAACAAGATCGGTGCTCCCCACGGCGATGAACTTGGCTGTATGAATCCTTTGTCCAACAGTTCGTCTAACTGCTTCTTTAGCTCTTGCATTTCTGCGGGTGCCAAACGGTAAGGTGCTTTGGCAATTGGTGCTGTTCCTGGTAGCAAATGAATTCTGAATTCGAATTCTCTGTCTGGCGGTAGTCCTGGTAATTATTCTGGGAATACATCTGAAAATTGAGATACTACGGGGATATCTTTTAATTCTTTTCCTTTAATGTGAATGATTATGGAAATCATATACACTAGTGACCCTTTTCTTGCACAGCTTGCAGTTTTCATTACAGAGATGAATTTCGTGGGTCTAGTTGGCTTATCTCCTTTAATTGTGATCTTTTCACCTTTTGGTGAATTTACTTGTATTGACTTTTGATCACATAGAATACTGGCTTTATTGGCTACTAACCAATCCATTCTTACTACAATGTCAAATCCTGCCAGATTCATTGGGTGAAGATTTGCAATAAACTTTTGATTTAAAACTTCTATTCTTGCTCCATGCAAGAAGTTTGCAAAATGAAGTATTAATAAAACTTTTGTTCGCACCAGTGTCAAATAATACTTTAGCAAAAACATCATTAACTAAAAACGTACCGGCGAGTATGTCCGAAATCATCTTTGCTTCTTCGGCTGTCAAAACAAATGCCCTAGCATTCTTAGTAGTCTTGTTGTTCATGGCTGGAGCTAGTTTCGGATAATTCGGTTTTATATGCCTTTTTTCTCCACAATTGAAGCATACTCCATTACTTGGTTTCTTTCTACAATCTTCTTTTTTTGTGTCCTGGTATCTTGCAGAAATTACAGTAGGTGGAGCATCTTCCTGAATGTTTTTTCTTACAGGCTTTACAGTAAGGTGTAGAGGTAGAACCTATATTTTTCCCACAGTTGGAATTACCGTAGCGAAATTCATGGGTAAGCCTTTGAGCTAGGTTCTTTCTTTGGTTTTCTTCTTGTGTACGTATCAGTTCACCAGTCAAGGTATTTGCTAGTTCTACAACTTCTTCTATGGTTTGTGATCTAGCTGCCTTGACTACATGTCTAATTTCACTGATTAATCCCCAGATGTAACGGGAGATTAATACTGGTTCTGGTGATGCTAGGGTTGGCACTATTCTAGCATATTCAAAGAATGTAGTAGTGTAACCCTTGCTTTCTATTCCAGTCATTCTAAGGTTTAAGAATTTATTAGCTATCTGCTCATTTTCATTGGGAGGACATAATTTCCTTTACACCATATTCTTAAACTCATTCCATTCCATACTATAGACCCTGTCACTTCCCCTAGTCTGGAGAATAGTGTTCCACCATTCCAGAGCTGCATTCTTAAACAAATTGGAAGCAAACATGATTTTGTCTTCTTCTGCACACTTGCTTATTCTTAAGACTGCCTCAGTCTTTTCTAACCAGCGTAGAGCTGCAATGGCTCCTTCATTGCCCGAGAATTCTATTGGTTTACAAGACCAGAATTCTTTGTAAGAACAACCATAAGACATGGTTCTTCTTCTTTTTGGAATAGACAACTGGAGTAATGGTCCATTGTTCACGCTGTGACTGGGTTCAGTACGTGATCGCTTACTTCCACTATTACTTTTATTATTATTTTCTGCTTCCCTAACGTTTTGGATAATAGCTGGCATAGCATCTCTAATTCCTTGGGTTACTGTGTGTCGAATGGCACTGTTATTTATCTGGTTATCATTATTCTGGTTTTCCCGATTTTGCGTCGTTAGCCATCTGAATTTACAAACAATTTCCAATTATTAATATTTCAGAGCAATACTTAATGCCAATAATCACACATCAACATATTGATCAAAATCGTCGTACATTGCGACATTTACTCTATTTTATGTATTATGCGTCTATTACAAACCACAACTGGAAATTAAAATACAATACTAGTATGCATCAGTAGTTAATATTATATATATATATATATATTTTTTTTTTCAAGTCACACACACATATATATATATATATATATTTATATATTATTATTATTACTACTACTTAGTGGGAGTCCATCCAATACTGCATATTGCGCTCGTCAAACTTCCAAATGTGCCTCTCACTTATCTGTCTTATCCTTTCACTTTCATCTAACAACTCCTCACCAAATGTTTGGAGTTCCTGTATGTTCTTAGTATTCATGGGTGGGGCTGGTGCTGGTATTGGGTCAGGAAACTGGGGCATCGGTTCTTCGTGTGGGTATGGGTTTTCTAGGATTTCCCTGGTATACTGGTCATTATCCCAATATGGATCTAAACGGTCCAGGTTGGGATAAGGTGCTACTGGGTTTTGCATGGGTTCCTCTATTGGGTAAAGTTCTTGGTAATCCCTGTGGTCGTCAAACCATGGGTCATAGTCTGGAGGATGGGGTGCTGGGACTCTAGGGATTTCAGCTGGGTCAAAAGCAGGTACTGGAGGTTGGTCTACTGGGTTTTGTACAATTTCCATGGGTTGTGAGGGAAATAGTGTTAACGGCTGGGGTGCTATAAGTTATTCTAGATTTGGGTCTGTAGCTGTGGTAGCAAATATTAGCTAATCTCCTATTGAGTATATCCTGGGTTTGAACAGTCATTTCTCTATTCGCCGCTGCTAAGGCTCGCTGTTGTTGCAACTTTCTCATTCTTTTTCTACGTTCATGAGCTCCTCTGGTGAACCATCCTCTCTTCTTGGGAGGGAATGGCTTTCCGATTGTGCTTTGAATACGAAATTCCCTTCTTCGGTGTCAGCCGACTACCCCGAGGGGGTAGGCTGGGAAGAAGTTCCTTCGTCTTTAGGTGAACTGGACAGTTGACGGTAAGCGTCCGAAGGTCCTTGATCACTCATACTGTAAACTAACAAATTGTCAAATAACACAAAAGAATAATCTACACGTATGCACATAGTCTCATTGATTATTTCCTAACAAAATTGACAATTTCAATGTCAGCAGAACACTTCTTTGGCTTAAATCAGTGGTTGTAGCTCTGATACCACCCTCTGTCGTAACCCCCGACCCCTGCCTCGACCTACTTAGAGATGGTGGTATCGGTGTTTATCATTACTTGGCACCGGAAATTTCATCAGGACCGTAGTTAGGAAATATTTTATCAGAGTAAAACACACATTTTATAATAATAAATATATTGGGATAAAGCCCAAGTTTTCATTACAAACAGGTTATAGGAATAAATCGTATTTTATTGAAATAGAACATTTTCTTTATTTAGGTAACTTTTTTAGCCACTTTTCCAAGCCTTCAGTGTTGTCCAACTGGCTTCTAATTGGCTTTCACATTTTGTTACCTGAAACGCGTTTAAAAATATTTTGTCAGTGGGAAATACTGGTGAGTGAATCCCAATTTAATCAAGACAGGTTTTTATCAGTATACAGTATTGAGGGCAATCCAGCAATTACATTTGTTTCCCATTCTACTTTAATTACCACCCACGGTACAGTCAATCCGACTTGTGGTCATGTTACTACTCACAGTGTAGTAACAAATTTTGTATACAAAACCCCAACATACCGACGATAATTATAGAATTACAAATACTCAATCACTACTAATTATAATGTAAATCATTTGAGGTTTTGTAAAAACAGTTTGTAAAAAGGTTTAGAGATAAGCTGACCAAGGGAGAGAGGGTAATGCGACCTAGGGTTAGATGGGGTATGTTAAAGGGTTACAAAATCGAAGTGTTTAGAGATAAGGTCCTCTTAATGACAGCGCCTAGAGTAGATGGGGACGCAAACCAAATGTGGGAGGACATGGCAAACACCATTACTAATGTGGCGAAGGAAACGCTAGGGGTCGTAAAAGGAAAGGGGTGTGGCCATAAGGAGTCATGGTGGTGGAATGAGGATGTGCATACTAAAATAAGGATTAAACAAGGGTGCTTTAGGGAACAGTCAAGGAGGAGCAAGCGGTTTTAAGGGAGAGATATAAAGAGGCTAAGAGAGAGGCGAAGAAGGCAGTGTCAGAGGAGAAGAACGCAGCTTACAAGTAGATGTATGATCGACTGGAAACAAAGGAGGGGGAGCATGACATGTTCAAGATTGTAAAAGCTAGAGAGCGTAGAAGGCAAGACTTAGGAGCAGTGAAGTTTTTAAAGGGAGTGGACGGATGTGTTTTGGTCAAAGAACACGACATTAAGATGAGATGGCAAGTGTACTTCTACAGTCTTTTCAATGGCGGGAGGGATTACCAACAAGAAAATGAAGAAAATGATGATTCACCTACTCAAAGGCGACTACGGAATAACGGTTACTGTCGACGTATCACACGGGAGGAGGTGAGAACAACCCTTAGAAAGATGGGAAGGGCTAAGGAAGTTGGGCCAGATAACATACCAATTGAGGTATGGAAATGCTTGGGAGAAGAAGGAGTACATTGGCTAACTATTTTATTCAATCTTATCTTCAAATCTGGGAAAATGCCAGATCAATGGAGGAATAGTGTAGTAGTACCTGTGTATAAGAACAAAGGGGACGCCCAATGTTGTGGGAATTATAGAGGGATTAAGTTACTAGGGCACACTATGAAACTATGGGAGAGAATAATTGAGACGAGAATTCGAAGAGAAACTCAAGTCACGGTAAACCAATTTGGTTTTATGCCAGGGCGATCGACTACGGAAGCAATACATATTCTAAGGAGATTGATGGAGAAGTATAGGGAGAAGAAAAGGGACCTACACATGGTGTTCATTGATCTTGAAAAGGCCTATGACAGTGTGCCACGTAGACTGATTTGGGATAGTTTGGAGAGTAGAGGGGTTTCTGGGAAGTATATAGACTTAATTAGGGATATGTATGTTAGGACTGAGACTAGTGTCCGAGCGCCTGTAGGGGATACTGATTCTTTCCCGGTGGAGGTAGGACTCCACCAAGGGTCTGCTTTGAGAACTTTTCTATTTGCAGTTATCCTAGATGTGTTGACAAAGTTAATTCAGGGGGCTCTTCCGTGGTGCCTGCTTTTTGCAGATGATATTGTGTTACTTGCTGATAGTAAACAAAGCCTGAATGCGAGGCTAGAAGAGTGGCGAGCAACTTTAGAGGGCAGGGGTTTAAGGATTAGTCGATCTAAGACTGAGTACTTATATTGCGATTTTAGTGGAGTGGACAACGATGAGGACATTCAGATCATCATTGATGGTCAAGCAGTCCCGCAGGTGACTAAGTTCAAGTATCTAGGATCGTTTGTCCAGAGGGATGGAGAGATAGATAGTGACGTTGCCCACCGCATCCAGGTTGGATGGTGTAGGTGGAGAGCTGCCACTGGGGTATTGTGCGATAGGAGGTTCCCAACAAAATTGAAAGGGAAATTTTATAGGGTTGCAATTAGACCTGCTATGTTATATGGAACCGAATGTTGGGCCATTAAGGAAGTACATGCACGTAAGATGGAGGTAGCAGAGATGAGAATGCTAAGATGGATGTGTGGGCACACAAGGTTAGACCGGATAAGAAATAATGTTTTTAGGGAGAGATTAGAAATAGCTAGTATATCAGATAAGATAAAGGAGGGAAGATTGAGATGGTTTGGGCATGTGAAGAGGAGGCAGACGATAGAACCAGTTAGAGTGATTGAAACCCTCGAGGTGGAGGGGAGGAGGAGTAGAGGCAGACCCAAAATTACTTGGGATGAGCGGATTAAGCAGGATTTGCAAAGATTGCACCCCTCTGAGAACATGGTCCATGATAGGAACTCGTGGAGATGTAGGATTAAGGTTAAGGATTTCTAGGAGAGGTACAATTGTGTTTTTAGGTGTAGTGTATGGTCGTACATATGTAACTATGTGTATAGGATGTTTTGTACAATTGTGTTTTTAGGTGTAGTGTATGGTCGTAGATATGTAACTATGTGTATAGGTTGTTTTGTGTTGTCACACTTGTTCTGTTTTACCATGCACTCTTTCACAACTCATGCTACATTGGTAGCTTCATACACACACACACGCACACCTAATGTTCTATTTATTTCTTTCTTGAGTGTTTTGGAGCAGCCAGGAAACAAATAATTGTGTTCTGGAGCCGAGGGTCTCTCTGGAAGCAGCCTCTCTATCCCTTGGGGTAGAGGTAAGGTGTGCCTACATCCCACCCTCCCCAGACCCTACAAATAGCTTTGCTATTTATGGGATTTTACTGGGTATGATTGATTGATTGATTGAGTTTGCAAAAAGGTTTACAAAAAGGAGATTACTCACATTGTTGTCTTAGGTAATTTCCTGTGGCTTCCTGGTTATAATCTATAAATTTTAAATAATGCACACGCGTTAGTATAATAACCCAATATTTACATTAGTTATACCCTCCCCGAGACAGAACTCCAACGACTAAGTCGGGCAGAACCTCGACAGCCGTTACGGAGCACTAAACCAATCGGGCAGCATAGCTAATACATAACCAGGGGTTAAAATACTTACAACAAGGCAGGACTTCGCTATTTTAGTGGGTATAATGCTCGGATATAATTCTATTACTTCAGAATTGAGAGTGATCGAAAAGATTTGAGCGATTTGAACTGAATGCCGAGGGCATCCATTTATAGGGCCTGATCTAGTCTTCCTCGCGGCCCGCGAAGGATACTTTAGGGGTCTTTGTGCCCCGCGACATAGGCCGGATAGGCCCTAGCTTGGCCCGGTCACCGGTATAGCCTCGACACGTTGTGACACATGGCGGCTTCGGGCTTTGCCTGATGGACTATCTGTCGCGGCCCGCGTAAGCCGAAGACTATGTCTTCGCGGCCCATGAGCGCTCTGAATTCTGGTTTTTATTTTATTTTTATAAAAATAAAGGTATTTAGGACCAGTTTTCATATACGGGGTGTATTTTTAGACATATAGGGATGTTCTAAATAATTTAGGGGTATCGGAACTAATTTAGGAGGGTTGTTATAGTCTAAATCCAAATCTATACTAATAGTGAGACGAGACTGATACAAACCAGTACAGACACTGAGTCAAAACTGACATAACTAATACGAAACATAAGCGGATACTGAACATAATCAAAAGCATAATTAACCTGATACATGATCGGAAACTTAACCGGATGCATAGAAAACATATAAGAACATAGTCGGAAGCATAACCCGATACATGATTGGAAACAAATCAGATGCGTATAAAACATATCAGACATATCAGAACAGATACTGAACATAATCACATACGGAAACATACACTAACTTACACGACAGATGTATCTCAATAGAATAAATCGTGTAACACAGAAGCACCCAAAGCCAGAAACAGACTGGTACATAGCTAGCTAGTCCATGCACCTATGAGATGGTGAGTGTGGCGTGCACCCATTGTTCCCTTTCCAGACAAACAAACTCAAACTCAGAGCTAAGATCGATCTATACGCCTCTAGTGGCCAAGGTGCTACACAAGCACAAGCTAGAGACACCGTGAACTTTTAATACGCACTGTCATGATAAGTGCCATGCCGTTGACGCCCAACCGACAAGCCAGACATGCTTAGGTGACAGAGTACAAATACTAACGCCTTATAAATAATTTACAAGCAGCTGGAAATAATACTAACAGGAACATGCGACCATGAGTACAAGTCTGAGGTATGGCATGTTACAGCACACTAATAAATAAACAGATAAATACAATACTGACTCAGATAATGTATCACATATCAAATGAAGATAGGTATCAAACCATGGCAATCAGACTTTAAAAACGAAGACCCGTACTAACGAGTAATGAAAAATAAAATTATGCTACGATATAAAGACCCAAGAATTCGTACTCATAGAAGGATTTGGAAATTATACTACGATGAAAAGAAAACAAAATCTGTACCGCGAAGTAACGTAGATGATTAAGATAAACACTACGATGAGAGAACGAAAGAATCCGTACCTTAGTCAAGAAGTAAAAGCAAAGCGAAAACAAGTCATCCTCAAGTAGTACTATCACCTACATGCCGAACAGATATCTACGATCCAAGTTTTCTAACGATCATAAGAAAACAATTCAAGGCAACAACAATGGTCACGGGCTGGATCAAGATCGGAGAACCCGAGTGACCGAACTAGTGGCGGTAGAAGAGGATGGTGTGACCGAGAGCTGTCCAGTGATAGCACCCACTTCCATAAAAACAGCCACACGGAGAACTGATCAATGAGCATCACGACTTCGATTTGAAAGGGAGACGAAGCATCGGTATTCAACGGCTTGAAGCCGTGGGTGGTGGATTGTGGGTTTGTGGTGATGCCGGCGAAGGTGTGCGGTGTTGGTGGCTTGCGACGGTGGGGAGAACGATGGCGGTGAAATGGGTGTGTTTATGTGTATAAACTTGTGAGGCCAAACTTCAGGGTTCATAAGAATTAAAGCAACAAGGTAAGCTCATCAATTAACCTAATTATGTCTCGTAATTTCAGTAATTGAATGGTTGTGGCTATTTCCAAAAAGAAACGCATGAAGACGATCCTCTTATAGCAATGCAATATATCTCAACTAATTTAGTTTGTAATATTCTAACATGGCCCCTTAGCATTAAGACAAGTTACACACTAAACCCTATTATTTGTTTTAAGTTAATAATTTGTAACCTAAACTTATAATAAAGTTTTATAATAAAGTTTGATTTACTAAATTTTGTTATAATAATAATAATAGTTATTGTTTACTGATTTGTTTTTATTACCAAAGTACAAATATTTTAACTAACAAATCTTAAATAAACAAGTTCGTCAATGATCACTTAGTCGATTATACGATATCTATAAAATTCGTTTAAAAGCTGACATAGTAAATCGGTGTTTAATATTTTTGGGTTTTCAAAGTTTCGTATATTACAATAAATAAACGAGTGTGAATAAAAATTATTCTCATTATGATCAAAGTCTCGAGATTACAAAGATTGAAACGAAATACGAATACAAGCTCTCTAAAAATAGAACGTACAAAAATACGAAACATTACACAAAGACAAATAGTAGACGTTATGGGTCATTTTCTGAGCATATATATCCTGACTAATATTCTGCTTTTGATTGTTTACTTGTGATCAGGATACCGGATCAGGATATTGGTAACATCCTGGTGCGATATCCTGGTATTAACTAAGTTAACCACGTGCAGGTTAGAAGCTGTGGGTCACTAACGGTCAAGTGGACCTCTTCTCCTTAAGACTCGGGCAAACCAGTTATATGAGAGACGTTGAACCCGAAAGACCAGGTCTACAACGTTCGCATGGGGAATATTCGCCGAATCTTGGTTTAATAGGGTAGTTTGTTAAATTTCTTTTACTATAAATAGATGGATCAGATCAGATTAAGGCACACAATTTTCACTCATACTCTTTTTCTCTAGCTACTAGCAATCACACACAAACACTTGTACTCTAATTACATTGTAACACCTAGTTGATCCCGATCACATCCTGCACTGTATCCTGATATTCGAAGCAATAGAAGAACAAGGCAGCTGTGATTGTCAGCTCCCGAGGTTTTGTGCCGGCGATCTAGATTGATCAAGGGCTTTCCTCGTATATCTCGTGTCACCCCTTACATTTTTTGCTCATTGTTTGATCATAGATACAGCTTTATATCCTGAGCCGTATCCTGAAAACTGTTTTTACAAACAACGTGATCAACATATTTTCAACACATATTTCTAGCACACTATCTCACAAAACTAATTTGATCACTTAATTGCTTAGGTAATTTTTTACCAAAACAATTTGGCGCCCACCGTGGGGCCACTGGTGCTATTTTTACTAAAAACTTTAGTAAAATCGTTACTCAGTTTTCTATTGTCAAAACTTTTGGCTACATTGTTTTCAATGGCCTCGAGATCAAACATGAGCTCTTCCACCGTGTCTGCTACAACCTCTGCAACAATTGGTTCGGTGCTTCCACCTCCTCCTCCAAGAATGCAAGCCTCTTCACAGGGAACTGAGAGTCATGTGGCTCGGGATGTTATCCCCGCTCCCAGTGCCCAGGGATCTGGTCCTGTTTTGGCTTCTAATGACGAAATTCTGAATTTGTTTGGTAGTGTACAGGAACAGATGAGGCAGCAGCAGGAAACTAATCGGATGCTGATGAGAGAGATACAACTCTTGAAATCCGGCCCAAGTAGGCCTGCTGAAGAAACTGTCACTCCTTTGCAACCCAGGGCTTTGAACTTCAGTTCTGCAGTTTACACTGAGGATAACCGGGGGAATATCGTGCCAAGCCATTCCCAGAATCATACTCCTGAGATTCCTTCTTCAGTAAGAGTATCAACTTTGAGTAGCTCAGGATATGCTTCAGGATATGCCAGAACCCCCAAGTTGGTAATGTATCTAATAATAATAATACTCTTGCTACTAATGGTGTTGGATCTTTGCAGGATGCAGGTATGACATCAGCATTTTACAGGGAGCTTCAAAAACTGAAGGACATGATATCCAGTGTACCTGGGGTGGTTCAGCCAATTCCTGAAGTATCCCAGGACAGCCACAAGATATCCCGGTTTGCATATCCTATTTGTGACGCTGAAATCCCAAAAAGATTTCAAACCCCAAACATGAAGCTCTATGACGGAACTACGGATCCTGAGGAGCATATTGCCCAGTATTGGGAAAGGATGGAAATCAACCCTATCCCTCCAGACCTCAAAGAAGCATGCTTGTGCAAGGGTTTCGGTTCTACCTTAACAGGATCAGCCTTAAAATGGCTGTTAAACGTTCCTCCTCACTCGATTACTTCTTTTGCTCATTTAGTTAATTTATTTAATAGTCAATTTTCTTGCAGCCGGAGTTTTGAGAAATTAACCAGTGACCTTTACAGGATAACTCAAGGACCTCAGGAATCCTTGAGGGATTATGTGAACAAGTTTAGTCGGGAATCCTTGGATATCCCACATCTTGATGTTGCAACGGCCGTGCAAGCGTTCAAGATGGGGTTGCAGAAAGATTCTCAGTTTTACCAGGATCTTGTAATGAATCCCTGCAGGAATCTGGACGAAGCTCGTAACAGGGCTTTGAGATACATTCGCCTGGAGGATGATAAAAAGATGCAAGAGAGGATGAATTCCACCCCAACCTATGAATCAACCAATAGGAAATCAGAATCCTCGTATAAACCATATCGCTCTAAGCCGTATGGCAGAATTGACAACAAGAAAGTGAATGCTGTTGAAGACGAGGATCCTGAAGAATATCCTGAATTATCTGAATATTGCTTTTCTGTTAACATACCTGAGTTAATGTATGCTATGCAGGGTTTAGGAGACAAAGCTAGGTGGCCTCGAAAGAATCAACAAAAAGCTGATTGGAAGGATAAATCCAAATGGTGTGCCTTCCATGAAGATTTCGGACATGTAACTGAGGATTGCATTGCCCTAAGAAAGGAAATAAGTTATCTTCTAAGCAAGGGATATCTGAAGGATCTCCTAGGAAGAAAGAAGAATAAGGGTCAGGATACTGAGAAGGATCCTGAACGAGTAGCATCACCTCCTGCGGATGCCAAGATAATCAACTTTATTTCAGGAGGATCCGACATTTGTGGGACTTCGTATTCTATGGCCAAGAGACATGCAATGGAAGCTAAGACCGAGAGGGGAGATAAACCAGCCAGGATGACTACCCTCACAGCTGATAAAGTGATCACTTTCGACAGTGATGACATGGATACTGTCCAGGATCCTCACCATGATGCTCTCGTAATTACATTATACGTGGCTAACCATTTTGTACGCAGAATATTGGTGGATAATGGCAGCTCCGTCAACATAATCCAACTAGAAACTTTGAAAAGAATGAATGTATCTCCAATGGATATTACTTCAAAATCCACCGTGCTTGTTGGGTTCAGTGGAGAGGCCAGGAACACAGTGGGAGAGATAAAGTTACCAGTATATGTTGAAGGGGTCAACTCAATACAATGTTTCTGTGTGATGGACTCCCTATCCTGCTATAACATCATACTAGGCAGGCCATGGATCCATGATATGAAGGTTGTGCCATCGACTTACCATCAGTGCATCAAGATCCCTACCCCTTGGGGGGTTGTCAAGGTTGATAGTGATCAGCAGGAGGCGAAGGAATGTTACTCATCCTCAATGAAATCTTCAACCAAGCCTAATGCAGCATAGCAATTAAAGATGCGGGCCCAGGATATCATGGAGGCTTCGGAGCAGGATGTAAAGAAAATTATCCTGGATCAGGATAATCCGGATATCTCGGTGCTCGTAGGAACCAATATCCCTCAGGATATTGAAAATCAATTGACTAATTTTCTAAAATGCAGGATGTCGACGTTCGCGTGGAAACACGAGGATATGACAGGTATTTCAAAGGATATTATAACTCACAAGTTAGGTATCGACAGGTCATTCAAGCCTGTCCAACAAAAGAGAAGGAAATTTGCTCCGGAACGAAACGTGATCATCCAAGAGGAAGTTGAAAGGCTACTAAGGAGCAAGATGATTAGGGAAGTGAAGTTTCCTAAATGGCTGGCAAATGTAGTCGTGGTACAGAAGAAAAATGGGAAATGGAGAGTTTGTGTAGATTACACGGACCTGAATAAAGCTTGTCCCAAAGACCCGTTTCCTCTTCCTCATATTGATTCAATGGTGGATGCTACTGTCGGCCACGAAATGTTAACCTTCATGGATGCATCCTCAGGATTTCAGCAGATCCAAATGGAACCTTCAGACCAGGAGGATACTGCCTTCATGACGCCGACAGGTATTTATTGTTACATTGCTATGCCCTTTGGTTTGAAAAACGCAGGTGCAACATACCAAAGATTGGTAAACATGATGTTCAAAGATAAGCTGGGGGACACTATGGAGGTGTACATCGATGACATGGTAGTAAAATCTAAAAAGGCTGAAGATCACCTCCAGGATAATAAGGGAGCTTTCGATATCCTGGATCAGTATAACATGAAATTGAATCCTGCTAAGTGCCATTTTGGAGTGGGGGCAGGAATGTTTCTAGGATATATGGTGACTAAAAGAGGAATAGAGGCAAGCCCGGAGCAGATTAAAGCTATCTTGGATATCAAATCACCTTCAAATATGAAGGATGTTCAACGGTTAACAGGGCGAGTAGCAGCATTGAACAGATTTATATCAAGATCCTCCGAGAAATGCAAGGAATTTATGATATCCTGAAGAAAAATAAGAAGTTCGAATGGAAAGAGAAGCATGAAGCAGCCCTGTCGGATTTGAAGCAGTATCTCTCAACTGCACCTCTATTGCTGAAGCCTGAAAATGGTGAACCACTGTCCCTATACCTCGCAGTATCAGGGAACGCTGTAAGTGCCGTTCTTATAAAGGACCATGAAGGTCAGCAATATCCTGTCTATTATGTTAGTAAAAGTTTATTAGATGCTGAAACTAGATATTCTCATCTAGAAAAATTGATATTAGCTTTAGTTATGGCATCGACTAAACTTAGACATTACTTTGAAACACATAGGATTCATATTAAAACTAATTATCCTGTTAAGAACGTGCTTAGGAAACCCGAGATGTCGGGTAGGATGGCTAAGTGGTCAGTAAAATTAAGTGCCTATGATTTAGTTTATGAGCCTAGAAATGCCATAAAGTCTCAGGCTTTAGCTGACTTTGTGGCTGATTTCAGTAGTGACATTCAAAATGAAGTAGATTTAGAAGTACAGCAGCTAGGAGAAAACTTAGAATCCTGGACATTATATACTGATGGTGCATCTAATGTAAGAGGTGTAGGTTTAGGTATACTACTAAAATCGCCACAGGGGGACATATTACCCCAGGCTGTTAGGTGTGAATTTCCTGCTACTAATAATGAAGCAGAATATGAGGCTTTAATTGCAGGATTAGAGTTGGCTAAAAATACGAGTATCAAGAATTTGCAAGTATATGTTGACTCCTTGTTAATCACTAATCATTTTAATGGATCCTATGCAGTTAAAGGTGAGAAGTTAATCGAGTATCTCGAAATTCTCAAAAAATTAGCAGGATATTTCGATATTTTCACACTTGAACAGGTACCAAGAGAGGATAATGCTGAAGCTGATGCCTTGGTGAATCTAGGATCATCAGTCAGGATACCGGAAGGAACCCGAATACCAATGTTACATATCTTATATCCTGCGACGAATCCTTAGGATTAGGAAGTACTAAGTATTCAGGATCTTGATGAGTATCCTGAGAAGGATCCCAAGTCCTGGATGGTTCTAATTACAAGATATCTCAAGGAAGGACACATCCCAAAGGATGAGAATCCTAAGGCCTTTAGAATGAAGGTATCACGATTCACTATTATAAATAATGTCTTATATAAGAAATCTCTTGCAGGACCATATCTGAGGTGCTTAGAGGATCCCGAAACTAAGGAAGTGCTTCAGGATATACACGAAGGGGATTGTGGTAACCATACTGGGGGCAGGTCGTTATTCTCAAAGGTATTAAGAACAGGATATTATTGGCCAACGATGAGAAAAGATGCTGCAGAATATGCCCGAAGATGTGATGCATGTCAAAGGCACAGTAATATATTACATCAGCCTGCTGAACCACTGTATCCTATTGTTTCTCCTTGGTCATTTATGAAGTGGGGAATGTATATAGTAGGAAAATTACCAAAGGCTCCGGGAGGAAAAGTCTTTATGCTGGCAATGACTGACTATTTTTCTAAATGGGTTGAAGCTGAAGCATTTGTCCAAGTTAGAGACCAAGAAGTAGTGTCCTTTATAAAGAGGAATATCCTGACCAGGTTTGGAGTACCAGCCGAGATAATCTGTGACAATGGTTCTCAGTTTATAAGTAAAAGAACTACTGACTTTTGCAAGAGTTGGGGAATTAAAATGATCACATCTACACCGGTACATCCTCAAGCAAATGGACAAGCAGAATCCTCAAACAAGATAATTGTCAACAACTTGAAAAAGAGACTAGGGGCTAAGAAAGGAAGATGGGCAGAAGAATTACCCTTTGTTTTGTGGGCTGATAGGACGACAGTGAAAAGTGCAACTGGCCAAACCCCGTTTTCCTTGGTGTTTGGAGCAGAAGCGGTGATCCCGACAGAAATGGTGATACCTACAGCGAGATCCAACTTCCGGGATCCTGAGCAGAATCCTGAAGTCCTATGCCAGGAACTGGATACTATTGATTTCAAGTTGGAGATTGGGTATTGAGAAAGGCTTTTAAGAATGACAGCATATCAACAGAGGATATCTAAAGCATATAACAAGAATATAAGGACAAGAAGATTTCAAGTTGGAGATTGGGTATTGAGAAAGGCTTTTAAGAATACTACTAATCCTGCTGATGGAAAGTTGGCTCCAAAATGGGAAGGACCCTATGAGGTTGAATCAGAATCAGGAAAATGAGCATACCGACTTAAGAATATGGAGGGGGATATGCTACCGAGATCCTGGAATGCTATACATCTAAAAATTTATTTCAAGTGAGTATGGAATTTAAATTCTAACTCAGGATGGTATGGATTCTGTCTCTTTTATTAAATTTTAATATTATTTACTGTTTTGAACCCATTACTGACTTAAGCATCGGAGGGGTGTTAGCCAGGCTAACACCCACCTTAGCTCACAGTTGTTTTGCAGTATATGCTTCGAGATATAGCTCCAGGATATACATTCAGGATACTTCAGAAGATTAGAGGATTGGCCCCCTCTCTCACGTCTAAGGGATCCTGATCCCTTCACAGGTTTAAAGGTATTCACTATTCTTCCGAATTGGGTTTAAACACCCCGCCTGGAGCGCAAGTTATTCGGGAATAGTTCAAGGTGGCGGGACCAGTTCATGTAAAAGTGGCTGACAATTTAGTTACTATTGGCTATATCCTGAATCCTAAAGGTATATGAGGATTGATCAGCCTCTCTCACGAAAGGGTATTTTCATACTCTCTAAGGTTTAAAGGTTATCACCTTTCTAAGTCTTGGAGTTTATACACTCCCGCCTGTAGCGCATGAAAATTTGGGATTTTCCCCAGGATACTAAGGATTTATCTCCAGTACATTTTTGGGTTTTACCCCTGTAACACGACGATTGTCTAAACAGTTGGAACTGATATTCAAAAAATTTCTAAGTGTTTATAGACTTCATGCACAGGGGACATTCCTTCTAAAGCAATTGTGTGAAGCTCAAAAGATCAAAATTGGGCTAAGTGTCTCGGACTGGGGACATCTTAGTGGGAGAAGTTGCAAAAGGGGTTACACTCAATTCCTGGTATGATCTTTCCTTTGTGAACCTTACATGAATTGTTTAACTCTGTTTAAGGCTCAAGATATCCTGATAAGGATATATCTTTAGGATATGTCTTTAAAATGTGTTTTTGGGATACGTTTCGGGATATTTGATTGGAATATTTGGGAGATGATACTTGGATTGAAAATTAATACTCTGATCAAACAAGTGTTATCAAAACAGGTTTTGGAAAATAGACTATTTTTTTTATTCTTTAGAAATTTTGTCTAAAATTGTTTGGATTTTGAGAAATTCTATTTGGTAAAGGTCTTCATAAGATATCACTGAGTATATTGATCAGGATATTTTCAAAAGATAGTTGCACAAATTTTGCAAAGCTAAAATCTAAACTAAGAAATGCATGACAGAAATTAGAAGGCAATAACAAATAAGTCAGAAGGTGGTATTATTTAAAAATAAACGATGCCAGCCGATAACCAAAGGCTTCATCCTAAAACCTAGGACCCATCTACCCTCGGTTATCAAATTGTTTTAATACAGAAAATAAAATTGTTCAAATAAGCGTAACTCTCAAAGGGAAATAAGTTTTAGGAGGCAGCGCCTTCTTCGTTCGTGGCATTTTCAACAGCATCCGTCTCGGGATCAACCTGAGCATCCCTCTCAGCATCAGTTGGTTTTTTGGCTGCCTTTGAAGACCCCTCAGCTGCAGGTTTAGCAGAAGTGCCGCCGAGACTCCTTAGCTTTGTTTCCCAGGCATTGATGTCCTAAGAAGGGCGTTCGAAGCCCTGTGCTTTGGCTTCGTGGGCCATCTTTAGCCTGGCCTGGAGAAGGGAAGTGATGACGGAACTTTTAAGGCTTTCCCGGTAGCTGATCATATCCCGTTTGTGTTGAGCATATGCAGCATCAAGATCGGCTTGGGCCTGGAGAGTAGCTTTGTTGAGGGCGGCCTGGTGTTCTTGGGTCATAGCCTTGAACTTGTCCTCGTAATGCCGAGATTTGGCGGCTGCAATCATACCCTGATCGGAGATGGTAACCTCGGCTTTTTTCAACTTGGATTCAAGCGTCTTGTTGAGCCCACAGGATTATTGATATAAATAAACCAGACGTTCGAGACCCTGCAAAGTAAGAGGACAGGTATTGGTTTTAATAAATACTTATAAGTGGTATAAGGTGCAGGATACGGCTCGAGGATATTAACCTGGTTGAGAAAAGAAGTCATGAATCCGTTTGCCTCAATGAACCCATGATTCTCATAGGGGAATGTATCAGAGATAACAGGAGAATCAGGCTCTTTCCTTTTACGAGAACTTGAACTCCGGGGCTTAGTAGCTGGCGAAGGTTTGGGAATGATGATGGCCTTGGAGCTGCTGGGCTTGGATGAGGCCGTGGCCTTGGGACTAGGTTCCTTCTTGATCTGGACCTGATCAGAATAACTGTCCAGCTCATCAAGGTCGAAAACTTCAGGGATCTTGGTTGGTGCTGCATAAAGGGAAAAGTCCTACATCCTTATTACTCTTCATTATATTACGATAATTAGTCATTTCAAAAGTAACTCTTACCAGACATTTTGGATGATGAATATTGGCTGGAACTCGGGATATGTGTGGTAAAACTCCTGTCACTTGCAGGTAATTGGTAAACTGCTTCGATTCTTTTTTCTGATTCCGCAGTAGGGGGAGCTACTTCCTTAAAATTCACTGCGAAAAGATCAAATAAGAAGATATTAGCATAAGATAGAAGTCTAGAAGTACATGGGGACATTCATGATCCTACCGGTGGTTAACCACTCCACCAGAAGACTAGCACCCTCATGAATGGAGTCTCGTTTGACGAAGAAGAAGTTGCGTTGCCATCCATCTTCGTTTTTGGTGGCTTTAAGAATAAGCGGTTTGCTGGAAGTTGAAAAGAGCAGGAACCGACTGGAACCGTGGGATCGGAGGCGGTAAGCGATTGGCATATCTTCGATGCAGAGGTCGGGATAGTGAAGGTTTTTAATTTGGTTGAGCACGATTAATACTCTCCAGACCATGGGCATGGTTTGGGCAAAGGAAATACCGGTAGTTCGGAAGAATTACATCATGAATTCGGGAAATGGATACCGAAGACCTAGCGAGAAAGGGTATGCCGGAAAACAGACCCAATCGGTAGAAGAAACATCTGATCGAATTGTTCGATCAAATGGTCTAAAAATCGTGCCATCGGGGAAAGCGCCGGAGGCTCTCAACGCAGCAATGTCTGCGTTATCAAAAGCACAGATCTCCTTCTCGGGATTTTTTAGAAGGTTTTGCTGAACGAAGGATTCCGACGATTCACCGGTCTGAGAATGGACTACAGTAGCCATCGGAGGAAGAATAAAGTTAACAGAAAACGTGGAAGGGATAAGTGATTACCTGGAGATTCTGTTGATGATATCTGCTTCTCGAACAAAAAGAGAGAAGATATAGGAGCGTTGTAGATGTCCATCGAGTGAAAAGCGCGTTGGAAGTTGTATAGTGCAATCTTGACCGTCATTTCGATTTAATTGCCTTGATTTACAAGACAGGGTTTTTGAAATATATCCGTTGGATTGGTATACCAACAGATATATTTGGGGACAATTGTTATGGGTCATTTTCTGAGCATATATATCCTGACTAATATTCTGCTTTTGATTGTTTACTTGTGATCAGGATACCGGATCAGGATATTGGTAACATCCTGGTGCGATATCCTGGTATTAACTAAGTTAACCACGTGCAGGTTAGAAGCTGTGGGTCACTAACGGTCAAGTGGACCTCTTCTCCTTAAGACTCGGGCAAACCAGTTATATGAGAGACGTTGAACCCGAAAGACCAGGTCTATAACGTTCGCATGGGGAATATTCGCCGAATCTCAGTTTAATAGGGTAGTTTGTTAAATTTCTTTTACTATAAATAGATGGACCAGATCAGATTAAGGCACGCAATTTTCACTCATACTCTTTTTCTCTAGCTACTAGCAATCACACACAAACACTTGTACTCGAATTACATTGTAACACCTAGTTGATTCGCATCACATCCTGCACTGTATCCTGATATTCGAAGAAATAGAAGAACAAGGCAGCTGCGATTGTCAACTCCCGAGGTTTTGTGCCGGCGATCTAGATTGATCAAGGGCTTTCCTCGTATATCTCGTGTCACCCCTTACATTTTTTGCTCATTGTTTGATCATAGATACAGCTCTATATCCTGAGCCATATCCTGAAAACTGTTTTTACAAACAACGTAATCAACATATTTTCAACACATATTTCTAGCACACTACCTCACAAAACTAATTTGATCACTTAATTGCTTAGGTAATTTTTGACCAAAACAGTAGACAAGCGTGAAACTAAACAGATCTAGAAACAAAGAGTTACTAAATAAAAAAAAGAAGTGTTGGAGAGGTAAGCATATATGAAAAAAACACAATCAATGCATAAATCGCTTAGACATAAAAGTTCTTAACCTTAATCATACGTCACTATAAACCCCTATCCTAGAAGCCTCTACCTCAATGCTCAGACCTAAAGAATCTACTCCTAAAAGTCCATAACGTTAATCACACAAAATTGATATTGTGATGAAAATTCCAATTTGTAGTAGTTTGGTATCCGTGCAACAGTTTGAAATCACAACACCTACCTGCTTGGTTGCTTCTAATTTGCAGAAAACAACTTCAATAAGTTGATGACTATTGTAAATCTCCATGGTTACATTTGAATTGTGAAGAACTGAATGTTGAGAATCGTCATATTTTTTTGAGAATGTATCTATAATCTGTTTCTTTGATGAAGCTATACGTTTTAGGGCGCCCTACGTTTTATGAGGAATAAAACTCGGAATTTTAATTGAATGAGAGATTTATAATAAAATAAAAATAATTACCTAAAATGGTGGAGTTTAATTTTACTTAAAAGTTTGGTGAAGTTTAATTTTACTTCAAAGCACTTTTGACTAAACAAAAAAAAATATTCAACAAGATGAGCGATTTAAATTGGTTCATTTAGTTCACAATTAGACTAGAGGTTTACAATTGAACCTAACCCATATATAAAGGAGAAAATTTAAATGATTAACGCTAAATATTCTGAGAACCGTTAGAACAAATGAAAAAACTGCTAGAACTTGATAAAAAAACAATGCAAATTTATTTTTTTACATTATTCGAATACAATATTAGAAATTTAATTTACAGGTATAAATTTATGTAAATTCGTAAATAAATAAAATTTACACATGTGTAAACTTGTCATTTACGCATGTGTAAAATTGTTATATTTACACGTGTAAAAATCTAATAAGAGTGATTTTGAGAGGAGAAATTAATTATTTAATGTCGTAAATTCTTTTTTTTTTGAAGTTATATTTTAATTACAATGAGGTTTGTATTAAAAAAAATTGGTTTTTATTGGTTTTTTTCATTCGTTTTCACGGTTCTCGCAATATTTAGGGTGTGTGTATATATATATATTATGAAAATTTTATATGTTAGTGAAACTTATGAAAATTTACAAAAAAATATATATGCACAAATTTAGATAACATGTAAAACTGAATTACAAACATGTAAGAATGGCAGGTATTTAAATTAAGAGTAAATTGCCAAAATCGGCCCTGAGGTTTAGGCCTGTTTGCCAGTTTTATCCAAAATGAATTTTTTTGTGTCAAACAGCCCTTCACATTTGTCATTTTTTTTTGTCATTTTCATCCAAACCATTAACTTAGTTTACTTTTTCCGTTACGTTGAAGGATATTTAAATGAACCTGACAAATATAAAACCTCATGAACAATTTTGGCAGTTTACTCAAACTCTTTTTAATTTCTTTTATTTAATTAATTTTGTCACCCACACACACACACATATGTGTATATATATATATATAACAAAATATACATGCAGTTTTTATAAAAAAAAATAATTGTTTTGTCACATAGTTTTTATAAATTTTCATCCAAACCACTAACTCATTTTATTTTTCTGTTAAGGTGAAGGATGTTTTAAATTTTATAAATTAAGACAGAAATTAATTTCCAGTTTTTTTATATAGATCAGTTTTATAAAGAAAAAACTATATATAAAATAAATATAATTGGTGAGCAACACATAAAAATCGATTAAAACTTTTAGTATTTAATCAATTGCAGAGATAGAAAAAAAATATAAAACGTTACATATTTTTTAAATTTGTTGAGCACCTAGGAAATATGTTGGTAGAAATAAAATATTTATTTAATTATGATTATGAGGGTAATAACTAATATTTATTCTGAGTGGTTTAACTAAAGAAACTTTTGGTTCATGGCATTATACTTACTATCTGGTGGGTAATTCTAAGGTTTGGTAACGATACGTTGTTTGGTAAGGGAATGGGGGGCACTGGCTTCTGTTTTTCGTTAGGAGCAAATTGAAAAGAGTAGAAGATGAATTACAAACTTGGTACATATGATAAGATTTGTTTATTGGACATTTTTTCTATAAGGTCACCAGCATTTTAGTTTTATAAAATTTAGAGGTTTAAGTAGATTTTATTTTTATAAAACTGATCTATATAAAAAATTGGAAATTAATTTCTGTCTTAATTTATAAAATTTAAAACATCATTCGCCTTAATAGAAAAATTAACTGAGTTAGTGGCTGAATTAAAATTTATAAAAATTATGTGACAAAACTATTATTTTTTGATATAAAAATTGCATGTATATTCTTTTTCTTATATATGTGACAAACTTAATTAAACAAAAGAATTTAACAAAGTCTGAGTAAATTGCCAAAATCGTCCTTGTGGTTTTATATTTGCCAATTTCATCCAAATATCCTTCAACTTAACAGAAAAAGTAAACTAAGTTAGTGGTTTGGATGAAAAACAAAAAAATGCCAAAGGTAAAGGGCTGTTTGGGACAAAAAAGTCTTTTTGGATCAAACTGGCAAATAGACCTAAACCTTAGAGATGATTTTGGCAATTTACTCTTAAATTAATTACGTGACTTTAATTAAACATATGTAAATTTTTGCATACATTTTTTCATATATATATATATATATATATTTTAAATTTCCATATTAACATATACAACATGCAACATGTTAGCAAAACAATCAAGAAAACATTACATGGATTCTCATAAGTTCTCTTAACTCAGGGTGATTCTCAAAATAACCTGATCATCTATATATGTATATATATATATATATATATATGTAGAGGAAGGTTTAAATGAGAACGTTAAATATTGTGAGAACCGTGAGAACGAATGAAAAAAATAGCAAGAACTTGGTCAGAAACAGTTCATATTTAAAAAAAAATACACTCATCATTATTATTCGAATACAATCTTAGAAATTTAATTTACACGTTTAAATTTACGAGAATTCGTCAATAAAGAAAATTTATATATGTGTAAGTTTGCCATTTACACATATGTAAATTTGCTATATTTACATATGTGTAAAAAATCTAATAAGAGTGATTTTGAGAGAATAAATGAATTATTTGATGTTGTAAATCATTTTTTTGATGTTGTATCTTAATTACAATAAGATTTGTATTAAAAAAATTGGTTTCGATTGGTTTTTTCATTTGTTCTCACGGTTCTCGCAATATTTGTCGTTCTCAAGATAACCCTCCCTGACGTGTGCCGGAGTGTACCAATTTTCGATGTATTTCTAGTACCTTTTAATCTTTTATCAAACTTTAAATTTATAAAACACGATATAAAACTATCACTCTCTATAACACGTTAGGGCAAGTGCACCCATCGTTGGTGTAATATAGTGATGGTAAGATATCGAAGTCGTCCAAAGACACAAGAGCTTTTAATACCGGAATATCGTCGACGTCTAATCTAACCAAATTTTTAGACTAAAGATTTTTGTTTTTAATAAAAATAAAGAAAGTAAATAAATAAAAGAATAGATAGACTAGATAGAATAACTTGGTTCCGACTCGTCATTTATGTATCCTTTGATGATTTCCATGCTTTGGGTTTTTTAAGAGATTATCTTAGTTATAGTGGTATGTCCCTCTTTTGGAGGCAACGCTACCCTCAACCATATTGGTCTGAGTCATCATGAATACAGTCTCGCAAGGTCGGATTATTGAAAGATAATTAAGTAAGTTATTAATAAAAATGTGGCATGTCCCTCTTTTGGAGGCAACGCTACCCTCGGCCATATTGGTCTGAGTCAACAGGGATACGGTTCCGCAAGGCCGGTTTAAGATTTTAATAATAGTTTATTTATAAGGGATTACAAGCTGTTTCTACTTCCCTCGATTTGATGCTATCTGCCTCAAGGGAAGTCCTAATAAGCTTGAATCAAGTCATCGCAGTATCTATACACTAAACGAGGCAAGAACTTTACTCAACCACCCTTCTAACCCCCTTCCAGGCAGTTAACGCGCTTTATATAGACCGTAAAGACACGAATGAGTGAATCAAGAAAACATGAAGAAATGATTAAATAAAGTTCACTTTCAATATAAAAAACTAGTTATTAAAGTCATTAATACAAACTTAAATAAAAAGTTACCAAATATAGGAATCCAAAGTAATACATAAATGATTTTGTCTTCACCAATGATGTAACAAATTAGCCAAGCTTGGCCTTTGTTTAACTAAAACGCTTACTATCGATCTTGGATCCCGAGACTATTACACGCACTCTAAAGATGGATAATGGATGAAAGTGGTGGATGATGGTGGTAGTGGTGGTGGAGTGGTGGCAGGTGTGAGAGAAGTGGTTTGCCAAGGGATTAGTTGCAAGTGAGCCAAACATCTCCTTTTATAGCTGAAAACAGTGAGTTCACACGACCCGTGCCCGGTGGGCATGACCCTGTGTCCTTTTCCTTCTCTGTCTTCATTTTATTTTGTTGTCAGCTCTTCCCCACACACGGCCCCGTGTGTCTACGGCACGGCCCCGTGGCCATTGTACTTGCTGTACGAATCCAGATTTGCAAATTTAAGAGTTGACCACAGGCCGTGTCGATGAGACACGGCCCCGTATCTCTTGTCGTTTTCTGTTTGTCTTTATCTTCTGGGAATCTTAAATAGGGCACGACCCCATGCCTGGCTGGCACGACACCGTGCTTGGGTTTTGGTTTGTTGTTTTTGTCTTTGGGGTGAAGCTTGGGTGGTCGGTATAGTGTATCAACTTCCTTTCTTTGTATTTATGCTGGTTTTTGTCGTTAATTTGTTCCTTTTGTTCGTTTAAGCTTTTTTAATCCTGAAAATCAAAAGTAAACAAATAAACGCACTTTTTCCAACGTTAGTACTAAAAAATGGTTGTTTTTATACCTTATTTGATATGATTTATATGTTGCATTTTGTGCATATAACTCCCCTATATATATACACACACACACACACACACCTATATAGGGGAGGGTTTAAATGAGAACGCTAAATATCACGATAACCGTGAGAACGAATGAAAAAACCACGAGAACTCGGTAAAAAACAATTCAAATTCAAAATTTCTTTTTACACTTATCATTGTTATTCGATTACAATGTTTGAAATTAAATTTACACGTTTAAATTTACATGTGTAAGTTTGTTGTATTTACACATATCTAAAAACTTATCAAGAGTGATTTTGAAAGAAGATATGAATTGTTTAAAGAGTAAATTCTTTTTTTAATGTTGTATTTTAATTCTAATGAGGTATGATTTTGATTTGTTTTCTCCTTCGTTCTCACGGTTCTCGCAAAATTTAGCGTTCTAAAGATAACCCTCCCCTGTATATATATATAGGGGAGGGATAGAAAGAAAACCCAGTGAGTTACAAAAACTCTAGAAACCTCATCTCCACCATCCATTTAAAAAAATCTAGGGTTGAGATTTGTCAGTTACACTTTTTGTTTTTTCAGAAAAAATTTGAAAGTCTGCAAAAGCTGTAACACGTAACACGTGGCAGTCTCTGTGGGTTACACGTAACATGTCTACAGATAATGTAACACGTGGCAAAAAGAGGTCCATTTATTTAGGTTTTATAGTTTTCTTAACTAATATAAGATTTCTTCCTATAATTGGCCTATACACACACACACACACATATATATAGGAAGAGATCATGAGAAAACTGCATGAAAAACACATTGCGGACCGTAAGGAAAATTGCTTGCGGTTTGCAAGGCGAAAATGATGTATTGCATTTGTGTAATATACTAATACATGATATATTATACATGTGTAATAGTAGATTTGTTTTGTTTTTTTTCCCGCATAATGTATATATGTAGTATATTAAATAAAGGTTGGGAAAAAAGTACTATTACCCATTTTTTAAAAAGTTAAACGAACTATTTCGAAAAATATATAAACATGTTGAAGAAATTGATTATAAAAGTAATTTTGTTAGAGTAATTGTTTATGGATCGGACTCTTTAGCATTCACGTTGAATTCTTTATTTCTGTCTATATATTTACATAAAAAATAACTATTTTTTTCTCTTTTATTTTCAATTAAATAATATTTTTTATTTCTTAATTATTATATTTTCTCTCTTCTTCACTTACAACTATCAAAAATCACTCACAATTATTCCTTATAATATAACTAACTCATATAAATATAAGAAATCCATTGTGAATGCTAACTCTAATATATGATACACATATTTTTTTATGTACGACTTCTAAAAGACATAGAATCATAAAATTCTAATGAAAAGCTCGAGGGATTGAGAGTAAGGATGAGCAGAATGTAGGTTAGGCTCGAAAAAACCAAATAACCGGACCTATAGTGTCCTGTTATGTAACACCTCGTAAAATTGTGTCAAATGATGTGTTGACACGTGTACTAAACCCTAATTAAGTCAAACATTGACTAAGAGGGACTAATTTTGTCAAAATTCAAAAACTTTGAATGCGGAGGGACTGAAAGAGTCAACATGCTTAAACTAAGCCTCTGAATGACCTTACACGCTATTCGTATTCTCTTATATAGCCACTTGTTGGATAAACGAAACCGTTTGCGATAAAATTCAAAAGTTGTGCATCGAAGGGTTAAAAGCGTCAACATGTTAATTCTTACCTCTGAGTGATCTTTTAACAAACCCGGAGCTTTATGATGTTCGATCATACTCTCGGGAACGCCTATATTGGCCATTTAGGGCTTTTGTGCCGTTAATCAATAATACACGCAAACTTGCGAAATAAAGGGACTAAAAGCGTCAACATGTGATTTCTCACCTCTGAGTGACCTTTTAGCGAACTGGGAGTTTTATGATGTTGATCATACTCTTGGGTGTGCCTAATATTGACAAAGGAAGGCTCTACGTACTAATTATAACGATACTCGCAAGTTTAAAAGTCTAGGGGGTTGAAATTGTCAATTTTAAAAGAAAATGTGGACTCTCGCGCCACGCGCCAGAACCATGTTGTTCCCTCACTTGGCGCGACGGAGCATGTTTTTCAGAATTTCTTGGACAGCTGCCAGTTTTCACCTTGTAGCCCACTCCAAGCAAATTAAAACCATTCAAACGAATCTAGGGGCTTGTTTCCTGTATTGTACATGTTAGGGGGCACTTGTAATGATCTTATGAAGCCCCTAAACACCTGGCAATCATCCATGAATCCTTCAAACACTATCAATAAGGGTGTTCATCAATCATAATTCTTTGCACCTTCATTCCATTCTTCCTAATCTCTCATCTTTGGAGGACCCTGAGCAATTGGGGACTTCCTATGAGTGTTCTTCAGTCCCTAGGACCGCTTGTAAGTGTTCCTTTCGTGACTAGTTCTTTTATTTGACTTTTCAAGCTGAAAAGTCAAGCGTTTACGATAAACACTTTGACTTTTAGTTAGACCTAAACGGTCAAGCCATTTTTCACAACAAACATGGCTACATGATCGTAATTAGGTAGGTGTTAAACCCTCAAAAGGGCACCTCCTAAGAATCACGTTTGCTTGGTCAATTGACGAGTCAACCTAATATTGTTTTAAA
This sequence comes from Helianthus tuberosus, assembly GCA_030545235.1. Classification (NCBI taxonomy): domain Eukaryota; kingdom Viridiplantae; phylum Streptophyta; class Magnoliopsida; order Asterales; family Asteraceae; genus Helianthus; species Helianthus tuberosus. Next base: position 187,435,402 of record CM060448.1, read on the forward strand.
AAGTCAACGGGTCAGTTTTTGAAATAATTGCGATATGGGTTTAGAAGTGTTCTAAAATACGTTTTATGAGTTAAAAAAGTTAGTAATAATTATTAGAACATGTGTAAACATGTTCGGCTCATCAATTCCAGTTTTAGGGTCGGTTCGCAACCGAAAGTCGCGAAGTTTGACTTCTGCGTTGACTTTCGATTATGAACCGAATTAGTTTAGTTTGCTACTGATTTTAGGTTCCGTTATGATCGTAATATAATGTAGCATAACCCATAAGGTTATATTACACGATCATACTAGAAATCTGAGTTTTTGCGCATGATCCGTTAATATGGCGTACTTTGACTATTATGCCCTTTTTAGCAAAAATAAGGTTTTAGACACCAATAAGCTTTAAAAAAACTTAGGTACTGATATATTAACATGTTTAACATATTTTGATGTTATGAACCTGATCATAAACTGAGTTTGCGCGTAAAGTCGTAATTTATGCTTTAAATTGACCAAAATGCCCTTTAGGCGCATAGATCGGTTTTTAGCATAATTTTTCATACCAAACTCATTGCCTACTGATGTAATATCATAATTAGGATAATTTTGGATTTCCGTTCAGTTTACAAACTGATTTTACGCATACGTTCTTGAATTATATCCTTAAATGACGATAATGCCCTTTTTGCACCTAAAATGATTTAAAAGCATAGTTTTCATACAAAACCTTTTTACTAATGATATATTATATTAATTAACATATTTGGATTATATAGACCTGGGCATAACATCAGTTTTCCTTAAACATCGCACATATCGCCATTTAACGATTTTAACGTCGTTTCGGCGCGTAGTATGGTTTTAAACCATAACTACCAACCAAGACTTGTTACCTACTGATTTTATAAATCATTTTAAATATTTTTACAGTAGGTATATGTTAAAAACTCAGATTCCCAAATTAGCCTTCAAAACTATGTGTGAAATTACTAAAATGCCCCTACGGGGCATAGTTTGGTTTTAAATTATAAAACACACATATGTTTGATATCATACTGATATTATTTCATAAATAAAGTATTTTCAAAGAATGTTTATGATCGTAACATCAGATTGTACTCAAGTTCCTTTTATACGTCGTAAAATGACCAAAACGCCCTTACAAGGCATAGTTTGGTTTTAAAACCTAAACGGGCATACAAGTTGATATCCCACTGATATTATAACTTGTTTAAAGTATATTGGCATACGGAACTTGTTCATGACTCATCCGGTTACTCGTTATCGCTTATACGCGTACGGTTAGACTTACGTAACTAGTTTATGTAAGTTTGCCGAAACGGGTTTAACCTTATCGTCTTTACTTCAAAATCCAGAATGTACTTAAGTTTATCCATATTATACAAGTCTTCATACTTGTTGGGTCTAAATTACATTCTATTCCAGTCGTCGCTTAATCTAGCGTATCGTACCGTTTTATATACTTTAAGCTAGCCGGTCTAAGCCTACGACTTAAATAAGACCGTTAGCATTCTGAATTGGTCATATATTACCATCATTCCAGACTAGAGCCACCCGGTAAAAGCTACCTGCATTTAGTTAGATTGGATACGACTGAGTTTTTTTCTGTGAATCAAGTATTAGCTCAGGTAAATACTTTTAACTTATTTTCCTTATACGGGTTTGGGATACGGTGAATTATTACTGCTTGGTCGGGTGTGGGATCAATCAAATGCCGGATTGTGGCTAGTAAATCCACATAACCAGTTTTGATACTGTTTTGTTGATAACTTAAACATTGGGGGTTAATGCGACTATGTCCTGGATATATCCTCGTCTCATTAAAACTGCTAATGGCCACGACCGATGCGCATGGTGTAGGCATACACCGAAAAGATGCCAATACTAGAATATTAATTACCCACAAGTTGGGGATAACTCCTTTATGGGTTTATAAGTGGTGTGTCGGTTAATCACGTCTCAGTCTCTGTACTAGGACCCATATGTATGGCAAACATGTAATTCAATATACAAGATTATAAATGTAATTATCCCAAGTTATAAAAAAATTCTGTGCCTGGTGCACCTAAACCAAATTTTCATAAAACATTTTCAAATGAGTCAGTTAATTGTATTTACCAGTGTAAACTGACGTATTTTCAAAAGACTAAGTGACAGGTACTACTCGTAATAGGCTGGGAGCTGCTCGGTGTCGAAATAGAGGATCTTGCAAATCCTTAAAGATGCCTTAAAGTCTGCTAAACTTCATTTTATACATTTTGAAATGATTCGCCTGTGGATTTGATATTACAAGCTCGTCTATAATTAATACTTTGATATTTTCAGACATTTGGGTTTGTAATAATATTTTATATTCCAAGACTTCCGCTGTGCTATTCTGTGTATGTTTGACCATGACGATACCAATCTAACGTCACGATACTCCCCACTGGACCCACCGGGCTGAGCTATAAAATCGGGGTGTGACAGGTTGGTATTAGAGCCAACATTTAAGTGAATTAAACAATAGCCTTTTGTGTTTAATCTCAAATGACACAATAGCATATTCCTTAGACCTTCTGAGTCTAGACTTAACATAGGAATGCTCTCATCCCTATTAAGCAAACATAGCATTCGATTTTATGTATTTTGAATATGTCGCAAAGCAAAGAAGCCGTTGATGGAGATTCTACTCATCGAAGCCAAGGAATGCCAAGCTTCGTACCATGGCTAGGATAAGCGTGCGACCGGTTTGGAGGAAGACCTTTATGGATTCATTCCTAAAACCAAGCCTATTGAAACTTTCAATCAGACTTCAGAGTCCATACCGGAGGTCCCTGAGACTCCCGTATCAAAGATGATACCTGTGAATGCTAAAATCCCTATTTTCTTACCTCCAAGTTTTGGAATCCCAAACTTGGACTATGCTTGTCAAACTCCAGTCCGTGATCCAATTTATTCTTTGACCATTGAATCTTGAATTCTACTTCTACAACAGATCCTGATTGGAATGTTTACTTTATTCACTGAGATCTTCAGTGTGTCAATACCGCGTATGGTAAACAAAGAAGATAAACAATCGGAATGAAGCAAAGAAGGAATTAAAAAATTCTTCTTTTATTGTATTTCATTTTCCTTTAAGTCCCTGCATGGGCACTTGATTATTGTAGTCCTATGTGGATATATCTATCGACTTAAAACCCTGTATGGGCATCTGTTATTTAAGTCCTTTTATGGACATATTATTTCATTATAGTCCCTTCGTGGACATGTTATTTTATTAAAGTCCCTTTGTGTACATAATATTTCATTATAGTCCTTTCGAGGACATATTGTTTCATTATAGTCCCTATAAGGACCTATCTCTTCTATATAGTCCCTTTGTGGACATTCGTTATTATAGTCCTTTCATGGACATATTATTTCATTATAGTCCCTTCGTGGACATGTTAATTCATCATAGTCCATTCGTTGACATGTTATTTCATTAAAGTCCATTTGCGGACATGATATTTCATTATAGTCCTTTCGAGGACATATTATTTCATTGTAGTCCATTTATGGACATATTATTCCATTAAAGTCCCTTTGAGGGCATGCTATTTCAATATAGTACTTTCATGGACATGTTATTTCCTTAAAACCCCTTTGTGGACGTAATATTTCATTATAGTCCCTTCATGGACATGTTAATTCCTTATAGTCCCTTCGTGGACATGATATTCTTAATAGTCCATTCGTGGGCATATTGTTTCAATACAGTCCCTATACGGACTTATAAAATCTTATAGTCCTTATATGGACTTGTATTTCCTTTTAGTCCCTGTGTGGGCTTGTGTTACTTTTAGTCCCTGCGTTGACAAGCTAGTTTAGGATAGCTAAAGTCTTATCTAAGGGCATATAGTAATTTCCTATCGTTTAGATGAAAAGTATTTTGAAAATTATTACATATGTATTCATTATATCCTTTGATCAAGCGATCACCTCGATTTCATTCGAACTTTATCGATCTGCTAAATAATTTCAAAATATCCTCTTAATGGTATAACCTAGTCAATATGTCTATAAACATGGCTATGATGGTAAAACCCTCTTAAGACTATAAAGCTTTGTTAGCATTCAGAAAATGTTAACACTCCTTGCAATGTGACTTGAGAAACCACACCAGCCGTCAAGGTATTTGGACTACATCCAAGCCTTAAAACCTATATGATCAAACTAGATCATGGTAAGTATCATCAATGTGATGATCATACTATAAACATCCATTAGTGATGAAGTGCCTACGTGTTATACTTGTTGTCCAATAAGACAACGACAGTTCTGGTCTACGACCCCCTGTCTAAGAATGTTGGACTATGTCCAAGCCTCATAGTCCATATGATCAATGCGATCATGACTAATATCATCTAATACGATGATCATATAATTTAACATCCTTTAGTGATGATTTGCCTATGGGCCATATTATATTGTCCGTTTGTGACAAAGATAGTTGTAATCTTTTATGAATCCCTGTCAAAGGTGGTGAGCTATGCTCAAGCCTAATAGTCTATATGATCAGTGCGATCATGATTAATATCATCAATACGATGATTACATTATTTAACATCCTTTAGTGATGTTTCGCCTACAGGCTATATATTATATTGTCCACTAGTGACATTGACAATTGTGATCGTTATGGTTCACTGTCCAAGGGGATGTGCAATGCCCAAGCCTTATAGTCTATAAGATTGATAAGATCATGACTAATATTATCAATTACGATGATATTATATATATATATATATATATATATATATAAACATCCAGTAGTGATGTCCATTGATTTGCCTATGTGCCAAAATAAATCGTCTTTCAAAGCAATGACAGATGTAGTCTATGACTCTCTGCCCAAAGGTGAAGAACTATGTTCAAGCCTTAAAGTCCCTGATCAAATAAAATTGCGGCTTATATATTTAACATCCCTGTGATCAGGCCTTTGTGCCATATCGTATAAAGTCCTTCGTGACAAGGCCTCTGTGCCATATACCGTTTAATGTCCTCTGGGACAGGCCTCGGTGCCATATTATAATGTCCTATGTGACAGACTTATTATGCCATATCATATAGATGTCCTTGTGATAAGGCCTCTTGTGTCATACTTATATGTCCTTTACGACAAGGCCTTCATGCCATGTGATCGTTATGTCCTTCGTGAAGGGACTATGTGCCATAGGTTAACATCTTTCGAGACGGCCTTTGTGCCAACACCTTAATGTCCTTCGCGACAAGCCTATGTACTACGTTTATATGTCCTTCGTGACGAGCTTACGTTCCATATTTTAAAAGTCCTTGTGGCGAGCCATCGCGCTATCCAAAATCAGCAATATGACAAAGACAGTTTTTGACATTGATCCTTGTCTAAAAGGTAATAGACTCGGTCCAAACCTTAAATGCCATTGATGGTCCTCTCGTGACCTAGGCTAAATGTAATTGATATTCTTTCAAATAACATTCTAGGAATGTTCGAAACTTAATAGCCTATACGGTTTAATTATACCATGGCTAATGTATGTTAGGTCGTCAGGATGATGACTAACTATTGTTCAATTTGGTGTTTAGTACCAAGCCTCGAGTATGGTAAACTCAGGCGAGGCAAACTACAGTCGCGACACTAATAATGTGGAAAATGCTAATGATACTACAAATGTGAACCTTAATATCAATGGAGTTAATCTCCAAGCTGTAATTGACGCAACTGTTGGAAATGCCATGAAAAAGGTCACAAAAAAGTTCAAAGAGCCGAGTGCTACTCTTTCCAAACCCCATTCAAAACCACATTCATCTGCTCGTGAGGAGAGCTTTGTTCACACTTCGAATGCGAAGAATGAACCAAAGAAGATAATGTATAATGAGGAGCTTCGTTCCTCTAAAGGATGTACTTACGAGTACTTTATCTCGTGCAAGCCAAAAGACTTCAATGGCGAAAAAGGGGCCATTGATTGCATGAAATGGTTGGACGAAATGGAAACCATTGTGGATATCAGCGGTTGTGCTAAGGAAGACACTGTGAAATATGTATCACAGTCGTTCAAGGGCGATGCCCTTACTTGGTGGAAGAGATTAATAAAGTCCACGGGGAAGATACCCCTATACAATATGGGATGGTCCAAGTTTACGGACCTTATCAGAAAAAAAAACTTACTGTCCGCGACATGAAATGGAAAAGGTGGAATCAGATTTTATGACTCTCACCTTGAAAAATTTAGAATGTCGGTAGTATGTCACCGACTTTAATTCATTGTCTAGGATAGTACCCTATTCAACTAACCCAGGATCTAACCGTAATGCACAATGTATTGGTGATTTAGCACCAGAGATAAAAGAGCATGATAAGGCTTCAAAGCCTACTTCTTATAGATCCACTATGGATCGATCTCGGCCACTCCACTGGATAGGTTGAGAAGTAAGTCAGCCAAAACTGAGACTGACGGAAAAAGGAAAAGGGAGGAGGATAACTCCTAGAAATCTAAGAAAAAGAGCAGCTCCTGGCTCAATAAGAACCAACAAAAGTTCAGTAAGAAGCCTGTATACAAGACCTACAATAAAAGGCACTGGGGACAGTGTCGAATAGAACAATGGCCAAAGCAGTGTGGAATCTGCAAAAGAACTGGTCATCAGTCCCATGAATGTAGGGACATAAAGAATGCAGTCTGTTTCGGCTGTGGCGAGGAGGGCCACATCAGAACTAACTGCCCTAAAGCTGCCAAGGAAGGTACAACTAAGTATAGAAAGGCTAAGAATGGAAACGCCTGAATTCTCCTGATGAATGCCAAAGGCAGTACCTATCTATAATGTTATCAGCTACATCCCTTATCGTAAATCAAAGATATTTTGCTAAGAGTTCTGTTTTAATTCAGTTACTAATAGTCCTTCATAGATCATAAGCTTAGCAAACTTTTAAAATTTCCTAAAAGAACTCCAGATATTAAGTATAAGGTAGAGCTTACCAACGAAAATCTTAGGAACCATTCCTCCTATTCTCGTCGAAAAATCCTCATTCTTCAAAAAATTTAGAGTACTCTTTCTCCAGATAGAGTACGAAAATATATGTTATTTTATTTTATTATCTCATTGATTTCTATCAACTGCGAATGCCAAACTGTATTGATAAAAGCGCCATATGAGGATTGGTGTATCTTAGTGTGTCCCATAGATTGCTTCCATGTCTGATCAGTATGGAGGTGTAATGCATGGAACCACTGAGATATCCCAATGGTCATATTGTACTAAAGTCAGCTATTGGTATTCAAAGAAGATATTCAGTATAGAAATGTTCAAGTAAGTGTCACTACTTAAGGCGTCCATGCATTCGTAAAGAAAATATGTCATTTATTTGGCACGGGTGATGATGGATGAACTGAAGCTTGAGAATTAAAATATCTCTGTCATCTCTGTTTATCTTGATTATCTTCTCCGAAGAACTACCCTGTTTACCTCCTGAGAGGCAAGTGGAGTTAGGATTAACATCCCACCTAGGGCTGCATTTATTGTAAAAGCTCCATATCGGTTAGTACCGACGGTAATGAAAAGATAGAAACCCCAATCAAATGAGCTTTAAGAGAAAGGTTCATAAATCCTAGCTCATCATTTTGAGAGCTCCGATATTATTATTTAAGAAAGACGGTTCAATGCGCTTGTGCATTAATTACCGCAACCCTAAATAGGTAACAATGGAAAATCGCTATCAGCTGCCCAGGATCGTCGATTTGTTCGACTAACTAGGGGTAGCTATTCTTTAAGATTGATTTAAGTAGTAGTTGGAATGAGTATCTGACCCTAATTAAGTTCTCCTATAACCAATAGCATTATTTAAGCATCAAGGCTGCTTCTTTGGAAACCTTGTATGGGAGAAAGTGTCAAACGCCCATTTATCGGGAAAATGTTGGGAAAGCCCAACTATCAGGACCTAAAATTAACCTGGAGACAACGAATAAGATCATACGAATCCGTATTCGTCTGAAAGCTGCCAGTAATCAGCAGAAAATTAATGCTGACGGGAGTCACAAACCTCTTAAGTTCTCAATAAGGAAAAAGATTCAACAGAAAGTACCAACTTGGAAAGGTGTGCTGCGTTTTGATGTAACGGGCAAGTTAAGCTCTAGATAAATAGGACCATTCAAGAAAATCGAATACGTCAAGATCATTAGCTTATAAGCTAAAACTTATCTAAGGAGCTTGGTGGAATTCACAATGTGTTCCACACTTGTGATTTAAAGATATGGCTAACCCATAAGTCGATAGCATTGTCACATAATGATGTTCAGATTAATGAAAACTTATGGTTTGTTGAGAAACCAGCACCAAATAAGGATCGACAGGTTAAGAAGCTCCGAAAAAAAGCATGTACCTATTGTATAGGTCAATTAGGATGCCCGTAGAGGCACCTAATATACTGTGGAGGTTAAGTCCACTATACGATAGAAAGTACTCCCATCTTTTTGAGAAAATCTCAAGGTCGAGATTTCTTTTAAGGGGGTGAGGATGTAACACCTCGTAAAATTGTGTCTAATGATGTGTTGCCACGTGTACTAAACCCTAATGAAGTCAAACGTTGACTAAGGGGGACTAAGTTTGTCAAAATTCAAAAACTTTGAATGTGGAGGGACTGAAAGAGTCAACATGCTTAAACTAAGCCTCTGAATGACCTTACACGGTATTCGTATTCTCTTATATAGCCACTTGTTGGATAAACGAAACCGTTTGCGATAAAATTCAAAAGTTGTGCATCGAAGGGTTAAAAGCGTTAACATGTTAATTCATACCTCTGAGTTACCTTTTAACAAACCCGGAGCTTTATGATATTCGATCATACTCTCGGGAATGCCTATATTGGCCATTTAGGGCTTTTGTGCCGTTAATCGATAATACACGCAAACTTGCGAAATAAAGGGACTAAAAGCGTCAACATGTGATTTCTCACCTCTGAGTGACCTTTTAGCGAACTGGGAGTTTTATGATATTGATCATACTCTTAGGTGTGCCTAATATTGACCAAGGAAGGCTCTACTTACTAATTATAACGATACTCGCAAGTTTAAAAGTCTAGGGGTTGAAATTGTCAATTTTAAAAGAAAACGTGGACTCTCGCGCCACGCGCCAGAACCATGTTGTTCCCTCGCGTGGCGCGACGGAGCATGTTTTTCAGGATTTCTTGGACAGCTGCCAGTTTTCACCTTGCAGCCCGCTCCAAGCAAATTAAAACCATTCAAACGAATCTAGGGGCTTGTTTCCTGTATTGTACATGTTATGGGGCACTTGTAATGATCTTATGAAGCCCCTAAACACCTAGCAACCATCCATGAATCCTTCAAACACTATAAATATAGGTGTTCATCAATCATAATTCTTTGCACCTTCATTCCATTCTTCCTAATCTCTCATCTTTGGAGGACCCTAAGCAATTGGGGACTTCCTATGAGTGTTCTTCAGTCCTTATGACCACTTGTAAGTGTTCCTTTCGTGGCTAGTTCTTTTATTTGGCTTTTAAAGCCGAAAAGTCAAGTGTTTACGATAAACGCTTTGACTTTTAGTTAGACCTTAAATGGTCAAGCCATTGTTCGCAACGAATATGGCTACGTGATCATAATTAGGTAGGTGTTAAACCCTCAAAAGGGCACCTCCTAAGAATCACGTTTGCTTGGTCAATTGACGAGTCAACCTAATATTGTTTTAAAAAGTCAACGAGTCAGTTTTTGAAATAATTGCGATATGGGTTTAGAAGTGTTCTAAAATAATTTTTATGAGTTAAAAACTTAGTAATAATTATTAGAACATGTGTAAACATGTTCGGCTCGTCAATTCCAGTTTTAGGGTCGGTTCGCAACCGAAAGTCGCGAAGTTTGACTTCTGCGTTGACTTTCGATTATGAACCGAATTAGATTAGTTTGCTACTGATTTTAGGTTCGGTTATGATCGTAATATAATGTAGCATAACCCCATAAGGTTATATTACACGATCATACTAGAAATCTGAGTTTTTGCGCATGATCCGTTAATATGGCGTACTTTGACTATTATGCCCTTTTTAGCAAAAATAAGGTTTTAGACACCAATAAACTTTCAAACAACTTAGGTACTGATATGTTAACATGTTTAACATATTTCGATGTTATGAACCTGATCATAAACTGAGTTTGCGCGTAATGTCGTAATTTATGCTTTAAATTGACCAAAATGCCCTTTAGGCGCATAGATCGGTTTTTAGCATATTTTTTCATACCAAACTCATTGCCTACTGATGTAATATCATAATTAGGATAATTTGGGATGTCCATTCAGTTTACAAATTGAGTTTATGCATACGTTCTTGAATTATGTCCTTAAATGACGATAATGCCCTTTTGCACCTAAAATGATTTTAAAAGCATAGTTTTCATACAAAACCTTTTTACTACTGATATGTTATATTAATTAACATATTTGGATTATATAGACCTGGTCATAACATCAGTTTTCCTAGACATCGCACATATCGCCATTTAACGATTTTAACGTCGTTTCGGCGCGTAGTATGGTTTTAAACCATATCTACCAACCAAGACTTGTTACCTACTGATTTTATAAATCATTTTAAATATTTTTATAGTAGGTATATGTTAAAAACTCAGATTCCCAAATTAGCCTTCAAAACTATGTGTGAATTACCAAAATGCCCCTACGGGGCATAGTTTGGTTTTAAATTATAAACACACATATGTTTGATATCATACTGATATTATATCATAAATAAAGTGTTTTCAAATAATTTTTATGATCGTAACATCATATTGTACTCAAGTTCCTTTTATACGTCGTAAAATGACCAAAACGCCCTTACGAGGCATAGTTTGATTTTAAAACCTAAACAGGCATATAAGTTGAGACCCCACTGATATTATAACTTGTTTAAAGTATATTGGCATACGGAAATTGTTCATGACTCATCCGGTTACTCGTTATTGCTTATACGCGTACGGTTAGACTTACGTAACTAGTTTATGTAAATTTGCCGAAACGGGTTTAACATTATCGTCTTTACTTCAAAATCCAGAATGTACTTAAGTTTACCAATATTATACAAGTCTTCATACTTTTTGGGTCTAAATTACATTATATTCCGGTCATCGCTTAATCTAGCGTATCGTACCGCTTTATATACTTTAAGCTAGCCGGTCTAAGCCTACGACATAAATAAGACCGTTATCATTCTGAATTGGTCACATATTACCATCATTCCAGACTAGAGCCTCCCGGTAAAAGCTACCTGCATTTAGTTAGATTGGATACGACTGAGTTATTTTGCTGTGAATCAAGTATTAGCTCAGGTAAATACTTTTAACTTATTTTCCCTTATACGGGTTTGGGATACGGTGAATTATTACCGCTTGGTCGAGTGTGGGATCAATCAAATGCTGGATTATGGCTAGTAAATCCACATAACCCGTTTTGATACTGTTTTGTTAATAACTTAAACATTGGGGGTTAATGCGACCATGTCCCGGATATATCCTCGGCTCACTAAAACTGCTAATGGCCACGACCGTTGCGCAAGGTGTAGGCATACACCGAAAAGATGCCAATACTAGAATATTAATTACCCACAAGTTGGGGATAACTCCTTTATGGGTTTATAAGTGGTGTGTCGGTTAATCACGTCTTAGTCTCTGTACTGGGCCCCATATGTATAGCAAACATGTAATTCAATATACAAGATTATAAATGTAATTATCCCAAGTTATAAATGATTTTCGTGCCTGGTGCACCTAAACCAAATTTTCATAAAACATTTTCAAATGAGCCGGTTAATTGCATTTACCAGTGTAAACTGACGTATTTTCAAAAGACTAAGTGACAGGTACAACTCGTAATAGGCTGGGAGTTGCTCGGTGTCAAAATAGAGGATCTTGCAAATCCTTAAATATGCCTTAAAGTCTGCTAAACTTCATTTTATATATTCTGAAATGATCCGCCTGTGGATTTGATATTACAAGCTCGTCTATAATTAATACTTTGATATTTTCAGACATTTAGGTTTGTAATAATATTTTATATTCCAAGACTTCCGCTGTGCTATTCTGTGTATGTTTGACCATGACGATACCAATCTTACGTAACGATACTCCCCACCGGACCAACTGGGCTGAGCTGTAATATCGTGGTGTGACATGTTAGTAGGTAGTGCAGTATGTATTCGGTTCTTGTTTTAGCCCATTTTCGAGCTCGGTCCGGTTTTCGGTCTCGGTCATTAGATAACCGAGTTCAACTCATCTAGCCCGAAACTTGAAACACATATGGGCCCAGGTGGCTTGTTTAACCTTAAAAATTTGGGCCGAGTGTAAATAAACATGTTCTTGTTATAGACATATATTATTATTAATTATAAACATATATTATTATTATGGTTATCAACACCAAAAGTAGATTAGCTTCCTCTCCAAGTTTTATACTCCTATATATATATATATATATATATCCCTATTGTATCTCATTGTAAACATACCTCAATCAATGAAATATCAAATCTTTTCTCTCTCTATTATTCTTTTCTTTCTCTTTTATTGGTTGCTATTAGGCTAGTTTCACAACACGTTATCAGCACAAAAGTGCTCTCTCCAAAATCCTATTATCTAAAGTCATTACCGTAAACCACCATTGTGTTGACTCCTCTTTTACATCAACGATTCCACAAAATCAATGAGAGCAACCTCTTCTTACTCATGGGTATGGAGAAAATTCTGGTGAAAAGCCGCTTGGTCAGATCTGATGTACGTGATGGTCGTGATTCAAAATATATGACGTCCACGAGAACCCGAAACTCACATATCACCGACTCACTGCCAAGGTGGTGCTTAGTCAATACTTCAACTTCTCCGGTTAGTTTTTCATATCCCGATGTTTAGGTTGAATACACTAAATAAACACAAAGTCTAATGAATACAGTCACCATATGTTTTTCTGTGACTTTCGTATGTTTTAAGGTATTAATATTTAGTGATAATTATTTATTTATTGCTAGATATATATAGATACTATTTATGTATTAATATTTAGTGATAATTGTGTATTGTTATATATTTGTATATATATTTGAAAATCGGATATGGGTTATTGGAACCATCTAGCACCTCTTTATGTTTAGATCACTATTGTCTAACTTAATTATTATAATTTAATGTAAGAATGTTAATTGCAAATATATTTTTTAGTAGAGTGTTATGATATGATTTCTAAATCTAATGAAACCAAATTACAAATAAAGTTTCTTTTATCCAGAATTTGTGATTGCAAGTTATAGTGTTGAAAATTTTACTTTAGGGAATATGCATTCTTGACGATATAATATTTTTCTTATCCTTTGCTTTTGAGTGGTATAAATAATGTAAGTAAAATATCAAACTATGTGTTATTATCATTCTCAAATAAACATGTCATACTCCGTATAATCAACTTTCCAATTTTTTTTTTTTGGTTACAAGACCTTTATGTTGGTATAATCATATTGTATTTCACAAGATTTGATCATGAGCTATTTTCATGTCTACATGTGCACACATTATTGTATAGGCTATTTGGAGATTGTCGATTATAAGTATTTAATTCAGTTTGGTCTAACTAAATATCATATATTCTTTTGTTTGATGAAAGTTGAAAATTTAGTTCAACTATCGATATGGGATGGGATTTGATTACATCTACATCAACATCAACATGATTGTGATGCATGATTAGTATGAATTGCATATAATATATAAGTGTAATTTATGATTTCATGGTGATATTTTAAAAGCCACATAATTGATAGTGTCTAATCTTTCTATTGCAAAAGTATCAATATTTCTATTTTATTAATGCCATAGCTTGTATAATGTTAGTAGTTTTAATGGTATGGTTAAAATATTTATATCGGCCCGTCGAGATGTATGCACATGATAAAAGTTGTTTTATATATGTATAATGAAAGAACATATATCATAGTGTTTTTAGCATAGCTTGTTTTATATGGTAACATGTTATAATGTTATGTAGTGCATAATTTAACTTTGTATATGTTATCATTGTCGCACTTATATAATATGTTATAATGTTATGTCTTTGAATATAACAACTAAACGAAAGTTGTGGTTTATCATACTATCTTGAAAAGTCTAAATATACATATATGACACTTGAAGTGTTATACTCCCAAATCTCATTATCAGTTTGTTGAAGGTTATAAGATTTTAGGCAGATAAATCTTACATGACCCGGTCATATAACAATATCTCAATTTATATAAAAGATTCTCATTTGTCACAACTGAGATATGCTACTGAAGTAGCAATATCATTAAGAGGGTATGATATTTTAAATGATTTTATATGCATTGCCTGAGTAAAGAATGAAAATCCATGACAGTTTTCAGATTCTATTTCATTCCTAGAAGTGAATGTAATTACATATTGATCATTGTAAAGGTAGTGATCATGGTCATACATGAGAAAGTTGTAATAATGAGATTGACCACTAGAAGTGGCAAATTAAGGAAATGGTTATATAAGAACAAAATGTGAAAAGGATAAAAGTTATATAACATAATAGTTTGCAATGATAATGCTAATGCGTTATTCTCTCGCAAAATGCAACTACTACACATACGATCGTAACTAGAAGTTTATGTATCTTGATTATTTACTTAATTGGCATGACCGGTTAGACAACACTATAACAACCCTCCAAAATTATTTTCGACACCTCTAATATAAATAAAATGTCCCTATATGTCTTAAAACATACCCCGTATGCGAAACCCGAGCTAAAAATACCATATATAATTTAAAATAAAATAAAAACAATAAAAACAAGTCTGTCGCGGGCCGCGACAGACTACTCCTGAACCTACGCGAGGCGCGACCGCCGACACACCAGGTGAAACCCTAGCATGCCACATGTCCCATTCCGTGTCAAGTCTACGAGTTCGAATCAGCGCAACTAGAGCCTAGATCCCCTATGTCGCGGGCCGCGTAAGACTACCCCTAGGTCTTCGCGGGGCGCGAGAGATTGGCGGATCACAACTATAAATAGAGGCCTTCAGCAGTTCATTTTCTTCGTTCAATTTTTCAATCTCTCTCTCTATTTCTATATAGTAGAAGCTATACCCGGGCATAAAACCCCCTAAATAACGAAGTTCTGCCTCGTTGTAAGTATCATAACCCCCAGTTATGTATTAGATACGCTGCCCGATTGATATAGGATTCCGTAACGGCTGTCGTGGTTCTGCCCGACGTAGTCGTTGGAATGCCGTCTCCGGGAGGATATTACTAATGTAAATATTGGGTTATTATACTAACGCGTGTGCATTTGTGTAATTAATAGATAATCACCAGGAAATCCTTAAGACAAACCCTAAGACAGCAATGTGAGTAATCTCCTTTTTGTAAATTGTTTTTACAAAACCTCGATTAATTTATAATATATTAAACATTGATTGAGTATTTGTATTCTACAATTATCGTCGGTATATTGGGGTTTTGTATACAAAATTTGTTACTACATTGTGAGTAGTAACATGACCACAATTCGGGTTGACAGTACCGTGGGTGGTAATTAAAGTAGATGGAAACAAATGTAATTGCGCGACCGCCCTCAATGCTGTACAATGATAAAAGTTGTGTTTGATTAAACTGGGATTCACTCACCAGTATTTTCCATTAACAAAATATTTTTAAACGTGTTTCAGGGAACAAAATGTGAAAGCCAAATAGAAGCCAGCTGGACAGCACTGAAGTCTTGGTAAAGTGGCTATAAAGTTACCTAAAAATAAAGAGATGTTTTATTTAAATAAAATAGGGTTTATCCCTATAAAATGTGTGCACTTGAACTTGGGAATTTCCCATATGTTTAATATTATAAAAGTATGGTATTTACTCTGATAAAATATTTCCTAACTACGGTCCTGATGTAAATTTCGCAGCCAAATTGATAAACACCGATACCACTGAAACTGGCCGCGGCCTACCGTTCCCGGGTAGTTAGGGGACGGGGGTTGCAACAGAAGGTGGTATCAGAGCTAAGCCACTGATTCAGCCATAGAAGTGTTCTGCTGACACCAAGATATTATCCAATATGTTAGGAAATTATTACGAAATTTTGTGCATATCTGTATATTATTGTTGTGTGTTATTTGACAATTTGTTAGTTTACAGTATGAGCGACCAAGGACCTTCAGACGCTTACCGTCAGTTGTCCAACTCACCTAGGGACGAAGGTACCTCTTCACAACCATCCCTCTCAGGGTATTCGGCTGACAACGAAGATGGGATATTTGTGTTCGAAGCCCTATCTGAAGAGCCATTCCCTCCCAAGAAGAGAGGATGGTTCAGTAGAGGAGCGCATGAACGTAGAAAAAGGATGAAAAAGTTACAACAGCAGCGAGCTTTAGCAGCCGTTAAAAGAGAAACAGATGCCCACACTCAGGATATGCTCAATAGGAGTCTAGAAAATTTTCATATCTTAGCAACTACAGCTGCAGACCCTAATCTAGAGCAACTTGTAGCACCCCAGCCGTTACCACTGTTTCCCACACAGCCAATGGAAATTGAAGCCAACCCAGAAAACCAAATCCCAATGCCTGACTTTGACCCAGCTGAGATACCTAGAATACCAGCACCCCATCCCTCAGACCTAGACTACGACCCGTGGTTTGATGACCATAGGGATTACCAGCAACGCTACCCAATACCAGAAGATGAACCCATGCCAAACCTATCAGCCTACCCAGACTTGGACCCTCTAGATCCCTACTATGATAATGACCAATACATCAGGGAAATTCTAGAGAACCCTTATCCTTACCAAGAACCCATGCCCCAGTTCCCAAACCCAGTACCAGCCCCTGCACCACCAATGAGCGCTGAAAATGTGCAAGAGCTCTGAACCTTTGGTGAGGAGATTTTAGAAGGAAGTGAGAGGATGAGGCAGATAGGAGAACGACTCGTCTGGAAGTATGACGAGCATAATATGGAGTTCTGGATGAACCCATAATAATAATAATAATAATAAGAAAATAATAATATATAATATGTGTGTATGTTTGAAAAAAAAATCGACAATAGCTACGGATGCCTAATAGTATTGTAATTTTATATTTCAGTTTTAGTTTGTATTAGATGCATAATATAAAATAGAGTAAGTCGCAATGCTCGATGATTTTGATCAATATGCTTGTTACGTGATCGTTTGCATTAAATACTATTTTGTGATATTAATATGTGGTAAATGTTTAAAATTCAGATGGACAACGAAGTGAACCAGGAAAACCAGAATAACGATAACCAGAATAACAATAATAATGGAAACCAAGTGGATAACAATGCCATCCAACACATAGTGGCACAAGGAATTATAGACGCGATGCCATATATTATCCGAACGGTTAGGGAAGTTGATAATAAAAGTAATCATGGCAGTAAACGACCTACTGAACCTGAACACAGCGTAAACAATGGACCCATACTTCAAGTGCCCATTCCCAAAAGAAGAAGAACCGTGTCTTATGGTTATTCTTATAAAGAATTCTGGTCTTGTAAACCAATGGAATTCTCGGGCAATGAAGGGACCATTGCAGCTCTACGCTGGATAGAAAAGACTGAGGCAGTCTTAAAAATAAGCAAGTGCGCGGAAGAAGATAAGATAATGTTTGCTTCCAATCTGTTTAAAAACTCAGCCTTAGAATGGTGGAATACTATCCTCCAGTCTAGGGGAAGTGACATGATTTACAACATGGAATGGGAGGAATTTAAAAACATGGTGGAAAGGAAATTATGCCCTCCCAATGAAAAGGAACATATAGCAAACAAGTTCTTAAACCTTAGAATGACTGGAGTGGATAGTAAGGGTTATACTACTTTATTCTTCGAATATGCTAGAATAGTACCAACCCTTGCATCACCAGAACCTATATTAATCTCCCGCTACATCTGGGGATTAATCAGTGAAATTTGGCATGTAGTCAAGGGAGCTAGACCACAAACCATAAAAGAAGCTATTGAACTAGCTAATACCTTGACTGATGAGTTAGTACATACACAAGAAGAGGACCAGAGGAGGAATCTAGCTCAAAGGCTTACTCAAGAATTTTGTTATGGAAATTCCAACCGTGGGAAAAAACATAGGTTCTACCTCTACACCTTACTGCAAAGCATGTAAGAAGAAACATTCAGGAAGATGCTCCACTTACTGCAACTTCTGCAAGATACCGGGACATAAGGTAGAAGACTGTAGGAAGAAACCTAATAACGGAATGTGCTTCAACTGTGGAGAAAATGGTCACATCAAGCCGAACTGTCCGAAACTAACTCCAGCCATGAACAACAAGACTACTAAAAATGCTAGAGCATTTGTTCTGACTACAGAAGAAGCAAAAATGATCCCGGATGTGATCGCCTGTACGTTTTTAGTTAATGATGTTTTTGCTAAAGTATTATTTGACTCTGGTGCAAACCAAAGTTTTATTAATACTCCGTTTTGCAAACTTCTCAATCAACCATTAACTAAACTTCCACAAGAATGTCAAGTAGAGACAACAAATGGGGGAACCATTAAGATTTCTGAAATCTTGCAGGAAGCAATAATAGAATTTTTAAATCAAAAGTTTATTGCAAACCTTTATCCAAGGAATCTGGCAGGATTTGATGTTGTTTTAGGAATGGATTGGCTAATAGCCAATAAAGCTAGTATTTTATGTGATCAAAAGTCCATCCAAGTAAATTCACCAAGGGATGAAAAGATCACGATTAAAGGAGATAAGCCGTCTAGATCCACAAAATTCATCTATGTGATGAAAACAGCCAGTTATGTAAGAAAATGATCATTAGTGTATTTGATTTCTATAGTCACTAACACTAAAGGAAAAGAACTGAAGGATATTCTTGTAGTATCTCAATTTTCAGATGTGTTTCCAGAAGAATTACCCTGACTACCACCAGACAGAGAAGTTGAATTCATAATTCATCTGCTACCAGGAACAGCACCAATTGCCAAAGCACCCTACCGCTTGGCACCAGCAGAAATGCAAGAGTTACAGAAACAGTTAGACGAACTGTTAGAGAAAGGATTTATACAGCCAAGCTCGTCGCCTTGGGGAGCACCGATCTTATTTGTCAAAAAGAAAGACTGGTTGATGTGAATGTGCATTGATTACCATGAATTGAATAAAGTCACGATTAAAAATCGGTATCCATTACCAAGAATCGATGATTTATTTGATCAATTGCAAGGAGCTCAATTTTTCTCTAAAATCGATTTACGCTCAGGATATCATCAATTAAAGTTACAGGAAGAGGACATTCCTAAGACCGCTTTCAGAACAAGGTATGGCCATTATGAATTTACTGTCATGCCATTTGGTTTAACCAATGCCCTAGCTGCATTTATGGACATGATGAACCGAATATGTAAGCCATATTTGGATAAATTCATAATTGTCTTTATAGATGATATTCTCATTTACTCTAAGAATAAAGAGGAACATGCAACGCATCTGCATGCACTTCTAAGTTTATTGAGAAAAGAAAAGCTTTATGCAAAGTTTTCGAAATGCGAGTTTTGGCTAGAACAAGTACAATTTCTTGGGCATTTAGTCAATTAAGAAGGAATTCATGTAGATCCCACAAAGATTGAGGCAATTACTAAATGGAAAACCCCTGAGTCACCAACCGAGGTTAGAAGTTTCTTAGGATTGGCCGGTTATTATAGAAGATTTATTCGAGATTTTTCTAGAATAGCCATTCCCTTAACTAAGCTAACATGTAAATCTGTTAAATTTGAATGGGGATCAAAACAAGAAGAAGCCTTTAGAATTCTTAAACAAAGATTAACCAACGCACCCATACTCACATTACCGGAAGGAACAGGAGACTTTGTAGTCTATTGTGACGCTTCCAAATTAGGATATGGATGTGTGTTGATGCAACACCAAAAGGTTATAGCTTACGCCTCTAGACAACTTAAGAATCATGAAGAGAATTATTCGACCCATGATTTAGAATTAGGAGCTATAATTTTTGCCCTAAAAATTTGGAGACATTACCTTTACGGTTGTAAGTTTACCATTTTTACAGATCATAAGAGTCTAATGTATGTTTTCGGGCAAAAAGAATTGAATATGAGACAGAGACGCTGGATGGAATTTCTTAGCGATTATGATTGTAATATTCAGTATCATGCAGGAAAGGTAAATGTAGCAGCAGATGCTTTAAGTCGAAAGTATAATGAAAAGCCAACAAGAGTACGTTCTCTTAAATTAAATCTACAAGTGGATTTAAATGAACAGATTAGAAAAGCACAGGAATCAGTAATCAAGAATGATACTGAAAATTTGAAAGGAATGATTAAGGAATTAGAACAAGGAACAAATGGAATTTGGAGATTCCATAAGAAAAGAATGTGGATACCCAAACTAGGAAACTTACACCACCGTATATTAGAAGAAGCCCATAAGTCTAAGTATACGATGCATCCTGAAAGTGATAAGATGTATCAGGATTTAAGGAAAAATTTCTGGTGGATAGGAATGAAAAAGGATATAGCAGCTTATGTTGCCAAGTGTCTAACTTGCTCACAGGTTAAAGCTGAACATCAGAAACCCTCAGGATTGCTACAACAGTTAGAAATGTCAGTTTGGAAATGGAAATTGATAACAATGGATTTTGTTACCAAATTACCCAAGACAAGAAAAGGTAATGATACAATCTGGGTGGTTGTAGGCAGGCTAACTAAGTCAGCCCATTTCCTGCCAATAAAGGAAACTTTCAGTATGGAACAATTAGCTAAGCTATATGTAAATGAAATAGTTTCATTACATGGAATTCCTTTATCAATTGTGTCTGATAGGGATAGCCGTTTAACCTCTCATTTTTGGAAAAGTTTCCAAAAAGCCATGGGAACCAAGTTAAATCTAAGCACAGCTTATCATCCTCAAACGGACAGACAAAGCGAAAGGACAATTCAGACAATGGAGGATATGCTTAGAGCTTGTGTAATTGATTTCAGAGGTAATTGGGACGATGACTTACCATTAATAGAATTCTCTTACAATAGCAGCTATCATACCAGTATCAATGCTGCACCATTCGAAGCACTCTATGGACGAAAGTGCTGAACCCCAGTTTGTTGGGCAGAAATTGGAGAAAAGCAATTATCTGGACCAGAAATAGTACAAGAAACAACCGACAAGATCATTCAAGTCAAGGAACGATTGAAAGCAGCACGTGATCGACAGAAGAGTTATGCGGATAACAGACGAAAACCATTGGAATTTCAAGTAGGAAACAAGGTGTTATTGAAAGTCTCTCCTTGGAAAGGAGTGGTAAGATTCACAAAAAGGGGAAAGCTAATCCCCAGGTATGTTGGACCTTTTGAGATTATTAGAAGAACAGGACCTGTAGCCTATCAGCTACAACTGCCAGAGGAAATGGCAGGAATACATGATGTATTTCATGTATGTAATCTCAAGAAATGCCTAGCCGATGAATCTCTAGTAGTGCCTTTTAAGGATACAGAGGTAAATGAAAAGCTAAAGTTTGTAGAGAGGCCTCTACAAATCGAAGACAGGAAAGTCAAGAATCTCAAACACAAGAGATTAGTTCTAGTCAAAGTAAAATGGGATTCCAAGAGAGGACCAGAATACACATGGGAGCTTGAATCAGAGATGCAAAGGAAATATCCACACTTATTCCAGTAGACCTCGTGGACGAGTTCTAAAACATGGTGGGGAGGATATAACAACCCTCCAAAATTATTTTTGACACCTCTAATATAAATAAAATGTCCCTATATTTCTTAAAACATACCATGTATGCAAAACCTGAGCTAAAAATACCATATATAATTTAAAATAAAATAAAAACAATAAAAACAATAAAAACAAGTCTGTCGCGGGCCGCGACAGACTACTCCTGAACCTACGCGGGGCGCGACCGCCGACCCACCAGGTGAAACCCTAGCTTGCCACGTGTCCCAATCTGTGTCAAGTCTACGAGTTCGAATCAGCGCAGCTAGAGCCTAGATCCCCTATGTCGCGGGCCGCGTAAGACCACCCCTAGGTCTTCGCGGGGCGCGAGAGATTGGGGGATCACAACTATAAATAGTGGCCTTCAGCAGTTCATTTTCGCCGTTCAATTTTTCATTCTCTCTCTCTATTTCTATATAGTAGAAGCTATACCCGGGCATAATACCCCCCTAAATAACGAAGTTCTGCCTCGTTGTAAGTATCATAACCCCCCGTTACGTATTATATACGCTGCCCGATTGATCTAGGATTCCGTAACGGCTGTCGTGGTTCTGCCCGACATAGTCGTTGGAATGCCATCTCGGGGAGGGTATTACTAATGTAAATATTAGGTTATTATACTAACGCGTGTGCATTTGTGTAATTAATAGATAATCACCAGGAAATCCTTAAGGAAAACCCTAAGACAGCAATGTGAGTAATCTCCTTTTTGTAAATTGTTTTTACATACCTCAATTAATTTATAATATATTAAACAGTGGTTGAGTATTTGTATTCTACAATTATCGTCGGTATGTTGGGGTTTTGTATACCAAATTTGTTACTACATTGTGAGTAGTAACATGACCACAAGTCGGGTTAACAGTACCGTTGGTGGTAATTAAAGTAGATGGAAACAAATGTAATTGCGCGACCGCCCTCAATGTTGTACAATGATAAAACTTGTTTTGATTAAACTGGGATTCACTCACCAGTATTTTCCACTGACAAAATGTTTTTAAACGTGTTTCAGGTAACAAAATGTGAAAGCCAAATAGAAGCCAGCTGGACAACACTGAAGGCTTGGAAAAGTGGCTATAAAGTTACCTAAAAATAAAGAGATGTTTTATTTAAATAAATAGGGTTTATCCCTATAAAATGTGTGCACTTGAACTTGGGAATTTCCCATATGTTTAATATTATAAAAGTGTGGTATTTACTCTGATAAAATATTTCCTAACTACGGTCCTGATGTAAATTCCGCTGCCAAATTGATAAACACCGATACCACTAAAACTAGCCGCGGCCGCCCGTTCCCGGGTAGTTAGGGGATGGGGGTTGCGACAAACACCGAGTCAATGATGATGTGAAACATAATGAAGAAGTAGAAGATTCTTCAAGCTGATAATTAGCATGTAATGTTTGCTTTTAAGGGAAATTTTATATTTGCCAAATAAAGGAGGGTAAGTATCCCGAAATATTCTGGAAATGATTAAAGGATATAAATATCCATCATGATACCATTTAGTTTCTTAAATCAATGCATCGTTGAAGGGGTATGGTCCAAAATCTCGCACCAGGTATGGGCGCGAGTGACCATCACCCGGCTCATTACCCCTACCGACAAGGATTCACCTGTGTTCGTGCGGGCACGTGCGAATCCGGTTTGTTTTCCCACTCAGGAAAAGATGAGAAGACTCACCTTGTGTATGAAAACAGCTGTTTTCGTCACCACGAGGGATGCGGTAATCACTGCGGTTACCTCACATAGCGATGCGGTCCAGAACCGCATCCTATTGTCGATAAAAGTGGAACTGACACTTTGACTTCAGTGACCAAACCAGCAAGAGGTCTGTCTGGGCACTGACAGCGGTCAGCTGCCCAGCCCACATGCATGAAAAGCTGGCAGACGGACTGACAGCCGCAGCAGGACGTGGCATCACCTCGGGATGCGTCCAGCGCTTCCGTGACCTTCACTCCTGACACACCTACAAAAAGGCTACGTGTTGTCAGTCTAGCCTCTTGGCTCTCCTCCTTCGCCCTTTGGCTATAAATACCCATCCCGAACCAGATTTGAGGTAACGCTAATCTGCTCTCTCACACATACTACTTAAACACACACTTTGCTCTTAAGCAAATACTGATTCTCACCTGGAGAGTGGTAACAAGGAGCAAGACCCACCCCATCCTCCTTGTTACGAGTCATGGTGTGTTTCCTTGTGTAGGAGACAGGTTAGAGGACGACCCGATCATTGATCGAGGAAAGAAGGGATTAACCCTAATCGACGAGACTAGTGAATTAAGCCTCTGGTTAACCACTGTTTCATCAATCGTTTAAATGGTTATCAAGTTCGCAACTTGAAGTTTGCGTAATTTATGGCTTAACTAATAAGATAGCAAGCATATTATTCCAGAATGATATATTTATTTTGGTAATAATGGTGAATTCAATTCCCAAGTTATTAATGATTATTGGAATAAATGTTAAACTTCAGATAGCTTATGTTTATACAAGAATTGCTTTGTTGAGGCGATCACTAAACGCTCACAATTGATTGCAAAGCCAATGATCATAAAAGAAACAGTTCATATTTGTATTTGGGTACATGTGATTACATGTACCACATTAATTCACATCAAGTCAATATGTCATCATACTTCCCCTATTATAGTTGGTTTTTGGTCAGGAACCAAATACGTCCCTTCTAAGATTTTGGTTGTGCGGTATATATAATATTGATCCACCACTAGCACAATGCTATGACCTCTAAAAGGGTTGAGTGTATATGTTGGGTAAATAATAATTGTCTATGATTAAATACTTAAAGCCATTGGTGAGAGATTTGCTTACGGCTCATTTTTTTTACTTTAGTGAATGAATGTTCCCAACATTAGGGAGAGATAACAAGCAGTTGGAAAGTAAAAATTGGAATGAATTATCATGTCATCTTGATCCTCATACTATAAACGGTGAACCGGAAGTTCAAAGGATAATTCATTTACCAATATTAAAGAACAAATTACTAGACAAGTTCACTGACCTAAATAGAGTAATTAAGTAAGTCACATAATCAACTGTTTATGCTCCAGTAATATTTGTGTCCCAAGAGGACAACCACATATTTTGTAATGAGTCTATTGCATGCCTAAAGCGTGGTAGACTAGTTGATTCCAGTAATAAAATTTCTCGAAAATTGGAGCAAGTAATTAAGATGGTCAAGTCGAGGTTATAGTAATAAGATCTCCTGAAGAGACATTCGACATGATGGTTCAAGAAGAACCTTAGGTACCTGAAAATAAAGAGATCTCGATAAGTTGTATCATGTCTAAGATATGTATGGAATCGAAATAAAAATCGACGTCGTTATACTTTTGTATATAAAATGCTGCTTGAAATAATAAAATGATAAGGATCAAAATTTAAGATCTGCCTATGAGAAATGATTGGCCAAAAGTGAAAAGAAGCGAATAAGGCAGAGTTGAATTCTATAATTAAATGGAAAGTTTTCGGACCAGCAGTCCATACAACTGAAGTTGTAAAATATTTTGGATAAAAACGAGTCTTTTATGTGTATTATGTGAAAAATCAAATTGAGTGATATAAGAAAAAATTGGTGGCACAAGAATTTTCACAAAGACCTATGATTGATTATGAGGAGACGTATTCTCCAGTGGTGGATGCATTGACTTTCCAGTATCTTGTTAGTCTGGTAATATAAAGAGAGAATTGATATGCGTCTTATTAATGTTATGTATCACTTGATACTGAAAGTTTACATGAAAGTCTCGAATGATTATAAATTATGTAAGTCATGTAAAGTAAGTTCTCGAGAATAATGTGATCATTGTATACATATTCGAATTTGAATATGTTATGATTTTTTACATGTTGGATATAATTGGACCTACTGATGAGTTTCTAAAGCAATTGAGAGCTTAAAAGGTTAATTGAAACATCTTAATGATGTAATACTTGTGCACCAAGAGACATACATAGAAAATTTGTACCCGGTGATTGTGATATCTCAATAAATAGTGTACACGCATGGTACAATATGGATTTTGGAGATAAAAGAAAGTGTTCATGACATTTTTGCATATGATATAGATATCTATGTGTTAAATGGGTAAATTTATGTAGCAAAACTTCTAAAGAGTGAAAGCACATGCAAATTTGGATAAGATGAAAAGAATTCTCTCATGGATTGATAATGCTAGAAGCATTAATGATGTCAAAACCTCAAGAACGTATTATATGATGTTGACAAAATACGTATGGGCTAAATAGTCGAGACGAATGTTGTACAACTCGAGATATTCGGATAAAGAGGGATATAAGTTTGATTAAATTAGCCATGTGCTATCAACATTCTACTTTTAAAAGTTCACTATAATCGCAATTTACAGTAATGATGTCTAGGCATAATCGAGAGAACTTATCGAGCTTTTAGAGGGAGAATTTTTGAATGACCTTTGCACGGTCTAATTATTACTCGAACTGCAGTTCGAGTATATATGTAATTATATTTTACCAATCCCTCAAGTGCATCTAGAAGATGATGTTTGGAGATTTTAGTATGAACATGGTTGAACCTTAAAGTATGTTAAAGGTTGTTAAGTCATTTGTAATAAGAAATGCCTATTATTATCTCCTACCAAAGTAGAGATTCTCATTCTAGAAGTATCATCGTTAAATGCATAAGTGCACTAATATGTTTTGCTAGCTATGTATGGTTATAATATCTTTCACTTGAGCTTATTGTCTTGATATAACCTTTGTCAAGTGAAGAGGCATTGGAATGAGTTCAAAAACATATTTCAGATATAAACGATATTTGATTATATTTTACTAACCCCTCAAAACAAGTTTGGTTAGTCTTGTAGATGCAGGAATGTAACAAAACATAGTCATGGACATATGATATTTTTTTTGGGAAGGAGGCACCTAAAGTCTTGTTAGAAAATTATACAACGTTGCTCAACATAAAGGATTGCATATTAAGGGATCAAGCGACAAATCATTGGCTACAAAAGCTTTGTTCGACTTTTAAGGAAGATGGACACACGTCACTTAAAGGATACATGTTAAAATGAGGAGGAGACTTACTCAAGTTGCACTCTTTTTCCCTTGACTAAGTTTTGTCCCATTGAGTTTTCTTAGTAAGGTTTTTAATGAGGCAACATACCTAATCCAGAAGTATTAGGGAGAGACAATACGCGCTGCACTTTTTTTCCCTTAGCTGAGGTTTTGTCCCAATGGGTTTTCCTGATAAGGTTTTTAACGAGACAACATTTCCAAGCGTATAAAATTGATAACCAATGAGGACGGTTATAAACATATATTATTATTAATTATAAACATATATTATTATTATTATTATTATTATTATTATTATTATTATTATTATTATGGTTATCAACACCAAAAATAGATTAGCTTCCTCTCCAAGTTTTGTACTCTTATACATATATCCCTATTGTATCTCATTGTAAACCTACCTCAATCAATGAAATATCAAATCTTTTCTCCCTATATTATTCTTTTCTTTCTCTTTTATTGGTTGCTATCAGACTAGTTTCACAATAGTTTTAAAACATTATAATATGTGAATAATAGTAATCCATTAGTTTGGAATCAATCAAATTGGTTGTTTCTTTATCAAATTCGAACTACTTGATTGCTTCTTTACCCGGTACATTTTTCTAACTATGAATACACAAATACAAGTAACAATTATCTTTGAAACAATACAAGCATCGATGAGTAGAAATACAACAAATTGATAATATACCCATATCCTTTGCGAATCGTCATCAAATTGTTTGAAGGTTTTGACTACATTTGCTTCATTAAATTTATCCGTTATAGATAATAGTATAGAACATTAATAAAGTGGTTTGCTTCACATACCTTCAAATCTATAATCTCACACCTGCGAAATCTGGATTCGCAATTTGGATGAACTTGGTGTTCCCATTTTCGTGTTCGGTCTTTGAATGGGAATAGAAATACCCGCCAATGAAGGGAACCGATACCTGATTTAATGTTAAGGGCCAGTCTTCGGTTATGTTTACTAATTATTAAAATGTGCGGTTATTGGGCCGGGTCGGGTTGGTTAGTGGCCTATGCTCACCTCTAACTGAGAGTTGAGGGAATTGTGATCAAAGAAGAAGAACCGAATAGAATTAGTAAAACCCTAAAAGTTTGGGTGCCATTTAATATGAAGCTCAAAGCTTCAACATTTTTTAACAGTCAAGTCACGCTCTATATGATGAGTTTAGTTTTCTTAACAACGCCCTTAAATCATTTTGGTTAAGGAAAATGAAATGACATTTAATTTTTATTTTTTCCATATACCCGGTTTGGTTTATGAAACTATCAAAATTTTGATAAATGACAAAAATCACCTTTTTGTTGTATTTTTTAATTTACCTGTTATATAATATACTAAAAATGGATAATAAATACATATAAAATAGCTTTCCTACAATGAATGGTTGTTTGACAACATCTGAATGGTTAAATGCTGAACCAGTAAGAGGTCTGAACTATTATGTGCTGAACTAGTGAGAGGTCTGAACCATTAAGAGCATGTATAATGCTTAACCGTTCAGAGGCAAATGTCTGACCAATTCAGATGATAGGTCTTAACCATTCAGACTCTGTATAATGCTTAACCATTCAGAGGCAAATATACGAACCGTTCAGACATCTGCTCGTGAAACAAACAGTCTGAACCATTAAGTGCTGAAACCGTAAGATGTCTGAACCATTAAGAGTCTCATTAGGATGTAAACAAACAATCCTTACTTATTCACGAATAAAAGTCTAGAAATAAGATTATAATGGTTAATCATCTGTCCACGTATCCTATAAATTATACAATACTAATAATCTAAAAATATATTCTACCGACATAAACTTATTGAAATTAAATGGGTTCAAACATATGGTCCTAATCATGAACTTGTACCAACAAAAAAATTGTTCGAATACGTGTATATTAATTATTCAAACATACGACTAGTAATTGTTCAAACAAAACAGATTCTCATGTTGAATTCATAATGACGTGAAAAAACATCACCGGCATAATCCTTCATTTGTTTTTATCATTTTAATTGCTTCAATTTTTTATTTTATTTTTAAACATGTAAAAGCCCAATCTATATATGATAAAATTTCAACTGAATGAACAGTGATTACAAAGTCAAAATTCAACTTAACTTAATGAACAGGGATCTAAAAAGTAAACGGAAAAATTTCAACTGAATGAACAGTGATTACAAAGTCAAAATTCAACTTAACTTAATGAACAGTGATCTAAAAAGTAAACTGAATGATCAGTGATCTAGGGTATATTAGATTATGGGTATGGGGTGGGAGTCGTGGCGTTCTAAAAAGTAAACTGTAAAATTTCAACTGAATGAACAGTGATTACAAAGTCAAAATTCAACTTAACTTAATGAACAGTGATCTAAAAAGTAAACTGAATGATCAGTGATCTAGTGTATATTAGATTATGGGTATGGGGTGGGAGTTGTGGCGTGGGTTGGGTACAACCGCCGAAGTCACCACCCCAGGTTGGCTTGGGTTTCGGCGTGGCTCCTTGGGCGGGGTTTCAGCCCAGGTGTTGGGCTGGTCTATCAAGATGAGATGGCGGGATCTCATTGGCCAAGACAAGTAGCCGTTTGGGCTAGCTGTTGGCCAACAGCTATGTGTTTAAAAAAATTATTTTTTCACTATAAATACACACATTTCTATTCATTTTTTTACCACAACTACTCCACCTCTTCTATAATCATCTCTATCTTATTTTAAAAAAAAATTCTCATCCAAACACAATACGAAAAATGAATCCTCATAATCGTGGTTTTGACCCGAACAATCCGTGGGCATTTCAAGAAACACCTAGCCCAGCATCCAATCATCTAATTGCATCCTTTTTAATACACTCAACTATGTCGGATATGGCTGGTTACGCATCGTTTATCTCGAATCGTTTGAAGAATGATGTCGGTCGAAAACACCAATGCCTTTCGCGCAACGCGCGTCATTGAAAAACACTAGTTTTAAGAATAGATGGATTTAAACGGTAAATGTGTCATGGGCTTAACTGTAAGATATGAAATGAAATCCGAAGTGTGGTAAATTTCATTGCAAAGCCCATGAAATGCAAAGTGGTAATTTTTAATAATGAAAATTTAATATGGAGTGAGGGGCAGGATCAACCTCCTCATTCTCACCTTACACTCCATTCTAGAGGAAGAAACTAGAGAGAAACCGCGAAATGAACCGTAGATCTCACAGGTATGTGTTTCACCTAGTGGATTCAAGTGATCGAGCCAGCGGGGTTCTCCATCTAGTATGGAAGGCAGCTTGTTCATCGCATCCTCTTAACTAGCTTAATCCGAAGCTTTCAAGTCGATTTTAGGGTTTTTTTCGCTTAAAGATGTGAGAATCGCGTCAAACGTTACATGTTTTTTTATCTTTCAAGTTTGTAATTATGTTATAGAATAATTCTAATGCATTTCCAATGAAAAGTTAGGATTTTGATGTCAAACAAAGCCGGATTTGATCACAACCACCATTGTTGCATCTCTAGTGTTTTCACGTACATTTCTTTAAACCCCTCAACGCAATGATTTGCTCAACAAAATGTTATGATCAACGAAATCTAGTATTGCGAAACATATATGCCTAACAAACAGTCATGATCAGTGAAATGAAGTATATGCTGTGGGACGAAATGGTGACCAAGAGATAAGTTGATATGGCTTATCTTAATCTTTGACAAGTTAGCGAAAGTCTTGGTTTAGATTTTATGTTGCTAGCAACGAGAAGCTAACTCCCAAGTGAGTTTTAGATACCCTTTACTGTTTTGGTTTGATATACATTCTACCTTATATGTCCATACCCTCTAAGGTGACTATTTGTTATTACGTGTTTTTTTATTGATGGTATACAATTAATTTTATTTAGCTAGAGTTAAATATTAAGTTATTATTGATTGATAGTAAATGATTGATGCTAGCATCTGTTGCTAGTGATATTAATGGAATTTGTCAGCGCGATGGTTCAGCAGGCATTGCTGGAGTCTTATGTCGCCCGCTTGGCTATGTGACAAGCAATTGATGTTCACACCTATATGTTTAAATTGATGATTGATACCTAGTATAGTTTAATACAACATTTTATACGTTTTATTCAACATGATGTCTTGATGTTTTTATCAAAACTAGAACTTATTCAATCTAACTGACTGTTTTTAGCATGCATTTTCGATAAATTAGGTATTGATGTTGACTGATAGGAGACTCCAGACATGGAATTGAAGGCTACATTACTCCAACAATTGGCATCATGTTGACCTTAGTTTATTTGATGAGACCTTAACAATTATGTTTTAAACTTAAGGACTTGATGTGCTGAATTTTGATTTTTTTTACTGCTGCAGCGCTATGATATTTATCAGTTTAAGAACTATGCTTTGATGATTAAGCCCAACTTTGAGGTAACTGGATTTGGGGCCTTAAAAGTTGGTATTAGGCCATAGTTTGAGAGGTTCGGCCATTCTCTAAAGCCTTAACCTAAACTAAGAATGGGGCACAATAAAGGTGCTAAAAGGGGGTAGCTCGAAGCCGTGGATATAAGTTTGATGTAGAATGTAGGATTCCTTAGCATCTATGACAGGGAACTTGAATATCGAGGTTGTTCATGGAAGGGAATGCTTAGAACCCGAAAAGTAAAGTAAAATGTTAATGACAACTAACCACTATTACCAATTAATTGCCTTATTTGTAGTGTTCTGAATAATTACCTGACATGCGAAGGTGCATGCGGAGGAAGACTGTCAGACCCCAACCGATGGCGGAAACATCGGGGCGGGACGAACAAGTCGCTCAAAGCATCATAACGCTACTTGTTTCAATATAGATTAATCAAATTTCATAACGATGACTAAATTGTCATACAACCCAAAATATTGTGAAATTGTTTCAAACATCACAGAATTCAAACATGATTCAAAATATTGTTTTTCTAAGGTGTATATCTAAAGGCACCCTAGCTTGATTCTTGATTCACCGCGACTATCAACCTGCAACATGTATTAAAATAATGTCAACAAAAATGTTGGCGAGTATACAAGTTTAAGACATAGTATACATGGTTTAAAATGTGTAACTGCTCATATCCAACATGAAAAGCATATAACAAATTTCAACATGCTAAGTTAACATGATCAGTATGTTAACCCAAGTTTCCAATGCGTTAACTGTGCCTTTCCTACTTCGTCGCCACGAAGAGGAGGTAAAAGAATCAAACTTAACAATACCCCAAGTCTCAAGGGCGGTGCGTTACCCCCATATCGCTATAATTGTCAAGGTAGGCTAAACACAAGATTCAACGTTCACGTTGCAAATAAGTCTTACAAGTATCACAAGTATCATGTTTTCATGTTAATAGTGGATAGAGTATGATTTCAAACAAGTTTCAAGTGCCGTGCGTTTCATATAGAATACATGTTGTATCCCAAAGTGTTTAAACAAAAGGAGATTGAGTATACTCACAGTGGGTGCTTAGATCTTAAACATAGTTTGATTGGATCAAAGGGAGCGCTGGATCAGCTGCGTGCAGGGAACAGAGCATAAGTCCTCTAAGTGCTGACCCGGTCAGGGACAGAGTGTCAAACACAATAAGTGTTTAACAGGTGATCCAAACGGATGGTCATCCGGACGAACTGTAACGCCCAACATTTAGATGCTTTTGTTATCTTAGCAAGTCTTATCGTACTTCCTATCCGGTTATACGTGTACGATCAAGACGATCGATCATAATGAAAATGAGACTGCTTGAAACTTTAATTATGTTAAACTATGTGAAACTTTTACTCTATGTGATGCTTCCTATATGTGAACGATATATTTAAGCAGATTCTTGATTCTTGTGATACTTATATATGTGTGAACGATGTAGATTCTTGACTCTTTATTTTGATACTAAATGAACGCGAAACTAATTTAGCACGAACTCGAAACACGGATTTACTCATTATAGTTATGTTAGTCATATGTCTGGATGTAATGATGTCTTAAATCTTAATAATGGGTACTCACAATAATACGCAACGCAACACTTAACCTCGCTCGCAAAACGAACCAACGGCGGAAAACTAACTAACGCGAACTCGCTGTCTAAATGGACATCCGATCGGATGATCATCCGCCCGGATGGCCATTCGACAGAACGAGCCACCCGATCGACTCCCCTTCTCCACCGACTTAACCCTTCACTCTCACTCTATAAATACCGCCGTACACTCTCATTCCCTGATGTTGACACTTCCATCCGCTCACACGCTCTCAGTCACTTCCAGTCGCGATTCAAGGCCAAAGTGTAAGCTTTTTATCTCAAATCTCCACTAATCTTCAAATTTAATCACTTCTACGCTAACTTTTTCATCAAAATTTCATAACGATTACTAAATTTTCATACAACCCAAAATATTGTCAAATTGTTTCAAACATCACAAAATTCAAACATGATTCAAAATATTTTTTTTCTAAGGTGTGTATCTAAAGGCACCCAAGCTTGATTCTTGATTCACTACGACTATCAACCTGCAACATGTATTAAAATAATGTCAACTAAAATGTTGGCGAGTATACAAGTATAATACATAGTATACATGGTTTAAAATGTGAAACTGCTCATATCCAACATGAAAAGCATATAACAAGTTTCAACATGCTAAGTTAACGTGATCAGTATGTTAACCCAAGTTTCCAACGCGTTAACTGTGCCTTTCCTACTTCGTCGCCACAAAGAGGAGTTAAAAGAATCAAACTTAACAATACCCCAAGTCTCAAGGGCGGTGCGTTACACCTATAGCGTTATAATTGTCAAGGTAGGCTAAACACAAGATTCAAGGTTCACGTAGCAAATAAGTCTTACAAGTATCACAGGTATCATGTTTTCATGTTAATAGTGGATAGAGTATGATTTCAAACAAGTTTCAAGTGTCATGTGTTTCATATAGAATACATGTTGTATCCCAAAGTGTTTAAACAAAAGGAGATCGAGTATACTCACAGTGGGTGCTTAGATCCTAAACACAGTTTGATTGGATCGAAGGGAGCGCTGGATCAGCCTGCGTGTGGGGAACAGACCATAAGTCCTCTAAGTGCTGACCCGGTCGGGGACAGAATGTCGAACACAATAAGTGTTTAACAGGTGATCCGAACAGATGGTCATCCGGACGGATAGTCATCCGGGCGGATGGCCATTCGAACAGTGTGCGGGTGTTTGTGAACCATCAAGGTTTTGGTGTTCTGATCGAAGTGTCATACAAAGTGAACAACTATTGTTACCATAGGCAGATCATCTGGATGGAAGGTCATCCGATCGGATGGCCATTCGGACAGATGGTCGGTGTTTGAAGTTTCATAAAAAAAAAATTCTAAGTAAAAGTTTCGAGTAAACGGAGACGGCATGATGACGTGTCAAACAATGAAAACCAACCAATTTTCCAGTTCATTCGGTCGGATGGGAACCACCCCTTCGGACAGATGAGTTGTTCTTGGTGGAATTTCATGTTTGACCCGTTAATCGGTCCATCTCTTTGGTGGAAACCAGTTTCAAACCAACTCTTGACTATGGAACAAGTCGAGAGTCTGATTAAATCCCGATTCCATCCATATTTGCGTAAAACAGAAAAGAAGTTTTTGAAATAAGCTGTAAAACATGAATGTTTATCAGATCTGAGCTGAAAATGTGTGAAAATCCTCTAAATTTGTTGCAAAAATGTGAAAATCCTTTAAATCTTGTATAAAAATTGAGAAAACCCTTTAGATCTTGAACCAATCTTGGTTAAATGGGGCTTCTCAACAGTTGCATAAGCAACCGAGTGGAAACCACCTTCAAGAGGTCTAAATTAGTTGGTTTTCGAAGAAAAGTTGAAGTGTTCGTGTGATTTTGATGAAGAAGATAGCGTAGAAGTGATTAAAGTTGAAGATTATATGAGATTTGAGATAAAAATCTTACAATTTGGCCTTGAATCGCAACGGAAGTGACTAAGAGTGTGTGAGCGGATGGAAGTGTCAACATTAGGGAATGAGAGTGTACGGCGGTATTTATAGAGTGAGAGTGAAGGGTTAAGTCGGTGGAGAAGGGCAGTCGATCGGATGGCTCGTTTTGTCCAATGGCCATCCGGGGGGATGATCATCCAATCGGATGTCCATTCGGACAGCCGTTCGCGTTGGTTAGTTGTCCGTTGTTGGTTCGTTTTGCGAGCGAGGTTAAGTGTTGCGTTGCGTATTATTGTGAGTACCCATTATTAAGATTTAATAGATCGTTACATCCAAACATATGACTAACATAACTATCATAAGTAAATCCGTGTTTCGAGTTCATGCTAAATTAGTTTCACGTTCATTTAGTATCAAAATAAAGAGTCAAGAATCTGCATCGTTCACACATATATAAGTATCACAAGAATCAAGAATCTGCTTAAACATATCGTTCACATATAGAAAGCATCACATAGAGTAAAAGTTTCACATCGTTTAACATAATTAAAGTATCAAGCAGTCTCATTTTCATTATGATCAATCATCTTGATCATACACGTATAACTAGATAGGAAGTATGATAAGACTTGCTAAGATAACAAAAGCATCTAAACACTGGGCGTTACAGTCTCCCCTCCTTTAGGAGATTTCATCCCCGAAATCTGAGAGGAAGACTGAACAAAGAGTTGTGGGTACTTGGCTTTCATTTCACTCTCGAGTTCCCAAGTGAATTCGGTGCCACGCTTTCCTTCCCATCGAACCTTTACTATGGAAATTTTGCTGCGCCTTAACCGCTTGGTACCTTGGTCCATTATTTCGACCAGTTTCTCCACAAAATGAAGAGTCTTGTTTATTTGCAAGTCTTCGATGGGAACTTTGTCACACCCCAACCGATGGCGGAATCATCGGGGAGCGGCACTAGGCGAATCAGATTGCTCAAGAGAATCCATAACAACTAATAGCGACAATATTTATTACATTTGTTATCCCATACTAACAAACAATACAATCACATAAGTTATCACAGATTTTATGTTCCCTCGAACAATAAAAATCCGACAACCTAGCTTTTAGGTGACTTTCTAGACTTCCTAGCTTGATTTGATGTAGACTGTGATCTAAACCTGCAACATACGTTAAAACAACGTCAATACAAAAGTATTGGCGAGTATACAAGTTTTGATAGTAGCGGAAATAGATAAAAAGTGATGCGAATTACCACATACATAAACGAGATACGCAATACATACATACAAGACAGATACTACCAGCTAAGTCACTCGAGCTGCGATTGCGATTGCTATTCATCCTAACTAGACCCCGTCGGGTGCTATAGTACTATAGTAGTTAAGGCGGGACCTCGCGAGTAAAAGTCCTAGCACATATGTAACTAGCATCACGTGTAAATATGTAATTCAGTCATTCGCAGGTGATAAATAGTTTAAGCATTTGATTAGATTGATTTGATAAGATGTATGTTACACCCAAAACGCGATAAAAAGGGTTCGAGTATACTCACAGCGATGGAGGTTAATGGATTGAAGGGAGCACATCTGAGATTAGCCTGATTACAGAACGATGTCATAAGTGTTGAACAGTGTGTTAAACGGTGGCGAGTGAACCAAGTGTCGAATGGTAATCCGATCAGATGGTCACTCGATCGGATGTCAATCCGTTCGGATGGTCATCCGATCGGATGGCCATTCGGTCGGATTGACATTCATTTGGTAAGGATGTGTTTGTGTATGATGGCTTTGAAGTTTTCGTTGTAGCATTTTGAAAATAGAGAAGTATCTCTACCCTTCAGGTCATTCGATCGAACGGTCGTTCGATCGGATAGCGATCTGATTGGCAAGACACTCAGTGAGAACAAGTTCACAACAGGATGGTCACTCGATCGGATAGCAATCCGATCGAATGACAATCCGTTAGAACTGTCTTATGTATTGAACATGTTGAAAATTGTTTAAGTGTTGAACCTCAAGTGCAATCCGATCGGATTGCGATTCGATCGGATGGCAATCCGAACGGACGGCAATCCGTCCCAACGAATCCAATCGTTTTGAACTTGATTACTTTGAAAGTTTGCGGTTTGTTCGAGACGGTTTTGACAACGCACAAAACAACAGAAGCTCGTCAAGTCCCAAGTCGTCCGATTGAACAGGAATCACCCAAATTCGATCAATTTACTGGTTCGTGACGGTTGTTCTTGTTGAGCCCGAAATCGGTTGTCTCTTTGATAGTAACCAGATCTTGAACTAACTCATCACTATGTAAGTGTGGAAGATCAGAACGAGTTCTGATTCTATCGGTTTTGAGTGCATTGAGTGTAAAAGAGTTGAAAGAAAGTTGGAAAACCATCTTTCAATCCTTTTATCTTTGAAAATGTTTAGATCTATGCGTAATCGTAGTGAAATCATGTGGAAATCCTTCAGATCTGGGTTGTTGGTGGAATGAAGCCAAACCTTGAAGTTCATAAGAACTTCATGATGACGTCATCCTAAAACACCTCAAATCCGTTGATTTCATGGTTAAAAGTTAAGATTCAAAGGTGAAAATGATGAAGAAGTGTGTGTAGATCATAGAAGTACAAGATTTGGTGTAGAAACTTACAAGAATCGCGAGGAATCGAGCGAAATAGGGTCTGGAGCATGCTGGTCGAACGGGAGCTGTCACATCAGTGAGAATGATGTGACAGTGGGTATTTATAGGCAAGAGAGGTGGGAAGGCGGTGTAGTGACGGATCGGATGGCAACCCGATCGAGTGACAGTTCGATCGGATGGCAATCCAATCGAGTGACAGTTCGATCGGATGGCAATCCAATCGAGTGACAGTTCGATTAGATGGCAATCCGATCGAGTGACAGTGTCAGTTCGATCAGATGACAATCCAATCGGATGGTCATCCGATCGGATGGCCATCCGATCAGGATCGGATGGCCATTCGATCAAATGGTCATTCGATCGAAGGGCTTTGGAGAGTTTGGTTTCGACGTTTCGTTTCGCTTGTTGAGCATTGCGATAGTTGGGTTACACATTTTCATACACATCTTCATAAATTTATTATAATTAGTCACAAAGGGTCGTATAAATATTCATATTTCCAAGTTTGCGTTGCGATAATCGAGTTCCGTTTCGAATATGGGTTGCGTTGCGATGCATCACGGCTATCGAGGAGGGTAGAATAGGTCCTCACTCAACGTCATCGTGAGCGTTAGTGTGTGTGATGCGATGTGTTATAGCGATAAAATATGCGAGATATGCGAAAATATTGTGATATAGCGATATAAGCGATATAGTTACATTATGATCTGAATCTCTGGTGCTAGGCGTAACGAGTATGGCGAGTAGTAACAACGCACGAGCGTGCGGGTTGTTACAGTCTCCCCTACTTTAGGAAATTTCATCCCAAAATTAATCCACAAGAAGGGTTGCGAGGATTGATGCGAGTGAGAGTAGCGATAAAAGCGATGAGATAGCGAGCGATCGATTGAGAGTTGACAAGCGAGAGCGCATTGCGAAGACTAAGAGAGAGCGATGAGTAAGTCGATTCGTATAACCAAAGACAATAACACACAAGACGGCGATTCCGAAATGTTCTGGATTCTCGAAAAGTTGATTAATTTGGAAGGTTTAGAGAAAATTTGTTTATGAAAATTCTTCCCACAGTGCGGTGTTAAACTGTGTCGATGTTCACACCAGCGCCATGAGAGAAGTTTTATTAGGTTACTAAAAGATTTTGAAATGTCCTCTTCACACGGCGTTAACTTGAGTCGATTGTTACGCCAGTGTTATAAGAAAATCTCATTTTGTACAAAGGTTCAGATTAAATTTAGAAAAAGTTTTTGTAAGAAAAGGCTTTGTTTACACAAAGGTTTTATTAATGTCAAAAAGTTTAAATTTTAAAGTCGGTCCCGCATGGTACTTTCCCACGAAAGTTCGACAATATGGCTAAAACACTTATATATAGGAAGTACCAGCGGCGTATCCACCATGTGGCGTATCCACCATGTTTTAGCCATATGGCTTCCGTCCCGTGTGGCAGTGTCATGTGTGTCGACATAGTACTGATAGATTTCGATAACTCGGTCCAAGCGAGAATGGTTAGACCAAGTTTAAGAGAAGGATTGAGCAAACTGAGCGATGAAGTCGTTTTCAAACT
The DNA here is from genome assembly GCA_030545235.1 of Helianthus tuberosus. Lineage (NCBI taxonomy): Eukaryota > Viridiplantae > Streptophyta > Magnoliopsida > Asterales > Asteraceae > Helianthus > Helianthus tuberosus. The sequence goes on from CM060448.1 coordinate 187,474,389, forward strand.
CAGTTTAGCGACACGAGCGAGTGCGATAAGCGATAAGCGGTACGCGATAACTGATAACACAAACACTAACATAGTAAGCGAAGACGGCGGCGATAAGCGAAAAGCGATAAGCGATAAGCGACGAGCGCTAAGCGACGAGGGATAGCGACAACCGTCGAGCGATAAGCGACGATCGATGCGTTGCTAGCGATGAGAACATGCAATTGGATTAGATTAAACAACACCACAAATTTTAACTAACATTAAGCCCCACATGGCCTTTTTCCACGAAGGTCCGCTGATATGGCTAAAACACTTATATATAGGAAGTACCAGCGGCGTATCCACCATGTTTTAACCCTATCAGTTTCGTCTCGTGAAGCGAGGTCATGTGTGTTAACATAACATAGATAACGCGGATAACGATAAGCGATAGCGATAGTCGTTTAAGCGATACACGATGAGCGATAGAGCAATACACAAAGCGATAGAGCGATACACACGATAAGCGATAGTGCGATACACATAATAAGCGATTGAGATTGCGAAACACACAATAAGCGATTGAGATTGCGAGATAGATTCCAGCGATAATGCGATTGCGAGCTTGTTGACTTACGAAAAGTCTAGCGATGACACGCTTTGAGTTGCGATTGAGATTGTTACGCCTTGCGATGTAGTGTAGTGTGTCGAAAATAGATTCAATAATATACTTGGTCTAATAACGTTCAACGTGCATGGCACTTTCTTCACATAACATTGGTTGGCATGACTAAGCACTTATATATAGGAAGTACCAGCGGCGTATCCACCATGCTTCAACCACACGCCTCTGTCCCGTGAGTAGATGTCACACTGTGTCGACATGGTCAAGACGCTTATATATAGGAAGTACCAGCGGCGTATCCACTACGCTTGACCATGCTTTTAACGTTACGGCATCATTGAAACTCATTACGATCCCCGTGCACTGATCATAGTAACCCCGTGTGCACCCGTGGTTAATTTGATCCTTACACGTTTATCGCACCTTATTCCAAGAACGCATAGTAAGGGCAAACATATAGTATAGTACTAGTGCTAACATACTGTTCGTGCGCGAGTGCGAGAGAATGAGAGATAAATAGAATCCACGTTGCGTCGAGAAATAGAACAAGTTCAACACATAAAAGAAATTAACGGCGAAAATCGTATCATTACAACAACATTGAAAGCATAATTAATGTTGTTGTGGAGGACTTCTGCAGAGACTGCGATTGTAGCTGAAATCCCTTAAGGTTGCGGCCCGTACGGCAGTGCTGGGTAAGATGACCATACCAGTTGCAATTTGTGCAATAGCAACAGTTAGCTTCTGGTGGGTGATGATACGTACACGTGAGACACAGGGGATGAGTTCCGTTGTAAGCGCGCTTCGAGTGAACTGGAACTGCTTGAAGAGGTTCTGACTGCGATAGTCCAGTTGTTGAAGAGTTTGGGCTCGAGGTCTTTCATTTGCGGCTGGGCTGGGCTTCTTGAGGTGGTGCGTTGTCATCGGAGGATTCGTCTGAGGACTCACTTGAAGAATCGTCGGAAGGATTTTCAGAAGAATCGTTGGAGGAATCGATGACGATTTCTTGATGAGCTTGTTTGACAGGCTTCTTGGAGAAGAATCCGTCCAAGACTCGTTTGTCATTGATATTTGCGGTCAAGCGGTAGGTTTCTTCGATGGTAGCAGGTCTTGCAGCTTCGACAAAATCACCCACACACTCAGGCAAGCCGCGAATATACTTCACGATGGCTTTTTCTGAAGTGTCAACTTGACTTGGGCAAATAATGCTCAGCTGTTTGAACCTTGTAGTGTAGCCAACATTGTCACCTTCGTTTTGCTCGATCTTCCAAAATTCGTCTTCTAGCTTCTGGACTTCGTGGGGAGGGCAGTAATCTTTCTTCATGAGCTCTTTCAGCTCATCCCAAGAGAGAGCATAAGCTGCGGAGATCCCACGGTTTTTACGTTTGGCTGTCCACCAGTCGAGTGCTCGCGATTGAAATACACCGGTAGCGCAAGTAGTACGGAAACTATCGGGACACCCACTCTGATGAAGGGTAACTTCGATAGAATCGAACCACTGAAGCAGCTGGGAGACACCTCCTTCACCCGTGAACTCCATCGGGTCACAGGCTCTGAAGTGTTTGTAGAGGAAAGCAGATTGCAGCGCTTCCGTCTTAGGGTCTTCCGAGGTTAGAGAGTTGCTGAGAGAGTGCACTTGAGCGACAATTTGAGGAATGACCTTGGCCACTTCCCTGGCCACTAGCGAGGCAATACTCTTGTCTTCACTTTGTTTGGCTCTTCTCCTAGCTGTTCGTCTCGAGGTAGAGTCGTTTGAAGACATCTAGACAGAGATAGATTGGGAGTGAGATTCGAGCATAATGATTTTTTTAAGTTTTGCAATGCGATTGAGCGTGACCAAAACTTGATGCGGTAATATAGTAGTATTCACATAGGAGCCACATAGGAGACACGAGATTCCTAAGTTCTCACACAATGATTTGGTTGTATTTATATAGACAATGGTAGTTTATACTTATACACATGCATGCCGATGTAGAATACGCGAGGGCGCATCAAGGTGAGAGAGCGAGAAATTAGGCGTTAGTTTCGTTGAATCTGATACTAAACTCTTAAATGGAATCATGGTGGCATACGAATAACCTTATCTTGATACCATAGCAAGTGTAAAGACCAATCCCATCATGGCATGATAGGGCCATAAACTAGAGACGATTATATAGCACTATAAGACATCCTTAGCGAATACTAGCGCCATCCTCAGCCACTGAAGTCAGTCGGAGATATAGATTCGATATAAGCCCCATAGGGATCATAATCGTGATATCCTCCGTCCAGCCCTTAGACTCGTTCCGTTTAACGACTGAACTTGTTGGTCCTAATTTGTCTTTAAACCCATTACCCTAACCAAGCCTTCTCTCCGACATTAGTAGGGAATGGCGATCGCACCCACGTTCAGCTATCTATTAAGGCATTCCCACCTGCATGCCTAGAAGGGTTGCTTATCCTTCACTTTTTTTAGAGCGTATCGCTATGAAAAAGAAAAAAAGTTTATGTAATCGGAAAAAGGGTTACGGTTGCGGAAACCAAAGAAAGTCGGGAACCATCGGTTACCTTTTGAATCAAAGTAGCGACGAGCCGAGTATTACGACCCCCTTTTAATGGAAAAATAAAATTCAATGAGGATTGGTTCATCTGACACGTACACGTCATGGACATCCTGCTTTTCTATGTTCTAGAGACTTATATGTAACTATTGAGAGTGAAGATATTATACACAATGCCTCGGGTGTTTAGGCGTCGACTACCCAAGGTAATCCGACTATACCCAACAAGTTCGTGCATGCGCATTGCCCTAGAAGACTTATGCTTCCACTGGGATGCAGCTCATGGCATTCGTCCTCCTAGTCATCGCGTGGCTCGAGTCATCGTTATAGTCGGGTCCTCGGTGAGAGCTTTTGAAAACCATTTTATAGAATGGAACGGTTTATTAAGATACTGGTTTCACCCCTGACTTAACAACTTCTTTCCTTGTTGTGCTCTTCAAATAAATTCGGAAGTTCCATTAGATTTCGAAATGGAGATTTTCGTCGAGATATGGATGTCACTCCTAACTCAACGAAAGATTCTCGTGCTAGAATAATAATGCGCTGAGTGAGCAATCTTATCGAGAGTTCTTGGTTTTCACACCTGATCTCGACTGGATCACTCGGTTGTGTTATGCGAGTATTTTCAAAAACGTGTGTATTGTGCCAGCCTTAGGAAAGGCTATTCGTGCGAAGATGTAGTATGCGGTGTTCACACGAAGTTGTAATTTTAGCGGATTCAATCGAGGGTAACAAAAGTAGACTTGTACTAGCCCCTACTGGGTTCGCCCGAAGTCTGGTATGTTGGTACTTAGACTATAGACTAGGTCAATTCTCAGACGTCGACCGGACAAGGTCGAGTCACAAAATTTTACCTAATTCCCAATAGTTATGGCTCTGATACCAATCTGTCACACCCCAACCGATGGCAGAATCATCGGGACGCGGCACTAGGCGAATCAGATTGCTCAAGAGAATCCATAACAACTAATAGTGATAATATTTATTACATTTGTTATCCCATACTAACAAACAATACAATCACATAAGTTATCACAGATTTTCTGTTCCCTCGAACAATACAAATCCGACAACCTAGCTTTTAGGTGAGTTTCTAGACTTCCTAGCTTGATTTGATGTAGACTGCGATCTAAACCTGCAACATACGTTAAAACAACATCAATACAAAAGTATTGGTGAGTATACAAGTTTTGATAGTAGCGGAAATAGATAAAAAAGTGTTGTGAATTACCACATACATAAACGAGATACACCAAACATACATACAAGACAGATACTACCAGCTAAGTCACTCGAGCTGCGATTACGAATGCTATTCATCCTAACTAGACCCCGTCGGGTGCTATAGTACTATACTAGTTAAGGCGGGACCTCACGAGTAAAAGTCCTAGCACATATGTAACAAGCATCACGTGTAAATATGTAATTCAGTCATTCACAGGTGATAAATAGTTTAAGCATTTGATTAGATTGATTTGATAAGACGTATGTTACACCCAAAACGCGATAAAAAGGGTCCGAGTATACTCACAGCGATGGAGGTTAATGGATTGAAGGGAGCGCGTCTGAGATTAGCCTTATTACAGAATGATGTCATAAGCATTGAACAGTGCATTAAACGGTGGCGAGTGAACCAAGTGTCGAATGGTAATCCGATCGGATGGTCATCCGATCGGATGGCCATTCGGTCGATTGACATTCATTTGATAAGGATGTGTTTGTGTATGATGGCTTTGAAGTTTTCATTGCAGCATTTTGAAAATAGAGAAGTATCTCTACCCTTCAGGTCGATCGATAGAACGGCCGTTCGATCGGATAGCGATTGGCAAGACACTCAGTGAGAACAAGTTCACAACAGGATGGTCACTCGATCGGATAGCAATCCGATCGGATGACAATCCGTTAGAACTGTCTTATGTATTGAACATGTTGAAAATTGTTTAAGTGTTGAACCTCAAGTGCAATCTGATCGGATTGCGGTTCGATCGATGGCAATCCGATCGAACAGCAATCCATCCCAACGAATCCAATCGTTTTGAACTTGATTACTTTGAAAGTTTGCGGTTTGTTTCTAGACGGTTTTGGCAACGCACTAAACAACAGAACCTCGTCAAGTCCCAAGTCGTCCGATTGAACAGGAATCACCCAAATCCGACCAGTTTACTGGTTCGTGACGGTTGTTCTTGTTGAGCCGGTTGTCTCTTTGATAGTAACCAGATCTTGAACTAACTCAGAACTAAGAAAGAGTGGAAGATCAGAACGAGTTCCGATTCTATCGGTTTTGAGTGCATTGAGTGTAAAAGAGTTGAAAGAAAGTTGGAAAACCATATTTCAATCCTTTTATCTTTGAAAATATTTAGATCTATGCGAAATCGTTGTGAAATCATGTGGAAATCCTTCAGATCTGGGTTGTTCTAGGTGGAATGAAGCCAAACCTTATCCGTCATCTCTTGAATGATCTCAGGGCCAGTAAGTTGATTGTCACCAATCTCATGCCAACTGATGGGAGATCGGCACTTGCGACCGTACAAAGCTTCGAAAGGAGCCATCTGAATATTGGAATGGTAGCTGTTGTTGTACGAGAACTCGATTAATGGTAAATGTACATCCCAATTACCACCAAAGTCGATGACACAAGAACGGAGCATATCCTCTAGGGTTTGAATAGTATGTTCGGTCTGTCCATCCGTTTGAGGATGAAAGGCCGTACTAAGATTCAAGTGAGAACCCATAGCGGAATGAAAAGTTTTCCAAAGGCGTGAAGTGAAACGACCATCGCGGTCAGAGATGATGTTAATGGGTATACCATGACGACATATGATCTCATCAGTATAAACTTGAGCAAGTTTCTCCACTTTGAAATCCTCGCGAATTGGAATAAAGTGAGCCGATTTGGTCAAACAGTCGATGATTACCCATATGCTATCATGACCGGAAGGTGTTCAAGGAAGTTTGGTTATGAAATCCATAGCAATGCTATCCCATTTCCAAACAGGAATTTCGGGTTGTTCGAGAAGGCCTGAAGGACGCTGATGCTCAGCTTTGGCCTTTGAGCAAGTGAGACATTTCGAGACGTAGGCGGTGATTTCCTTCTTCATACCAGGCCACCAATAGGACGTACGCAAGTCATGGTACATCTTATCAGCACCGGGATGAATAGAGTATCGGGATTTGTAAGCCTCATTCATAATGAGCTCACGGAGATTGTCACGATCTGGTACCCAGATTCGATTGAGATAGTATTGAAGTCCATCAGACTTTGTCACAAGTTGATCGATTGTAGCGCCTCGTATTTCAATGATTAGACTACCTTCGTTGGCGGACGAGTATTGAGCTTCACGGATACAAGCATGAAGGTCACTAGTGACATGAAAACAATGGATGCTACTAACATGAGCCTTATGACTAAGAGCATCAGCAACGACATTCGCTTTGCCAGGATGGTAGCGAATCTCGCAGTCGTAGTCGTTAAGCAACTCCACCCATCATCGCTGACGCATATTCAGTTCCTTTTGGTTAAAGATGTGTTGTAGGCTCTTATGGTCAGTGAAAAGCACACACTTAGTATCATATAGGTAGTGTCGCCAAATCTTTAACGCAAAAACAACTGCGCCTAGCTCAAGATCGTGGGTAGTATAGTTTTTCTCATGTATTTTGAGTTGTCGGGAGGCATAAGCGATGACCTTGTCTCGCTGCATGAGAAGGAAACCAAGACCATGGTTCGAGGCATCGCAATAAACCACGAAATCATCATTCCTATCAGGGAGAGGAAGTACAGGAGCATTACAAAGCAGATTCTTAAGAGTTTGAAAGGATTCCTCTTGCTTAGGACCCCAAGCAAAAGGTTTCTCATTCTGAGTTAACGAAGTAAGAGGTACGGCGATCTTTAAAAAGTTCGAGGTGAATCAACGGTAATAACCCGCCAATCCTAAGACGGAACGAATCTCAAACGCAGATTTAGGCGTGATCCAATTCTTCACTGCTTCGATTTTGGAAGGATCAACATGGATTCCTTGTTTACTAACAACGTGCCCGAGAAATTGTACTTCTTTAATCCAAAATTCACACTTTGAAAACTTTGCGTATAAGCGTTCACCACGTAATAGTTCTAATATGAGGCGTAAATGTCGTTCATGATCAGCTTGCATCTTCGAATAAATGAGCATATCATCAATAAAGACTATCACAAAACGATCCAAGTAAGGTCTACAAACACGATTCATAAGGTCCATGAACACAGCGGGTGCGTTCGTCAAACCAAAAGGCATATCCACGAACTCGTAGTGTCCATAACGGGTGCGAAATGCAGTTTTGGGGATATCTTCTTCAAGAACATGGAGCTGATGATAACCAGATTGAAGGTCGATTTTTGAGAAGCAACTTGCGCCTTGTAGCTGGTCAAATAGATCGTCGATGCGAGGGAGAGGATAACGATTCTTGACGGTGAGTTTATTAAGTTTATGGAAGTTGATGCACATGCGAAATGAACCATCTTTCTTCTTGACGAATAGCACAGGAGCACCCCAAGGTGAAGTACTTGGACGTATGAAACCTTTGTCGAGTAGTTCTTGCAGTTGACTAGATAACCCTTGCATCTCAGAGGGTGCAAGTCAGTAAGGAGCCTTGGAGACAGGAGTCGAACCAGGTATGAGATCAATTTGAAAATTAATAGATCGAGGTGGAGGAAGACCAGGAAGACCTTCAGGAAAGACATCAGGGAAATCACACACTACTGGAACATCACTTATGCTTTTTCCCTTGCCCTTTTCTTCGACTACGTGGGCTAAAAAGTCAAAGTACTGTTTACGTAAGCATCTGTTCGCTTGAGTGCATGACATCAGCTTCAGTCCTCTAGAAGGTCGGTCTCCATAGACATGCAAAGTATCACCAGACGGGAGAGGTAAACGAACGTACTTCTCGTGATAAGCGATTTCGGCATGGTTCTTACGTAACCAATCCATGCCTACTATGATATCGAAACTACCCAGTTGCATGGGTATGAGGACAATAGTGAAAACATGATCGTTAAGAGTCAGGAGACAATCACGAAGTATAGAGTTGACTAGAATATACTTACCATCGGCAATCTCGACTGAGAACGACTTAGGTAGTTTAGAGCGTGCACAGTTTAACAAAGATTCAAATTCAACAGACACAAAGCTTTTGTCCGCACCAGTATCAAATATGATCGAAGCGTAAAAATTGTCACACCCCGATATTTCCACGTATTACCGATGGGCCCGGTGGGGAGTATCCTGACGTAGTTGATATCACCATAGTCAAATAATCACAGTTCAATGCACAGCGGAAGTCTAAAGTAAATATATTACAAACCGATTCAAAAGTAACATCAAATATTACAAACGGATTGTAAGATGGATCCACAAGCGGATCTTAAGACAGAAATATAAACACTGTTCAATAAACTTTAGACGTTTAGAACTTGCAAGATTCCTTATTAACGCCCTGAGCACCCAACCAATTACGTACAGTACCTGTCACTTAATCTTTTTTAAAAATACGTCAGTTTACACTGGTAAATACAATTAACTGACTCTTTTGAAAACATTTATGAAAATTGATTTAAATGCACAAGGCACAAATATCCTTTTATAACTTGGGACAATTATATAAAAATAATATTGTATACAGATTTATATGTTCGTTATACATTCAGGGGCCGATATAGAAACCGAGTCAAGATTAACAGACACACCACAAGTATAGGCCCACAAGAGAGTGAGATACCGTTTTTCCTACGCAACTGTCAGGTGTATGCCTACACCCCGTGCTTAAGACGTGGCCATTTCTTAATAAATGATGCCAAGGATATCCGGGACATGGTCATTAACCCCCAAAGGCTTTATTTCAAACAAGACAGATTAAAACGGGTTACCTCAATAATTTAATCACAATCTGATTAAACATTCAATACCCGACTAAACGGTATTATTATAATACCGTATCCCAAGCCCGTATATGGAAAATAAGTTAAAAGTATTTACCTGAGCTAAAATGTAATTTTATTCTCAGCCGTATATTCAAATCAGCAAGCACAAGTACCTCTACTGGGGCTCTCAATCTGGAACGAAGGTTTTATTAACCTATTAGATTCCTAACGGGTCTTATTTAAGTTGTAACTTAGACCAGTTAGTTTTAAGGAAAGGTTTACGGTTCAAAACGCAAGATTAAGTGAAGACCGGATTAGAATGTGATTTAGACCCGACAAGTATGGAGACTTGTATAATATGGGTAAACTAAACACATTCTGGATTTTGAAATGAAAATGATAAGGCTTGACCCGTTTCGGTTAATTCATGTAAACTAGTTACCTAAACCAGTACCGAACGCGTAAAATGCATAACGGGTAACCAAATGAGTCATGAACATATTTCATAAGTTGATATTCCTTAAATATGTTGTGATATCAGTAGGATACCTTCCATTATTCCCAAAGCGAATTTAAAACCAATTTATGCCCCGTAGGGGTATTTTGGTCATTTTAATGTTTATAAAAGAGGTTAAAAAATAATCTGAGTTTCTGGTCTAAATAATCAGTAAAAAAATACTTATTTTATCAAGTTAAATCAGTAAGATATCTCACATATGTGAAATATTTCATTTATGACCAAACTATGCACCGTAGGGGCATTTTGGTCATTTCACATACGCTTTAAGGGTTAATTTTGGAAATCTGAGTTCAAAACTTTTATTTACTATTAAAGCATAAAAATTTATTCATAACATCAGTAGGTATCAAGCTTTAGGTGCCTAATATGGTTTTAAACCATACTATGCGCCTAAATCGCATAAAAGTCGGTATTTGACGATATTCGGTTTAAATAGGGAAATCTGAGATTTTGTCCAGCCTTTACAGTTTAAAATAACTTATTTATTATATAAAATCAGCAGAAAAAGGTTTGACATGTAAATGATGTATAAAACTCATTTTATTAGCAAAAAGGGCGTTATCGTCAATTACCGAGCCTATGCGAGAACTCTATGTTATGATTATTTTAAAATTTAATAAAAATTTTCAAAAATCCCAAAATATTATATTACATCAGTAGGTAAAAGATTTGATGTCAAAATTTGAGTTTAAATAGGATTTATATCAAATATGCCGTTTAATTAATAAAAAGCCTTTCATTTACGATATTGAGCATAACTCTCATTTTAGAGCATAAACTGATGTCAAAATTTTAGGACATACTTAAATATCAGTAATAAAGGTTTTTGTAGTCTCAAATTTTCAAAAATCTCGTTTTAATATCAAAAGGGCATTATGGTCAACATTTAAGCATTTAACGGAAACATGCAACGAACTAAGATTTCTATGGAACCATGTTGTATAACCTTGGAGGGTTATACTAACATATAATACGGTCCCAAAGGAATCCTAAGGCATATCTAAACTAAGGTAAATTGGGTCAGAACTGAAAGTCAAAGCAAAAGTCTAGTTTTGCGACTTTCGGTTCCGAACTGAGCCAAAACTCAGAATTGTCGGGTTGAACATGCCTAGACGTGTTCAATCAATATTTACCAAGTTATTAAAGTGACAAAACTGATTTTATTGCCTTTACATCATTAGTTATGAATTTTATTTAAAAACCGACTCGTTTAACTTTTATTTTTATTGCTTTGACCCGACAATTAACTAAGCAAACGTGGTAATTAGGAGGTGCCCTTTTGAGGGTTTAATACCTACCTAATTACGATCACGTAGCCATGTTCGTTGGGAACAATGGCTCGACCGTTTAAAAGTCAAAGCGTTTATCGCAAACGCTTGACTTTTCGGCTTTTAAGCCAAATAAAAATAACTAGCCATAAGAGGGCACTTACAAGGGGTCCAAGCAAGGATGGAATTGATCTAGAATGCTCAGGTATAAAGCATAAAGCTTCAACTTAGAGCAATTCAGATCAAGTGTGAAATGAGAGCAAGAACAAGTGGGTATTTATAGGAATTCGAGAACCGTTAGGATCGTTCCTCGATAACCGAGCTTTGATCAAGACCCTACATGTGTTACCCACTGATTTCCAATACCATGGGTGCCCAAAACAAGCCCATAGAGTTGGAAAAACCAAGTGCAAAACCAGAAACCAGCAGCAGAATTGAAAAACTGATTTTCTACAGAACTGGGGGCCCTCGCGCCCCGCGTACGATCTAGGTCCGGCCTACGCGGCCCGCGACCGACAGTAGTTCAGCAACAAAGTTTTCAGATTTTACAGAAATGGCCCCTGCAAGTGTTTAATGCCCTTTTTGACTCGTTTAAGGCCCGTTAAGCCATTTTCAAGGCTCTACAATGATGCCTAAACATAGGGAACATAAAACATGCTCAAAAATATGCCGGATGTCGGTTCGTTTGGTCGTATGATCACGTTATTCGTTTATTTACGACGAAACACGAACGGACGCGAAAAACGATCTAAATTACGCGACGAATGGAATTTTATCATGCCAATCACTAAAATAAAATATTTTAATGATTACATAAATTTTTGGATGTCCGGATATATCCAGAACGTAAGATATGCGCGAAAATGCAAACTTGTGCACTTTTTGACGCTTTTAGTCCCTATTGATCAAATAAGTTTATTTTTGCGCACCAAACACATCTAAGCCTATTTCTAAGCTATGTAAAGGATATTTAGGGCATGTTTAACTTATAATCATATTCCAGAAGGTTCGATACCATACGAATCGATAGACTTTTGCAGTTTGACGCAAATAGTCCCTCTAATGCGCAAACTTGCGCATATCATCGTTTAATAGCATCGAAGCCTTATCTAATCCATATTAGGCATTATTGGGAGTATTATTAAACATCATAATGCTTCGGGTTTGTAGAAAGGTCATTCAGAGGTATGATTAAACATATTGACGCTTTTAACCCCTTAAACTTGCAAAGTTGCGCGTAACGTCACTTAAAGGCATAAAAGCCTTAGATGGCCAATACTTGGCATCCCCGAGAGTATAGTCAACCAACATGAAGCTCTCGGTTTGTTAAAAGGTCACTCAGAGGTAAGAATTAACATGTTGACGCTTTTAACCCTTCATCGCGCAAACTTTCAATTAATTACGCAAACGGCCACTCTTGATCAACAAGTGGCTCATATGTGAACATGATTACCATGTAACGTCATCCGAAGGCTTATACTAAGCACGTTGACACTTTTAGTCCTTTCACATTCAAAGTTTTTGATTTTTTGAAAAATTAGTCTCTTAAATTCAACGTTTGACTTTATTAGGGTTTATTACACGTGTCAATACATCATTGGACGTGATTTTACGAGGTGTTACATCCTCACCCCCTTAAAAGAAATCTCGACCTCGAGATTTGCTCAAACGATGGAAGTACTTTCTGTCTTATAATGGACTTAATCTTCAATAGCATATCTGGGGCCTCTCCTAGCACCCAAGATGTCCTTTATAATAGGTACATGTATCCTTTTGGAGCTTCTAATCTTGTCGATCCTCAATCGATGCTGATTCACCACAAACTATATGTTTTTATTAATCCACCTATCATTATGTGATGATGCTCTTGACCTATCTTCTAGCCATATCTTAAATCACAAGTGTGGAACACATTGCGAGCTCCACCAAGCTCCTTAAATAGGTTTTAGCTTATATGCTACTTGATCTTGATATCTTTGATTTCCTTGAATGATTCTATATATATCCAGAGCTTAACTAGCCCGATAACTAAAAATTCAGCACACCCTTCTCAGGGTGATACCTTTAATTGAACCTTATTCCTTATTAAGTACTTAAGAGGGTTGCGACTTTCATCAATCCTTGATTTTCCGCCGATTGCTGGAAACTTTCAGACGATTACGGATTTGTATGATCTTATGCGTTGTTTCCAAGGCAACTTTCAGATCCTGATAATTGGACTTACCAAACTTCTGTCCAATAACAGATGTCTAACATCCCATCTATACAAGGTCTCCAAAGGAGCAACCTTGATACTTATATATCAACTATTATAGAAAAGCTTATTTAAAGTGAGATGGTTATTCCAACTACTGCTTAAAACCAATCTTAAGGAATAACTAATCCTTATAGTTAGTCGAACAAATCGACGATCCTGGGCAGCTGATGGCGATTCTTAATTGTTGCCAAAATAGGGTTGCGGTAATCATTGCATAAGCAAAATGGACCGTCTTTCTTAATTAATTATACCGAACTCTCCGAATATTGAATTAGGCTTTATGAACCTTTATCTTAAAACTCACTTAATTAGGGTTTCGATTATTCCATAATTGGTGGTACTAATCAACACGGAGATTTCACAATACTGCAGCCCTAAGCGGGATGTTAATCTTAACTCTACTTGTCTTCGGAGGTAAACAGGGTAGTCTTTGGAGAAGATAATCAAGACACAAGGAGATTACTGAGCTTTTCCAAATCTTAGGCTCTGGTTCATCTATCATTGCCTGTGTCAGATAAGTGACACATTTACTTTACAAATCCATGGATACCTTATTCAGTGACACTTATTTGGACATTCCCCTTCTGGATATCTTCTTTGAATACCATTAGCTGACTTTAGTACCATATGAACATTGGAATATCTCAGTGGTTCCATGCATTAAACCTCCATACTGATCAGGCGTGGAAGCAATCTATGGAACATATTAAGATACACCAATCCTCATATGGCGCTTTTATCATACAGTCTGGTATTCGCAATTGATAGAAATCAAAGACATATCAATCTACATATACTGACGTACTTCATCTGGAGAGAGGGTACTCTAGAATTTTACGACTGAAGATTTCTGACAGGAACAGAAGAAATGGTTCCTATGATTTTTGTCTGTAAGTTTTACCTTACACTTAATATCTAGGGTTCTTGTGGAGGATTTTAAAAGTTTGTTATACTTACAATTTATGAAGGATTTATTGGTATCCGAATCAAAACAGAACTCTTAGCATTTATATAACCAATAAATGTTAAAGAATGTACCTGATGTCATTATTGATATGAACTACCTCTGGCATCCATCAGGAGAGTTTAAGCACTTTCATTCTTAGGCTTTCTATCCTTAGCTGCACTTCCCTTGACATATTTAGGGCATGTAGTCTTGATGTGGCCCTTCTCGTTACAGCCGAAGCAGACTTCATCCTTTATGTCCTTGCAATCCAATGTTTTATGCTCACTTGATTTGCAGATCCCACAAGCCCTAGGCTGCGATTGGGATTTTGATTCGAACCTGCACTTTCCTAGATGGTGCTTCTTGCAGGTCTTGCATACAGGTTTCTTGTTGGACTTTTGTTTGTTCTTATTGAACTCAAGCTTACCCTTTTTCTTAGAAGTCTGGGAGTTATCTTCCTCCCTTTTCCTTTTTAGTTCATTCTTTGCATCCGAGGCATGAACAAGATCCTTCTCGTGAGTAAGGGAGTGTAGTCTTAAATGGGATTTGGAGCAAGTAGCATTGGGCTCCTTGAACTTTTTCATGACCTTTCTCACAGCTTGGAGAACATCTTTGTCAATTTTGAGGTTCACAATTGTAGCATCACTAGCATGCATTGCATTATCAATGGCGCGATTGACGGTTGTCTTATCCGAGTTTGTCATACTCGAGACTTGGTTCCTAACACCAAATGAAATGATTACTTAGTTGCAATCCAACAACCGCTATTCATCATCCTGATGACCTAACATATACTGACCATGGTATCATTAAACCATACAGGCTAATATAGTACGAATAATCTTAATGAATGTTATTAAAATATATATCCATTATATTTAGCCTAGGCCATAAAAAGACCATCAATGGCATTTAAGGTTTGGACCTAGTCCATTACCTTTTTTTATAGGGGATCAAGATGTCACATCTGTCTTTAACATATTGATGATTTTGGATGGCTTGAAAGCTCGCCATAAGGATATTTGAGAAGAGTGATTCCTAATGGACATAAAGCATCCATCTAAGATTGTTGAAGCAGTCTCTAAAGTATCATCGGCCAATTCTACCTCGCGTTATATGTCCAAAGTCTTAACAGGCGGATACAACAGCTTACAACATTTATTGTCCACAATAGACTTTTCTGCGCCATAATCAAACAAATTCCCGCATAAACATCATTGATAAGGAAAAGTACCTGTTATGATGTTATCATTCTGTACTGCCTCCTAGGTGTTCATCTGGAAGACTCACGCGTTTGTTTTCTTTGCCTCTTCAGGCTTCTTTTGATTCTTAGGGCAGTTAGTCTTGATATGCCCCTTCTTGTTGCAACCATAACAGGTTGCATCTTTCAATTTCTTGCAATCCAAGGTTTTATGTTCCTTGGACTTGCAGATCCCACAAGGTAGAGGCTGAGATTCAAATCTTCATTTCCCGAGGTGGTATTTCCTACAGGTTTTGCACCTGGTCTTTTCACCCGACTACTGGTTGTCCTTCTTAAACCCGAAACTCTTCTTATGATCAGAGTTCCCCTTTTTCTTCTTATCAGAGCGATGAGAATTCTCATCCTCCTTTTTACGCTTTCCATCATCAGAAGCTTTGGCAGTCTTGTTTCTGACCACATCAAGTGTGAGAGATAGTGACAGATCTGTCGCTGACCTGAACGTAGTAGGTCTCGATGCTTTCACACTTGCCTTGATTTCTGGGGCTAGACCCCCAATAAAACGAGCTATACGCTTCGGTTCCGGTGTGATCAAGTAAGGAACTAATCGAGACACGGTATTGAAACTTGTAAGATATGCCTGACAATCTAGGTTCTTCATGACCAATGTCAAGAAATCAGTCTCAATTTTCTCAACTTCATGTTGAGGACAGAAATTCTCTTTGATAAGAGCAACAAACTGATCCCAAGTCAAGTTGTACAACGGGATCTTCCCTGTAGCTTGGATTAGTGACCTCCACCAAGCTAGAGCTACTCCTTTAAAAGATTGTGAAACAAACTTCACAATGTCTTGCTCTACACATCCACTAATATCAACAACGGTGTCCATCTCATCGAACCACGTCATGCAATCGATGGCTCCCTTTTCTCCTGTGAAGTCTCTGGGCTTTCAGAAGACAAAATATTTATATGAACAGGTTTTAACACGCGGCTCTTGATTAAGCACAACCTGTCTAGACGGAACACTACTCTGATTTGATGAATGATGAGAATCATCTTTATGAGATACATGCATTTGGGAAGGTGGTTTTGTATGAGGTACAGACTGGGTCTTGGTGCGTGTACCACTTGATTCATTATACTGTCTGTCAAGAGCTCGAGTAACGGCATTATCGATTAATGCTTGCAGTTCTATTCTAGCTATATTAACTCTGGTAGTATCATTATTCTCCCTCGGGTGGCTGTTAACATCATCTGATCCAGCTATGTAGCTTGATTGCTACATAAATATTGACAATGATTTATTCAGAAGTCTATTATTGAATTGTCACTTATGGCAATTCATTAACCATGAAAATTTTAAGCCATATTGGTTAATTTAATTTATTAAAATTTTTATTATATTTTATCCCAGTTATAAACTATTAAGGACATTGAAATGGCACAAAAGGCCTTGTCACGAGGACAATTTTGAATTTATAAGCCATGACCTTGTAGGATCGAGGCATTAAGGTTTGTACACAGTTCATTACCTTTCTTGACAGCGAGTCAAAGACTACAACTGTCTTTTGTCTTTTAGGACAATAGATATAGCCCGTAGGCATTTCATCACTAAGGGATGTTTATGATATGATCATCTTATCTGATGATTTGAGCCATGATTTCTAAATCACTATGCTAGATAAGAAATTGGAAGAATCCAATATAAGGATGACTTGTGTGATTTTATCGAATCACATTTGCCAGGAGTGCTAACATGTTTTCAGATGTTAACAAGGGTTTAAATCTTAAAAAGGTTTTACCATCTAGGCCATGTCTAAATGACATATAGGCTAGGTTATACCTTCAAGATTTTCTTTCAATATTCAAAGGCAGATCAATTACAAAAGGAATGATATTTTTATTTATTTTATATGTTATATTCATACATATAAGGACAAATGAAACTTTAAATTATAACATTCCATTAAATGGAAAAAGTACATAGATGCCCTAAACGAGACTTTTAAACAAGAACTTTGTCCACGCAGGGACTTAAAAGATATATATGTCCTTATAGGGACTACTATAGAAATGAAATATAACAAGGAAGTTCCTTCTTCATTCTATTTCTGAAAGTTTTCTCCTTGGTTTCTTGTGTGCGATACGGGTACTGAAGGTTTTTGTGGGTACTCCAAATCTTCTATATTAGGAATCTTTGCAAACGTGGAATCCAAGGATTTTATGGTTAATGAATGATATGAATCATGAATAAGGTCAGAACAGGTATAATCCAAGTTTGGGATTCCAAGACTTGGAGGTAAGAAATATGAATCCTTTGGGTCCATATGTAATATCTTTGGAGCGGGAGCTTCAGGGACAACTGGTATGAAACTCTTCCGATGTTGGCTTCTCATTTGGAGTTTCAAAAGTCTTGGGTATAGAATTTGAAATATGGTTAATGGGTTCAAAAGGTCCTTTCTCCATACTGGTCGTATGCTAATTCGAGCTGTAGTACGAAGCTTTACATTCTTAAACTTCGGATTTGGAGAGCCTCCACCAATGGCAGCCTTGCTCGGCGACACAATCCTGAGATGCATAATATCAAAAACAATGTATACATATAACAAGGATGAGATCATTCCTAGTTCATGTCTAGACTCGGAATTCAAGGAATGTGCAACTGTGTCATTGAGATTAAACACAAAAGGCTAGTGTTTAATTCACTCAATGTTGGCTCTGATACCAACCTGTCACACCCCGATATTTCCACGTATTACCGATGGGCCCGGTGGGGAGTATCGTGACGTAGTTGATATCATCATAGTCAAATAATCACAGTTCAATGCACAACGGAAGTCTAAAGTAAATATATTACAAACCGATTCAAAAGTAACATCAAATATTACAAACGGATTGTAAGATGGATCCACAGGCGGATCTTAAGACAGAAATATAAACACTGTTCAACAGACTTTAGATGTTTAGAACTTGCAAGATTCCTTATTAACGCCCTGAGCTCCCAGCCAATTACGTACAGTACCTGTCAATTATTTTTGGAAAATACGTCAGTTTACACCGGTAAATACAATTAAGTGACTCTTTTGAAAACATTTATGAAAATTGATTTAAATGCACAAGGCACAAATATCCTTTTATAACTTGGGACAATTATATAAAAATAATCTTGTATACAGATTTATATGTTCGTTATACATTCAGGGCCCGATATAGAAACCGAGTCAAGATTAACAGACACACCACAAGTATAGGCCCACAAGAGAGTGAGATACCGTTTTTCCTACGCAACTGTCAGGTGTATGCCTACACCCCGTGCTTAAGACGTGGCCATTTCTTAATAAATGATGCCAAGGATATCCGGGACATGGTCATTAACCCCCAAAGGCTTTATTTCAAACAAGACAGATTAAAACGGGTTACCTCAATAATTTAATCACAGTCCGATTAAACATTCAATACCCGACCAAGCGGTATTATTATAATACCGTATCCCAAGCCCGTATAGGGAAAATAAGTTAAAAGTATTTACCTGAGCTAAAATGTAATTTTATTCTCAGCCGTATATTCAAATCAGCAAGCACAAGTACCTCTACTGGGGCTCTCAATCTGGAACGAAGGTTTTATTAACCTATTAGATTCCTAACGGGTCTTATTTAAGTTGTAACTTAGACCGGTTAGTTTTAAGGAAAGGTTTACGGTTCAAAACGCAAGATTAAGAGAAGACCGGATTAGAATGTGATTTAGACCCGACAAGTATGGAGACTTGTATAATATGGGTAAACTAAACGCATTCTGGATTTTGAAATGAAAATGATAAGGTTTGACCCGTTTCGGTTAATTCATGTAAACTAGTTACCTAAACCGTACCGAACGCGTAAAATGCATAACGGGTAACCAAATGAGTCATGAACATGTTTCACAAGTTAATATGCCTTAAATATGTTGTGATATCAGTAGGATACCTTCCATTATGCCCAAAACGAATTTAAAACCAATTTATGCCCCGTAGGGGTATTTTGGTCATTTTAATGTTTATAAAAGATGTTAAATAATAATCTGAGTTTCTAGTCTAAATAATCAGTAAAAAAATACTTATTTTATCAAGTTAAATCAGTAAGATATCTCACATATCTGAAATTTATCATTTATGGCCAAACTATGCACCGTAGGGGCATTTTGGTCATTTCACATACGCTTTAAGGGTTAATTTTGGAAATCTGAGTTCAAAAATTTTATTTACTGTTAAAGCATAAAAATTTGTTCATAAAATCAGTAGGTATCAAGCTTTAGGTGCCTAATATGGTTTTAAACCATACTATGCGCCTAAATCGCATAAAAGTCGGTATTTGACGATATTCGGTTTAAATAGGGAAATCTTAGATTTTGTCCAACCTTTACAGTTTAAAATAACTTATGTATTATATAAAATCAATAGAAAAAGGTTTGACATGTAAAGGATGTATAAAACTCATTTTATTAGCAAAAAGGACGTTATCGTCAATTACCGAGCCTATGCGAGAACTCTATGTTATGATTATTTTAAAATTTAATAAAAATTTCCAAAAATCCCAAAATATTATATTACATCAGTAGGTAAAAGATTTGATGTCAAAATTTGAGTTTAAACAGGATTTATATCAAATATGCCGTTTAATAAATAAAAAGGCTTTCATTTACGATATTGAGCATAACTCTCATTTTAGACCATAAACTGATGTCAAAATTTTAGGACATTCTTAAATATCAGTAATAAAGGTTTTTGTCATCTCACATTTTCAAAAATCTCGTTTTAATATCAAAAGGGCATTATGGTCAACATTTAAGCATTTAACGGAAACATGCAATGAACTAGGATTTCTATCGAACCATGTTGTATAACCTTGGAGGGTTATACTAACATATAATACGGTCCTAAAGGAATACTAAGGCTTATCTAAACTAAGGTAAATCGGGTCAGAACTGAAAGTCAAAGCAAAAGTCTACTTTTGCGACTTTCGGTTCCGAACCGAGCCTAAACTCAGAATTGTCGAGTTGAGCTTTCCTAGACATGTTCAATTAATATTTAGCAAGTTATTAAAGTGACAAAACTGATTTTATTGCCTTTATATCATTAGTTATGAATTTTATTTAAAAACCGACTCGTTTGACTTTTATTTTAATTACTTTGACCCGACAATTAACTAAGCAAACGTGGTAATTAGGAGGTGCCCTTTTGAGGGTTTAATACCTACCTAATTACGATCATGTAGCCATGTTCGTTGCGAACAATGGCTCGACCGTTTAAAAGTCAAAGCGTTTATCGCAAATGCTTGACTTTTCGGCTTCTAAGCCAAATAAAAATAACTAGCCATAAGAGGGCACTTACAAGGGGTCCAAGCAAGGATGGCATTGATCTAGAATGCTCAGGTATGAAACATAAAGCTTCAACTTAGAGCAATTCAGATCAAGTGTGAAATGAGAGCAAGAACAAGTGGGTATTTATAGGAATTCGAGAATCGTTAGGATCGTTCCTCGATAACCGAGCTTTGATCAAGACCCTACATGTGTTACCCACTGATTTCCAATACTATGGGTGCCCAAAACAAGCCCATAGAGTTGGAAAAACCAAGTGCTATACCAGAAACCAGCAGCAGAATTGAAAAACTGATTTTCTGCAGAACTGGGAGCCCTCGCGCCCCGCGTAGTACGATCTAGGTCCGGCCTACACGGCCCGCGACCGATAGTAGTTCAGCAACAGAGTTTTCAGATTTTACAGAAATGGCCCCTGCAAGTGTTTAATGCCCTTTTTGACTCGTTTAAGGCCCGTTAAGCCATTTTCAAGGCTCTACAATGATGCTTAAACATATGGAACATAAAACATGCTCAAAAATATACCGGATGTCGGTTCGTTTGGTCCTATGATCACGTTATTCGTTTATTTACGACAAAACACGAACGGCAAAAAACGATCCAAATTACGCGACGAATGGAATTTTATCATGCCAATCACTAAAATAAAATATTTTAATGATTACATAAATTTTTGGATGTCCGGATATATCCAGAACGTAAGATATGCGCGAAAATGCAAACTTATGCACTTTTTGACGTTTTTAGTCCCTATTTATCAAATAAGTTTATTTTTGCGCACCAAACACCTCTAAGCCTATTTCTATTCTTTGTAAAGGATATTTAGGGTTGTTTAACTTATGATCATATTCCAAAAGGTTCGATACCATACGAATCAACAGTCTTTTGAAGTTTGACGCAAATAGTCCCTCCTAATGCGCAAACTTGCGCATATCATCGTTTAATAGCATCGAAGTCTTATCTAATCCATATTAGGAATTCTTGGGAGTATTATTAAACATCATAATGCTTCGGGTTCATAGAAAGGTCATTCAGAGGTATGATTAAACATATTGACGCTTTTGACCCCTTAAACTTGCAAAGTTGCGCGTAACGTCACTTAAAGACATAAAAGCCTTAGATGGCCAATATTTGGCATCCCCGAGAGTATAATCAACCAACATGAAGCTCTCGGTTTGTTAAAAGGTCACTAAGAGGTAAGAATTAACATGTTGACGCTTTTAACCCTTCATCGCGCAAACTTTCAATTAATTACGCAAACGGCCACTCTTGATCAACAAGTGGCTCATATATGAACATGATTACTGCGTAACGTCATCCGAAGGATTATACTAAGCACGTTGACACTTTTAGCCCTTTCGCATTCAAATTTTTCGATTTTTAAAAAAATTAGTCCCTTAAATTCAACGTTTGACTTTATTAGGGTTTATTACACGTGTCAATACATCATTGGACGTGATTTTACGAGGTGTTACAAAAATAATTAACGAGAAACATACCATTAACGACGCCATTGTCGTTCTGAGCTTGCTTAGCGTTGATGTTGAACGTGCGTCCTCGTGGGGCTTGCTGTTGCGACTGCTCTTGATTCAACTGGGGGAATTGAGGATGGAGATGAGTGGTATCACCACACTTGTAGTAGGCTCGAGCGTTGGTTGCTGGTTTAGGGTTCTGGGGAGCTTGCTGAACCTGGTTGTTCTGACGACAGTAAGGAGCGGTGTGACCATATCGGTTGCATGAGGTACAGTGGCGACAAGCAGAGTTACCAGGGTGATGATAGTGACAGGTGTCGCACTTAGGATGAACCCCAGTGTACGACCTCTTTGTGTTTTCAGGAGAAGCAGGGTTTGGATTTGCAGCAGGTACATTCGCGTTGCAGGCAGAATTTTGAGACTCTTGTTTCTTGTTCTTGCTGCCACTTGATTGTTGGGTGATCTGGTTAGCTGGTTTTGAGGGGGCAGGCGTGCCAAACTGTTTATCACGAACTCGGTTGTTGTTCAGACTTGTTGCGAGTCAGAAAACTTCTTTGATGGAGTCTAGCTGAGCTGCTTCAATGGAGTCACGCATGGTAGATGGTAACCCATGAATGTAATTCATGATCATGCGTTTGGGAGTAGACACAATGAGGCACGATTATGCTGAGTTGCTTGAAACGGGTAGTATAAGCCAGATTGTGATAACCAACTTGTTTCAGATGCCAGAACTCGTCCTCGAGCTTTTGCTGCTCATGGAGAGGGCATAATTCAAGCATCATTAGTTCCCTAACCTCGGCCCATGGTAAAGCATAAGCCTCATCATTTGAGCGGATGTTTCTCTCATTAGTCCACCATTCCAAGGCTCTTCCTTGAAAGAGACCAGTAGCACTCCTAGTCTTGAGATATTCAGGGCATTCACTGTTGATGAAAGTAACTTCAATGCTGTCGAACCATTCCAACATCGCAGTCACTCCATCACTGCCCATGAAAGGCTTAGGGTTGCAAGAGACAAAGTGCTTGTAGCTGAAGCTCACAGGCTTAGGTTGGACTGCTTCCGAGTCAACAAAGGAGGGATGAGTGTTTGATCCCTGAATTTCAGTGACAATCTTGGGAACAATACGTGCGATCTGATCGGCCATGAAAGACATCATCTTTTTTTGAGTGTTGGCCTTAGATCTCTTGTGAGGGTTGTTAAGTCGACTAGATGACATCTAGAGATTCAAACAAAGAATCGGGTGAGACTCGATCATAATGTTTTTGTTAAATTGATTCGTATCACAGAGTACATCACATAGCGTATAAACGTCTCAAATAGTATCACATGGTATATATGTTTCACATAACATAGCAAGTTTCGCATTGTATCACATAGAATAAGGAAAGCATCATAAATTTAATTTGTTCACGAGAGATTATTTTTGTTTTAGATTGAAAAGGTACGTGCGAAGTGTGTAACGATTTCAAAACGAGTGAGATAACAAGTATAAAACCACATAATAATCTAGATAACATAAAAGAGAGGCTCATAAAACATAGGATTGTTTCGGGTAGAGAAACGTCGACTATTCCAAGGTGGTCGAGAATCCTTTTGGATTAAGAAAATGTGCTTTGGCCTAATAGAGAAATACTCTAACGATATTTGTCGTTCCAGTTACTACACGTCCTTAATCGATTAGGTAACTCGAAACCTTGGCGGGATTGAAAATCAAAGAGCGGGATTAGTTACCAAGATGCGAGTTTCACCTCTAACTTGGTAACATCGTACCCTAGTATGGTTGGTACTTATCGAAAGATAAGACCACTAGATTATGAGATGGAAATCTCCTTCAAGGTTTGGATGTCACTCCTAACTTGAGGGTAAATTTCGTGCAAAATACAAAGTTTAGCTGAATAAAAGTCGTCATCAAAGGCGGAAATCACCCCTATTTTGATGAGTCGCTTCGATGGTGTTATAAGAGTGTCTTCGTGCAAAATACAAAGTTTAGCTGAATGGAAGTGTCAACATCAGGGAATGAGAGTGTACGACGGTATTTATAGAGTGAGAGTGAAAGGTTAAGTCGGTGGAAAAGGGCAGTCGATCGGATGGCTCGTTCTGTCGAATGGCCATCCGGTCGGATGGTCATCCGGGGGATAATCATCCGATCGGATGTCCATTCGGACAGCCGGTTCGCGTTAGTTAGTTTTCCTCCGTTGGTTCGTTTTGTGAGAGAAGTTAAGTGTTGCGTTGCGTATTATTGTGAGTACCCATTATTAAGATTTAAGACATCATTACATCCAGACATATGACTAACATAACTATCATGAGTAAATCCGTGTTTTGAGTTCGTGCTAAATTAGTTTCGCGTTCATTTAATATCAAAATAAAGAGTCAAGAATCTACATCGTTCACGCATATATAAGTATCACAAGAATCAAGAATCTGCTTAAACATATCGTTCACATATAGGAAGCATCGCATAGAGTAAAAGTTTCACATAGTTTAACTTAATTAAAGTTTCAAGCAGTCTCATTTTCATTATGATCGATCGTCTCGATCGTACACGTATAACCGGATAGGAAGTACGATAAGACTTACTAAGATAACAAAAGCATCTAAACGTTGGGAGTTACAAATACGTGGTAGACACGTGGTGTTGCATGTGGAGAAAGACGTGGACGATACACTGGTGAACCCCGAGTCAGCCGAAGGAAGACCAAACAGGCTGAAACTGAACATGAACAAATTATTCCTATGGAGATTGATGTGCACTCTCTAAAGAACAAGGGAAGCTTTACCTTGGAACCCCTTAATCGGGTTTAAAATTTTATTCATGACTCCATGCCAACAATTATGACTGAAGCCTTACAAGCTTTGCAAGATGAAGGAACTAAGAAAGGAAACGAGAAGGATACTGAGGTGACTTAAAGTGATGATGAAAAAGATGACGTTGCCAGAGAAACTTCAAAATGTTACACACATCAAGCTTTCTATTGATCTAATCCCCCACCCTTTGATAGAAGGAAGGATGTTGTAGCTACAACCCACTGGGTTTCTAAAATGGAAGTGGTCATTGCCATTATTGACATGTACATAGATGTTTAGGTGACTTAACTTCCACGCACAACTCCGTTTTGAGAGGGATTTACATCAAAACGTAGATAAATATAATAACGTTTCATTAATATATTCTAAGTTATAAAACATTACAATTTGAGAGTTATAAGCGGGAAACAAGATGAATGGCCAAAAAGTTAACAAAAAACCTTTTCCAAAACGTGTAGGGTTTGATGGTAAGTATATAAAGTTTAGGGAGATGTATCTTATGTTTTTGAAATGCCCCATAATGTAACATTTCATAGTAGGACACATTGCAATAGGTAGATGGACGTAATTACTGCCCCCCCCCCTAAAAAACAAATAAAAACATGCACTATGGACTTGCACCACTTGTATTGAAACTTCTACATTTTACGGCGGACCAACCGGATGAAGGTATTCTAGATGCCAACATCCGATTATTATAGTATATTATAATAGCTATAAACTTTTAGTAACATTCAAATGATTGTATTTTTCCAAGATTTCAAAATTTCAATTTAAGGAATTTCCCCTAATTATTTTAAAACTCAAATGACTATTTTTTTTAAAAAAACAACGATCCTAGTTTATATACTTTCGCACATTCAAAGTCTCTCATATTTCATCATTCAACCATTCTCTCACTTCCTTCAATAATAAAAAGCTCAAATGAATTCAATCCCCACACTGTTGAAATCTCATCTCATACAACTCCCATAAGTAATGATGTAGGGATTTTATTTTAGGATGTAGCCCAGTAACAATCGGAAGCATTGAATGATTTTGATGAAGTGTATTTGAAATTGAGAGCACTGAAATTACAACAAGTCGAAGAAGGATTAAGTTTTAGCCATTCAAGAAAGAAACGCAAATATATCTTGAAATGGATATTTATGCTTTTGTAAAGCCTAACTTTTACCACAGGCGCTTTTTGATGGTGCTTTCTTTAAACAAAGGTTCAAAGAAGCTAAACACTTCTTAATCGAATTGTTGAAACTATATCAAACCATTCTGTATACTTTAAACAAAAATATGATGGGGTGGGTAAAAAGGGCCTTTTTTTCGAAATGCACCTGTGTCATACGTCAGTTGGCATATGACATATATGTGACCAATTCAATGAATACATATGAATTGGTGAAAAACCTCAAATCACTATCTCCAAAACTGCGATAGATGAGTTATTGAAGATTTTTCATAACAATATCTAAGAAAGTCAGACCCTAGTGACATCTAATGAAAACTAAAAGACGTTCAAGGAGATGGTCCATTGGTGAGCCATTAGTATTCTTTGAGTGGGTATTTCGAACCATCATTGTTGTTTGCTTATGGCTTGAATTGCTTAGTATGCTCTTTTAGGGTTGTTATTTTGACGGTTAAATCTAGCTTATTTTTTAACATGCATCAATGATGAGTCATTGGTGATGCTTGTTTGTGATATGATAGAATTTGAGGTTTCTATGTGATATGTATATGTGATGACACATTGGTGAGCCTTTAGATGTTTTGAATGTGTGTTTTGATATGTCGTTATCCCTTTGTAGCTCGAGTTAATTGGTTTGGGCTTTTTACGTTGCTATTTTGATGGTTGAATCTAGGCGATAAGCCTTTGGTGAGCCTTGTACATTGTATGTTAGAAAACATTGTTTAAATGGGTGTTTCAATCTTTTATTGTTTTCTGCTTATAAGTGACATTGGTTGCTTTTTGTTGTTATCTATGATGGGCCATTTGGATTTGTCAATGTTGTGTGTAATTTACCACACTGGATTAGTAGGTGTTGTATGTTTATTGTTGGATTGGTGAGCTGTGTATATGAATAGGGTTGTGATATTTATATGAGCCTCAATGATGTCATCAGTAATGTATCTGTAGCATTGTCTCTATTTAATGAGTTTGTGAAGTTAGGCAATGAATCGTTGCTAAGCGTTTGGTTTTGTTTACCTGAATCTAGGCGATGATGATAAGCGTTTAAGGTGGTCGGCCGAGAGTTAAAAGCAACCATGCCTCATTACGTTTGAGCATACAGTTATGGCTGTATATGATATCATTTATCAACATGGATATGCATCATGTTGTAATCTTAGCATTATTGCTTTATTTGGCTCTGGAATGTCGTATGGTATGCTTTTATGTTTATTTAAGTGCTTTATTTGTGTGGGCTATTGGCCCTGCCAACACGTGTTGTTGACATGTGTTTAACTTTCCCACTTCTTCAAATTTGGTTATATCATAGCTGTATGTCCACATCTTTACATGTAGATTTTGTTGTTGGAACGCGTTTAACTATTTTTAGGGGTTTCAAGACAATGATGATGAAAGATGTTAGTCGTTATTGATATGACATGGTGAATGTCTCTTTCTGAGCCTAATGGTAATATGAAATGAAGGTATAACACGTAATGTCTTTACCTAGCATGGCACATCGTTGCAACTACGAGAGAGATTTGTATAAGCCTATTGATAAAATTTCAGGTTCATTTCACAGTCTTGAAAATGGCAACTAGAAACCAGGCTGAACTTCTAGCACGCCTGCAGAAATGGCTGATCAACAGATAACCGAAAGGCTGGCGGATCTTACTAACAGGGTCGTGGATCTTCATCACCGACAATCGGATATGCAGTCTAAAATTGATGCGCAATATGAGGGCACAAAGAAAATGGAACAAGTAGATTAGGTTTTTTAGGCTTTATGTATGTTTTGTAAGTATAATTGATTGTAAGTTTTATTTTCTTACTATCATACAATCAATTGAAATCTTATTTAGGCTTAGATATTTGTTGCACTATGTTTGCTACTGATTATGATGGTTGTGCGGCAATGCTCGTGGGCATCCATCTAGTTACTATATAATTTTTACACATTTAAATTATAATAATATATTTGTATTCGTATATATACTTAATACTTTATTAAAAAGAATAATTTTTGAAAGAAATAATTTAATGATATATAATAAATATAAAAGCCGGTGATAATATAGAAATATAGTGACATAAAAACTAGTTTTTAAAAGAAATAATTTAGTGATATATCTATCTACTATAATAAAAGAAACCAATTAAGGATAATATTTTTTTATTATTTGGTAGATTTTTTAACCTGACTATACACGGGTTTTTTAAAGATACGACGTTTTTCGTATTTAATATACAAAATTACATTTATTTAATCTGTGTAATACACATGGTTTTTAAAGATATAACTCTTTTTTAGATCTATTCAACACGTGTAATATATGGGGTTTTTAAGGATGTAATTTTTTTATTGTTTGGTAGATTTATTCAACCTGATTATACACGGTTTTTTTTTTAAAATACGACGTTTTTAGTATTTAGTATACAAAATTACATTTATTTAATCTGTGTAATACACATGGTTTTTAAAAATTTACCTTTTTTATTATTTGATATATAAAATTACATTTATTTAACCCGTACAATATACGGGGTTCATAAAGATATAACTTTTTATTATTTAATATTTAAAATTACATTTATTCAACCCGTGTAACACGCGGGGTTCTAACCTAGTAATAAATATAAAAGCCGGTGATGATATAGAAATATAGTGATATATATGAAAGGATGTACCACTACAGAAAAAATATGTTTTTTTATTAAATGAAAATCTGATTTGCCAGTGTGGATGGTTGTTGTATTTGGCATTGTGATTTGTGGATGGTCTAAAAACCTTTTTAGTCCTATAGAAGTGCCTTGCAAAATAGTTGTAGTTTGTAAATAAATAAAACCAGTAAAACTCCTTCACGTGATGTTGCAGGATTGATTGGTATTAGTTTGGTTTATTATGTTATTGACATTCGGTACAGATACATGTTTGACATCAATCGAAAACACTAAGAACAAATCTAGTCATTATTTGCCTTAAAGAATATCAAGACGTACTTTACATCGATTGATAACCATAAAAACTAATATCGGTATGGGTTCCGATATCACTTATAACTGGTACTGATGTGGTTATTAGTTCAGTTCGTCGTTATACTGGTACGATACCGACACTCGCTATAGCTTACAATTCCAATAAATTATCATACCTTGAATAAACTCTGTTTTTAACAAACTTTATACCGGAATATCAAGAAAAAAAATAAACACACATCCACGTTCAGTTTTTTTAAGTTAGCAACACAAGTTATAATAAAAACAGATAAATAAAAATTGAACGAGTTTAAGAAATGCATTATTTAAGATATAAAGAAATTCACTTGAAGCTCAGCTAAATTCTATAAATTAAAAAACTCATTACTATCAGAGCATTCACATGCCATTCTCTAAACCTACAATTTTTTCTCCAAAATAAAGAAAAAAAATTAGAGAATGTAGCTTTAACACCTTCACATCCCATTCTCTATTTTAACTATAAGTTAAATGAATGAATAATAATTTAACCAAAATATACTTTTTTCTTTAAAAATTGTTTATTTATTAAAACTCTCACACTACATTCTCTATCATTATTCTTTCTTACTCATAAACATTTATTTTATCATTGTTTCTCGATTTTATATACTCACATCATTTTATTTAGAGATGAATACTGATTTAAATATTTTAAAAAACAAGTATAGGTTCTCTAAACCTTATCTCTATTTTAGAGATCTTGATAAAGATGAAAAACTATATATCTTTCTCTATAATTTAGTAATATGGATGAAATAGAAAACTTGATGTGAAATTAGCATCTATATACTACTCTCTATAATTTAACTAAAAGTCACATTTTTCCTAAAATTTTATTTATCTTCTATAAATTTCTCACATCTCATTCTTTATTTTTATCTCTATCTTACTCACAAACAATTATTTATTATTCTTTCTTGTTTTATACACTAATAACATTTGATTTAGAGATGAATAGTAACCTATTAAAAA
Source organism: Helianthus tuberosus (assembly GCA_030545235.1). Lineage (NCBI taxonomy): Eukaryota > Viridiplantae > Streptophyta > Magnoliopsida > Asterales > Asteraceae > Helianthus > Helianthus tuberosus. The sequence continues at coordinate 187,504,376 of CM060448.1, forward strand.
AACTTGAATTTACTCTCAACTATATATTTTTTAGATAAAGAATAAACTAGAAAACCTAATGTAAATGTTAAATGAATCAAACATATATTGTTTCTATGTAGCTTTGAGATGGAGAGTGAAACAAAGAAGCTACTGTGAATGCTTTAAGTATCATTGGAGTATTCTATTCATCTCTATATTTTAACGGATTAAATTACTTTTTGAGTCTCTGTGTTTTAGCGGTTTTAACCACTTAGTTTAAAATAAAAAGTTTAACGTTCTGAGTTTCTAATTTTATAACATTTTGAGTTCTTGTGTTTTAGTGGTTTTAACCAGTTGAGTCCAAAATTAAAGTACAAGTGTTAAAAAGTTGGACTCAAAATGTTATAAAATGAGTAGTTAGGGACTAAGAGCATTAAACTTTTTTATTTTAAACTTAAGTGGTTAAAACCACTAAAACATATAGACTAAAAAAGTAATTTACTAATGTGAGTTTATAAGAAAGAGAAAAAACAAATTATAAAATCAATGTTTTTAAGGGGGTGTTTGGCCTAGCTTTTTTACCTAAGCTTATAGCTTTTTTAGCTTATTTTTATAAAATAAGCACTAATGGGTGTTTGGTTTAGCTTTTTAAGCTTATGCTTATTAGCTTATATAAGCTAATTCTAAGAAGCTTATGGGAAGATGGTTATTTAGCTTATTTGAATAAGCTTATTTGAAGAAGATGATTTTTTACTCAATTGCCCTCAAATGATACACACAATGATATTAGACCCCTTCCCATAACACAAGCTCGTGAAAATTTCATGGTTCCAAAGAGTTTATCAACTTGTAGAATATAAGCTAACCCAAACACTTAAAAATAGCTTATCAAATGAAAGAAAATAAGCATAAACTACTTTAAAATATAAACATAAGCCAAAAAAATAAAAGCTAGGCCAAACACCCCCTAAGTAAGATAAAGATAGAGACGAAAAATAGAATGTATGAAGTTTTTTTAAATATTAATAAATTTTAGAGAAAAAATGTATTTTTTAGTTAAATTGAAAAGTAGAATAGGATGTGAATGCTCTCATTACCCATTTATATTTTTTTCAAAGTTATTTCAAATACTTAGTACTCACTATAAAAACAAAACAAAGCAAAGCAATGCCCACTTACCTCGTAAACCCATCGGGCCATCTCCAACGTTGCTCTCCAAACTCTCCGACCAAAACCATCGTATCCAACAACAATAATCATTTCCAACACAACAATCCCAACACCTCACGCATTCACTATCTATACATACATACAGAGCCCTATACATATAATACTCCCACTCATGTGTTTTGTATGCCCTGAATGCTGTGACCCTCTAAGCTGCATTCATCTCCATCAAAACATGAGAATATTTCCGTATTCTCGTTGCAACTTAACACCTTCATTTCACAAGTTTTTTCAACCTACGTGTACCCAGTGGCGGGCCCAGGAATTATTTTCTTCGACCACCACCGACAACCGTCGAACCAAACCAAAACTTTTAGTCATCCTGGGAGCCACAGGCGCCGGAAAATCGCGTCTCTCAATCGATTTATCCACCCGGGTTTTCGAAAACTCGGAGATTATCAACTCCGATAAAATGCAATTATACAATGGGCTCGATATCACCACCAACAAAATGACAATGCAAGAGCGGGTCGGAGTGCCCCATCACCTTCTCGGAGTACTTGACCCGACAAAACCCGCGTGTACTCCTTCGGTTTATCGAAAACTCGGGTCGGATATAATTTCCGATATTAAAACCCGTGGCGGGTTGCCTATAGTCGTTGGTGGGTCGAATTCTTTAATCTATTCGCTTGTTACAAAACGGTTTGACCCGGAAACTGATGTTTTTAACCGGTCGGATCCGGATCCGGTTAGCTTGGAGCTTCGGTATGATTGTTGTTTTATTTGGGTGGATGTGTGTTTACCGGTTTTGAACCGGTATTTAGCGAACCGGGTTGACGAGATGTTGGATTCGGGTATGTTTGAGGAGTTAGTAGAGTTTTTCCGGTCCGGGGAGGATAAGAGGGTGAACCGGGCCGGGCTGGGTCAGGCGATCGGGATACCGGAGTTTGAGGGGTATTTTAGGGATTTTAACAGCGTCCGGCGACCGGGCGGTGGGGATCCCGAGACGGAAGTGGAAGTGTACAATGAGGCTGTGAAAAGGATCAAGGACAATACGTGTCATCTTGCAAAGAAACAAGTGGGGAAGATCCTACGGTTGAGGGACGCCGGGTGGGAGCTGAAGAGAATAGATGCGACCGAAGCGTTTAGGGCGGTGATGGCCGCGGATTCGGGTGGTGGGAGGGTGGCAGAAGTTTGGGAAAAAGAGGTGTTGGAACCAAGCGTGAAGATTGTGAAACGGTTTTTGGACAAGTAGGTTCCTTTTCAATATTCTAATATTTTTTTAAATTTCGGGGCAAACCTTTGGAGCAACGGATTTGAGTCGTGGATACAACCCATATATGATAAGGATGGGTACATCAGGCTCAAGTTGACGCAACACTCGCGCAATATTGCGCATGCAAAAGCCTCGTGTACTATACTTGGTTTGAACTTTTTTTTTAATTTTCATTTACTTTTCTAGGCCTAGTGGTGGAGTGACTTGGGTTCTCCAATGGAGACCCAAGTTCAATTCCCATTAGTGCCACTTTGGTGGCCACCGACACCCGCTTTAAAGCCGGACCGAGGACACTCGAGGTCTCGGGTTCGAAACATGTTTCTTACCCCTCTTTGATGGCTATGGGTATTTGCCGCCGGGGATCCTTGTCGGGTGGTGAACTGGGAAGGGAGATCCCTTCCGCGGTCAGGGGTACCGTGCAACTACCCTTGCTGTAAATTTGGGGGAGTATGGACATGGGTTCTGGTAGCAGGCTAGCACTGGGTCTTACCCATCGAACCAAATGGTTCAGGTGGAAGAACCGGGGCTCGACAAGTTTTGAAGAAATAGGACGCCTTTTTGAGAAATTTACAGTATATTTCTGCAAAAACTGGGTTGTGATTTGTAATGGGAATCAAAATAAATAAGAGATGTCACATAATACTTTGGTCGTAGATATTGTAGTACTACAATGAAGGGATAATTTGGCTGCTTGTTGTAATAGCAAATTATTAGATTTGTAACATTAATATCCCAAGGGAGAATTTTTAATTTAAGCATAAATGGAATGTTAGAATTATACCATAATTTTACCTTATGTTACTAGGTTATAACTCGTGTATTACACGGGTTGAATAAATGAATGTTATATACTAAATAATAAAACAATATATCTTTAAAAACTTTTTTTAATGCACGGGTTCAATAAATGTAATTTTATATATTAAATAATAAAAAGTTATATATATAAGAACCATATTGTACGGGTTGAATAAATGTAATTTTATATACCAAATAATAAAAAAAGTTATATATTTAAAACCACATGTATTACACGGGTTAAATAAATGTAATATTGTTTCCCAAATAATAAAAAAAATTATATCTTTAAAAACCCCTGTGTATTACACGACTTAAATAAATATAATTTTATATACCAAATAATAAGAAAATTATATTTAAAAAAACTAATGGATATACTCGGTACACGATAGATATGGTGATTGCAGAGATTATTATTGAAAAGAAGATACAGTGGTCAAAAATATTATTCAAAAAGCAAATAAGCAACCATTTGAGTGATAAAATATAAATTATATTTAAAAAACCCGTAATAAATCTAATTTTGTATATAAAGTAATATTGAAAGCTATATACAATTTGTTTAAAAATTATGTAATGAAATCGCTATAAATTTTTTTAATAATGAAAATAAAAATAAATAATATATTAATACAACGTTTGGCTTTGGTGATATATAATTTGGTTATTTAAAGATATCTTAAACTAACAATTTAAATTTAAGGATAATATTTTATTAGAAAAATAGAAATATTTTATTCGACATTTAAAATAGGATAAGATTTAATATTAATTTTTATTTATTAAGTAATATAAGATAGAAAAAAAATATGATTGAATAGTGTGGAGGTTGTATGATGATAAATGGGATAAATGTATTATAATGTCATATGTTTTTAGTTATATATTTTTATAATTATTAAAAAAATAAGAGTTTGTTACTATTAGTAAAATCAATGATTTTATATTTGTAGTTTTGTTTGGTATTATTTTATTAAAAAATGCATATTATGCATATAATTAAGTTATTGATGTCATCCAAACTGTTTTTCAATTTTATGTCTAGTATTATATATGCTATGGTAAAAGTTTAAAGTTTATTAGAGATAATTAAATTATCGAAAAGAATAAGAGTAAATTTGTTTATTACAAATAAAAAGTAGGTGTCTGTCATGAGATTTAGAAAATCAAATAAATAATATTATAAATGAGAAGTATACATTAAATTTAAACTAAATAATAGTTATCTACAGTTAAGTAGAAAAGATTAAATAAAATAATATTTAGTAGGAGATTATCTATAATTAATTAGAATAGATTAAACTAAATAATAATTATCTATAAGATATTAAATTAAATAATATTTAGTAGAAGGGGTTATCTATAATTAATTAGAAGAGATTAAACTAAAATAATAATTATCCATAAGACTTTGCCTAATACGATGACAAGTGTCCCACAAATTGTTTCTTTTATTATATAATACTAGCGGTAAGATCCGTGTGCAAACACGGGTGGTTTTTAGAAAACCACACATACCACATTTTATTAAATGACGAATGATTATATATTTTTTAAGTTTAATTAAAAATGGATTATACGTTAATGAAGAGGTTAAAAGAGCCAGGAACATATTGCTGAATTCATGTTAATGAACTCTGTTTTTGTATCCAATGGTTTTCAGGTATAGTAATTTAAGGTGTTTGAGATGTTTAATTTGTATTTGATGATTTGATGATACAATATCAATCCACTATGGAATATATAAAGAAAAACAATATAAACAATACAAATGTTGTTATGTTATTGACCGAAGAATATCATAAATGATTTCATATTACAGAATACAATAGTGATTTTTCTGGAGTAGACTAACTGTCCAAACCTGTCGCGGTAAGCAGTGCCATAAACCTTTGGCATTAACCTTAACATCAGTCACAGCACCACAACAGCAACTTTGACTTCCTTTGAATACCACTTGTTATGAAGAATCCATTCCATCCCTACAACCACTACTGGAATCATGCTCAGTTTGGAAATCTACACCATACAAAAAATGTAAGCAACATATAAGTATAACAACTTAAATCTTGAAATTGTAAAAGCATAATTTCATAATTTATAACTACATACTTGGTAAAATCCAACCGAGTTCATCATAAGACTGAGGTGCATCCCTGTGATCGACATATTTGCAACGATCGAAAACCAAAGAAAATCCCATAACGGAACATGCTTTGATGAAGTATATCGAGTAGAATTCGACACAAATCCCACCAGTGCAGTTACATCAAAGTGGAATCCTGTTAATGTCGTTGCTGGAAACAACAAAATTGCACTAAATCCAATTAGTAAAAACATCAAACACAAAAATAACCAATAATCAACAGCTTGCTAGCGCTCAAGACCTCATATACCTAACAATTCGGATACAATCACTTCCATTCAATCAAGTAATCAACAATCAAAGTGAAGATTTGAGAACTTGATACTTAATTACTTAAGTTCATAGAAGTTCAACTAATCTACATAACAAAGTCAATTTTACACAATCTGATGCAATGTAGACATCGTAAACACCATTTCGACTAATCTCTAAACCACACTCAAATTACAATAAGCAAACAGTCAACCTAACAAACCAAAGCTGAATTATGATCTGTTAGATTAACTTGATACTTAAGTTCATGCAACTTCAACTAATCTGTACTTCAAAATCAATCTCACTTCTGTTATACGATTAACATGTTATATGCTTTCGGTTATGCACCTACATATCAGATCATGTGTATAAAAAAATTCTAAATAAAATAAATTCACAGTTCAAGAGCTTACTTTATGTACAAATCTCGACTTCATCCTGGTTGGACACTTGTAATGCTGTTTGACCACTGTTTGACCAAAGTCAAACCACTGTTTGCAAAAAAAAGTCTGTTTGACCAAAGTCAAACAACTGTTTGCAAAAATATGATTCTTAGTGGTTCAAAAGTCTGTTTGACCAAAGTTAAAACACTGTTTGACCAAAGTCAAACTACTATTTGCAAAAAAGAACCACTGTTTTCTCCACAAAACACTGTTTTAACCCAACAGTGGTTTCAAACATCTGTTTTCATCCATCTGTTGACCAAAGTCAACTGATGTATCAACCACTGTTTTATTTTCTAACATGTGTTCACAACAAACAGAGGTTTCAAAACATAAAACAGACCTTTGCCAAATACATGTTTCACAACAAACAGAGGCTTATGTATGGTGTTTGAATTAAAACCAGATAAAAAGGACTCTTCATATGAAGATAAAGAGTCCTTCTTCGGAGCCTAAATTCAACATACGACGAAAACTGTTAGATTATTTCGATTGATATCGAAATGGAATTGCTAACTGCATTTGCAATGCAAAGAGACTTCCTTACCTGCATAATAAACTGTCCTGCATATGTTCCAATAATGGTTGAACGCTGTTTGCGGCGCAACACCATGCCCAGACTGAAGATGATGAAACAAACTCTGATGGTGATACACCGGCGCTGAGTTTTAGTTTTTATGATCATATGGCAAGGCGTGGCAATGCATCTTGTTATCAAGTTTCTGAGCCATTTCCTTATATTTAAATCTAAGAAACCCTACAAATAGCATTCATCGCGTAGTGAGTACACATTGGGTTGGCTATTAAAAACATGATATCGATATCGAAATGGCATTGCTAACTGCATTTGCAATGCAAAGAGACTTCCTTACCTGCATAATAAACTGTCCTGCATATGTTTCAGTAATGGTTGAACTCTGGCCAGAAGCTAGCAGTGCAATAGAAAAAGAGTAGAACTGGACTTCCCCAAGACATTCTATGTAGCAAAATTGGGAGAAAAGTAAGAAGATTGAAAATGTAAATGTAAATGAAAACTTCACAATGTCTTACGAATCAAACTATCATCAAATCAACAATCTATCATCCAAACAACAATCTATCATTATACCTTCTCCTCTTCCTTATGACACCTCTCTTCCTCCAGTGCTCCCAGTCCAGTTTTACAGTATAATATTTTCTGTTATTTGATTTTCGGTTAAGTCTATTCTGGTCTTCAGCCATGCACAGTCATCTGTGCAATGACCAGAACGCACACCATGATACTTCAGTATTTTTTTCATATGATAGGCTTCGCCTGAAAATCTGCAATAAGTGCACATTCTTAATAGTATTACACAGATCTTTCTAACCGAGAGTGACGAAGTGACATGATTCCCACACTGAACTTTAGAGAACACCACCGGCTTTAACCTCATCAAACTCAATGTTCAACCAACACATGAAGCTCCCTTTTATAGGTTAATTCAAGTTTAAAAACCATATTTAACACCCTAAGTCACTTCTATTCACAAATCTCAAAGTTACTATTATAATAATATATTTTTTGTAAGCATAATTAACGCTTTAGGTATGAGAAACTGACTTGAACAAAAAGAAAAATAAAGAGCTAGATAAGCTTTCCTTCGTGTCTCCATTTTAGAGATCGAGTAACCGTAATTCAGTGAGTTCCGGATCCAATTGAGCAAAACCCTATGAAATACATTAGTTTAATTTGATTATTTTTTACAAAAATTGCAGGAGTTGGTTCTAGATTCAGAATAATATCCCTCACATCATCTTTCAGGTATGAATCCAAAGTATTTTTAGTGATTATTATGTTACAGTTCTTGTCAATTTTTTGAGATTCTTATTTTGTTTATTTTGTGAATTAGAATGTTGAGAGATTTCAAAATTATGCGTCGGAATTCGGGTAAAAGCCCTAATTTAGACGAACCGGAAAATGTACCCGTAATTCAATGAAATCAACTATATTAAACAAAAAGAAAAATAAAGAGCTTGATAAGCTTACCTTCGTGCCTCCATTTCAGAGATCGAGTAACTGTGATTCAGTGAGTTCCAGATCTAATTAAGCAAAACCCTATGAAATACATCAGTTTATTTTGATTATCTTTTACAAAAATTGCAGGAGTTGGTTCTAGATTCGGAATAATATCCCTCACATCATCTTTCAGGTATGAATCCAAAGTATTTTGATTGATTATTATGTTACAGTTCTTATCAGTTGCTTCAGATTCTTATTTTGTTTATTTTGTGATCAGAAATTTAGAATAATAAAAACCAATAAGACAAATGAAATCATAATTCTTATCAATTAAAATTACAATAATTCACTGCAATGGTGAGTCCTCTGCTGTCTGGAGTCTGTCGAACATGGTGAAACCACATACTCAGCCTACATAACCATCAAATTTAACAATCAAACAGGGTTCGTGTTTTGACAAACTTATTAACTCTATTTAAAAAAGAAACAAATGACAGTAACAACACTTGATCGAATCTTCAAATAGAGAGCTTGCACGTTGACACAAAATTTTTATAAAATTATTTTTTTTCTAATGTTTAACAAATATACGTATAACTAACATGTTAATTTAATTACAGAAACAATATGTTCCCTTTTTGTGCAAGTATGTGATCAGTGATCACAAATACGCTCTACTTCATATGTTATGTGAAATGAATGATTTTAATGTGTTTGTTATTGAGATTTGAGCATGAAAACGACTTTGGTCCATTAAAGTATAATGGAAATTCAGACACTTCTTTCTCCTGGTTTTCAGGAGATGGGTAAGGATTCACACCGCACCAAGGGACATGCCGTGGTGGATTCTCAAGTTCCAATTTGAATTATCCAGTTTCCTGTAACATTACATATGTAAGTAATGACCAATATTAATGTTGTAAGACCCTTACTAATATTTAACGGTTTTTCTTATAAATTTAGACTAAAAATGTGTATTAATGATTACACATACTTATGAAAATACGGGTTTATTTAAACTTTTCTCAATAAAAACAATACAACATAATATGTATGAATTCGTCGTTTACAACGACGACGAAACCATGTGCGAAAGCCTGTATCTTGATCGTGTTCGGTTCTCCGTTGAGCTTGATCGTCCTCCGGTACTATAATTTATACCTACAATTCATAAAACATGAATTGAATTAGTCATACTTAGTTTAAAACGTGTTTAAACTAGTCCGGGAGGCGAAATTGATTAAAATACAAGTTTTTCGCCGAAACAGGGCGCCGTCGCGCCACGCGCCGGCACCACAATGCTCCCTCGTGTGGCGCGGGGGAGACCGTTTTCCAGCAGGTCTGTATCTGGGACCTGCATTTTCCAGCAATACCAGTTTTTACGGAAACGACCATAACTTATTCGTTATCGATCCGTTTTACACGATTCTTTTTCCTATACTCTCGTAATTTGATTCTCCATCACATGGAGTTAAAATCCGACATCCGGATTAAAAATATTTTAGACTTTTAAGCTTTCGGCTTAAAATATAATTACTAAATTTTTGACCCGTTAGTGTATTATCAAACAAACAAGTTTGGTTGACCCTTATTTCTCACGGACCCCTTAATTTCAATATTGTCTAACATATTAGGTTCCAATCACAGGTTTCTTACGTGTTCTAGACCCGTTTTCGCTCATATGCTTATTTTGACCCGTTAAGGATATTTAAGCATAAATCGCTTTCATTAGTTTCTAGCTTCATATTTCCACATTTCTTATCAAGTGATCTTCCACCACAACTATATTTGTGGTGGATTCAATGTGGTGATCTATATAATCCGAGTTTTACTCCTCGGATTGTTATTTTACGGCAAAAGACTCATATAGAGCTAGTTGACCAAAGATTTACATCTTTCGCTTCTTATACTTATTCTAAGTATTTATTTAATCATAAAACTCGTTTCTAAACCACCTTTAAAGGTCGTTAGTTCAATTTAGCTTACAAGGGCGTTTTGGTCCCTTTTTGCCTTTCATTTACGAAGAAGTATTTTGAAAGCATGTTTGACCCATAATCCTTCGTTTTAGTTATGATCTTGTTTGAAAACCCATTATGCTTTCCAAAACACAATGAACACCATTTAAAACATTCGGTTTACTCATTAAATAATCCATTGTCTATGTTAGACTTCGTTTAACACCCATTGAACCATACGTTCTAATTGAGTGTTTATTCTATTACACGTACCTGGCTCGGATCAATATATTGACCCGTTTTAATATCTTGCTTTAATATCCGCTAAGTCATAGCGATGCTAATATCCATTCGATATTTACTCCTGAAATCATATAACTCGACGATAGTCATTAGTCGATATTGTCAAAAGGTGGTATCTTCACCTTTTGACCCGTTTAGTCTAGGTGACCGATTGTATTGTCGAGATGACGTTTATTACCATCTCGTCTATATGACTCGCTCCGGTTTACACCGTGCGGTCATTTCACTTATAATTCATTTCTTAACACTTTTTGGCCTATTATGGCTTATATCATAAGTATCTTTTAAAAACTAACGGTTATGGTCAACGTATGACCAAATTACCATTTTACCCTTATTGTTTGTTTTGGTTTACCATATAAGGTATCCATTAAAAGTTCTATATTTATTAGTCATTACATGACTAAGTAACCGTATTAGTCCTTTTTAACCATTAAACATGGTTTATTATCATCTTCGGTTATCTTGTTCCGTACGACTACACGTCGGAACATTATATCACGATTGTTAACTTATCTTATTCGTAGTTAATACGATGAGAGAGTATTCTATAATTTAAGAGTAGTGTAAGATATACTTACCTTGCACCCTGATCATGCTTTTTCTTCATTCTTGATTCGTTTGACTCGTTTTCTTCCCAAGCTTTCACCTAGCTCGTCCAGCGTCAAACTATCATCATAATGCGCAAGATGGTTAGGTTAGTCATAATCATTTACGACTATTCCATCCTACGGGTTTTATGTCGAATTTATCATTCGATCATATCTTTGGTCATTTTGACTTTTTAAAAGTCAAAGTGCCTATTGACGAAAGTAGTTACACAATGTAATTCAACTACTCGTTTTATTACTTGGTCAATTACCTGGTAGAATCATTCTTAGGTTACCATTTATCCGCTTTATTAACCAATTTTTATAACCATAATCCATCGAGTTAACACAACATTAATCTTTCTTAACACATGACGATATCAAACATCATTTTTAACATGAATTTATCATCATTTCCATCTTTTTATACCAAACCCAATTCATGGTAATTATGATTCATGTACTCAAACACCTAATTTGTTCAAGTACCTTGTTTCTACTATCAAATATGATGATTTTAAACACAAACTTATCATCATCTTCACTATTAAATCAAAACCCACTTCCTAGTTTACTTGTTAATTACTTACAAGTAACATTACTTCAAGTTCTTCATAATTTCATCATAACTAACGAAATTAAACATACATAGACATTCAATTTCGACTTTGGATCATAACCCAACCATCTATTTGCAAGTAACCTACTTGTCTCGAATTTCAACTTTAACTAATCTAGGTTTTATGACATACCTTATGATCCCCCACGACTAGGTGATCATTTCTATGTATTCATGCATCGATTTTGGCCTTGAATCAAGCTTCAATTTGATGATTTTGTTGAGTTTAGGGTTTGAGCTCCATGGGAGCACCTCCTGGCCATCTTCACGCACGCACACACACACTCTTGTGTGTGTTGTGTTATTTTTATTTTGTTTATAAAATTATTTTCAATTTACCCACTTTTGGTCCCTCATGTTTGGTTAGTTATTAATTAGGTCACAACCTAATTATTTTTAACAATATTCCCACTTATTAACTAGGTTTGGCATTCCTAGTTATCTTAGTGGGTTTGGGGAAGTTTATGACTAGGTTTGGTTTAAGTCCCGTTAACTCGGGCCTTTTATAAGCCTTATTTACCCATACGCCTTTATTCAACTCTTATTTAATATTAGGTCCATTTATTTAAAAATCCTAATATTCACCGGGTAAATTTTACCACTAACGGTACTTTACCCGTCTTTTAGTGTTAACGAGGTTTGATTACCAAACCCGTTTTCGGGGTGTTACAAGTCTACCCCCTTAAAGAGGTTTCGTCCCCTAAACCTTATTTATGTAGTTCCTTTAATTTTAGAATAAACGAACTTAGTTTTCATTTCCATTCGAGCATTACTCGTTTTTAGTAATTACATAATCTTACCGGGAATGTATGGTACTGTCATTCGGGCTCCAAGGTGGTGTCCGACTCCTTTCTGATGCTCCATTCTTGCATCCTTCTTTTGATTATCATATTTGTTCCTCAAGTCAAGGATTATTATAAGCCACATCGTATGTGCCTTTCATGCATAAGGCCTCGTAGGTCGTTAGTTTCTTCTAATATTCCTCGTTTTTATCACTTTTAATAACGAGTCATCTTATGGCCACTCGGTTATCTGATGTAGTCAATACATTATCCTATGCTAATCTTATTGAGACAAGTGCTTTATTAAGTTATAATTACTGTTTTGACCTTAAATGGTCTTCCCGATTAGACTTACTAGCCGCCGGTTACCTTATATTTCGCCATTTGGGTATGTTATATTGCCATCAACGGCCTTTTGCGTGTTTATGATTTCATATCTTATAAATCACGTTAGAACGTGGTTATATTCTATATCACTTTTATGACCGTGATCTCCTCACGTCATGTTTAAGTTTATGTCGACCCTTCATTGTCGAAAATCTTTCTTTCGAGTGTACCGTTTTTACACCTATCGGTGTTTACATCCTTTAATATTAACCATTTCCAAATTCGTCTCATAATATTCATATCTGTTAAAACGTCGTTTCTTACTAAAACTGAATTTTAGTTTAACGTTTTATCTTTAACTTACGTCAATTACTCATATCAAGGAAATTGACAATCAGTAATTTATTCTTTTCCGTTCTTGTTTTACACGAGGAATAATAACCAGTTCCCTCGCTTTATACTATTAACCCGTAGGTTCTTTCACTTAGCCTCGTAGGCTATTTCTTTAGATTTTCACCTTTTTACCTTATTAAGGTGAGACCCTAATCGTTCGTTTCTTTCTATTTGTGACCCAAGAGTCTTTTTGGTCCCATAGACCTAAACATTACTTAGAATCGCGTAGGTTATGATGATCCCATAGATCGTCTTTTATTCAAGTCTTTATTCAAACGTATATACATTTATATATGTATATGGCGTCAAGGCACCCTTTTTATGTTTAAAATCATTTATTTTCGCTTTTGTATTTCCTTTGACCTTGACCGTAGTCTAAGGCTACATTTGTTTTCCTTCGAATTATTCTTCCGACTCTTTGACTTCTTACGTCATTTACGCCTCGGTTTGTTCTTCGCTTACCGTTATCTGGTTCATACATATTTTCTTTACAACCCGTTACCCGGGTTCTCTATCTTAATGTTTTCAACTTTCTAGTTTCACTGGTTTGCGTTTTCCTTTCTACATCTTTCCATAACTTTTTATATAGATTTGTTAATATCGCGCGCTTTTATTTATTCGGTTCGCGCTTACTTACGTTATCCAGCGTTATTCTTAATTTAATTCGTTTGACTCATTCGTTTGAAATTTCATCACGTGTGAACGTCAAACTTCATTTTTTATTCGACCCATTCAACTTTAAAATAGTTGAACGTAATTATCACAATTTATCTTTGCAGTATCTTATCGTCTTTTAGTCATGACCCGAAACCTGAGTCTTTTGACTTTCCATCCGCGTTCCCGTTTCTCGGTCTACTCATGTGTTTAAATCCTTACCCATCAACCGGGTGTTTTACCAAAGTCATTATCATTGCAACCCTTCCGGTATGCATTAAGACTTCGCTTCGATTTATTTGGTCGTCTTAGCGAAATCCATCGCTTTTATTCAACCGTGTCTTTTATTCTTTATATGACCGTCCTTGACGGCCTTATAGATTATGAGTGACGATTATCATCGTCATCCTTTCTTTATTACAACCAAAATTAACAACCTTGATTATCCTTTCATGTGGGCAATACCTTCGTTTTTATGACCTGGCGGGTCATCTATACTTTGGTTTTACTTGCCCCTTTTGTCAACCATGGCCCTTTCGTCCATAATGACTTATTTTCACGAATTTTCAATAGGTCATTCATTTATATTTTCATTTACATTTATCTTTGTCCCTCCTCTCGGGCTCATTATTCTAATATAATACGCTTCCGTCACCCGGCTGTGAGTTTACATTATTATCAAACATTTTGCTCATTTGATTCATTTGGGTACCTTTTTATTTGTCCCATTCACCCCGTCCTTACTACATCGGACGTAAATGTCAGTTCATGGTATCATATGTTCACTACTTACTTGGCCAGAGCAAGCAATCAACACATGACACGTATGACCTTTTTATAATTTTCACATCGCACCCTATGTAAGTAAGACCTCTGTTTATTTCCATATCTTTGGTTTCAGTTGGTAAAACTTTGTTTAATTGTTATTTAACAATTATTAGTTTTACCCATTTTATTCTTTGAACATATAAAATGTTTTCCTTTTTTACCTAGCTATTATATCATCACATTCGTTAATGTGATCGTTACTTTTCTCAATAGTATTTTTTCACTTGGATATTTATTCTCGTCCAAGTTTTCACATAAAGTATTTCTTTTATTGTCTTGTTATTCATAATCGTGAATAACGCGTGTTTCTATTTGTTTTCACTTAGAAACATCATCCTGAATAGATATCCTATTCAGGTTTTCCAAGTTTTATCCTACACATGCAACCGTCATTCTCTACATGTTTGTTGCATATTACTATTTGCGCGATTAAATGTAAAACGTGCACCTGGTAATGCTTGCCCTAACAGGCTTTCCTTGCCATAAACCTTGTTTGCGATCGTTACGCAGTTTAGGTCCTTGTTGAGCATGCTCTGCTTATCATACTCGGACCGTTTCTCCGTCATATCCAAAATTTATTCAACTCCCATCACCTTCAGGTGCGAATGTCCTTCAATTATAATATTCACAAAAGTTAGTAATGTCGACATCAATAATCGCCCATATTATAATACGAGGCTTTCTAGTATGCTTGTCAACGCACGTAATTTCGTTAACTATATCGATCCTTGATCGATTTAATTGGAGTAACGTGTATTACACGATAATCCTATGTGTTATTCACAACACTTTAATCATATAAAACCATTACTATATACATGTACTTACCGGATTTGCGATCAAGCCTCGAACCGAACACACTTTACTCTTTAACCATGAGCTCTGATTACCAACTTGTAAGACCCTTACTAATATTTAACGGTTTTTCTTATAAATTTAGACTAAAAATGTGTATTAATGATTACACATACTTATGAAAATACGGTTTTATTTAAACTTTTCTCAACAAAAACAATACAACATAATATGTATGAATTCGTCGTTTACAACGACGACGAAACTATGTGCGGAAGCCTGTATCTTGATCATGTTCGGTTCTCCATTGAGCTTGATCGTCATCCGGTACTGTAATTTATACCTACAATTCATAAAACATGAATTGAATTAGTCATACTTAGTTTAAAACGTGTTTAAACGAGTCCGGGAGGCGAAACTGATTAAAATACAAGTTTTTCGCCGAAACAGGGCGCCGTCGCGCCACGCGCCGGCACCACAATGCTCCCTCGCGTGGCGCGGGGGAGACCGTTTTCCAGCAGGTCTGTATCTGGGACCTGCATTTTCCAGCAATACCAGTTTTTACGAAAACGACCATAACTTATTCGTTATCGATCCGTTTTACACGATTCTTTTTCCTATGCGCTCGTAATTTGATTCTCCATCACATGGAGTTAAAATCCGACATCCGGATTAAAAATATTTTAGACTTTTAAGCTTTCGGCTTAAAATATAATTACTAAATTTTTGACCCGTTCGTGTATTTATCAAACAAACAAGTTTGGTTGACCCTTATTTCTCACGGACCCCTTAATTTCAATATTTTCTAACATATTAGGTTCCAATCACAGGTTTCTTACATGTTCTAGACCCGTTTTCGCTCATATGCTTATTTTGACCCGTTAAGGGTATTTAAGCATATTTTAAGCACAAATCGCTTTCATTAGTTTCTAGCTTCATATTTCCACATTTCTTATCAAGTGATCTTCCACCACAACTATATTTATGGTGGATTCAATGTGGTGATCTATATAATCCGAGTTTTACTCCTCGGATTGTTATTTTACGGCAAAATACTCATATCGAGCTAGTTGACCAAAGATTTACATCTTTCGCTTCTTATACTTATTCTAAGTATTTATTTAATCATAAAAATCGTTTCCAAACCACCTTTAAAGGTCGTTAGTTCAATTTAGCTTACAAGGGCGTTTTGGTCCCTTTTGCCTTTCATTTACGAAAAAGTATTTTGAAAGCATGTTTGACCCATAATCCTTCGTTTTAGTTATGATCTTGTTTGAAAATCCAATATGCTTTCCAAAACATAACAACCACCGTTTAAAACATTCGGTTTACTCATTAAATAATCCACTGTCTATCTTAGACTTCGTTTAATACCCATTGAACCATACGTTCTAATTGAGTGTTTATTCTATTACACGTACCTGGCTCGGATCAATATATTGACCCGTTTTAATATCTTGCTTTAATATCCGCTAAGTCATAGCGATGCTAATATCCATTCGATATTTACTCCTGAAATCATATAACTCGACGATAGTCATTAGTCGATATTGTCAAAAAGTGGTATCTTGACCTTTTGACCCGTTTGGTCTAGGTGACCGATTGTATTGGCGAGATGACGTTTATTACTATCTCGTCTATATGACTCGCTCCGGTTTACACCGTGCGGTCATTTTACTTATAATTCATTTCTTAACACTTTTTGGCCTATTATGGCTTACATCATAAGTATCTTTAAAAAACTAACGGTTATGGTCAACGTATGACCAAATTACCATTTTACCCTTATTTTTTGTTTTGGTTTACCATATAAGGTATCCATTAAAAGTTCTATATTTATTAGTCATTACATGACTAAGTAACCGTATTAGTCCTTTTTAACCATTAAACATGGTTTATTATCTTCTTCGGTTATCTTGTTCTGTACGACTACACGTCGGAACATTATATCACGATTGTTAACTTATCTTATTCGTAGTCAATACGATGAGAGAGTATTCTATAATTCAAGAGTAGTGTAAGATATACTTACCTTGCACCCTGATCATGCTTTTTCTTCATTCTTGATTCGTTTGACCCGTTTTCGGGGTGTTACAAATGTAAAAATCAATTTTGCACAACATAAAGTAGCAAATGCATCCTTGATTCTGATGAAAAGGGTGATTGACGAACTTTGGGTTCAGCGGGTTGGGGTAGAGGCTGATAAAGCTGCCCTAACTGCATTTATGGGTCTCTAGGGTTTTGTGCTCTCTGGCATATCTAGACACAACAAAAGCAGACATGTTTTAAGAAAACTAGCTAACTCAAAAGCAATAGATAAGGGTAGATTAGAAATTTACTTTTGCTGTCATTATATCATTCTTTTCCATTGCCAATATCTCAACTACAATCTGCATTCTTTTCCATTGTTAATGTTTCAACTACAACCTATCATACCAACCATCAGAAATCAAATCAATAACCAATAACTAATTATTAGTCTAGATTCGAATCATACCAGTTTTTCGATTTCTTCTTTCACGAATTTCTCTTGTGAAACCGAGTAACTTGTGAGCGAATCGAGCAAATGTGAGAGCTTGATTCATGATAAACATCAATCGATCCATTTTTAACTGCCAAACACTGAAGATTCATGATAAACAATAACTAACCTGTGAGCCAAACATTGAAGATTCATGATAAACAATAAAAGAGAATGGCTTGCCGGCAGCAAGACTGAACTCATTGGATCTAGGGTTTGGAGAGAACATAAATAAAACTAAAACCTAAGCAAAAGAGAATCAAAGGGACAGAACCGTCAATTGGGGATGAATATGAAGAATAATGAAGAAGAAACATAACCTGAATCGTTGTCGGAGAGACTGACGGTGTGAGGGTTTGAGAGAGAATGCGATGGTGGTCTGGATTTGAGAGAAAGAAAGTGAGTTTTAGAAAGAGAAAGTTGAGAGATGATAAGCTCAGAGAGATTAAAAAGAACTTTTTATACGTATATGGTTTGAATTTTGAATATGGAGCCAAGATTTTGAATTTTGAATATGGATAGACCTTTGCCCTTTGTATGTGGGCAGACCTTTGCCCTTTGTATGTGGGCAGACCTTTACCCTTTTGAATCTGGGCAGACCTTTGCCCTTTTGTATGTGGGCAGACATTTGAAAGTTAAATGTGGGCCAGAGCTTTGAATTTTAAAGTCTTTTAATATTAAGCTTATAACAACCCTCCTAAATTATTTCCGACACCTCTAAAATATTCAGAACATCCCTATATGCCTTAAAATACACCCCGTATACGAAAAATGGCCCTAAATACCTTTATATAATTAAAGATAAAATAAAAACAATTAATTAAGTCTGCCGCGGGCCGCGAGAGACCACCCTTGATCCTACGCGGGGCGCGACAACCCGGCTACGCTGCCTCACCTGGTGCTGCCACGTGTCGTGTTCGTTACGAATCTATGTCGTGTTCGTTTCGAATCTATGAATTCAGAATTCATTTGCTACCAGGAACAGCATCAATTGCCAAAGCACCTTACCGTTTGGCACCTGCAGAAATGCAAGAATTAAAAAAACAGTTAGACGAACTGTTGGAGAAAGGATTCATACAGTCAAGTTCATCACCACGGGGAGCACCGATCTTGTTCGTCAAAAAGAAAGACGGGTCAATGCGTATGTGCATTGATTACCATGAATTGAATAAGGTCACGATTAAAAATCGGTACGCATTACCGAGAATCGATGATCTGTTTGATCAACTGCAAGGAGGTCGATTTTTCTCAAAGATCGATTTACGCTTAGGATATCATCAATTAAAGGTACAGGAAAGGGACATTCCTAAGACCACATTTAGAACAAGGTATGGCCATTATGAATTTACTGTCATGCCATTTGGTTTAACCAATGCCCCAGCCGCATTTATGGACATGATGAACCGAATATGTAAGCCATATTTGGATAAATTCATAATTGTCTTTATAGATGATATTCTAATTTACTCTAAGAGTCAAGAGGAACATGCAGCGCATCTGCATACACTTTTAAGTTTACTAAGAAAAGAAAAGCTTTACGCTAAATTTTCGAAATGTGAATTTTGGTTAAAAGAAGTGCAATTTCTTGGATATTTAGTTAACCATGAAGGAATTCATGTGAATTCCACAAAGATTGAGGCAATTACTAAATGGAAAGTCCCTGAGTCGCCAACAGAGGTTAGAAGTTTTCTACGATTGGCCGGTTATTATAGACGATTTATCCGAGATTTTTCTAGAATAGCCATTCCCTTGACTAAGCTAACCTGTAAATCTGTTAAGTTTGAATGAGGATCAAAACAAGAAGAAGCCTTTAGAATTCTGAAGCAAAGACTAACCAACGCACCCATACTAGCATTACCAGAAGGAACTGAAGACTTTGAAGTCTATTGTGACGCTTCTAAGTTAGGTTATGGATGTGTGTTGATGCAACGCCAAAAGGTTATAGCATACGCGTCTAGACAACTTAAGAATCATGAAGAAAATTATACAACACATGATTTAGAGTTAGGAGCTATAATTTTTGCCCTTAAGATTTGGAGACACTATTTGTATGGAAATAAATTCGTTGTCTTCACTGATCATAAGAGTTTAAGGTACATTTTTGGGCAAAAAGAGCTGAATATGAGACAGAGACGCTGGATGGAATTTCTTAGTGATTATGATTGTAATATCCAGTATCATGAAGGAAAAGCCAACGTAGTAGCCGATGCATTAAGTCGAAAGTATCATGAAAAGCCAAAAAGAGTACGTTCTCTTAAATTAAATCTACAGGTAGATTTAAATGACCAAATCAGAGAAGCACAAGAATTAGTAATCAAGAATGATACTGAAAAATTAAAAGGTATGATTAAGGAATTAAAACAAGGTACAGAGGGAATTTGGAGATTCCATAAGAAAAGGATGTAGATACCTAAATTAGGAAACCTACGTCACCGAATACTAGACGAAGCCCACAAGTCTAAGTATACGATACATCCTGGAAGTGATAAGATGTATCAAGATTTAAGAAAAAATTTCTGGTGGATAGGAATGAAAAAGGATATAGCAGCTTATGTTGCTAAGTGTCTAACCTATTCACAGGTCAAAGCTGAACATCAGAAACCCTCAGGTTTGTTGCAGCAATTGGAAATGCCAGTATGGAAATGGGAATTGATAACAATGGATTTTGTTACCAAATTACCCAAGACGAGAAAAGGTAATGATACAATCTGGGTGATTATAGATAGATTAACCAAATCTGCTCATTTCCTACCAATGAAGGAAACATTCGGTATGGAACAGTTAGCCAAATTATATGTAAATGAAATAGTTTCATTACATGGTATTCCTTCATCAATTGTTTCTGATAGAGATAGCCGTTTTACTTCTCATTTTTGGACAAGTTTCTAAAAAGCAATGGGAACCAAGCTAAATCTAAGCACCGCTTATCATCCACAAACGGACGGACAAAGCGAAAGGACAATTCAAACAATGGAAGACATGCTTAGAGCTTGTGTAATTGATTTCGGAGGAAGTTGGGATGATCATTTACCATTAATAGAATTTTCTTACAATAACAGCTATCATACCAGTATCAATGCTGCACCATTCGAAGCACTTTATGGACGAAAGTGCCGAACTCCCGTCTGTTGGGCAAAGATTGGAGAAAAGCAACTATCTGGACCTGAAACAGTGCAAGAAACCACAGATAAAATTATTCAAGTCAAAGAAAGACTGAAAGCAGCACGCGATCGATAAAAGAGTTATGCTGATAACAGGCGAAAGCCATTGGAATTTCAAGTAGGAGATAAAGTATTATTAAAAGTCTCTCCTTCGAAAGGAGTCGTAAGATTCATCAAAAGAGGAAAGCTAAGCCCCAGGTATGTTGGACCATTTGAGATTATCAGAAGAATAGGACCAGTAGCTTATCAGCTACAATTGCCAGAGGAAATGGCAGGAATACATGATGTATTTCATGTATGCAATCTCAAAAAGTGCTTAACTGATGAATCACTGGTACTACCTCTTAAGGATATAGAGGTAAATGAAAAGCTTAAGTTTGTAGAAAAGTCTCTACAGATTGAAGACAGGAAAGTCAAGAATCTCAAGCACAAGAGACTAGTTCTAGTCAAAGTGAAATGGGATTCCAAGAGAGGACCAGAATACACATGGGAGCTTGAATCTGAAATGCAAAAGAAATATCCACACCTGTTCTAGTAGACCTCGAGGACGAGTTCTAAAACAAGGTAGGCAGGATATAAAAACCCTCCTAAATTATTTCCGACACCTCTAAAATATTCAGAACATCCCTATACGCCTTAAAATACACCCCATATACGAAAAATGGCCCAAAATACCTTTATATAATTAAAGATAAAATAAAAACAATTATTTAAGTCTGTCGCGGGCCGCGACAGACCACCCTTGATCCTACGCAGGGCGCGACAACCCGGCTACGCTGCCTCACCTGGTGCTGCCACGTGTCGTGTTCGTGTCGAATCTATGTTGTTGACCGGACAAGGCTAAACCCTAGATTCCCTACGTCGCGGGGCGCGACAGACTCAGAATTCAGCCCTATAAATACCTTCGATCGGCCTCAGTTCACAATTCGCACCACAAACAACTTTCTCTCTCAATTTTCTGTAGTATAGCAATTATAATCGGGTATTATACCCCCTAATTAACGAAGTTCTGCCCCGTTATAAGTATTATAACCCCGGTTACGTATTAGATACGCTGCCCGATTGATCTAGTGCTCCATAACGGCTGTCGAGGTTCTGCCCGACGTAGTCGTTGGAGTTCTGTCTCGGGGAGGGTGTTACTAATGTAAATATTGGGTTATTATACTAACGCGTGTGCATTGTTTAAATTATTAGATTATAATCATGAAACCACCAGGAAAAGTCTAAACTAGCAATGTGAGTAATCTCCTTTTTGTGAACCTTTTTGCAAACTATTTTACAAAACCTTAAATATTTTACAATGTGATTAACAGTGATTGAGTCTTTGTGATTCTTCAATTACTGCCGGTATGTTGGGGTTTTGTATACAAAATGTAGAACACGTTTTCATTGGACAACGAGATAGCCAATGTGTAATATGACCCACCAGTCAGGATTGACAGTACTGAATGAGTAATTGTGTAGATGTAAACATTGTAATCGCTCTCAATACTGTGAAATGATAAAATGTGTTTTGATTAAACTGGGATTCACTCACCAGTATTTCCCACTGACAAATGTTTTTAAAACGCGTTTCAGGTAACAAAATGTAAAAGTCAAATAGAAGCCAGCTGGAGAGCACTGAAGGCTTGGAAAAATGTGGCTATAAAAGTTACCTAAATAAAGACGATGTTTTAAATTCAATAAATTAGGGTTTATCCCAATAAACATGTTTGTAATGAAAACTTGGGTTTATCCCAAGATGTTTATTAATATAAAATATGGTGTTTTACTCTGATAACATATTTCCTAACTACGGTCCTGATGAAAATTCCGCTGCCAAATAATGATAAACACCGATACCACCATCTCTGAGTAGGCCGCGGCCGCCCGCCTCCCGAGGCAGGGGTCGGGGGTTGCGACAAAGCTTCATGATGTAATAATGACATAAGAAAAGCCTTGTTGGACAGCCTCTATGGCTGCCACGTCAGCTTTTCTTATGTCAATCAGATTTCTCCTTTTATAGAAAGTATAGATAGATATAGATTTTGAACCTATTAGGTTCAATAATTAATATTTATAATTGTTTTTTTAGTAAACTGCAATTTGCGTTCTTAAGGTTTGCGAACGGTGTCAGCTTGAGTCCCTATAGGGGATTTTTGGATGTCTGAGCCACTGTACTCTTAAAAGCGTTACACTTTGAGTCCCTGAGATTTGGTTTCATTATAATATTCCGTTAAGTGGGTAGCGCAATATACTGTAGCAAGGGAAAATAGTCATTTTACCTATGCACTTATTTGCCAGTTTTTTTTTCATCAAAGCCTATTTTAATTAGCAACATTTAGCGCATTTGATTTTCCAAGATATCCAACAAGTAGGTTATGAAGTCTTCATTGAAAACTCCATTGTTTCATTTGCATCCCTCTCTTTCATGAAGGTTATTTCTCGTTTGCAATTTTGGTCCCTGGGGGTATTAAGGTCATTTCACTACTTCTGTAACGTTAGGAAAACGACGGGTACCTTATCGATCCAAATCGAAAACCATGGGGACTTGGTTGTTCAATTTTGGCACTCAGGATCTAAACGTGACATAGGATGTTTACCACAAGAACGGAGATTGTAGTTTACTCCAACATTGTAATAGAAAACAAATGAAGATTAGGTTAAATAATAAGCCATAATTTTAGGTAACAAAATATTGGGCGAATAACTTACTAAAATTATGTCAAGTTTGTTTTGGAAAGCGCTAAAATAAATCAAAATTCAAAAAATTAAAAATATTAATAATTTTCTAGGAACTATTGAAAAAAACAAAGAATAAAATTTCATTTTCATCCCTGAGATTTGACGACTTTTGTGACTTTTGTCCCTGAGTTGCCCTTTTCATTCAAAAAGTTTGAAATCTTGTTATTTTCATTCCTGATAGCCAAATTTTGAGGGACGAAAGTCGCATTAATTTGCCAAACTCAAGGTTGAAAATGACAATAAAGCACAAACTGAAGGATACAAATGCACAACTAAGTCATTTTGGATGGAATAAGCAAAATTGACTAAACCCCAAGGACAATTTTGACATTTTTGTCACACCCCAACTGATGGCGGAATCATCGGGGCGCGGCACTGAGTGAAACAGATTGTCCATGAGTATCCATAACAACTAATAATTACCAGATATTTAAATGTCAGGTCCCATACCATAATATATCAAGATAAAACAGTCATTACAAATAATTGTCTCACAAACAAGTACTGATCCGACAACTCAGATTTCAAAATAGACATTTTATTTATTTGTTTCTAGGACTCTTTCCTAGCCTCGATTTCAAAATAGACATTTTATTTATTTGTTTCTTGGACAGCCACTCTGGCGCAGGGGGACCTCGATCGAATCAAACCATTGAAACAAGGCCGTAGGGCCATCTTCGCTAGTAAATTCTTTCGGTCCGCAAGCTTTAAACTGCTTGAAGCTAAAGGCAGCTTTAGGAGTCTCAGTCCTGGACTCTTCAGAAGATTTGCTCACATTCTCGTAAAGTTCGCTGACGATCTGAGGAACAACCTTCGCCATTTGTTTAGTGATCATAGAGGCGAGGCGTTTATCTTTCTGTTTTCGGCGTGCATCGTGCGAGTGACGGGATCCAGATGATGACATTGTCTGCAACAGACATCGTTATAGGACTCAGACACAATATAATCGAATCTCACCTCACATGCCTAATACTACTAAAGCTCAGGAACACAATCATGTAACATCTAACTACATAGGCACATAATCACACATTCACATAAGCACAGAAGCACATAGGCATGTATCACACAGAATCACATAATCACGTAGGGCACCGAACACATAAGTACGTAGGGCACAAAACACAAGAGGCAGTCAGAATACAGAAACCTATCATTCACAGTCCGCAAGCGTTCTAGAATAACGATTGCGATTAGCGAGTACACAACGAGTAGTATAGTACAGCGTATGACATAGTATTCGATCATCCATAATTGTCAGCGATTTGTCAGCGTTTTGAGGTAGATGTGTAGTGCAGTTCGTGCGTGTCGATCGGAGCGAAGAGTGAAAAGCGAATAATCCACAAAAAATAGAAACACAAAACAGATCAAATTACATAAAACACATAGAATCCACGTAAAAACGACAAATATCAGAGTCGGCAGTTGCGAGCTCAGAATCGAAACACATAAAAATCGAGGATGGATTGTCTGCGGCTGTTTAGACGTCGACTACCCAAAGTGGTTTGACTATTCACAAGGACTTTTGGTACACACTTAGGCCTTCGAGACTGTGCTCTCGCCTCGGATTTGGGCGATCGGCACGCGTCCTTCCAGTTACAGTATGACTTCAAGTCGTTGGAGTCCGTCGAGACCTTGGTGAGAGTCTTGTTAAAGCAAAATAGAGCACGGAACAAGTCATCAAGGTTCGAGTTTCACCCCTGACTTAATAACTTCGTTCCTATTTTGATAAAATAGGGGAGGAAATTTGCGTCAAAATATGGATTTCACTCCTGATTAAACGCAAATTCTCCTGTTTATAGTTAAAATGCGGGTCGAACAAGCAATTTAGTCGAGAGTTTGCGGTTTTCACACCTAATATTGACCCAATCACTTGTTCAATTTTCGAAAATTAGAGTGCAGTGATAGCGTAGTGTAAGCGAGAATAACGAGAAATAACAAATAAGCTTGCACAAACCCCTACAGGTTATGCACAAGTCGGTCTGTTGGTACTTAACTATAGACTAGGTCGTTTCTAAGACATCAACCCGGACTAGGTCGAGTCTTGCCTAATTCCCTATAGTTATCGCTCTGATACCAATCTGTCACACCCCAACCGATGGCAGAATCATCGGGGCGCGACACTGAGCGAAACAGATTGTCCATGGGTATCCATAACAACTATTAATTACCAAATATTTAAACGTCATGTCCCATACCATACCATAACATATCAAGATAAAACAGTCATTACAAATAATTGTCTCACAAACAAGTACTGATCCGACAACTCAGATTTCAAAATAGACATTTTATTTATTTGTTTCTAGGACTCTTTCCTAGCCTCGATTTCATCACACAGCAAACAAGGCGTCCTAGCATCTTATGCACCTGCCACATACGTTAAAGTAAAAGTCAATACACATAGTGTAAAGGTGAGCATACAAGTTTGATAATAGCATAATAGAGTTCGAAATCATTTACGCATAATCAGTACGTACAACGTGTGATGTGAAGCATGTTAGTTATCGACCTGATCCTATCCATACCAATGACTGCGGGTTGACTGCCCAAGGCAGTTCGTAACACATATTCACCACTGTGAAGCATGTGATTAATTGTCCTTAACAACCCCTGAGTGAACAGGTGTTGAATCTAAACTATAGTACTATCGTTGCAAAGGCAGGTAGACATCAATTTATGTGTAAACATAACAAACAAGCATTCATCGAGTCACGTATACATACAGTAGCGGTTAGCGTTAAAGTATTTGCGTAGTGTGTTTGATGTGATTTAGAATAAGTAACGTATGTAACACCTAAAAGTGCGTAAAGCAAAAAGGGTTCGAGTATACTCACGGCGGTAGAGTTTGTGGATTGAAGGGAGCGCTAGAGTGAGATCAGCCTGAACAGTTAACGATAGCATAAGCGAAAGTAGGCGCGCAAAACGGTACAAGTGTACCAAGGATCGGACGGTAATCCGATCGGATGGCAATCCGATCGAATGGCAATCCGATCGGATGGCCAGTCGATCGGGTGGCAATCCGTTCGGATGGTCATCCGATCGGATTGACACCTCGCTTGGTGAGGATGTGTTTGTGTATGATGGTTTGACTTTTGAAGTTTTCGTTGTAGCATATTGAAAATAGAGAAGTATCTTTACCCTTCAGGTTGGTCGATCGAACGGTCGTTCGATCGAACGGCGACCCGATTGGCGAGGCTTCTCAGGGTGAGAACAAGTTCACAACAGGACGGTCACTTGATCGGATGGCAATCCGATCGGGTGGCAATCCTGTGCATTGAACATGTTGAAAATTGTTTAAGTGTTGAGGTTCCCAACATCACATGATCGGATGGTCGTTCGATTGGATGGCAATCCGATCGGACGGTAATCCGTTCGACGTTCAGATCCTTAAGAAGTTTGAATAAAAGTTTAAGTGTGGAACCAATGTGCAACCCGATCGGATGGCCGGTCGATCGGATGGCAATCCGATCGGAAGGCAATCCGTCCCGACGATCTGATCGTCTTGTCACTTGATTTTGTTTGAAGTGTTGTAATTTGAACGAGACGTTATGATATCTTGTTTAAACAATAGGAACCTCATCTCGATCCCCGTGACCCGACCGAACAGGAATCACCCTAGTCTGACCAGTACACGGTTCAAGACGGTTGTTCATGTTCAAACCCGAAATCAACCATCTCTCGGATAGAATTCGGATCTAGAACTGATACATCACTAAGAATGAGTAGAAGATCAGAACAAGCTCCGATTCCATCGGGTTTGAGTGCATTGAGTGTAAAAGAGTTGAAAGAAAGTTAGAAAAACCATCTTTCAATCCTTTTCACCATGAATATGTTCAGATCTATGCAAGATCTTTGTTCATTCATGTGGAAATCGTCCAGATCTCAGTTGTTCTTGGTTGATTGAAGCCAAAATATGAAGTTCATAAGAACACCATGATGACATCATCCTAGAACACCTCAAATCCACTGATTTCATGGTTAAAAGTTGAGATTTGAAAGAGAGAATGATGAAGAAGTGTGTGTAGATCAAAGAAGTACAAGATTTAGGTTGTAAACTTAAAAGAATTGAGAGAAATCGAGAGAAATGGGCTTGAGTGCGGCTGAGTCGAGCAAGGGAGCTAACACCATCAAAGGAGGTGACAAATGGGGTATTTATAGGGTTTCCCAAAAAGGAAAGTGGGAAAAAGGCTGGTCGATCGGGTGGCAGTCCGATCGGGTGGCACCCCGATCGGGTGACAACTCGATCGGATGGAAACCCGATCGGATGGCAATCCGAACGGTTGGCCACTCGGTCGGGTGGCCACTCGACCCATGAGTTCGGCGCGATGAGTTTTGTCGTTTCGATTTGCGTGTTGTGTGGTGCGATGCGATTCGAGAGAGCGATGCGATAGTATTACCCATTAATCCCAACTACTATATCCAACATACAATCATCCTAAATAACTCGCGTTTAGCGTTTGCGATTCATTTGCGGTGCGATAGATTTGCGATTGCGTTTCGTTTGATTACCACCACATAATATAAGTAAACATGCACAAGTAACACATAAGTAACACACACACATAAAAACAATATCCAGAATGCATAATTCGAGTTGCGAGTGCGATTGCGATTAGGTCGATTAGCGATTAATATGCGATAATTAGCGATTAATCTCGATTATTAACAAGTACTCCACATAATACAAATAATGCGATAACATAATTTGATTATCTACAAGTCAAAGAAGTCAAAACAGTAGTTAAGCAAGGAGTGACAGATCGTAATTAGCAATCTTTTCTTCCTTTGACTTCAATCTTGACTTTGATTTGACTTCCGAAACACGGGGTGTTACAGCCTCCCCTTCTTAAGGGAATTTCGTCCCAAAATTAGGCTGAAGCCGTAACAAACAACTGCGGGTGCTTTGCCTTCATGTCGCTTTCGAGTTCTCAAGTGACTCTACGCCTCGTTTGCCTTCCCAGGGAACCTTCACAATGGGAATGCGTGAGTGCCTGAGCTGCTTGTTTTGTCGATCTATGATCTCAACAGGCTTTTCCACGAAGTGTAATGTTTCGTTCACTTGAAGATCCTCAAGTGGTACGTGTAAATCATGCTCAGCCAGACACTTTCTGAGGTTTGAAACGTGGAAAGTCGGGTGGACGTTGCTAAGTTCCTCCGGTAGTTCGAGTCTGTAAGCCATTTTCCGATCCTTTCCAGAATCTTAAAGGGTCCCACATATCGAGGCGTGAGCTTTCCTCTCTTGCCGAATCTGACCACACCCTTCCAAGGTGATACCTTTAGGAGTACATGGTCGCCAACGTCAAATTCAAGGGACTTGTGTCGTCTATCGGCGTAACTTTTCTGATGACTCCGAGCTTTCAGTAGATTGTCTCGAATTTGGAGGATTTTGTCAGTCGTTTCTTGTTGTAGCTCAGGATCGGTTAATTGCAAGTGCCCGATCTCGTGCCATACAATAGGCGATCGACATCTTCTTCCGTACAAAGCCTCAAATGGTGCCATTTGAATGCTGGAATGATAACTGTTATTGTACAAGAATTCGACTAAAGGTAAGTATGCGTCCCAATTACCACCGAAATCTATGACACACGAACGGAGCATGTCTTCAAGGGTATGAATCGTTCTCTCAATCTGACCGTCGGTTTGGGGATGGAAAGCGGTACTTAGATTAAGCGTAGTACCGAGAGCAGATTGAAACGTTTCCCAAAAACGCGAGGTAAACCGAGCATCGCGGTCAGAAATGATGTCGTGAGTCGTCCCATGTCAACAAATGATCTCATTGGTGTAGATTCGGGCTAATCTTTCTACCTTATAGTCTTCTCGTATTGGCAGAAAATGAGTAGATTTGGTCAGGCGGTCAACGACAACCCAGATGCTGTCGTGACTTGATGGCGTGCGCGGAAGTTTCGTTATGAAGTCCATAGCTATACTCTCCCATTTCCATATAGGGATCTCGGGTTGGACGAGTAAGCCAGAGGGTCTTTGATGCTCAGCCTTGACTTTCGAGCAAGTCAGGCACTTCGAAACTTAGAGGGCGATATCCCTCTTCATGCCCGGCCAACCAGTACTTGTAGCGCAGGTCCTGGTACATTTTTTCGGCACCGGGATGAATAGAATATCGGGATTTGTGGGCTTCGTCCATCAATATTTTTCGCAAATCGGTCCGTTTAGGGATCCAGATTCGGTCCAGATAATGGAATATCCCATTCGATTTATTCTCTAGCTGGGCTCCATCGTTGAGAATCCTTTCCTTCTTCAAAGTGCGTTCGGTGAAACAAGCATGTTGGGCTTCGCGGATGAGGGTCTCGAGATCATATTGGGTTTGAATATTACGGGCGCTGTGTAAGTAGCTCCGTCTACTGAGAGCGTCGGCAACGACATTTGCTTTGCCAGGATGGTAACGAATCTCACAGTCATAATCGTTGAGAAGTTCTACCCACCAGCATTGACGCATATTTAGCTCCTTCTGGTCAAAGATATGTTATAGGCTCCTATGATCGGTGAAGATCGTACACTTGGTACCATAAAGGTAGTGTCGCCACATCTTTAACGCAAAAACAACTGCGCCTAGCTCGAGGTTGTGGGTTGTATAGTTCTTCTCGTGGATCTTGAGCTGATGAGATGCGTAAGCAATAACCTTGTCTCGTTGCATGAGAACACAACCAAGGCCAAGGTTCGAGGCATCACAATAGACGATAAAGTCATCGTTTCCGTCGGGTAGAGTGAGAACAGGAGCATTGCAAAGCATATGCTTGAGGGTTTGAAAGGCAGTCTCTTGTCCAGTTCCCCAAACAAAAGGCTTGTCTTTGTGTGTGAGGGAAGTAAGCGGCACAGCAATTCTGTAGAATCCTTCGATAAATCGGCGATAATAGCCTGCTAGTCCGAGAAAAGAACGGACTTCAGACGGGTTCTTAGGTGTAACCCAACTCTTGACAGCTTCAATCTTTGTGGGATCGACGTGAATACCTTGACTATTGACAATGTGACCGAGGAATTGAACTTCCTCTAGCCAGAATTCACACTTGGAGAACTTGGCATAGAGTCGATTCCCTTGGAGTAGTTCGAGAACCAAACGTAGATGTTGCACGTGTTCGGTTTTCAACTTGGAATAGATCAGGATATCATCGATGAACACGATGACGAAGCGGTCGAGAAAAGGTTTACACACGCGATTCATTAGATCCATGAAAACCGCGGGTGCGTTGGTTAGACCAAAAGGCATAACAACGAACTCATAGTGGACGTATCGAGTGCGAAAAGCGGTTTTGGGTATATCCTCCTCCTGAATGCGTAACTGGTGGTAGCCTAAACGTAAATCGATCTTGGAGAAACATGTAGCACCTTGTAGTTGGTCAAACAAATCATCGATGCGAGGTAGAGGATAACGATTCTTGATTGTCAGCTTATTCAGCTTCCGATAGTCGATGCACATCCGGAACGACCCATCCTTCTTTTTGACGAAAAGGACTGGTGCGCCCCAAGGAGAGGTGCTAGGGCGAATAAAGCCTTTCTCAAGCAATTCCTGGAGTTGACTCGAGATTTCGCGCATTTCGGACGGAGCGAGTCGATAAGGAGCTCTAGCAACAGGATTTGCTCCAGGAATGAGGTCGATGCGAAAGTCGATATCACGACTGGGTGGTAAACCGGGAAGATCATCAGGAAAAACGTTAGGGAATTCACGAACAACAGGAACGTCTTTCACTTCTGTCTTTCTTTTCTTTTCCTTCTCCGCTACTACAATGTTAGCCAAGAAAGCTCTGTATTCCTTGCGGGGATACTTGCTAGCTTGGATACATGACATGAGTTTGAGATCTTTCGAGAGAGTTTCGCCATACACACAAAGTTGATCACCATTAGCGAGCGAGAATCGAATCATTTTATCGAAGTAAACAACTTCAGCATGGTTTTCGTGAAGAAAGTCCATGCCTACTATGACATCAAAACTACCAAGCTGCATCGGAATAAGGTCGATAGGAAAGATGTGAATGTTGAGTTCGAGGGTACAATCATGAATAATTGAGTTGACAACGACGGTTCTTCCGGTGGCAACTTCAACATCGAACGTCGAGGGGAGATGGGCGCACTTACGATTTAGTAGCTTTTCGAACTCAAACGATACAAAACAGTTATCGGCTCTAGTATCAAACAAACACGAAGCATAAATACCATTCACAAGGAACGTACCATTGACCACGTTGTTATCAGCCTGAGCCTGGCGCACATTAATGTTGAAGGTTCGGGCGCGTGCTGCTTGTTGCTGTTGTTGCTGAGGCTGCTACTGCTGCTGTTGAGGCTCTTGCTTCACAACCCGATTGGGGCACATGTTTGCGAAGTGGTTGGGATCACCACACGCAAAGCAGACTCTAGCATTGATCGCGGGTGCCTGAGCCGCTTGTTGGCCTTGAGGAGCAGGAAGTAGAGCTTGATAAGCAGTAGCTGGAGCTGGAGCTTGACGAGGACGTGTACGGCAGTTGGCGGTGAAATGGCCGTACATGTTGCAATGTACACAAAATCTGCAGGTGAGTCCCACTGGGTGGTGGTAGGTACAAGTTGGGCAGGCAGGGTGAGGACCAGTAGAAACACGCTTTGCCGGCGGTGCTTGGGTTACCGGTGCCACGGCCTGGCGGTGTTGCTGAGTTGGTACAGCCTGGAGTGGGGCAGGAGTGGTGACAGCACAGTTCTTGTTGCTGGAGTTGTTGTTGTTCTTCCTCTTGCGACGAGAGGCCTTTGAAGACTAAGGGGTGGCGGTGGTTTCAGCGGTTGGTGCGGTGGTAGCTTGATGCAGATTCTTGGGAGCTTTATCGCAGACACCAGATTTGACTCGCTTATCGTTGATTTCCGTGGCAAGCAGGTAAGTTTCCACGATTATTGCTGGTTTTGAAGCTTGCACAAAATCTGCGACACAATCCGGCAGAGCTCGGATATACTTCTTGATCGTCATATCAGGAGTCTTCACTTGATCAGGACAGATTATGCTACGCTGCTTGAAGTGAGCAGTTAAAGCAGCATTGTCACCATCCTTCTGCTTGATATGCCAGAATTCGTCCTCCAACTTTTGGCGCTCGCGGGGAGGGCATAACTCTTCCAACATGACGTTCTTCAACTCGTCCCACGTCAAACCGTAAGCTGCATCATTTCCGCGTTTGTTTCTCTCGGTCGTCCACCAGTCTAAAGCGCGGGACAGAAAGACGCCGGTTGCGTTGAGAGTGCGGAGATCATCAGGACAGCCACTCTGGCACAGGGTGACCTCGATCGAATCAAACCATTGAAACAAGGCCGTAGGGCCATCTTCGCCAGTAAATTCTTTCGGTCCGCAAGCTTTAAACTGCTTGAAGCTAAAGGCAGCTTTAGGAGTCTCAGTCCTGGACTCTTCAGAAGATTTGCTCACATTCTCGTACAGTTCGCTAACGATCTGAGGAACAAACTTCGCCATTTGTTTAGTGATCATAGAGGCGAGGCGTTTATCTTTCTGTTTTCGGCGTGCATCGCACGAGTGACGGGGTCCAGATGACGACATTGTCTGCAACAGACATCGTCACAGGACTCAGACACAATATAATCGAATCTCACCTCACACGCCTAATACTACTAAAGCTCAGGAACACAATCATGTAACATCTAACTACATAGGCACATAATCACACATTCACATAAGCACATAAGCACATATGCATGTATCACACAGAAGCACATAATCACGTAGGGCACCGAACACATAAGTACGTAGGGCACAAAACACAAGAGGCAGTCAGAATACAGAAACCAATCATTCACAGTCCGCGAGCGTTCTAGAATAGCGATTGCGATTAGCGAGTACACAGCGAGTAGTATAGTACAGCGTATGACATAGTATTCAATCATCCACAATTGTCAGCGATTTGTCAGCGTTTTAAGGTAGATGTGTAGTGCAGTTCGTGCGTGTCGATCGGAGCGAAGATTGAAAAGCGAATAATCCACCAAAAATAGAAACACAAAACAGATAAAATTACATAAAACTCATAGAATCCACGTAAAAATGACAAATATCAGAGTCGGCAGTTGCGAGCTCAGAATCAAAACACATATAAATTGAGGATGGATTGTCTGCGGCTGTTTAGACGTCGACTACCCAAAGTGGATCGACTATTCACAAGGACTTTTGGTACACACTTAGGCCTTCAGGACTGTGCTCTCGCCTCGGATTTGGGCGATCGGCACGCGTCCTTCCAGTTACAGTGTGACTTCAAATCGTTGGAGTCCGTCGAGACCTTGGTGAGAGTCTTGTTAAAGCAAAATAGAGCACGGAACAAGTCATCAAGGTTCGAGTTTCACCCCTGACTTAATAACTTCGTTCCTGTTTTGATAAAATAGGGGAGGAAATTTGCGTCAAAGTATGGATTTCACTCTTGATTCAACGCAAATTCTCCTGTTTATAGTTAAAATGCGGGTCGAACAAGCGATTTAGTCGAGAGTTTGCGGTTTTCACACCAAATCTTGACCCAATCACTTGTTCAATTTTCGAAAATTAGAGTGCAGTGATAGCGTAGTGTAAGCGAGAATAACGAGAAATAACAAATAAGCTTGCACAAACCCCTATAGGTTATGCACAAGTCGTTCTGTTGGTACTTAACTATAGACTAGGTCGTTTCTAAGACATCAACCCGGACTAGGTTGAGTCTTGCCTAATTCCCTATAGTTATGGCTCTGATACCAATCTGTCACACCCCAACCGATGGCGGAATCATCGGGGCGCGGCACTGAGCGAAACAGATTGTCCATGAGTATCCATAACAACTATTAGTTACCAGATATTTAAACGTCATGTCCCATACCATAACATATCAAGATAAAACATTCATTACAAATAATTGTCTCACAAACAAGTACTGATCCGACAACTCAGATTTCAAAATAGACATTTTATTTATTTGTTTCTAGGACTCTTTCCTAGCCTCGATTTCATCACACAGCAAACAAGGCGTCCTAGCATCTTATGCACCTGCCACATACTCTAAAGTAAAAGTCAATACACATAGTGTAAAGGTGAGCATACAAGTTTGATAATAGCATAATAGAGTTCGAAATCGTTTACGCGTAACCAGTACGTACAACGTGTGATGTGAAGCATGTTAGTTATCGACATGATCCTATCGATACCAATGACTGCGGGTTGACTACCCAAGGCAGTTCGTAACACATATTCACCACTGTGAACCATGTGATTAATTGTCCTTAACAACCTCTAAGTGAACAGGTGTTGAGTCCAAACTATAGTACTATCGTTGCTAAGGCAGGTAGACAACAATTTATGTGTAAACATAACAAACAAGCATTTATCGAGTCACGTATACCTACAGTAGCGGTTAGCGTTAAGGTATTTGCGTAGTGTGTTTGATGTGATTGAGAATAAGTAACGTATGTAACACCCAAAAGTGCGTAAAGCAAAAAGGGTTCGAGTATACTTAAAGTGGTAGAGTTTGTGGATTGAAGGGAGCGCTAGAGTGAGATCATCCTGAACAGTTAACGATAGCATAAGCGAAAGTTGGCGCGTAAAACGGTACAAGTGTACCAAGGATCGGACGGTAATCCGATCGGATGGCAATCCGATCGAATGGCAATCCGATCGGATGGCCAGTCGATCGGGTGGCAATCCGTTCGGATGGTCATCCGATCGGATGGCCATTCGATTGGATTGACACCTCGCTTGGTGAGGATGTGTTTGTCTATGATGGTTTGACTTTTGAAGTTTTCGTTGTAGCATATTGAAAATAGAGAAGTATCTCTACCCTTCAGGTTGGTCGATCGAATGGTCGTTCGATCGAACGGCGACCCGATTGGCGAGGCTTCTCAAGGTGAGAACAAGTTCACAGCAGGATGGTCACTCCATCGGATGGCAATCCGATCAGGTGGCAATCTTGTGCATTAAACATGTTGAAAACTGTTTAAGTGTTGAGGTTCCCAACATCACATGATCGGATGGTCGTTTGATTGGATGGCAATCCGATCGGACGGTAATCCGTTCGACGTTCAGATCCTTGAGAAGTTTGAATAAAAGTTTAAGTGTGGAACCAATGTGCAACCCGATCGGATGGCTGGTCGATCGGATGGCAATCCGATCGGGTGGCAATCCGATCAGACGACAATCCGTCCCGACGATCTGATCGTCTTGTCACTTGATTTTGTTTGAAGTGTTGTAATTTGAACGAGACGTTATGATAGCTTGTTTAAACAATAGGAACCTCATCTCGACCCCCGTGACCCGACCGAACAGGAATCACCCTAGTCCGACCAGTACACGGTTCAAGACGGTTGTTCATGTTCAAACCTGAAATCAACCATCTCTCGGATTGAATTCGGATCTAGAACTGATACATCACTAAGAATGAGTAGAAGATCAGAACAAGCTCCGATTCCATCGGGTTTGAGTGCATTGAGTGTAAAAGAGTTGAAAGAAAGTTAGAAAAACCATCTTTCAATCCTTTTCACCATGAATATGTTCAGATCTATGCAAGATCTTTGTTCATTCATGTGGAAATCATCCAGATCTAAGTTGTTCTTGGTGGATTGAAGCGAAAACATGAAGTTCATAAGAACACCATGATGACATCATCCTAGAACACCTCAAATCCACTGATTTCACGGTTAAAAGTTGAGATTTGAAAGAGAGAATGATGAAGAAGTGTATGTAGATTATAGAAGTACAAGCTTTAGGTTGAAAACTTACAAGAATTGAGAGAAATCGGGAGAAATGGGCTTGAATGCGGCTGAGTCGAGCAAGGGAGCTGTCACCATCAAAGGAGGTGACAAATGGGGTATTTATAGGGTTTCCCAAAAAGGAAAGTGGGAAAAAGGCTGGTCGATCGGGTGGCAGCCCGATCGGGTGACAACTCGATCGGATGGCAACCCGATCGGATGGCAATCCGAACGGTTGGCCACTCGGTCGGTTGGCCACTCGACCTATGAAATAACTTGCGTTTAGCGTTTGCTATTCGTTTGCGGTGCGATAGATTTGCGATTGCGTTTCGTTTGATTACCACCACATAATATAAGTAAACATGCACAAGTAACACATAAGTAACACACACACATAAAAACAATATCCAGAACGCATAATTCGAGTTGCGAGTGCGATTGCGATTAGGTCGATTAGCGATTAATATGCGATAATTAGCGATTAATCTCGATTATTAACAAGTACTCCACATAATACAACTAATGCGATAACATAATTTGATTATCTACAAGTCAAAGAAGTCAAAACAGTAGTTAAGCAAGGAGTGACAGATCGTAATTAGCAATCTTTTCTTCCTTTGACTTCAATCTTGACTTTGACTTCCGAAACACGGGGTGTTACAATTTTACTCAAAAACAAAAATAATATAAGCTAACCTTTACTGAAAATATTTTAAATTTGGATGGATGATGATGATCTTGAACGACTAATAGTTGTAGGTCAATAATCTGCTTAGATGTCCAATAAAAAAGATAAAAACTCATTCTAGAAATTTTGTAAAACATAAAAGTCTATACAAACTGAAAGGCTGATTTTCTAGAAATTGAACCCGAACAAAACCTTGATAACCATTCTTTTATGGTTTAAATGTTTAAAAAACCTAAAGAAAATTAGACAAAAACGAATGATCAAGAACATAATGATAATCATAATTAACTCAACATAAACATGAATTATGGTTTAAAAGTTCATAAACAAAATTAACGAATAGGAAAACATCAACCAACAAATACGTTGAAGATTTGAATCCGAAAAAACATAAAACGGTAAAAAAAAATGATTTTAACGAAAGAACAATGAACCGATAATAAAGATATAAAACGAAATTGATAACAAACGTCATACCTAGATACTCAAGATTTGAAATCGATAATCTTTTTCAATGGTTAATGTGTGAATACCAATAATGTTAACTAGGATCTGGGAGAAAAAAGTGATAAAAGCATATAGGTTTAGATTAAGTGAAGATTTCTTTACTTTATATAAGATCTCAATTTCAAAACGGGTACTTACAACCCACGAATGCGATAAAACGGATATAATTAGGAAAGTTATTAATATGGGATTTCCACGTGGCAAGAATGGTTTCGAATAATTTCTTGTGGCACTAGAATAGTTTTCTTTAATAGAATAGATAGATTATAATTACTTTTGAGTACATTTTGTTTTTCATTTATAACTTTATTCGAAGAATAGAACCGATACCATTTGAACAATATCGGTAACGGTATTTTGTTTACCTTTATGGTTTTTTTCAATGTGTCGGTATAAAGTTCGTTGAATATTGAATTGTATTCGTAACAGAGTGTTTTTTTTATACCGTAAGCTATAATGAGTGTCAGTACGGTAACAATACTGGGACGAACAAATATCAACCAAACAACATCGGTACTAGTACTGATGTTCGTTTTTCTAATTTTTTATCAATGTTAAACGCATGTCGATATCTTTTTGCTTGCTATTTCGAACGCCGATATCGTATCGTATCGAACCTAACCGTTACCAAACAGAAGCCTGTTGCGAAACACGGGTAATCCCACTAGTTGTATTTAGAGTAAACTGCAATTTTACCCCCTGGGGTTTAAGCCAATTGGCACTCTGACCCCCTCCCTGGAAAATATTGCAATTTGCCCCCCCCCCCCCCCCCCCCCCCCCCCCCCCCACATTAGAAAGCCTCATTGGCAATAAAAAATTAGAAGAAACGAAAAAAAATAGAACTTCAATGTGTGTTCCTTGTATTCTAATTATAAACTGCTTTATAATGAAGAAACTATTCAAACTCATTTGAGGAGAGTTTATTAAGGACACAAAAAACACAAAATATATATAAACGTATGTCAAACACATTGCAAACTCATCCTTGCAATCACAGGTTAACTTACCTTCGTTCTTTTTAATAATACTTGACACTAAATGGTATGTTGCTGGAACATTAATAACAGTTTGAGGATTATGCATGGTCTGATCCCAAAACAGAGACACAACTTTCGCATAGATTAGTTCAATGATGAGGATGGCCGCATCATATAATTATATTTCAAGCTTTTAGGACTATCTGGTTTTGACAAACACAATGTATCAAACTACATTGACACACATATTTCAAGCTACCAGGGTTATCAAGCACTTGTACTTGAATTTGAGTGATCAAACTACGACACCTTGGATAAGTAAATAACACATTAAATATATGCATACTGCATAGATAGTGTAAATCCATGATATACTATGAAAAAAGAACATAATTACATATGCTTAATATACTTAATTACTCGATTGACCGGTTATGTATCACTACATATGTCTAGATCAGTGAGCAAGGCAATTGCTTGTGCGTAGGGCTAATCAACTAAACTTTTAATCTATATTACTTAACAGATATATCATAAAGCTACAAGCACGCATATCCGTGTGTACTTAGAGTAGAATGTAATTTGTATCTTATTAAACAAGTACTATCGTTCAATGTATACTATTTATTAATGTGAGAAGTAAAACGGTAAAGGTTTACTTCCTCCAGAGCTATTGAAGTTATACTTGAACGAATGAAACAGATTAACCTATCAATGTACATGCTAATCAAATTTGTAGCATCCTTGACCTGTAGCAGCGGCTTCGAGTTCATGTCGCCGGGAGAATCAGCGGAATCACGTTAGATGTCAAATTCACAGGCATTTTCAGAAGTCAGAAATGTGTGTTGTAAGAAATCGGAGAAATAAGATCTGGAAATTTGAGGGAAAAAGGTTAGGGTTTCGAGATGAAGATCGCCGAAGATGAAGATAGCCGGAGAAGAAGATCGCACTCTGAACAGGATGTGGAGGAGCGGTCTGGGAAGGTGGGGGGGGGGGGGGGGGGTTAAGAGTGCTAGAGTCTCAAATGTATAGGGTGGTGTAATGTGTAAGATACAAAAGTATAGTGGAAATGACCTATATACCCTTTGACCGTTACTTAATTATGTTGACTTTTAACAGAAGTTGACGGCATGGGGTAATTATGAGACATAACAACAATGTTGGGGGGGGGGGCAAATTGCAATATTTTTCAGGGAGGGGGTCAGAGTGCCAATTGGTTTAAAACCACAGGGGGTAAAATTGCAGTTTACTCTTGTATTTAACTAAGAGAAGTTTTTTCCTACGATTTTGTTTGTGGATCCTTTTCTCTATTATTTTTTTTCTTTTTTGGTGCTACTTCTTTCCTTTGTTTTTTTTTTCTTCTCTTTTGGTATTGCTACTTTTATTTAACAGTGATTCACGGTTTAGTTTCTAATTGTGAAACCACTCAAACCGGTAATCAGATTAATTTTATGGTCAATTTTGTAATTACTTTCGGTCGATAGATTTCCATATTTTTAAATCCGAATAATACCAGACCAAACCATTAGAATTCATATATTATATTTATAAGATATAAGATATTTCATATTATTTCTCTCTCTCTCTCTCTCTCTATTATATATAAATATATATATACTAGGTTATAAACCCCGTGTATTACACGGGTTAAGTAAATAAAATATCAAATAGTTAATAACGAAGATTTAACAATTCTAAAACGATATTTTAAGACACTTTTCTAATATTCGAACAAAATTTTGTTTTATGTATGATCAAAACTTATGATGTTTGTAAAGTTTATAATTATGAAAGCATTTGAACCATCGATTAGAAGACAAGCTGTATTTAGGGTTGCAAACGAACCGAACGGACACGAACAAGACCTTGTTCGTGTTCGTTTGTTAAGAAATATATGTGTTCGTGAACTGTTCACGAACACTTATCGAACGGGATTTTATGTTCGTGTTCGTTTGTTAAGGAAATGAACTTGTTCGTGTTCGTTTGTGTTTGTTTGTTAATTTTAGGCAACGAACGTTGACGAACACAAATAAGCACAAACTAATGTTCATGAACACAAATGGAAACAAAAGAACACAAACAATCGTTCATGAACATAATATATAATACACGAACACTTATTAGATATTTAATTTGTCGGAATTTTGAAGTATTTAAATAAATATAAAAATTAAAAACACTAATGAACTATCTAACACAAACGAACATGTTACCAAACGTTCACGAACATAAACGAACGAACACGACCTTTGTTCATGTTTGTTCATTTAACTAAACGAACGAAATTTCTTGTTCATGATCGTTTGTTTAATAAACGAACGAACGAACGAACACAAACGAACTTCCCGCCGAACGGTTCACGAACTGTTCGTCGAACGTTTGGTTCGTTTGCAACCCTAGCTGTATTATTGACTTTCTCACGACGTGGGAACCCAAGTTTTATTTAAATAACAGTGGTCTTAATTTATTAGTTCTAAATATATTGTTGAAATGTTTCAATTAGGCATATAGCAATTAGCCAAGTAGATAAACTTATAGCTACAAAATAATATTTAAATTAATTAGATAAGTATAAATTATCGGTAATTATTAAGTTATATAACTTTAAAATTTAAATATATGGACTTGATTTGCATCTTAAAAGGATGGTTGTTTTTGGATAAATTTATTAGTATGATAAATGTAGTTATTATTTTTCTTGTATTTTCAATATATTAAATAAATAAATTATTTGTTAAGCAAGAAAATCGTTCCCTCCACCCTCGTTATGAAAATGCTTGATATTTGTTTCAATTATTAAGAAATAATTTCTAACCTAGTAATTAATATAAATAAAAAAATCGTTCCCTCCACCCTCGTTATGAAAATGCTCAATATTTGTTTCAATTATTAAGATATAATTTATAACCTAGTAATTAATATAAATAAATAATAAGATAATTTATGGAATTTTATCCGTATAAATATATTATATCATCAAGCCATCCCACTTATCATAAGTGAAAAAATACCGGACAAAAAAAATAAATGATGAACTTCATAAGATAGTAATCTATTTTAATTAGTTTAGGTCTTATTTATGGCAATTAATTTTTATCAATATGCTCTAGTTTCTTTAATTTACTTGGTAGATGTAGGTAATTTTTTTAAAAGAAAAAAAAAACGGAAGCCAACTTCAATTCTATTCCTTTTCATCAAACGAATTTTAAAATTTATCGTTAGATATTTAATAAAAAATATGTTTGTGTTATAAACCATACATTTTAGGCCCAACCCATTAATTATGGGCTTTAGGGTTTATGGTTATGTTTATCTCTATATATTGTAATGTTAAATATTATGAAGGATGGAATGAAGTTTATCTCTATTTCTCTTTAGTTTTTATCACGTTATCAGCACTTTGATTCTCCACTAGGATTTACTGGCCATCAGACACGTTAGACTCACCATTTTCAATTCCTCACATACTGGTACACATCATTATCTCTACTATGTGTCGGATATTTTTTCAATGTTCATATATTATCTTCCTTTTTCATAGTAGTATATACATATGCATATTCAACAGGAAGATACACAAATTCGTATTCTTAAAGAGTAGTTATTAGAAAAAATATATATATATACATTCATACAATCTGGCGGTCACTGCCGCCACGAACATCATAAAAAAACAAACAAACAGAAGCTTCGATCTGTTACTGAAGTTCCAAACCGTAGCTTACGGTTGTACGGATTCAGCAATGAATTGTTATTCAAGGTTTTAAAATAAAAAAAAGTAAAAAAAAGAAAAGAAAAAGAATCCCTAATAATCATCTACACCATAAGCGGCGGCAGTCAAGGAGGAAACAACAATAGTCAACACATCAATCACATTCTCCAGGATTATAATTGTGAGGGACTTGGGAGAAAACAAAAGAGATCACGTCTTTGGGGGGCGGCGGCTTGGTGGACATTGGTAAACATAGGAGATTGAAAAAAAAATCACAAGATACATCATCATCACACCATCAGGCTTCACGTGAATATTGGGGGATTTATTTTGTCATCATAACATCATTGGCAAGGAAATTCTCATCAAATAATCATCACATCCACGCAGCTTTTGGTTTCAAAGGGATTTGTTTTTTTTTTTGTTATTATTAATCATAATCCTTGTCATCCCTATAAAAATATAAAAGAAAAGATGGCGATTATATACAATGTATTTGAATAATGATTCCACTCAAGTGAGTACCAATTTAACCAAATATTTTATAACAAAACTTAATGTGTGTGGGGCCCGATACTAAGCAATATGCTTAAAAGGACTCGCTAATTTTGAACCCTCCAAACACTTTTACAGAATACAAAACTAATAAATGAGTTTGTTTTTCCTTCTCTATTTTATAAACATACTTAAAGTTTAGAACCTGCAGTTCTAGCAAAAGAGAACCCGAAGTTCTCATACAATATACATTTCTTTCCTTTGTAGAAAATATGTCGAACTTATCAAAGCTTGAATTCACCGCTATTGACATCTCGGGTAACAACTACCTCCCGTAGAATCTTGATGCTAAAATTCATTTGACGGCAAATAATTTGGGGGAGACAATTATTGATGGTAATCAAACTTCACCTCAAGATAAAGCGAAAGCTATGATACTCCTCCGCCATTATCTTCACTAAGATCTAAAGCGAGAATATCTAACTGTTGAGGACCCCCTTGAACTATGGACAAATATCAAAGAACGTTTTGACCACCAGAAGTTGGTCTTACTCCCCAAATCCGGCTATGAATGGCTTTATTTATGACTACAGGATTTTAAGACCGCCAGTGAGTATAATCCTGTCTTGTTCCGCATTACCTCTGAGTTAAAATTATGCGGTGAGAAAAAAAAACCGATGAATACATGCTTGAAATTTTTTCTCAACGTTCCATGCCTCAAACATGCTCCTGTCGCAGCAATACCGGGAACGTAAATTTACTAAATATTCTGAATTGATATCATGACTTCTTGTCGCGGAGCAAAACAACAACTCCTACTTCAAAACCATCAATCGCGACCCGCCGGTGCAAGCCCATTCCCTGAAGCGAATGTGGCAAATTCTCAAAGCGGACGAGGTAGAGGTCGCGGCCCCAGCAGAGGTCGTGGTCAAGGACGGGGATATACATGGCATCGAGAGTCCCAGAACACTAAAAATAGCGGTGGTGAATCGAGTCGACATAATACGGGGCGACCTTCAAAAGGAAAAGTAGCGGGAACCAAAGCAATATTTGTTATAAATGTGGGATGACAAATCATTGGTCCCGCACATGTCGCACCCTTAAACACCTCATTGAGGCATCTCAACGCATAATGAAAGAAAAAAGGAAAGAATGTTGAAACTAATCTGATTGAGGATAATGTACCTTATATTTTA
This sequence comes from Helianthus tuberosus, assembly GCA_030545235.1. Classification (NCBI taxonomy): domain Eukaryota; kingdom Viridiplantae; phylum Streptophyta; class Magnoliopsida; order Asterales; family Asteraceae; genus Helianthus; species Helianthus tuberosus. The sequence goes on from CM060448.1 coordinate 187,548,305, forward strand.
CTTTTCATACTGTGACCTTTGTATTTGGCTTGGTTTGAAACTCTTGCAATGTTTCATTTTACTTCTTTGCATTAACTTTTATTTATTTTTATTTCCTGAAGAAATATGTATACTAGCTCCAGTAGAGCTATTATTGGTGATGAATGTCTGGTAGATAGCGGTAGTACTAACACTATTCTCAAAGATATGAAATTTTTATCTGAGTTGTCTCCGGCAGAGACACCGATTAGTACTATATCTGGTGTCAGTAACCTTATCGAAGGCTCCGGCAGAGCACACATAACATTATCTTCGGGTACCAAATTAACTATTGATAATGCATTATATTCTAGTAAATCCAGAAGAAATTTACTTAGCTTTAAAGATATTAAAAAAAACGGTTACCACCTAAAAACAATATCTGAAAATAATATTGAATATCTTCAAATTACTTCAAACAAAAATGGCCAAGAAACAATTGTTGAACAATTAGAAGCCTTATCCTCTGGATTATATTGTACTAATATCAATCCTATCGAATCATACATGGTGAGTAACCAAAAGCTATTAGATAAAGACACATTCAATATATGGCATGACCGTCTAGGTCACCCTGGTAGCATAATGATGAGACGAATAATCAAAAGTGCAACCGGGCACCCTCTTAAAAACTTAAAAGTTTTGCTACCACAAGACTTATCATGTGCAGCATGCTCTCTGGGCAAACTTATAACTCGGCCCTCACAAACTAAATTGATACATGAAACCCCATCATTTTTAGAAAGAATCCAATGGGATATTTGTGGGCCTATTCATCCTCCGTGTGGACCATTCCGCTATTTCTTGGTCTTAATAGACGCATCCACAAGGTGGTCACATGTGAGCCTTTTAGCTACTCGAAATGTAGCATTTGCCCGACTTTTAGCTCAAATCATACAATTGAGAGCCAATTTTCCCGATAATCAAATTAGAAACATCTGGATGGATAATGCGGGAGAGTTCACATCTCAAGCTTTTAATGACTATTGTATGTCAATCGGGATCAATGTTGAACATTCAGTACCTCATGTTCACACACAAAACGGTTTAGCTGAATCTCTGATTAAACGATTACAAATAATCGCTAGACCACTTTTAATGAGATGTAAATTACCATCTTCTGCATAGGGTCATACTATTTTGCATGCTGCTGCACTGATTAGATTGAGACCAACTGCTGATCACGAATACTCCCCATTGCAACTGGTCTCCGGACGAGAACCAAGTTTGTCCCACCTTAGAATTTTTTGTTGTGCGGTATATGTACCAATACTGCCACCACAACGTACTACAATGGGACCCCAAAGAAGACTGGGTATCTATATTGGTTTTAACTCCCCGTCCATAATTAAATATTTAGAACCAATGACGGGAGACATGTTTACAGCACGGTATGTAGACTGTCATTTTGATGAAACAATGTTCCCAGTCTTAGGGGGAGATAAGGACAAAGAAAGACTGGTAACACAAGAAATAACATGGAATGCATCATCGCTATCAAATCTCGACCCCCGAAGTGGTCAATGTGAATATGAAGTCCAAAAGATCATACATTTGCAAAGAATAGCGAATGAATTACCAGATGCATTCACAGACACGAATAGAGTGACAAAGTCACATGTACCAGCATCAAATGCACCTGCTCGAATTGAAGTAATCCCAGAAGCGATTACTATACAACGAAAGCGTGGGAGACCAATCGGTTCCAAAGACAAAAACCCACGAAAACGAAAAGAGCAAAGTAATGCAGTTGGTGAAAACTCACAAAAGATTATAAGTGAAACCCCGGTAGAGGTAAATGTCCCAGAAGAGACAACTATGAATCCAGAGGAAAATGAAGTTTCAGAAGAAACACCGGTACCGAACGAAAAATGAGATCTCTATTAATTATGTACAAGATAGTACAATGTGGAACCGGAATAAAACATGTGTTGATGATATATTCGCATATGCTATAGCAACGGATGTAATCAATGAAAATGATTACGTACCTAAAACTTTAGAAGAGTGCATGCACAGAAATGATTGGCCAAGATGGCAAGAAGCCATAAACGCCGAATTGAATTCGCTAGAAAAGCGACATGTTTTCGGACCTGTAGTCCGAACGCCCATAGACGTCAAACCAGTAGGTTATAAATGGGTGTTTGCAATAAAGAGAAATGAAAAGAATGAGATTGTATGATATAAGGCTCGACTTGTAGCACAAGGGTTTTCCCAAATCCCTGGAGTTGATTATGAGGAAACGTATTTCCCTGTAGTGGATGCGATAACCCTTAGGTTCCTAATCGGCCTCACAATCTCTGAAGGACTTCATATGAGACTAATGGATGTCGTCACCGCATACTTATACGGGACACTTGAAAACCCACATCTATATGAAAATTCCTAAAGGATTAAAATTGCCTGAAGCATTAAAATCAACACCTCGAGATATGTGTTCTATAAAGCTCCAGAGATCTTTATATGGTCTTAAACAATCTGGTCGCATGTGGTACAATCGACTTAGTGAATATCTCGAAAAAGAAGGATACAAGTCTGATGTAATCAGTCTGTGTGTCTTTATAAAAAGAACACTCTCAAATTTCACTATAATAGCAGTCTATGTTGATGATATCAACATCATCGGATCTCCTGAAGAGATAGAGAAAGCTGCTCAGTTGTTAAAGAAGGAATTTGAAATGAAAGATCTTGGTATGACGAAATTATGTATCGGACTACAATTTGAGTATCTGTGCAATGACACATTTGTCTATCAATCAAACTACATCCAGAAGATGTTAGTACGTTTCAATATGGATAAAGCACATCCGTTTAGCGTACCTATGGTTATCCGACCGCTAGATCCACACAAGGATCCTTATCGCCCTCAAGAAGAAGGCGAAGAAGTACTTGGTCCGGAAGTACCGTACTTAAGCGCGATCGGTGCCCTTATGTATCTCGCAAATAACAGAAGACCTAACATTGCAATTTGCAGTTCATGTACTAGCGAGATACAGTTCGAATCCAACACGTAGACACTGGAATGGTGTAAAACATATATTCCGGTATATTTGTGGGACGCAAGACTTAGGTCTTTTCTATCAGAAAGATCAAAAGTCCCAGCTTGTTGGGTATGCTGATGCCGGATATCTATCAGATCCTCACAAAGCAAAATCTCAGACAGGTTATGTACTCACATACGGCGACACAGCAATTTCTTGGAAGTCAACTAAGCAAACACTTACAGCAACATCATCAAATCATACCGAATTGATAGCACTATATGATGCTGGTCGAGAATGCGTGTGGTTGAGATCAATGATTAATCACATACAAGAAGCATGCGGATTAGAACAGATCAAGAAGGAGCCGACAATTATTTATGAAGACAATGCTGCTTGCATAGGTCAAATCAGAGAAGGTTATATCAAGGGTGATCGAACAAAGCACATCTCACCAAAATTTTTCTCAACATATGACTTGCAAAAGGAAGGGGAAATTGATGTTTTCCAGATTAAGTCAAGTGAAAATCTAGCTGACCTGTTCACGAAATCTTTACCTAGAAGCAGTTTCGAGCAGCTATCACACAAGATCGGTCTTCGTAGATTGAAAGATGTTTGTTGAATTCAGGGGGAGAATTATACACGCTGTACTCTTTTTCCCTTAACTAAGTTTTGTCCCATTGGGTTTTCTTAGTAAGGTTTTTAATGAGGCAGCATAGCTGATCCAGTAGTATCAGTTTATTTATTCAGGTCCTGAAGTACCTATTTAACATCATCCTGAAGTATGTTGTTAAACCGTGTATAATTCTAAATGTCTGAGGGGGAGTGTTATAAACCAGACATTTTAGGCCCAACCCATTAATTATGGGCTTTAGGGTTTATGGTTATGTTTATCTCTATATATTGTAATGTTAAATATTGTGAAGGATGGAATGAAGTTTATCTCTATTTCTCTTTAGTTTTTATCAGTTTGGTTAATAAACTAATTATGAATTTTTTTTCTAAAAGAGATTAAATTAAAATTAAACTAAATAATAATTATCCATAAGAGATTAAACTAAATAATATTTAATAAAATGATTATCTATATTTAATTAGAAGAGATTAAACTAAATAATAATTATCCATAAGATACATTGTCTAATATGATGACAAGTGTCCCAAAATTGGTTTCTTTTATTATATAGTATAGATTAGAAATAATAAAAATAAAATTGTTTTTAACTTTAACTAAATTAAAGTGAATCCAAAGTTAAACCCATTTTCAAGCTCTCAAATCTCAGCATATTGGTGTGTAGGGGTGAGCAATAATTGAACCGTTAACAAAAATCAAATTGAAAACCGAACCGAAATTAACTGAAACCGAATTAACTGAAAATCGGTTAACGGATAATTTGTGTACCATTGGTTAACCGAACCGAACCGAATCATTTAAATCTTCGTATATTTCTAACTTTTATACATCCATGTCACAGTGGCGGACCCAATAATTTTTTCCTGGGGATGCAGAAAAAATTTAAAAATTTTAGGCCCTAGCTATATAAAAAAGTTCGGTTCATTGCGGGTCGGATTGGGTCGGGTCATGTAAAACAAGTAAACATAAACAAACAAAGTATCGCGGGTTGGATCAGATCGGGTCGGGTTGAGTCAATTTCAATTTTGAAACAATCAAACCATATTTTCTAACTTCCTATCAAATTAACAAACAAAGTTTCAAGTAAAATAGTAAACAACATAAAAAATCATCACAAGGAAAGTAACAACAAAAAACCATCAAAGTTCAAACCCTACCTACTTCTATTTACCCTAATCATTAAATAAAACAACAAAAAAAACTTATCTAAGCATAGCTTGGTCTTTAATTAGAAATTTACCCTAATCATTAAATAAAACAATAAAAAAAACTTATCTAAGGCATAGCTTGGTCTTTAATTAAAAGAATCCGACGAAAAAAAGTGGTCCAACACTTTTCCTCTTGAGAAATCACGCCATAACTTCGCTACTCGTGGTTCTTATCACACATGAATTGCTCCATAAGTTCATAAAACAACACTAAACACTCATAATTTTCAATTTTAATTTTCAAACATTCAAGCCCTAGTTTTAAATGTTGATTAGTAATCATATAAACAAACAAAACTTAAAATAAAACAACAAAATAATTAACTACAACTCTAGAACAACTAAAAATACATCAAAAAACATAAAAAGATCAAACCGTTATACATCTATATTTTTTCCTAATCACCACATACCAAAAAACAATCAATAAAAAAGGATAAATCTTTGGGTTGTGTAGTTAGGTTAATAAAATTAGATTGTAGATTGAGTTAAGTAAAGTGAATAAGTGGTTAAAGAATAATTATACAAATTGTGTTATATTCTTATATATTCATAATAATTAGTGTTTATTTTTTTTATAAATTCATAATATTTTTTTCTAAGGAGGGCGGTTGAAAATTTTCAAGGGATGCGGTTGAAAAAATCCAAGGGCTGCGGTTGGGATTTTCGACGAAAATTAGCACTTAATTTTTTTTTCAAGGGGTGCGGCCGCCCCTGCCATGTTATGTTTTATACTTCCATTTAATGTGTTTATACCTTCATTTTATTTATTTATACATCCAATTCATGCATTTAGATATCTATTATTCTATTTCATGTATTTATACCTCCGTTACATGTATTTCTAAACATAAATTTAGCCAATGTTTGGTTTGGTTATTAACCGAACCAAAAACTGGCAAATTAACCGAATAAACCAAACCGATTAACCGATGACTTCGGTTACGATTACATATAATGCTAATAACCGAACCGAACTGTAGGATCGAGAATCGATCTAAACGAGTCTTTTAGAAGAGTTCTAATCCATATCAAAGGCGGAATTCAATGATACGGACGTAAATGCAGCTTGATTCACTCTTTAATTGTCTTGTATATTGATTTAACATTGTTACAAATCTAACGACACGTCGACAACACCTCGGCACCGGAATCAGGAACATTACAAATGACTTGGAGGCTCAGGTATTTATAGATGAGTCATTTCGCATGGAATAGCCAAATTCCATTTCGTGCGAAATGGACAATGTTCATTTCGTACGAAATGGACTAGCCATTTCGTGCGAAATGCACTTTCAACATACCAAACCTATTTTCTCGTATACCGAGCTCCATTCAATCCTATCTAGACACACGACTCGATACAAGACGAAGTCGACAGACATATGCACCAACAGACTCCCCCTTGGATGTCGACGAGTCTGCAGTACAAGTCTTCAGTATGTCGAGTCTTCAATCTCTATCAGTCTTCAAACTCTTTTCCAACGTATCTGACACTGTAAGCTTCATTCAATCTCTATCTTTTCCAGAATCTCAAACTGGCTCTCAATCATTCAAACTCCCCCTTGAATGTTGATCTAATAATCTTCAATCTCCTCTTGCTTGCAGACTCCCCCTTAAGCTATGCTGGGATCGTAGTCTGGCTTTCACAGGTTCTAGGATCGCATCCTGGCTCAAACTCTGCTCAGACTTTATACGGAAAGTCTTCAAGAAATGAAACCTGGTTTACCTGCACACCTTCTACCCAAAACATAAGTTTCTCAAATATTAAGATTTAACAAATTTAGAATCTCTGCTAACCACTTGCAATCAAAACATTCAAATTTGTATTAACTTGAAACCAAATTTTAATCATTTCAAATACAAATCTTATTTCATACACACTCTCCCAACATGTTACTCATCATGTTTAGCACTTGGAATTTTGAAAATTAGCTCTTCAACATCAGTTGTCGAAAATCTTTTTGTATTTTCAAAATATTATGCTAAAACCACTTGTAGGAAAAGTATTGAAATGCAGTAAAGAAATATTTACAGACAATATTTTTGTGAGTTTGTGTAAGAGGATCATATCAGTTTTTGACAAATTCACTAGCACCGTTGAGCTTTAAACACTTTAAGTTCTAAACGATTCACATAGATTGACGATATTGTTGTCCTCTTAAACTCAAACTAAAAACTTTCGAAATGCTTACCGATACATTAAGGTATATTAATTTTGCACTAAAATCTTATGGACCCCACGATCTCAGCATATCCCCTCATCATGCAATACACAGACTCAAGTAATGCCTTTAAACTTTCATCAACTGTGATATGTGCAAAAACAACGCAGAATGTTTAAACATTAACAATCAGGTCGATCTTTCGATACGCAGAGAAAGTCCAATGTTTAAACAAAATAAGAAATAAAAATAAGTTGAAATTGTTTAGGCTTTAACCACCAGTTCGATACTCCCGTATACGCAGAGGTGATCCAAAGCTTAAACGAAACACCCAAGAAAATAAAGCAGAACGTTTAGGCAATAACATCCAGTTCGATACTCATGTATACGCAGAGGATGTCCAATGCTTAAACAAAATAAAGAAATAAAACAAGTTTAAGTCTTTGCAAAATGAAAACACAGAATCACAGTGACTTTTTCAGCAAGTTGTGAAAGTTCACAAACTGACCGGTTTTTATGCTCTTTTAACATTCAGCAATTACTGAGTAGGTACACAGTCACGAAGGACAAAACTAAGTACTATGGTTTCAACCATGTTTCCCACTAGAACTAGGCTTTTTCATTTAAGTTTGTATCGTTATCGCAAATCTACTAGTCTGGCTGAGCCTGTCGTCACATCTTTAGTGAGACCGTTTATCACATTTGACATTTCATTTCTTTAGCATGCTGTGATAGTCCACTGATTTACTATCATTTCCTCTTATTTACAACAAAACTCATTTTTGTTTTTTTTTTCAATGTTTTTGTCATTTTCAAATTTTCTAATTTTTTTAAAAATTTTTACTCCCCCTAAAATCAAAATATGTTTCAATTTTGATTTTCTGGAAAAAATTTGAAAACAAACTGTACAAGGTAAAGTGACAACATGATATCGAATTGCTTCAAATCGCCATCCACTTGGCATAAACAATCAGAACTCCCCCTGACAACAAACTATTTTCCCATTATGATTTCAAAACACTTAAGTTTGTTTTAATCAAAATGGTTTTTCCGAAAAATTAGTTTTGTTTATTTTCACAAACCACTTGTAGGTTAGGGGTTATCATCACATTGTTTTCCAACCACATTGAAAAATTTAACACTTGTAGGTTCTATCAATCAAACATTTGTAAGACAGTTAATTCAAGTACAACTTAATGTCCTTGATTAACTTCTTGTAAGTCGAAATATCACCGAAGTGAATTTCTCAAGAAAGATGTCGATTCCTACTTCCCGATTACCAACTTGGGAGTTCTGGCAAGTCAGGTTTTTAATTAGAAAATGATGTCACCCAAGCCTTACCAGCCTTGGGTGATTGTGATTCATCTCTATCCCACCATCTTTTTTATTTGTAAAAATCTTTCACACTTTTTACCTTCCCGTCAACCATCTTCCCAAAGATATGTTTCACTTTTCCATTGAAAGTCTTTTCGACATCGAATTCTTTCTTCTCAAAATAGAATTGATTCGAAAATTCAATCTTTCCAACTTTTAACTTCAAGCTTTCTTTTGACAATGGCGGAAAATTTTCATCGTTCATTTCTGGAACGGAATTCTCAGCATTTTTCACAACAAATGACTCCTCTGACTTTGACGAGTCAGATTCATTGTCAGAACTTGATTCATATTTAACAATCCATTTTTGTTTGTTTAAATCGACTTTCCTTTTGTAAAAACGTTTCGAGCGTTCACCATCTTCGAAAGTCGAATTTTCAAACACTTTGAATTTTTCTTTTGATTGTTCTGTTTTATCAACACATTTCTTTTTCATTTCAGAGTTATAAGAAACTCCATGTTTAGGATAATTGGACTTGGGGCAATTCCAAGCAATGTGTCCAACTTCTTGACATTTGAAACAGGTTCTTCTGTCAACTCTTGGTACAGATTTCCTCAATTCATTCTTTTTATGTTCAGCAGGAAACTCTCGGTTTGACTGTTTCTAGAATGGTTTCTTCTGCTCTTCTTCCGAACTTCCTCCTGAAACAAATTTAGTTTTTGATTTATAATTTTTCTCATTTTTATAATTTTTTGGAGAGATGAAACCTAAACCTTTCTTTTTGAAATTACTGTTATGGTTTGGTTTCTTTTGAAAACCATAACCAGAATTGTACCCCATTTTCTTGTTCACTTTTTGTTGAACTCTTGAAGTGTACTTTTTAGGTTTTTCATGAAAGTTTAAATCTTTTATTTCATAAATATTAATTTCTGTTAATTTGAAAACCTGTTTGATCATTTCAGTTTTGACACTTCTTATTGGAAATTCTTCATCAGAAAATAATTTGTCAGAATCTTTCAACGTATATGCTACTTTGAATGTTTCGCCATTCAAATTATTTTTTAATAACAAAAATTCTTTATTGTAAACCCGTTTGACTGGTGAACTCGGACTCTTGTCTGATGAACTCGAACTTTCAGATTTAGACTCCGACTTTGACACTTCATCCATATCCAACACCTGATCGATCACTTTCTTTAATAACTCAGACTCATGATCAGTGTCAGACGCTGTGAATGTGACGTCAATGTTGTCTGGTAACTCATCAATGGTTTCAGACTTTAACTTTATGTTGACTGCCTTTTTTAGACGTTCCTCATTTGGTTTTCTGGGAGAATAACTTTCCCAGATCGGAGGCGGACACTTGTTATACTTGACACTTTGTTTCTTACCAGCATCCGTATCTTCCATCTTTTTATCTTGAAAAGCTTCAAGACCTGCAACAGTAGGATAAACTCTGTCAATCAAATAATCACAAGTTGTATAACTCAACAGTAATCGTTTGATTCTCTCATTCTCAATCTTTTCAAGTTCCAGATCTTGCTTTAGCTTTGCACAATCTTCAATGTACTCATTGATGACCTTCTGCTTCGTCATTAATGTTGAACTCATCATCGTCATAGCAGCATCAACTTCTAAGTTTGTCTTGTTCAGACTGTCAACTGTTCTGTTCAGCACATCATATGATTCCTTCACATACTTCACATCAAACAACAATTTTTCTTTCAGCTCTTCAAGTTCACTAATCTTCTTGTCTTTCTCTTCACAATGTTTGCAAGGTTCCAAACATTTTAGACAAGGTTTCGTGATTTCAACAATCTTCTCAACTTCAACAATTTTTTCAACTTCGACGGTTTTCTCAACTTCGACGATCTTTTCAACTATTTTCTCAATTACCTTTTCTGTTTTCATTGGTTTTTCTTCGAATTCTATTTTTTACTTCACACTCTTCAACTTCGACTTTCTCTGTTGAATCCTCTTCAACTTTTATTTTCTCAGCTTCCAATTTCACCTTTTCTTCAGCAATTCTTCTTGCTTCCAAATCTCTTTTCATTCTAGCAGCCTTCTTCTCATTCAGCATCTCGATCTTATCTGCAAAAAACAAATTAAAACTAAATAAGTCTAAATTTTTTCTAGCATTATTAATGTACTCTTCCTCATCATCAGTATCTTCATCACTTTCTGATGATCTGAAAATCTTCGTCCTTTTTGGTTTAGATTTGACTTCTTGTTCTTCCAAGATTCGAGCAACAAGACCTGAATTAGCTGGAATGTATTTGTCCCAGCTAAAACCCTCTGCTACTTTTTCATCATCTTGATTAACGAGATAAGCTTTCTTCTTTCCGTCTTCAATAGCATGGGATGATGAGGGTTGTTGAACAATCTGATGAAAAATTGATTTTTGATAATAATCATTCTTTCCAAACTGATCTTGTCTTCCGTTTGCTTCTTTATTTTTACATTCTCGTTTAGAATGTCCCTTTTCTCTGCAACGAAAGCAAGTAACCTTTGATTTGTCAAATCCTATCGAAGATGTAGCAATTTCACGAAAAATCATCTCTTCCGGTGATTTGTTGAAATTTTTCTGCCCTTCTTACAGCACTGGCTAAACACCACTTGACGTCCATCAACTCAAGTTCTTCAGCATCTATTTGGTCATAATCCTCTTTGGTGAGCATCGGATTTCCAATTTTGCCAGCAACTAAACTTTCATACGACTCTAACATAGCAACAAGTGATGCCAAGTGTTGCATAGTTATTTCTGGAGAAAGATTTTGACCATTTTGAATGTTCAATGTAACGTTGCATTGCAGATTTGTTGAATTCTGTCGTTGAGGACTTGGTGTTGTGAAATTCGGATCAAAACTTGAATACGATGACGAATATCCGCCACTCTGGGTTACTGTGCTACTATTTGATCCAGACGAACTATTAGCACTAAAAGCAGTTTTAATCTTTGGACTCGGAGTAGTCTCAAATTTGCTTCCTCTGTAGTATAGACTAACATCTTGTTGAGCATTTGGATTATTCATGATAGCAGTTTTCTGAATATCCAATTCATGTTCTTCAATCTTCTGAATAAACTTCGCCAAATTCATACTTTCAGATTTTCTCATATGTTTTAAGATCAGCAAATATGTTCCCCATTTATTATGTGGTAACGCATCGGCTAGCTTATTAACCCATTCATCGTCGTCTTTCTTTATTTCCAATCTTCCCATTTCCAGAACAAGATGACAATATCTATCGATAGTCATTTTTGTTGTTTCACCTTCAAAAGCTACAAACATATCAAATGATTTCTTTAGTAAAGCTTGTTTGTTCTTTATCATATCAGCGCTTCCCTTAAATTGTTAATCAATGCCAACCAAATTGATCTAGCAGTATTTTCATGTTGAAGCAAAACAAAGATATCTTCTTTTACAGCTTGTTGAAGAATACTAATCATCATTTTTTCACTAGTGTATTTCAACTTTTCACCCTCTGAGTAGTCACTAAAAGCTTTTTCAATCCCACGTTCATTTTTCAGTTTAACGTAATCTACATCTAACGAACACCATGCGTCAAACTTATAGGCTTACACCCAGTTTTCAAAACGATTTTGCCATCCTTTAAAATCCTCAATGTACATAAGCTTTGGCGGTTTTTGATAAGTTCCCATCTCATTCTCACTATAAACAGTTTCGGCAGCTGTAATTGGAGCAACTGGTGTAGCAAACGCATTGTAAAACTCTTCTTCCATGTTTCGGTAACAACTTTCACAAATTCTCAAAATAACAATGTTCAAGCGAAATACAGGTTCACACGAAATAAAATCTCAAACGAAATGACTTTTGAAGTGAAATGATCCTTTGGTGCGGAATGGATATTTGGTGCGAAATAACCCTTTGGTGCGAAATGAGTTGATTTCGTACGAAATGGATGATTTCGTATGAAAAGGCTCAGCTTTCAAACGAAATAGACAACTTTGGTGCGAAATGAGCTATTTCGTGCGAAATGAAGTCAAACAAGGTTGATTCCGTGCGAAATGATGATCAAGATGTTGATTCCGTGCGAAATGAAGATGTTGATTTCGTGCGAAATGAGCTGACGTCACTTCAGTCGGCCATAATTTTGTCAAATTGATCCGTTTTTAGGTAGATTTTAGGTCCAATTCTTTCAAGGCTTTGTTAAAACATAGTTTCGCGTGTCATATGTGAAATTCAATCCATTTTAACCATAAAATTTTGTTAATTTTGAAAAAGAAGGTGTAGAAGTTAGAAGTTTGATGAAAACAAGCTGAATTCGGTAAGAACTCTTCCTCCTGAGCTCTGATACCACTTGTAGGATCGAGAATCGATCAAAACGAGTCTTTTAGAAGAGTTCTAATCCATATCAAAGGCGGAATTCAATGATACGGACGTAAATGCAGCTTGATTCACTCTTTAATTGTCTTGTATATTGATTTAACACTGTTACAAATCTAACGACACGTCGGCAGCACCTCGGCACCGGAATCAGGAACATTACAAATGACTTGGAGGCTCAGGTATTTATAGATGAGTCATAATAGCCAAATTCCATTTCGTGGGAAATGGACAATGTTCATTTCGTACAAAATGGACTAGCCATTTCGTGCGAAATGCACTTTCAACATACCAAACCTATTTTCTCGTATACCGAGCTCCATTCAATCCTATCTAGACACACGACTCGATACAAGACGAAGTCGACAGACATATGCACCAACACGAACCGAACCATAGACACTCCTAGTGATGTGGCTCTCATGTGTTAAACAAATGGTTAGATTCTGCAAATTCTAGACAACTTTACTTACATATATCATACCTTATTTCATACATTTTGTATAAAGGCCTAAAGAGCCCAAGCAGTGAAACCAAACCAAACCGTTACTAACGGTTTGATTCATAGTTTGACTTAAAAACCATGAAAACCAAATTGCGAACACCCATTCTAGTATTACTAGCTTTAACAATCATTAATATTATCTATAAATTATTACTATTATTAATACTTTTGTTCTTTACTATCTCTTAGCTGTGTATTTTTATACTTTTCTAAAAATTATTTTTTTGGTGGGTCTAAATAGATACGTCTCTCTTTCTCTTAGGATATTGGAAAATTTGTTATCATCTCACCCTATAGACCTTTCCAACGGCATACTATAAGTGAGATTTTACTTTGTATTTTTTTATTATTTAATTTTTAATAAACAATATATAAAGTCGTATTTATAAATTATATAATATTACAATAAAACGATACATAAACGAATTACATATATATATATATATATATATATATATATATATATATATATATTTAATAATGGGGCAATCAGCCGTGATGCAAGTTTTATTAGTGGTCTAGCGGCTAAGAGGGCAACACGTGGTGTTGACATTATGGGACACCTTCCCTTGTTGCGGGATCCTTAAAGCGAACTCCTCTTGCTTAGATCTTGTATGTGGGTTGCAAAGTTGCTATTTGGTTTGCGAACTTGCCAGCTCCCCTTTGTGGATGATGTTGTTTCATGTTTTGATAAAGGTCTTCGGGAGGCAATAGAAGACATTGTCGTATGTGGGGGTCCTTTTTTTGGTGAACTACAGTGGCGGATCGCGACCTTACCAATGCGGCTTGGTGGGTTGGGCCATCTCTCGGCCCGGGATGTGGCTGCTTATGCCTTTGTGGCTTCCAGGTCTCAATCTTGGGAGTTGCAGGACCACATCTTACGTAACAGTGGGGTTGCTAACACTGATCTGGATTATGCCAGCGCCTTGGAACGCTTGCATGAATCTCTACCTGACTTTGATCTCGGCGATTTCTCTAACAAGGACACCACCCCCAAAAAGCCACAGAAAACTTTGGCGAATGTCCTTTGTTGTCGAATCGCACAAAGTTTGGGAAAAGATTTCCATTTGTCCCCCACCAGAAAGCCGTCATTGAATGCCTACAGAGGCATCATGCTCAGGATTTCTTAACTGTTATTCCTATTAAAGGTTTGGGTCAACGTATGTCAGTGGTGGAGTACCGGTCAATCCTTAAGTACCGTTTGATGATCCCCATGTTCCCGAATGATGAAACTTGCCCAGTCTGCCATAAAGCTTGCCTGGATAAATACGGGGAGCATGCGTTACACTGTTGAGAGTTGCCGGGGTTTAAGTATCGCCATGACTTTGTTCGAGACGCGTTAATGGATATTCTCAGACGTGCAGGGATCTTGGCAAAGAAAGAGGCACCGGTTAATTTTCTTACAAATCCGTCGGAGGGGAGATCCACCCTATGCCCGGCTGACGTGCTAATTTTTGGTTGGGAGGGCGGGAAACATGCTTGTGTCGATCTCACAGGTGTATCCCCCTAGCCGGGTTCCGGGAAAATGGGTTTGTGGCGGGGCAAGCGGAACTGAAAGCAGAGTCAAAGAAGGTGGAAAAGCACGCGAAAGCTTGTGAGGATAATCAGCATGCCTTTGTCCCCCTGGCGTTTGACACGTTCGGCTCCTTGGCGCCGGAGGCAGTTCGGTTCTTGTCTAGAGTTCAGCGTGTGGTCCACAACAACTTTTCGACCCCTCAAGGGCGAGACTTTGTTTTTAGTAAATTCGGGTTTTCTATTCAGAAAGAGATGACAGCGCAGTTTGTTGCTCGTCTACCTGCTATCCTTATGTAATTTGCCCAAATTATTGGAATGAAATATATTTTGACAAAAAAATAATAATGGGAAAACCTATGTACCATTTACTAAGTGCTCCTGAAAGTCTCTCAAACCTCTTTGTATGAGAAAAATAATCTTTCACTTGCAACTCTATTCCTTGCCAGATATGCCCATCTTCATGGGTGTAAACGAGCCGAACCGAGCACGAGCTTTACCTTAATCGAGCTAGGCTCGTTACAATTTTCTGAAGCTCGGTTTGATTCGAGCCTTGGATTTTGGGCTCGAGCTCAGCTCGTTAGTAAAACTTAAAACTCGAGCTCGGCTCGAAAGCTCGATCTAAGTATCTATGGCGCGAGTTAAAACAAGCTAAAGCTCGACTCGAGCTCATTTTTGGCTGTTAATGAGCCAAGCTCGACTCGAGCTCGGCTCGATAGTTTGAGAACTCAATTAAAAAAGAACATCTAGATCATTCAAAAAGTAATACATAGTTTAAACCCTAAAGTATACTAAGCTCGATAAGGCTCGTCGAGCCTAAACGAGCTACACATACAAGGCTCGAGCTCAGGCTCGATATCTAATCGATCCTATGATAAGGCTCGGCTGGTTCGAGCTTTTTATCGAGCCGATCTCGAGTAGCTCGCGAGCCGCTCGACTTATTTGCACCCCTACCCATGTTGGCATGCCCGACCTTTGCTCCCTCACGTTCCAAGACTCTTTCTCACCTCCCCTTTCACAAAACTTGCAAACTTCTCTCTCCTGTGACAATGGCTTCTCTCTCCTGCTCGAACCAAGGAAACAATCATCTTATCTTCCACGTCTAAATTCGATGGAAAACGCCCTATCAGAGCGGTGTGTGGCGTCACACGTCACCCACTTCACATGGTCCGAATAGATTTTTTTTTGAATGAAGAATGTTTCTCTACATCTTCTCATCCATAAATTATACCAAATTAATTGTAATCTACTCATTGCATGGAATAAACATGATTAAAGTGGAGAGTGATCTTTAAGCCCCTCCCTTGGACATAAAATGACACATGACATCAAGACCAAAAAAAAAATCAAGCCCCTCCCAACGTTTTCACAATCACGCCAAAAGAAAAAAACCAAAGATCACGCCTACATAGGCGGTGTTTTAGCATTTTGAGGCATGAAGTGGTAAAAATCACCACATTTCATATTACCACTACATATGTTCTTATGAGTTACATCGTGATTTTTTTCATTCGTTGCAAAATTTGATAGTATTATTCTTATATTTAATAAATATATCTATGATTGAAATGTTTTATAGGGAGGTGTAGATAGGTGGTGTGTCAAACAAGGTGTCTATGGGAATAGTGGTCCAAAGTCCTAAATGCCTAATGCTATGTTGGTCATTACCCATTATTACGACCTGTGCTTGTTTGCCTCAAATATTGAACCATGAGTTTAGGGAATGACACCATGTCGTTTTCCCTCCTATACTCGATGCCTATTCTTCACTTATCTATCAATAAACTTTTATTTTAAATTAGAGAAAGTACCTTATATTATAGAACTTTTTTCAAACGGCAATTGTAGGGGCCAAAGGACCCACAACCCTACAGGACGAGACAATATAACAAAAATTCGAAATCATATAACAATCTTAATTAATATGTATGTTTATAGGTAATAAGCTAGAAAAGTACACGATCTCCAAATCATTTTTGTGTAATTTGTTTTATGTAAACAAAATTTTAGTTTATATTCCTTTCAAGTTGTATAATCTAGTTGTAAAGAAACAATAAGTAGTAATGTGTCGTGTCCGTGAGTTGGAGTGGCGGCTTTGATGGTGTGCGGGGAGGACCTCCGCATAAGGCTCGTGATTTCGAGGGGCACCTGATTTAAAAAAAAAAAAATCCGATATATATATATATAGGGTAAGGTTTAAGGTTCATGCTAGAACCACCTTTATTGCGAGAACCGCGAGAACCAATGTGAACACAACCTAAAATAGCTAAAAAAACCTAACCCCCCCCCCCCCCCAAAAAAACCTAACCCCCCTAAGCTAAAATGCTAAAAACTAAACCCCCAAAAAACTTAAAAAAATCAAAAAAACACACAAATTTTTTTTTAATATTTTTTAAGTTAAAATCGCTACTTTTATTAGCAAAAAAAATTGTGTGTTTTTTTATTTTTTGCTACTAAAAGTAGCGATTTTTTTATAAAAAAATATTAAAAAAAAATTGTGTGTTTTTTTAGCTATTTTTGATTGTGTTCACATTGGTTCTCGCGGTTCTCGCAATAAGGGGTGGTTCCTAACGGATCTTTGTCCTATATATATATATATATATATAGGTACGGGATCAGGAGATAATGGTGAAAAGTGTGAGAACGGATCCTGGCCCAACACGTGGCAGGGTGCGCTAATTGATATGCAGGGGTACGATTGTCCTTTTATTCGTTCCCTCCTTATTCGCGTTATAAATCTCTTTCAAATTAAAACTCCAAAGATTTCTTGTTAGCTGTTACCTCCTTTGCAAGCTTTTTTCAGATCTACGGCGTCTAACGTGGATTCTGTTCGACAAAGTAAAATTCGTTGACGTTTTCTATTTTTGTTCCAGCAAATCATGCAACAGATATGGCGTTTTGTTCTTTTATGCTTGTTTCATTGTTTTTTTATATTAGTTTTTTTTATAATGTGTTGTATGATTTCAATGACGTATTCAATTATGCAATTTAATCGCGTTTTAATTGGTAGTTAAACAATTACTAAGAACTAATAATTGGAGTTTTCAATATTAATTTTAATTGTCGTTTAGGATCTAGTATTTTTCTTATGTTTTTACGATCATTGGCGTTTTACATCTATTTGATTAGTTTTGAATGTTATTTAGTAGTATTTGTAAACATTATTTATTACTATTTGTTAATTTGTGTAAATATCAGTTTTGTTAACTATGGCGTTTTCATTATAATGTTATATTTTTTGTTAATTTTTTATGTTGTTAAGTGTTTTTAATTATTCATTTCATGGCGTTTTCATCATGGCGTTTTTAAATTATGTGTTTATTATGTCTTGTTTTTATTCAATTAATGGCTTTTTAATCTATAATGTTATTACGAGATATTTTCTATTTTTAAAGGCGTTTTCTGATTTTTCAGTTCCTCACTGTGTTGTCTCAGACGAAGTTGCTTCCTCGAGTCAAAGGCTTTGCCCCAAAACTGGATTACCATTTATCATTCCTGACGTTAGTGAAGAAATAAAGCCCACAATGGACATGGTATTCTCAAGCCTCGATGGTTGTTATTCAATGTATGTTAAGTATGCCAAGAAGTGTGGGTTTTCAGTCAGGAAAGAGACTACAAAGACAAACTCTAAAGGTGTGTTACATATTAAGTATTACTTGTGTACGAGATCTGGGTTATACAAGGACAAGAAGGTTGATACGTTGGACCCCAATCAAAAGGAGCGATTAGTGCGATCCAACTTTTCAAAGAGGACTGATTGTGGTGCACTGTTAGGTGTAATTTTTTAGGCTGGATCATGGAAGGTGTATAAGTTTGTTGAGGAGCACAACCATGATCTTGTTGAACGTCCTGATAAGCATTTTCTTCCAACTGAACGACACCTCACTCAGCTCCAGAAGCATGTTATACACATCATGTCTAAGCTGAATTTGGGTCCCGTCAAGGCGTTTAATGTCATGAAGACTTGTTTTGGCGGTTTTGAAGATGTGGGTACAAGTAAAGTTGAATTTAAGAACTATAAGAGGCAAATTAACTTGTTTATAGGGGAATATGATGCCGATATGGTTGTGAGGCATTTGAATGAAAAAAAAACATTCCCAGCCTAATTTCTCATATGATTACTTCACAGACGAAGAGAATCGTTTGAAGGGACTTTTTTGGTGTGACAATCAAGCCAAACGTAATTACCACGTGCTTGGTGATGTGATTTCGTTTGACGCCACGTATCGTTCCAACAAGTAATATTTTATAATTCAACTTCTTCTGTTTTTTTTTGGCGTTTTATGAGTTTACATTCAATGGCGTTTTTATGAGTTTACATGCAATGGCGTTTATGAGTTTACATGCAATGGCGTTTTATTAGTTTACATGCAATGGCATTTTATTAGTTTACATGTAATGGCGTTTTTAATATTGTTTCAGTTCTCATGGCGTTTTCATATGCAGATACGCTATGGGGTTTGTACCGTTCACTGGTATAGACAATCATCACTGCAATGTTACATTTGGTGCTGCATTATTGGCGTCGGAAACTGCTGATACGTATATTTGGTTGTTGAGAGTTTTTCTAAAAGCTGTTGGTTCTCAACCAAAAGTTGTTGTCACTGACCAAGATCCAGCATTGAAGAAGGCTATTTCTGCTGTATTTGTTGACACGAGGCATCAGTTATGCATGTGGCATGTGATGCATAAACTTTCTCTGAATGTTGGTATGCTTATTTTTACCTTTGGCATTTTAGGATACACTGCGTTTTAAAATACATGGCGTTTTGTACCTTGTTACTGTTTTTTAGTTCAGTTTTGTCTTTCTGTAATATATATGTTTTTTTTTATGCATGGCGTTTTCGTGTTATACATAGGTTGGTGTTAGGCTTTGCAATTCCACCAATTTTAAAGAACGTATTGGTGGTGTTGTGTGGACGGATATTCTCACACCTGAAGAGTTTGAATCAGAATGGGAAGCGGTTATCGGAGAGTTCAATTTAGCAGATAATGACTGGCTATCTGATATTTTTTCACTCAGGGAATCTTGGATCCCTGCATACTATAGAATGGAAGAGATGTCGGGTCTTATGAGAACGACATCGAGGTCGGAGAGTGAGAATCATTTTTTTGGTCAAGTGTGCAATTCGAAAGCTACTCTTGTTGAGTTCATGACTCATTACGAAACTGCAATAGAAGCACAGCGTCACACACACCGGAAAAATGATCATGAATCTCGATACAAACGACCCCAGTTGAAGAGTAATTACCAATTTTTGGAAGGCCAAGCTATTGACATATACACAAAAAGTATTTTTGTGACGTTCAAGCTGAGCTAATTGGAATTGCGGATTGCATAAATCAATATTACGAAGATCAGCCCGATGGGTTTGTTAAGTTTTACATAAATGACTTCCAGCAGCCTTGTACATCCTTATTTGAGGTAAACAATGGCGTTTTGTTTTTATATGGCGTTTTATCATTTCCAATGTGTTTTATTTTTATTTTTTAGACAAACATTCAGTGCATGGCGTTATAGAGATATTGTTTTTGGCGTTTTTTCAGGTAATGTTCCGTAAGTCTGATTGCACATGCAGTTGCTCATGCAGGCGTTTTGAACAGTTTGGTTTGCTATGTAGACATGTATTCTATGTTTTGAGAATTATGGACATTAAGGAATTTCCAAAACAATACATTCTGAATAGATGGCGCAAAGAGGCTTCCCCAAACTGTTCTCCCGAATACTCAATTAGTCGTGAATATATAACCGAGCTTGATCCCGATGTGCAAAGTTTGATGCGAGATATTATCTTTTCAATGGAATATACTTTGAACCGTTTATCTGGTAATAAAGAGGAGCTAGCCTTATACAAGGATCATGTTCAATCTTATATGAAGAAGGTTCAAGATATGCAGATTGTTGCTCCTCCCGCTAGTACTAGGGATAGATTTGCCGAGATAACCGGTCAATATAAAAACGACAAGAATCCGATAAGAGTCTCTGTTGGCTATAAATCCAAAGGTTCTGGTTCTCGGAAGCGCCTGAAATCTAAATAGGAGATAGCAATTGACAAAAAGAAATCAAAGTCGAAACCTGGGGCCAAAGAAAGACAGTGTCAGAACTGCAAAGGCTATGGATACTACGCATCGACATGCAAACAGGTCGTAACTAAAAGAAGATCGACAAGGTCTTCAAGAGCTAGTGAAGAGTAGTTTGGCGTTTTGTATTTTTTATTCTTATAGAACACACACAGATGGTCTTCGAGAGCCAGTGAAGAGTAGTTTGGCGTTTTGTATATTTTATTCCTATAGAACACAAACAGATCTCAGTTTGGCGTTTTACATCATTCTTTATACATCATTTTTCCATCTTTTTTTTCGACCTATTTGTTCATAACATGCTACTTCGAAGTTACATAACAAACAATATAAGATAGGACAAGCAAATCAAACGCCAAAAAAAAAACGCCACTAAATAAAACTACCATAAACCTCTAAATTTGGTCATGCTAAACTCAATAATGTTTTGCTAAACGAGATGGACAACATTGTTAATCCTCAGTCAAGAAAGATGTCTAACAATGTTGTCCATCCCGTTGAGCTAAAACTTTATTGAGAACAAAACTGAATCTCCATGAAATGACGTTTTTGTATGTTTTTGCGTTTATATCGAGCGAAAGTTTGCTGAGAAAATAATGTATCTCAAAGAAACATGGATTGGAATCTTTGATATTTGGGGTTTTTGGCGTTTCTAAGATGAATGGTATAGAGGAAAATACGGCGTTTGGGTTTTTGGTGTGGATTTTAGTAGGTCTGAGAGGTTGTTTATATAGGAAGTTTTTGGTGCGTATTTTAGGTGCGATTTTTATTATAGTAAATGCTCGTAATTAAGTTCCGTCATTTCAGTACTGTTTGTTCAGCTTTATCGGTTAAAAACAAAGTTTGGCGTTTAGATTAGGATGAAGTGTGCTATGTGGGTTAAGGCGGGATTTTAATAGCGTTTTATTCATGAGTTTGGCGTTTTGCGTAGAGAAGTCAAAAGACCCTTTTACCCTTAATGAAGCGCGCCACACTAATAAAATTGATGTTATTTACGAAAATGCCACCGCGTCATCTAGTCCATAGATTGTTTTGATCTGACGATCCATAAGCGTTCTCTCCGTTCTCACACTTTCCACTGTTTTCTCTAAATCCTGACCCTATATATATATATATATATATATATATACGTTACTTTTTTTAAATAGTAAACACATACCAATTTCAATATAGGCTCATTTACAAATCATTAATTATTGTTTAGAATTTACCCCACTTGGCATAGGTTTATTGAGCCCAATAATATTTTGATTTTTTTAAATAAGAGTTAATTACATAGTTAGTCCCTATGGTTTGCACAAAGTAACATACTTAGGTACTAATAGTTTAAAATCACATTCTAGGGTATTAACTTTTCATTTTGTAACGTTTGGAGGTATTAACGTCATTTGTAGGTTTAAAATCACATTCTATTAGTACCTAAGTATGTTATTTTGTACAAACCACAAGGACTAACTATGTTAATACCCTAGAAGTTAATACCTCCAAACGTTACAAAATGAAAAGTTAATACCCTAGAAGGTGATTTTAAACTATTAGTACCTAAGTATGTTATTTTGTGCAAACCACAGGGACTAACTATGTAATTAACTCTTTAAATAATAATAAAACATTACGGGAGGGCATATATTTTCGAGCTCAAACAGGGCATGTGAATTCTCAGAGACGCCACTGTGAGTTGAGAGGTTAAACCCAACAAAAACATGAACATTTGACATGAACCCAAAACCATGTTGTTTGTTGAGAGGTTAAACCAAACAAAAAAATGAACATTTGACATCAACCTGAAACCATGTTAGACACATAACCGGAACATAACACGTATTTTCATGGGTTGGCGTACGCGAACACAATATGCGTTTTCGTGGGTTGACACGAAAACAACTCGTTTAACGTGACATTACGTTTTAATTTATTCTCTTTGCATATTAATACTCTAATTTCAATGATGCAAAAAGTAATTAGGTTTGAACTATTAGATATAATTCTTATTGATTTTTCTTTTTTAAAGCTTTTGATTAAAAACTCATTATTAACTTAGTTATGATATAAAACACATTTTTAAATTGTTTTTTTAAAACCATGTCAATCTACGAGTCTGACAAGTCGGCCCGAATACAGTTCACTTAGCTTCTTTTTTTTAAGTAAATTTCATTAAAATCGGCCGGCCTGACAAAAAACACAGGACCGCACCATCAACCAACTACAACATATATAACGGATAATTACACCAATCTCTCCAAACAATGTTCTTATGTTTGGACCTACATTTTAACCAGAAAAAACCTATAAATCTAACTTCCCCAAAAATATCATCACTATCCCCTCTACCGTTAGAGAAGACCTTTTCGTTCCTAGCTTTCCAAATAGCCTATCACGTCACAACTACAAGGCCTTGGATGATCTCCTTAGCTTTATTATCCCCACCAACTCCTTTATGAATATCCAAAAGGTCCTTAAAAAAGGCAAAAATAGGAGGAAGTTTGGCCCACCCACTTAACCAATTCCACACCCTCATGGAAATGTTGCATCCCGTAAACAAATGGTCCACCATTTCGACCCCTTCCCCGCAAAGAGCACACAACACCGAATCAACCAGAATATTCCTTTTTTCAAGCGCATGTCTAGTCGGAATACGATTGAGCGCCGACATCCACATAAAAATCTTACAATTAGATGGAACCCATCCACAACCTTTAAAAGAATAACTGGCTTCCTCATTTAAATCCTCCGCTGCCAAAGACTTAAACGAGAACGTAGAGAACATACCCGAAGCTTCAGGCGACTACATCCACCTATCCTTCTCAGCCGAAACCATGACACTGCAAAGCAAAGCCAAATAATCTTCCAGTTCCAAAATTTCGCTCGGAGAAGCCGGAGCTCTCGACCAGCAACACTTCTGAATCAACTCATTACCCGAAGCCGGTATTCGTTCCATAACCCTGCATGACTTGAACTTTTCCAGCGCAAAAAGACCCGACCACTTAAGCATAAGGGGGGTTTTGTAACAACCCGACTTTTCGGATTGTTATCCGTTTGCTTTTGCTTCGATTTGTAACCGTATTGTGTTCCGAGATTCGATATAAATAAAGGGTGATGTTATACTAAATACATTTTCATCACATCGCACCGCTACACGTTTAGACGCTTTATATTCGCAACGCTAACGCAACACGAATTACAGAAAATTATACTAATTAAATTGCCGAGTGTGTTTGTTTGGTTACCATATGCCTCTGCATTCGCTTACCACGATTAACATGCTAAATCGCAAACGCTGTTATTAGTAGTAGAAATGTTATGATGTGTGTTCTTATGTGTTTTAGTTGTGTGTGTTCTATATGTTATGGATTATACTCGCAAACGCTATCGCAACGCAAACTCAACGTTGTTCGCACAACTCGATTTATCACTCTAAAACGCAACGCGACTCAAAACTCAATGTTACGCTAAAATACATAAAGTACCAATACTAACTAACGCAACGAAATGCATTAAACGAGCAACCTGCACGCGAAAACGAAGTTTTCCGGCACAAAACAGCACATTCGAACGAAGCCATGCAGCCTCTGCCTTCGTACGAAGGCACTGTCTTCGTAGGAAGGCAGCAGGTTCGAACCAAAGCCTGCTGTGCGAACCCAGCTCCTCTATAAATACCCAACCCCATCTCATTCATTCTCACTTGCTGATTTTCATACCGAAACTCTGCCGAATTACTGTCCGACCATTTTCAAGTAAGATTTAACAGTTTTATTCGATTATACAACGTTTTGCACTACGATTTTCCACAAGAATCACTTCGATTTCATCTAAACTCTTATGTTTCCAACTAAACTTCATCTTTTTCACTTAAACTCCATCTTTTTACCTTAACTTCTCTTTTTTTACAAAAAAAAACTCTTCATCTTTTTCATCAAATCTTTTTCATCTACAACTGATCTACACTTGAATGGGTGATTTGGGTTTAGCTTTGGCTTCCCAAGTTGTAGATCTAAAGATCTCATACTCACCAAGTGTTAGATCTAAGTTGAAACTCTTTAAAACCCGTTTAAACTTGATTTCCACCCTAAAACGAACCTAAAACGGCATGTATTTCGTTCACTAATTAGTGGAACGAGGTAGTGTCGAAACCAGCTTGAAAAGGACTCGAAAACACGTCCAATTCAGGTGAAAATGCAGCTCCAAACGCCAAGAACAGCCACGTTTATGAACTGAACTCTTCTGTGCGAAGCCCGGCTTCGTACGAAGGCAATGCCTTCGTATAAAGGCACTAACTTCGCACCTAACAGCCCAATTCTCACTCGTGACTTAACCAAAGACCTCTCCGACTCTAAGTTAATCAATAGCTTAAGGTTGGAGGGATGAACACTCGATTTTCCGAAGACAGACGCGAAGACACTCGATTTGGACAACGGAAGCTGCACAAAGTGCGAAGACCCACCTTCGTACAAAGGCACCTTCTTTGTACGAAGCTTCTGTTTCCCACCGACACTCCGATTTTCAACCGTTTCAGCACTTTGGAGGACTTACGCTTCTGTTCTCGTACGCAGGCTAATCCGGCGCTCCCTTCAATCCATTGAGGATCGTGTTTCTTGATTAGGACACGCACTGTGAGTATACTCGAACCCATTTTCATTTAACGCACTTTTGGGTGTTACTTACGTTCTCTATCAAAACACAACACACAATGCAAACACTTTGATAAACGTTGGCCGCTCCCGCATGCTATACGTGATTTGTTGAATGCTTGTTACTATGCTTACACAGTGCTATTGCCAGATCGCCTTTAGCAACGATAGTACTATAGTTTGGACTCAGCACCTGATGTGTCAGGGGTTACTAAGGATCACATTACTTTACTTCATGTGTTTACCTCGGTGAACATGTGTCGCGCATACTCCACTCGCAGTCACGTGGTTAGGTTGTATAATTGTTGATAGTTACATGCTTCGCCCGTTACGTGTTACATGCTGGTTATGCGTAAACGCTTTTTATACTGTATCTATGCAAACTTGTGTACTCACCTTTACTTTATGTATTGACTTTTATTTTAACGTATATGACAGGTTGATGGATTGTTATGCTGCAAACGAGATAGGAAGTCTAGAAACCCACAACAATAAAAATCTAGGTTGTCGGATCATGTTTTGTTTATGAGAACTCGTTATCTGTAATAATGTTTGTTGAATATTTGTTCGTTAGTATAGGATGATGAACCTTTAAAAATATTGGTAATGAATAGTTGTTTTGGATTCTCTTGAGCAATCTAATTCGCCTAGTGCCGCGCCCCGATGATTCAACCATCGGTTGGGGTTTGACAGGTTTCACCATACCAAGTATCTATCCAAAATCGGATGTTGCTACCATTTCCCACTACTCCTTTTATGTAACTGTGCACTCTTTTACCTTTAATCAAAAGCTTGGCCTCCACTTTTATAATATTATTCCACACACCAGATACCGCCGGGTTAGACGACAACGACACCCACTTCCTTTTCATACCATGGCAAGCCAAAATCACTCTTCTCCACAAGCTATTTTCTTCGACTTTAAATCTCTAAACCCACTTAGCGAGAAGCGCCTCGTTCACCTTTTTGAGCATACAAATACCAAGACCACCAAATTTCTTAGGACGCGAGACCTTGTCCTACGCAACCCGATGAGTTTTTCTAATATCTTCCGATCCACTCCATAAGAAATTCCTCATAAGGGATTCCAACTTATCCATCACTTTAACCGACGCTTTAAAAATAGAGAAGTAATAGATGGGAAGGCTTTCTAACACCACTTTGATGAGAACAACCCGACCCCCGGTAGAAAGAGAATGCGCTTTCCACGATGCTAGACGATTTTTGAAGATCCGAACAATGGGGTCCCAATTATTCACCCTATTCATGTTAGCTCCCAAAGGGATTCCCAAATAATTAAACGGAGTAACCCCTTTATTACAACCCACTACCGAAGCCATTTGATCCATTTCCACGTCATCAATACCCACCCCGAAAAGGTTAGATTTGTGGAAATTAATTTTGAGACCCGAACAAGCGTAGAAAACCCGAAGAATTCTAGCAACCATTTTTAAATTTTCCTCCTCCCATTCCCCCACAATCAAAACATCCTGACCCACTAGCTTTAGAAACTACACAAGATAATGCTTCCATAACAATAAGGAAAATTAAAGGAGATAAAGGGTCACCATGACGAATGCGTTTTTGGCATTGGAACTCAAACGTGGGGGAATCGTTAACCAAAATAGAGGATCGAGCAGAAACAAGCACCCCTTTAACCCACTTACACCATGAAGGAGAGAAACCCATTTGGTTCATAATCTTTAAAAGAAATCCCCAATTGACGTTGTCATACGCCTTCTCAAAGTCAATCTTAAAAACAAACGCTTTCCTGCCCGCTTTCTTAAGCCACGACCAAACCTCACTTAGAATCATAGGGCTGTCCAAAATACACCTATCTCTTAAAAAAGCCGATTGGGATTCCGACACCACATTCCCGATAACCTTCCTCAACCGATTCGCTAAAATCTTCGATATAACTTTACTAATCAACCCAATTAAGTTTATCGGTCGATAATCCTTCAAGCCAATCGGATCAACAACTTTAGGAACAAGGGAAATAAGCAAAGAATTGCATCCCCTTTCAATAGTCCCAAACTCATAAAAATGAGCCAAGATATCTCTAAAATCATCTTCGAAGAATTTCCAGAAATGCTTCAAAAATTTAAAGTTAAAACCGTCTGGGCCAGGAGCCTTGTCCGTCCCACACTCGAAGACAGCATCTTTAATTTCTTTGGCCGAGAACTAGCCCAAAATCCCGTTTGCTTCCATTTCCGAAAGGCGCTTGATATTAGAGCATTCCAATCCCGGTTTGTTACTCACTTTCTCCGCAAAGTGGTTCCTAAAAGAACCCAATATCTTCTTAACCCTCTTCGGATCCGTAACCCATGTATCCTCTATAATTAGCCCCGGGATACCGTTTTTCCTTTTTCTGTTTTTACAAAGTCTATGAAAGAACCCAGAGTTCACTTAGCTAAACGTAGTTTCGGTTAGCAGAGAAAATTTTGTGAGTTTGAATGGTATATAGGTATAGGATAAGAATCCGTTAGGAACCCTCCTTTATTGCGAGAACCGCGAGAACCACGAGAACCAATGTGAACACAACCAAAGATACCTAAAAAATCTAAAAAACACAATTTTTTTTAAAATCGCTATATTTCGTCAATAAAAAAATTTCGAGTAACAATTATCGATGCACATGTGCATATGTATCATTTCTTTGACAAATTCCATAATACATTACGAGTATTAGACAATTGCACTTTCATTTACACTATCATCTGCAATACACTACTTTTTACATTATCAATATTAGAAATGCACATGTACATCTATATGTATGAACATGATATAACGTGTTTTGGTACACTACTTTGAATACACTTTCCTTTTCATCTATCATGCCATCCATAATACACTACCATTACCTCCTACTATCCATAATACACTACCATTACCAATATGTATAATATTTTCACTTTATGCACATGTACATCAACAACATTCATACCATACCAAACAACATATTACATCATAAAGTGACAAATATAAACCATCAACCACTAGATATAACTAACCAAAAACATGTATATGGGCCTACATTATCATTCAAAATCACAAACTTTTTGTAACAAAACACGTTATATCATGGTCATACATAATGATGCACATGTGCATTTTTGATATTGCTAATGTAAAAAGTAGCGTATTACAGACGGTAGTGTAAATGAAAGTGCAATTGTATAATACTGGTAATGTATTACGGAATTTGTCAAAGAAATGATACATATGCACATGTGCATCGATAATTGTTACCCGAATTTTTTTAGTGACGAAATATAGCGATTTTATTAAAAAAATATTAAAAAAAATTTGTGTGTTTTTTAGGTATTTTTTTTGTTCACATTGATTCTCGTGGTTCTCACAATAAGAGTGGTTCTCAAATGAGACCCTACCCAATATATATAGGATAAGGATCCGTTGGTAACCATCATTTATTGCGAGAACCACGAGAACCAGTGTGAACACAACCAAAAATACCTAAAAAAATTAAAAACACACAATTTAAAAAAAATCGCTATTTTTCGTCCAAAAAAATATATTTTTTGTTGGACGAGAAGTAGCGATTAAAAAAAAAACCTTTTTAGCATTTAGTTATGGGGTTTAGCTTTAGGGTTTAGTTTTAGCATTTAGATTAGGGGGGGGGTTAGGTGTTTGGGTGGTGGTGGGTGGGGGTGGGTGGGTGTTTATGTTTTGGGTGGTGGTGGAGTGAGTTTATTTTGTTGTGTTCACATTGGTTCTCGCAATATAGGTAGGGTTCATTTGAAAAACACTCTTATTGCGAGAACTATGAGAATCAATGTGAACACAACAAAATAAACCCACTCCACCACCACCTAAAACCTAAACACCCACCCCCATCTCACCACCACCCAAAAACCTAACCCCCCCCCCCCCAATCTAAATGCTTTTTGTTGTTGTGTTCATATTGGTTCTCATGGTTCTTACAATAAGAGTGGTTCTCAAATAAACCCTATATATATATAGTGGAGGGTTCAAATAGGAATAAATTCTACATAAGAAGAAATTTCAACCGGTAATGATGTTCATTATGTTTCATTTAATATTTGCATATTATATTAGGGTAAATTACACTTTTCGTCCTTTATTTTTATATCGGATTGCAATGGATACCCTTTAACTTCAACATTTACAACCATACTCCTTAATTTGTAAAACTCATTACACCCTACGTCCTTTAGAAGTAACCTGGTTAAAATTTTCAGTTAAGTGTTAAGTATGGCATGTGCCTTGCACATGAGGGTAGATTAGTAATTTTACTAGTATGTTTAATAATATATTTAAACAAATAAATACCCCCAAATCCCTCAATCTCTCTATCTCAAATCTCTGTTCTCTTTCTATCTCAGTTCTCCCTCTTTCTCAAACACAAAGCATCAAACACTTAAAAAATGCCCTAAATCAAAGATGCCAACTAAAGTTCCGGCGACCCAACTAAAGTTCCGGTGGATTCCAACAATTTTTCGTAAGCTTCGTTTCAGATTCGTGTCTTATTTTCTGTTAGATCGACTCCCCATGAGTCTGAAATTGTGAACATTGCAGATTAGAATTGAAGACAAACCCCAGCATGGTTCCTGCTAAAGATTCCATTTCTGGCAAAGTCCATGACATATTCAGTAAGATCCGGCAAAGTTCAAGAAGTTACAGATTAGCAAAATTTCTTGATTTTTTTAGCGAAATTTCGAATCTTTACAATTCTTTTAGCATCTGGCATCTTTGATTTAGGGCATTTTTTAAGTGTTTTGTAACAACCGTAAATTTATTTAGCGATTTCCGTAAGTAATCACAGATTACTGAGTATTTATATTTAAACATTCATGCTCAAATTACGGGTTTATTAAAACTTTTCTAAACTTGAAAGCAAAACTACATAATATAATTTAATTCATCGTTTTAGAATAACGACGAAACAACGTTGCGGAAGCTTCATTTAATACGTGTTCGGTTCTTGCTCGACGCTTGATCTTCATCCGGGGCTCTCGACATTCACCTGTGTTCAAAACCAACTTAAAAGTTAGTTTTGATAATTAAATAACTGGTATCACAAGGAAAATGGTGTCGAATAATCGAATTAAAGAAAAAAATCAGGAAATCCCAATGTTAATCCCTTGATCCTAGAAACAAGGGTTTGAATCCAGTCTCCACCGTAAGTTACGGTGGACACCGTAAGTTACGGTGGCCCCTGATTTAAAATGCCTCTACCGTAACTCAGTAGGTATCTGCCGTAAGGTTTTCAGCTCCACCGTAACTTACGGTGCCCACCGTAAGTTACGGTGGCTCCTGTATCAGCCCTTCCCATTTTGCCGTTTTTTACACGAAAACTTTCGTATCTTTCAATCCACTTGTCCGTTTGACTTACCGTTTCTTCCTACATGATTGTAATTTGATCCTTCATCATATGGAGTTAAAATCCAACATCCGGATTAAAAAAATTTAAGACTTTTAAGTCTTCGGCTTATTACCCTTTTTACCAAATTTTGACCCGTTCGCGATTTTATCAAACAAA
Organism: Helianthus tuberosus; assembly: GCA_030545235.1. Classification (NCBI taxonomy): domain Eukaryota; kingdom Viridiplantae; phylum Streptophyta; class Magnoliopsida; order Asterales; family Asteraceae; genus Helianthus; species Helianthus tuberosus. Next base: position 187,579,225 of record CM060448.1, read on the forward strand.
CATGCTTACTTGATCTATAAACTCATGAGAATCATAATTTCAATATTTCCTATCAAATTAATCATAAATCATGGGTTTCTTACTTAGTTAGAACCCGTTTACGCTCAAGTGCTTATTTTGACCCATTAAGGGTATTTAAGCACTTTAAAGCTTAAAATCGCTTTCATTCACTTCTAGCATCATATTCCTACATTTCTTATCAAGTAATCTTCCACCACAACTATACGTGTGGTGGATTAAATGTGGATATCTATATGTTCCTAGTTTTACCCCTTGGATTATTGTTTTTCGTCAAAAACTCATATAAAGTCATTCGACCCAAGAATTTACATCTTTCACTATCTTTTCTTATTCTAAGCATTTATTTAATCATAAAACTTGTTTCCGAACCTCTTGCAATGGTCGTTTGTTCGAATTAGCTTACAAGGGCAATTTGGTCAATTTTTATCCTTTCTTTAATACAAAGGAACTTTTAAATACTTGTTTGACCCAAAAATCCGACCTTTTAACTATAATCTTGTTTATAAACCCATGTGTTTCTAAACACCATAATCATAACTCAATTTATTCAGTTTACCTAAAAGATAACCGAATAACTATATTTTAACCTTGTCTAACTCTTATAGAATCTCAAGTTCTACATGATGAGTTGAATCATTATACATACCTGGCTCGGATCAATATATTGACCCGTTTCAATACCTTGACTTAGTAGCCGCTAAGCAATGGCGATGTGCGTATCCATTTGATATTTATTCCTATAAACATGTAACTCGACAAACCATTAGTCGATGTTGTCAAAGGGTGATAATTTCACCTTTTGACCCGTTTGTTTACCTAGTGATCTTCGTCACTTCAACTAAATACAAATATCATGTATTATGCTAATTTAAAGTCTACTAGCAAAAATACGAAATCAAGCAATACGTAACGGAATCGTGGTTACGTACCTTTAATGCACTCCTTCCAAACGCGTGTCTCCACCGGCTTGTCCACTTTGACGATCCGGATTCCTTGCCTAAAGAGTTCAACCCACATTGTTTAGAACTCCTTTCATAACATATCACGCATAATTTGCCGTATAGTTCAAACATGCGTTTTTATCCCAATTTTCACTATGTTAGCTTTCTCTTAAGCGTTTTAACAAACACCTTAAGGGCATAATTTTACATATTTATAATCAAGTTCATAACTTGTTATTTTTACCAAGATTTTAACATCTTTTACAAGACAATCATCTAATTTATAGTTCAATATCAAAATTAACCTCATAGGATTCAAATAACACTAATTTACTCCTCATGGTTCTAGTGTTCACCTTGTTTCTACAAAACCCACTACACACACATGGTGGATGATCATGAATTTCATAGTTTAAACATTAATTCAACAAACTAATGACTAGGGTTTACTCCTAGACATGATTTCATTACTATTTCACCCAAATAACGATCATGCAAGCTCAAATTTCAAATCTCATGTGTTCATCAAAATTTGAGATGGAACCAAATTGGGAATTTTGACATACCTTATGATCCCTTTACTGAGGTGATCACTAATCTATGCTCGGATTTCGATTTGGGCTTGATTTCCCCTTTCAATTTGGTGAATTCTTGGAATTTAGGGTTTGAACTCTAGAATGCTCTTTGGAGATCGCAGGAACACACGTACGTGTGTGTTTTTGTTGAGTAAATTTTGATTTAATCAAAACTTTATTACATTTGCCCATGTTTAGTCCCTCTAGTTCCATAGTTTATAAAAAGGGTTATCTATTTCATGTTTCTTTTATTGTTTTTACAACATTTAACTAACTAGGTTGATATTCCTAGTTACTTAGTGGGTTCGGGGAAGTCATAACCCGTTTTATTTTGAAATCTCGTTAACTCGGGCCTCTTATTATCTTTATTTCCTCAAAAGCTTTTATTCACTTTTTATTTAATATTAGGTTTATCTATTAAATTCCTAATATTCATCGGGTTTACTTTTACCATTAACGGTATTTTACCCATTCATTATTAACATGGTTTAATTACCAAATCCTGATTTCGGGGTGTTACATGTTTGATGCTTTGTGTTTGAGAAAGAGGGAGAAATGAGATATAGAGATAACTGAGATTTGAGTTAGAGATATTTAGGGATTTGGGGGTATTTATTTGTTTAAATATATTATTAAATATACAAGTAAAATTACCAACATACCCTCATGTGCAAGGCATATAGCATAGTTAACTAAAAAATTTAATCAGGTTAGTGCTAAAGGACGCATGGTGTGATGATTTTTACAAATAATGAACTGTGGCTGTAATTATTGAATTTAAAGGGTATCCATCGCAATCCGATACAAACATAAAGGGCGAAAAGTGTAATTTACCCTTTATATTATTGTAAGGGTATATTGGTAAACATACATATGTCATTGATTTGTAGTCTTCCTTTTCACGAGGTGTGTAGGATAAATTACGAGTTTATGTAGGGTAAGTTTCAATATGCATTGAAAAATGTTAGTGTGGAGGCTGATAGTCTTTATAACTAATTAATTAGTCAAAGGTAACAATAAATGAGATGAGATAAAAACTATTTAACGTTTTACAATTGTACCCTTTATTCTTTTTCGTCTCAATTAGATTTTCTTTTGAAATGATCCTCCTCTCTCTCTCTCTCTATATATATATAGGGGATGGATCATGAGAAAACTAGTTTAAATGAGAAAACCAAAAAACTAACCAAAAAAGCCTAAAAAACATACCAAACTTTTTTTAAATTTTTATAAAAAAATCGCAGCTTTTTATGCATGGAAAAAAATTTTCAAAAAAAATAAAATAAAAAAAGTGTTTTGTTGTATTGCACATGTGCACTATTACGGATATAGTGCACATGTGTAGTACACATATAATGCACATGTGCAGTACAACAAAAAAAATTATATATAAAAACTAGCGATTTTTTTTATAAAAAATTGTAAAAAAAAAAATTTTGGTATGTTTTTTAGCTTTTTTTTAGGTTTTTTAGTTAGTTTTCTAGTTTTCTCATTTATATGTAGTTTTCTCATTTATATGTAGTTTTCTCATGATCCTCTCCCTATATATATATATATAGAGAGAGAGAGAAACAGGATCAGGAGAAAACGGTGAAAAGTGTGAAAACGGTGAGAACGGATCCTGGCCGACCACGTGGTATAACGCGCTAAATGATATGCAGGGGTACGATTGTCATTGTCCACCCCTAAATAATGTCGTTATGATTCCGTTCCAAACAAAATTTCAATAGAAATGACGTTTGATCTTTATGCTTGTCTCAATGGCATTTTTTCCAAAGTTATTTTTTTGAATGGCGTTTATGTTTCAATGGCGTTCTATCTATATTCAACAGATATGGCGTTTTGTCTTTTTTTACTTGTTTCAATGGAGTTTTTTAACCTTTTTTTTTGAAATGTTGTTTATGTTTCAATGGTTACCATTTGCTAATTATTCAAATCATGGCGTTTTCATTAACATGTTTTATTTATTATTCATTATGGTTTACTCATTATGGCGTTTTCATGGATTTCTCACATATATGCACAAATATTATCGAAAATCCCATAACGAAACAAGTAGATGCAATAGTCTAAAAAGCAAAATACATTAGTCCACATTAAAATTATACAATTCATTGCGTTTAAGATAATCTACATATAGAGTCATCATTTCTTGTATTCTCTTGTGTCCTGTTTCATACAATTCATGTATTCTTTCTCCCCCTAAATCCAAGAATTTTCTTACAGATTTGGTCACTTGTCTTCTTTTTTCATTTTCGCTATGCAGCAGGATTTTTGCAGTGTATTTCATCCTTAGGTCATTTAGCTGTCTTTGTTGTAGTTGATTTGGGGCATCTTCTTTTGCCAGACCACATGCCCAACCAGGTATCTGCCCAATATATGTTTCCATATGCCTCATTGCAAAAATTTCACAGTCGATCACGTTAGACGTTGTCCTCCAATCCATCTTTTGTCTGACAACGGGCGCCCACTTCATGATCTTAGCCATTGATTGTTTTTTAATACGCAAGTAGTTTGCAAAAGCACCGTGCTGCAGTTTCACATTTTTGCGTATATTAGTATGGCATTTTGTCAACATAGTTTCTACATACAAAGTTTTTAAGATACTTACCAACTTTTCCACCCATCCAGCATACTTTTTTTCGATGCTGAGATTATCCTCTACAGTGTTGTTATCCAATACATCAACTTTGTTGTGTTTTAGATTGAAGCAGACAACATAGAAATGTCTTGCCCATATTATTGGCACGAAGACCAGTTCATACGCTTTTATGCTTCTATCTTTCTGGTCTCCTTTGAAACGGGCGTTTTTTAAAACCTTTACCATGTTGTAGTTGAATTCTTTGTATCGATAACTTTTTTTCTTCATTTCCTCGTACGTGGGACGATTCTGTAATATTGAGGTACCACATTTTAAACAACAAAACAAAGTCATAATATAATTTCATCAATTAAATATAGCAAAAGAGTTACCAACATTATTTCTGTGCAAAATAATCTTGAGGGTGATTCTCGAGCCTTGTATCTTTCTTCATAGATCAGGATATGCGCCCAACATTGAACAATGCCGACGTATGCATATAATCCTTGTCTCATGCTCTCACAAATCACCCTTGTGAGCGTTAACTCTCCTCCCATCTTGAACACGACAGTACTGAAAAAAAAACATCATATGGCGTTTTAGTTATCCAAACTCATTCTAATATAAGACATGGCGTTTTGAGTGTTTACATGCATATGCATCTATAATTTTAACCTAACAAATGCAAAGTTTGGCGTTTTTAAGTAAGAGAAGTGTACATACTCATATTTACCACATCCAGTGAATATGTATGTGGCAACGTTGGTTTCATGGGTCTTCCTTAGTTCATGTATAACCACTTGTCTCCTTACATAAGATGACAAACATGCCCAACTCTTTTTTATTTCTCTCTTCTCCTTTTCTTCCAACCATTGGGTGTCAGCCCAGTGGCCACTGACCCCCACTCTAATCCGGCTTGAGGACCCTGTGAGGTCACGGGTTCGAATTCTGGGTGAAACCAGGCTCTTCAGTTCCCCTCGAGTTGGTCGGGGTTTCGCCGCCAGGCAGCGTTGTCGGGTCGCTAGCTTGGGAAGTGGGATCACTTACGCGGTCAGGGGTACCGTGCATCTACCCTTTTTTTCTCCTTTTCTTCCACAATATTTTCCTTTTTATTTTCACCATCTTCATCATCTTGTTCAGCTTCTTCAACACCAGGCAGCTTTTCATGGTTTAAAATTGTGTTATCTTGCATCAACTTTGTGATGTCTGGAGTTTTGTCCTCATCACCCTTCTCCTGCACATCTGCCCTGTTTGTTGTTTTGGGTGGTGATGTGTTGTTGGCGTTTTCATCTTGGAGTTTCAGGGCGTGTCTCTTCTTCTTCAAAAGTTTGCAAGAGGTTCTTCCCACCTGCAGATGGTGGCTCATGACATGGCGTTTTATCAAACACTGCCACTTGCTGGTCAACACTTTTGTTCACCATCTCCCCTTCAGTTTTTTCTAGTTCAGCCATGAACCCCTGTCTGTATTGTGTTTCTGTTTGGGGGATGTTTGGTGTTTTATCAATTACATGCATTTTTTGGGTCTCTCAGCAGGGTGCGGATGGTTTTCTATAGCTTTAATCAGTTGATCCACCATCCTTGGACAATCTAAACCTTCTTTTATTTCAATCATTTGTTTTAGTCCTTATCCCGGTAGTTCCAAAACATTAGCAATACTCCTTTTAATTATTTTCCCCATTATATATGATAATGTGATATTCAAGTGTCTTGAAATAACAATCCCATCTTTCAATATCGTTTTCGTTTATATCTTCATCTAAGAATATAGTATTCTCATCACCACCCTCAATGTCCCTTTGATCTTCATGATGTTCATCATCATTTATGGGGGTTGGTGTAGTAGTTGAGGGTTTGGCGTTTTGGTCACCAGCCATATCCCCTTCTCTTTCTACTTCCCCTTCGGCTTCTCCTTCCCTTTCTCCTTTTCCTTCCTTTTCAACTTCATCGTCGTTTTCATCAATTGTTTCCACTTCTATGGCGTTTTGATTTCCAGCCCTCTTCTCCCCCTTTTCTTCTTCATTTTCACCTCCTAGTTCCACTCCCTTTTCACCTTGAATTTCTTTTTGAACCTCACCTTCATTTTTACCTTCTTCTCTCTCAGCTACCACTTCCTTGGCGTTTTCATTAACAAATTTTAACATGTCCTCCAACAATGTCAGACATTGTGAGTATTTAATGTGTACCAAGAGGTTGTTTGGATGTTCAATCTTTGACTGTTTTAACAATATGCTCATTTTATTGTAACAGTCTTCCAATTATTTGTATACCCCATCCAATTTATCAGCCATTTCCTGTTAAATAAAAAAAAGGATTTTATTAAGTATGGCAATTTGTGGTTTTTATTAAATTTTTGAACAACATACCTCCTCAGTTTCATTGTTTTGTTGTTCTTCATCAGCAACATTGTCTTCATATTGTGTTAGTGCTCTGATCAGAGCATGGTTCCCTGATGCAGAAACTTCAAACATCATGTTCCGACTTTCTATATCGTCAGCCAAAATCCTTTGAATCAAAGCCTCTTCATCCTCATTCTCTTTATTCTCATTCTCATCATTCTCATTCTCATCATTGATTTGCATGGCGTTTTGCACTTTAGGGTGGAGTCTAACATAATCATAATGATCATCATGATCAAAACCATCATCATCATTATCAGCATGGTCATCAACATTGCCAACATCATCTTCATCTTCATTCTCAACATCATCACCACCAACATCTTCTTCATCAACAACCTACATTTTTTCTGCTTTCTTGGGTGTGGCTTCCTTAGCCTTTTTAATAGTTTTCTTTTTTACTTCTTTGCCATCATGGCGTTTTGCCAGTGCACCCTCAAACAAGTCAAGAGTTTTTGTTGTAACCCACTCAATTGGGTATCCTTCTTTTCGTTCCAATCTTTTTCTATTGCAAGCATCATTCACCAAGGCAAGCTGTAACAAAATACATTTTCAATTTTTAAACTGTTATTTTGTGCAAACTGTTATATAGAGATTTTTTTTCTTACCGCAAGTATGATCAAGCGCCCTGTGTAATGCTTTGTTGGAGACCATGCGGTTTTGGCGTGTTGCAAGCATTGAATGATATAACCACACTAGTTCAGTTGGTTTATTTGAACGTTTGGTTTAACATTGTGCAAGAACTGTTGGTTGACGACCGCATTATCACTTGCATGCCTAATTGTGAGTGTATATGTCTATCGCTTCCGTCAATCACATATCGTAGCTGAACGAATGATCAAGACAAGGTGTTTAAATGTTTAAAGATCATATGTTTTCAAACAAAGTCAGTCCGCACGGATGGGAAATCCCAGGTCCGAACGGATCAGTTGTTGCGTAGATTTAGGGTTTTGGGGTTTGATGTTAGGTGCACATGGAGTAGATTCGCACGGATCTACTTGATCCGTGGTTACATGCTGATCCGCACAGTTCATCCGCATTTATACCTGATCCGCACAAGTATCTACATCCGCAATTATGTTTGCGCGGACCTACTATGCCTATAAATACTAGTCTAGGTCTTTTTCATTTGTAATCTTTGGTTTGAGAAACGAAACTCTGCCAAATTGTTTTCATGGTGCTGTACTTACAAATCAATAATAGAAAATAACATTTAATTAGCTTGTCCTTGTTTGATCCACTCTCGTACTTGGATTTCGCACAAGATATGAGATATACGCAGTCAACGGTGTAACAGAATCGATCCTAACACGAACTCACACCAATTATAGCGAAGAATGCTTCATGGAAATTTAGGCAGAAGTTTCTCCTGAAGCTATCCATCTCAGGCAAGATGTCATCAAAGTAGAGCTTTACACTTGGTCTGCCAATCCAGGTAGTCCCTTGGAACTATGCACTCCACTCAGCCACTACTTGGTCATTAGTTGTTGACATTTTTTTCTCTTGCACCGGCACCTCTCCATTTGGTATACCCGTTATAGAGTTTATCAATTCTTCATTGATATGTATTGTATGGTTGCCAAAATTTAGGTTGTTTGTTCTTTCATTGTAATTTTCAACCAACCAGTACCCCAAGCATTGTCGGTACGCTGTCTATTTTCATCTTTAGTGCAGCACCAAACCCCATGTGTTCTACTGTCTGTTTTTGATTTTGGTTTAGATTTATAAACCAACCAGTCAAGTTTGTAGGTTTTACTCTTGACAAAACCCTAGCCCCAATGAACTCATAAAATGGTTCTTCCTCAACCTCAACAACCTGACTTAAGGTCTTCCTCTTATTGGCGTTCTGGGCCTTGCCTGTGTGCACATTTTTTCTCACTCTCAACCCCTTTTCGCCTATAAAACATGATTAATTTTCATGGCGTTTTATTCTATGGCGTTTAATAGCATAAATGATACATGGAGTTTTAATAACACACAAATGATATATGTCGTTCAATAAGACAATCACAAATGATACATGGCGTTTAATAACACAAACGATACATGTTTTGGCGTTTAGGAACAAATCTATCGAATGATACATGTTTTGGCGTTTAATAACACACACAAATGATATATGTTGTTCAATAAGAAAATCACAGATGATACATGGCGTTTAATAACACAAATGATATATGTAAAATTGTGTTCTCATACATTTAAACAATATTAAACAAACGATACATGTTTTGGCGTTTAGTAACAAACTATCAAAATATATTACATGTTATATGGAGTTTTACAAAGAAATATCATAAAAAATAATAATCTGTACCATGTTTTCTTGTTGTCTTCTTTTGTTGCTCGGTGGTTTTTTGGAGCAGATAATCCTTCCTTTTCCACTCCCACAGAAACTACAAATTTATTGTTAAAATTAGAACGCCAAAAACATCATAAAACTTGCACAATGTAAATCGAAGTTAACTCACTATTTTTTGCCTCTGAATCTGGTTTGATCTTTCGACGCCATAATATTTGTTGTTTCGTGTTTTCTAGGGTCTTCGTGTTTTCCGTAGGAGTTGAGGAGGTTTCTTTGGGAAGTATATATGTTTAGGTCAAGTTTGATGTGTTTTATAGATGAACATTTACCTTTTTGCCCTTATTGAAGCTCATCCACTTTAAAAAGTTTATGTTATTTACGAAAACGCTACCGTGCAGTCTTAGCCATAAATTGTTTTAATCTAACGATCCATAAGCGTTCTCACACTTTTCACTATTTTTCCTAAATCCCGACCCTATATATATATATATAGGAAAGATCATTTGAGAAGAAATATGATGTGAGAAGAAAAAGAAGAAATGTCATAATGGTAAAACAACAAATAATATATAACTTGTTCCACTAATTACTCTCTCATTATTAATTATGTAAAAACACTTTATCATACACATTTCAAAATTTATCCTAGACATATCGAAATCTATGGTAAATATATCCTACACATATAAAAAAGTTATGTTTATGCGAGATCTATGTTAATGCGAAAACTTTATATCTCGCATGAAAGACTTGTGCGAGAGTCGATATGTTGACCATTTATGTAATGTGAAATGTTGATCACCCTAGAAAGCTCTAGTCCCTTGGAGAAAGTTTGGATGGTCCATGGAGCTTGACTAATCAATAGCTAAGTATGTCATGATCATGACGTTTCATAAGCCCCCTTTGCTTGGAAGTGAGAGGTTGATCAATTCCATGAACTTTGACCAACTTAGGTTGACATTGCAACCTTGCCAGTGGATTGGATCAGCGCCTTCCACCAAGTCAGAGCATCCTCCTTGAAGGATTGGGACACGTATTTAACAGTGTCCTTGGCGGCACAACCGCTTATATCAATAATGGTTTCCATTTCATCCAGCCACTTTAGAGCATCTATAGCTCCAATCTCACCCGTAAAGTCACGGGGTTTACAAGAAATAAAGTATTTATATGTACACCCCTTCTTAGAGTCATAAGTCTCAGTTTTCTTGATACTCTTAATACTCTGCTCACTTTTAGTTGAGGAAAAATGAGACTTCTCAGTCTTATGAGTATTTGAACGGGGTTTAGAAACAGAGTTCTCTTCATGTACTGATGGCTCTAGCCCTTTAAATGTGGCCATAAATCCAGCCAGGGCTTTACCGAATTCATCGGCAACTATGGATCGAAGACGATTCTCTTCGTCATTACGGTTCTGGTGCTCTAAATTGTCACCACCATTTTTCTTTCTTACTTTGCCAATACTCAGGCTCGCCATAAGTTTATCTGAAAGATAATAAAGCCATCAGTAATACTTCGAGAACTAAATAGCAAATCAATTCGTTTGCATTAGATCTTACAGATCTATATGTTTATACATCAATTTCACTAACCCTGTTTACCACAATCGGTAATGGGCTTAGCCATATAACTCATTGGCTTATCACAAAGGACGTTTAAAACATAGCACACTGGTTTGTCATGAAGGACATTTAATATACGGCACATTGGCCTGTCATGAAAGACATTTAGTATACGACACTTTGGCCTGTCACAAGGACATTTAGATGTAACACATAGGCTTGTCACGATGGACATTAAAATGTGGCATAATGGCCTGTCACAAGGACATGAAAGATATGGCAAGGGCCTGTCACAAGGATTGTGGAAGATATGGCACAGAGGCCTAGCCACGAAGAACATTAAATGGTATGGCACTAAGGCCTTGTCACGAAGGACATGGAAGATATGGCACAAGGGCCTGTCACAAAGATTGTGAAGATATGGCACAAAAGCCTTGTCACGGAGGACATTGAAAGATATGGCACTAAAGCCTTGTCATGAAGGAAATTTAGAAGATATGGCACTAAGCCTTATCACAAAGGACAATTTAAGATATATATATATATATATAAGCCGCGATCTCATTTGATCAAGGGCTTTAAGGTTTGAACATAGTTCATTACCTTTGAATAAGGGGTCGTAGGCCACAACCGTCGTCACAATTGACGATATAATATGGCCCGCAGGTGATTCGATTAACATCACAAAGGATGTTAAACTAATGGTCATCGCACTGATGATATCAGTCATGATCGCACTTGATCATATAGACTGTGAAACTTGGGCATAGCTTTCTACTTTGGACAGGGAAACATAATTGTCACAACTGTCATTGTCTCAAATGGACGATATAGTATAGTCTGTAGGCGAAACATCACTAGGAATGTCAAGTATGAGCATCATATAGATGATATTAATCATGATCGCATTGATCATATAGATTATGAGGCTTGAGCATAGCTCACCCCCTTGGACAGGGAATCATAAAAGATTATAACTGTCTTTGTCACCAATGGACATTATAATATAGCCCGTAGGCAAAACATCTCCAAGGATGTTAAGTATGATCATCATATTGATGATATTAGTTATGATGCATTGATCATATAGACTATGAGGCTTAGGTATAACCCACCACCTTAGACAAGGAATCATAAAGATCACAATGTCTATGTCTCAAATGGACAATATGTTATAGCCCGTAGGCAAAACATCACTAAGGATGTTAAATGATATGATCATCGTATTAGATGATATTAGCCATGATCGCATTGATCATATAGACTATTAGTCTTGAGCATAACTCACCACCTTGGACAGGGAATCATAAAGATCACAATGTCAATGTCTAAGGACAATATATTATAGCCCGTAGGCAAAACATCACTAAGGATGTTAAATGATATGATCATCGTGTTAGATGATATTAGTCATGATCGCATTGATCATATAGACTATGAGGCTTGAGCATAGCTCACCACCTTAGACAGGGGACCATAAAGGTCACAACTGTCATTGTTTTAACTGACAATGCAGTATTATGATTCCTATCCTTCCACATAGTTTGGAACGGTTGAAGACTTGGAACAAGTATTGTCACGAAGTTGGACGAGAGTTTTTTCCCTTCCACGCAGTTGGGAATTAGTTGGAGATTTTAATGATACGTTTCAGTCAACGTATTGATATGGCTCCTCTCCTTCCACACAGTTGGGGATAGTTGGAGATTTGGAAAAGATATCGTCACGAAGTTGGACGAGAGTTTTTCTCTTTTCCACGCAGTTGGGAATTAGTCGGAGATTTTAATGATACGTTTCAGTCAACGTATTGAATATAAAATTTTCTCCTCGATTGGAGATGCGTCTCAATTGACGTTTAAAATATAAGTCCCTCTCAATATTGGGAGTTTTGGGAATACGTCGCAGTTGACGTTTAAATATAAGTCCCTCTCCACATTGGGAGATTTGGGAATACGCCTAAATACAGTCAGCGTATATGATACGACTCGATACAGTCACCATTTAAATATATTCCTTTCCCCATATTGGGAGATTTGGAATACGCCTCAATATAGTACAGCGTATATGATACGGCTCAATACAGTCGCCGTTTAAATACATCCTTCTCCACATTGGGAGATTTGGGGATGATTAGCATCGCATACATGGATGAAATTTCTATCTCCTTTCCACACATTCGGGAATTAATTAGAGATCTAAGATAAGTGCTGTCTTATAATTGGACGAGAATCACTTAAAGCTTTTTGACATTATATGGGTGTGAGGGAATCAGTTTTCCACTTCTATCACCCTTTCAACCACTACCATTGGTGGGAAATTTAAGACAAAGTCTTTTATCATGGTCTTATTTTCTAGTCTTAATTACATAAGAACTAGTAGACCGAGTAATAATTAAAAGAAATTTATTTGCTTGATTGCTAGCGGTCCTTTGACTAATTTGTCTTCACCCAATAGAGTTGGCACCTTTAGTCCTTCTCCTCAGTTGGAGTTTCTAGGACACCTCTTATTTGACGTTGTAATTATATGCACTTCTCCTTAGTTGGAGATTTGGTATACATATAGTATAGCGTATACGATACGGCTCAATATAGTACACCGTTTAATTATATACCCTTTCTCCTTATGGGGAGATTCAGGAATACGCCTCAATAAAGTACAGCGTATATAATACCGCTCAATAAAGTACACCGTATATGGTACGGCTCAATAAAGTACACCGTTTATAAATATACCCTTTCTCTTTATGGGGAGATTCGGGAATACACCTCAATAAAGTACAGCGTATATAATACAGCTCAATAAAGTACACTGTATATGGTACGGCTCAATAAAGTACATCGTTTATAAATATACCCTTTCTCCTTATGGGGAGATTCGGGAATACGCCTCAATAAAGTACATCGTATATAATACAGCTCAGTAAAGTACACTGTATATGGTACGGCTCAATAAATTACACCATTTATAAATATACCCTTTCTCCTTATGAGGAGATTCGGGAATACGCCTCAATAAAGTACAGCGTATATAATACAGCTCAATAAAGTACACTGTATATGGTACGACTCAATAAAGTACACCGTTTATAAATATACCCTTTCTCCTTATGGGGAGATTCGGGAATACACCTCAATAAAGTACAGCGTATATAATACAGCTCAATAAAGTACACTGTATATGGTACGGCTCAATAAAGTACACCATTTAAAAATATACCTTTTCTCCTTATGAGGAGATTCAGGAATACACCTCAATAAAGTACAGAGTATATAATACAGCTCAATAAAGTACACTGTATATGGTATGGCTTAATAAAGTACACCGTTTATAAATATACCCTTTCTCCTTATGGGGAGATTCGGGAATACGCCTCAATAAAGTACAGCGTATATAATACAGCTCAATAAAGTACACTGTATATGGTACGGCTCAATAAAGTACACCGTTTATAAATATACCCTTTCTCCTTATGAGGAGATTCGGGAACATGCCTCAATAAAGTACAGCGTATATAATACAGCTCAATAAAGTACACTGTATATGGAACGGCTCAATAAAGTACACCGTTTATAAATAAGCCCCTCTCCTTATCGGGAGATTTGGGGATATGTCGTCTCATATTTGGACGAAAATTTTTCACTTTTTCAACCACTCATTGGTGGGAACGTGATGTGTGCAAAATGCAACATATAAATTACATCAATTGTGGCATAAAACTAACCCTTTTTTAGTACTAATGTTGGAAAAAGTGTGTTTTTGTCTTCCTTTTGTATTTTCAGTATTAAATGAGCTCAAATTAACAAAAGAAGCAAAAAGGCAGCTAAATCTAACATAAATACAAGAAAAGGAACAAACGTGGCATGCCCGACCTCCCCGAAAGCATCTTCCCAAGCAAAACAAGAGAACAGAAGGCTGAACACGCCCCGTGTTCAGTGAACACGGGGGCGTGCCCAAGTGTCAGCATAAAAGACAAAGTTGTAGAAGCTTCCATCGCCCACCACGAGGCCATGCTCAGCGGACACGGGGCCGTGGTCAACTATAAGATTCGCAGAATCCAGGCAAATCTTGATAGTACAGATATGCTTCTGCACACAGGGTCGTGCCCAGCGGACACGGGGCCGTGGTCAACTAATGCAGACAAAAGCAATTAATGAAGACAGAGAAGAGGATGGACACGGGGCCGTGCCCGAGCTTCTGTTCAGCCTATAAATAGGAGTATTTGGCTCAAGCTTAAACCATCCCTTGGCACACCACCTCTCTCACACTTCACCCACCGCCACCATAACACCATCATCCACCACCATCATCCATTGTCCATCATAGAGTGTGTGAGTCGTCTCGGGATCCAAGATTGATCGTAAGAGTTCTTGACAATCAAGGCCATGTTTGCCTAAGTCTCTTACATCACTAGGTGAAGACAAAGTGTCTAGTGTAATACTTTTTATTTTTAATCTTTTCGCACTTTTTAATTGGTTATGTATTAATGACTTTAATAACTAGTTTCTTATGTTGAAGGTGATTCTTCCTTATCGTTTGTCCGTGGTGTCTTGGCATTATTTTACTGTCTATATACAATAAAAGATTTTCACCATTCATATCTCCACGGTCTATATGGAGGTATGTTGGCTACCTGGTCAGGGGTTAAGGGAACGGTTTGGTAAGAGTCTTGCCATTGTTCAGTGTATAGATCCTGCAAAGGACATGGGTTAAATTTAGTAGGACCTCCTTCAATACTTAACGGTATTGGATGGCGGGGGTCCAAACTCTTTGACCCCCTCATAAGTTAAGCTACTATTAAAACTTTAACCTGGCTACTTAGGACTGTATCCCTGCTGACTCAGACTACTTAGCCTTGGGTAACGTCGCCTTCAAAAGAGGGGCCTACCACATTATGCATTAATAACTTAATTAATTATCTTTCAATAATCCGACCCTTTAGGATTGTATCCTTGCTGACTCAAACTACTGGGTTGAGGGTAACGTCACCTCCAAAAGAGGGGCCTACTACAATAACTAAGATAATCTCTTAAATAGTGCAAAAGTGCGGAAATAATCAAAGGTTACACTAAACACGAGTCGGAACCAAGTGATTCATCTTGTCTATCTGTTTTTATTTTATTTTTATTTTTTAGCATTTTAGTTAGTTTTATTTTCTTAGTTTAAAACCTTTTTCTAAACTTTTGATTTGATTAGACGTTGAGGATAAACCGATACTAAAAGCTCTTGTGTCCTTGGACGACCTCAGTATCTTGCCAACACTATACTACGCTCACGATGGGTGCACTTGCCCATATGTGTGTTTAGTGTTAGTAAATATCGTGTTTTATAAATTTAAAACTTGGCTAAAAAAGTGTAAAAGGGCTTAAAATATACTTAAACTTATATACACACTTCACACGCATTAGAACGTGTGCTTTTTTGCCTTCGTCTATTGCGCAATCAAGAGATCTGTTTGATAAGGTAGGAGCAATAAATGTGACCTTCATATTATTAGAAGGAAAAATCATAAAATGGGCTCCTTAAAATCAATGATTCTTCTTATGGCAGTAATATCGCCAAATTATATTAGATGCTTACTATTAGCCGATATCAGTAGAATATGACCCTTGGGAGATCTTAGTGGTTCCATGCATTAAACCGTCATACTGGCCAGGCATGAAAGCAATCTATGGGACACACTAAGATACTGCCAATTATCATATGGCGCTTCTATCAAACTAAGTTTGGCATTTGTAGTTGCTAAAAATCAATGAAATAAAATAAAATAAAAAATCATCATCGTACTCCAGTTGGAGAAATTTGCTGGCGAGAGTTGCCGAATTTATATAATATAATATAATATATATACCCAGATGGGTTTGAATTAATCGAGCTCGAAGACTCGAAATTATAAGCTTTAAGGATGAATCAGAAGAAATGATTTCTTTTTCTGCTTATTCTCTAGAATGAGAGAACATTTGAATCATATAATAGGAATTTTGGTGCAAAGTGGATATATGTGCACTTTCCATAGTTGTTGCTGCTTAAATCAGCTGGTGAGATATCACTGGAACGTCTATCAAATATGATAGACTTTGGATAAATGATATTAGGATATCACAAGAATATCAACAGATATATCATCAGGTGACGAGGTTTATCATCCTCGTATCGGAGTCATCGTCTCCAAAACATATGTAGTTCACCATATGGAACTTCAAGCTACTCAATGGTAGAGATCCACCAATCCGCGACCCATTATAGTTTCTTCATCTGGTCCGCGACATCTTGGTGGTATAAAATCAATAACTACTATATAGATCAAGAGTAGTCTTATATTCAGGTCTAGACTCGGAGTTTTTAAAGGAATCTGCATTTGTGATATTTGAGATTTGACACTATAGGCTAGTGTCTAGTTCACTCAAACTGTAGCTCTGATACCAACCTGTCACACCCCGATTTCCGGTGGGCCCGAATGGGTACAATCGTGACAGTTGGATAACAGTTATCACAGTATAATAATATGCAGAGGAAGTATTGGATTAAAATTATTAAAATAAAGCTTGAATGTATAAATGTATTACAAGCGTTGATACAAGCCCACATGCAGGATCCAAATAAACAGAGCTTTAGACATCATAGGCCTTAAGCATCAGGAGTGCAAATTCCTTAGCCTTCATTCTAGCCGATCCGTAATCCCAGCCTATAATAAGGTTCGGTACCTGCTATTCAATCTTTTGAAAATACGTCAGCCAAAGCTGGTAAATACAATTAACTGACTCTTTGGAAAAATAGTTTTATATTTTTTTAAAAGAGTTTTATACATATAGATAACACGTAGGTGATCTTTTAAATACATCTTGGGATTTTTCTTGTTACAAGATTATATACTTGATTAACCCATTGGGTTGTCCGGACATGGTATCTTTAACCCCCAATTATGATATTTATAAAGTAAACGGATTAAACCGTATTCTTACATTTTTGCGCAATCATAGGCGACTTACTTATGTAATAACCGTCTTAAGAAGCATATTTTCCATCCTAAGTTTACACTAAAATAAGTCAAGGGTGTTTACCTTTTTGCTAGCTTCCAATCAATAAGACTATATTTGGCGAAAAGTCACAAGTCTAAGTATTATTGACCCAAGTCCGATTATCTGGGGGGGGGGGGGGTACTATAGTCTGGAATGAACAGATTTATTATCTGTTAGAATGTATACTGGCCAAAGGTAGTTCCTTCAGATATGACCCTATACTTAAGAATAGGTTCGCTAGATTAAGCGTTTACAGAATCGTAATGTGGTTTAAACCCAGCAAGTACTAGGACTTGTATAATATGGGTAAACAATGTACATTCTGGATTTTGAGATCAAAACGATAAGGTTAAACCCCTTTTCGGTAAACTTACGTAGACTAGTTACGTAAGTCTAACCGTACGCGTATAAGCGATAACGGGTAACCGGATGAGTCATGAATAAGTTCCATATGCCAATATACTTTAAACAAGTTATAATATCAGTAGGATATCAACCTGTATGCCCGTTAGGGTTTTAAAATCAAACTATGCCTCATAAGGGCATTTTGGTAATTTTACGACTTATAAAAGGAGCTTGCGAGTAAACTGATATCATGGTCATAAACATTCTGTAAAAGTGGTTTAATTATGATATCATATCAGTAGGATATCAAATATATTTGTGGTTTACGCTCTAAGACCAAACTATGTGCTGTAGGGGCATTTTGGTCATTTCACACATAGTTTTGAGATTTATTTAGGATTCTGAGTTCATGACTTATACCTACTGTAAGATATTTAAAATGATTTACAAAATCAGTAGGTAACAAGTCTTGATTCATAGATATGGTATAAAACCATACTATGCGCCTAAACGATGTTAAAGTCGTTAAATGACGATTTATGTGATGGTTTATGAAATCTGATGTTATGACCAGCTTAAAATATTTTATTTGTCATAACAAACCAGTAAGCAAAATGTTTGGTATGAATATTATGCTTAAAACTCATTTTAAGTGCCATAAGGGTATTATCGTCATTTATGAGTATTATACAAGAACTTGAAGTTAAACTCAGCATATAATCTTACTTGAAATCCCAATAAATCCTAAATATGATATCACATCAGTACATGATGAGTTTTGCCAAGAATTTATTTATGTTTAAAAACTCATTTTAAATCAAAAAGGGCATTTTAGTCCTTTTAAAAGCATAGTTTACGATTATATGCGTAAACTCAGTTTATGACCAGATTATAAACATCAAAATATGTTAAGCATGTTAACATATCAGTACCTAAATCGTTTGCAAGCTTATTTGTGTCTAAAACCTTATTTTTGCTAAAAAGGGCATAAAGGTCAAAGTATGGCATAAATACGGAAACTTGCATAAAACTCAGATTACTAATATGATCATGTAATATAACCTTATAGGGTTATGCTACATCATATTAAAATCATAAGGGAACCTTAAATCAGTAGCATACTAGTCTAATTCGGTTTATAACCAAAAGTCAACGTAGAAGTCAAACTACGCGACTTTCGGTTGCGAACCGACCCTAAAACTGGAATTGACGAGCCGAACATGTTTACACATGTTCTAATAATTATTACCAAGTTGTTTAAGTGATAAAACATATTTTATAACACTTCTAAACTCATATCGCAATTATTTCAAAAACTGGCCCGTTGACTTTTTAAAACAATATTATGTTGACTTGTCAATTGGCCAAGCAAACGTGATTCTTAGGAGGTGCCCTTTTGAGGGATTAGCACCTACCTAATTATGATCACGTAGCCACGTTCAGTGCAAACAATGGCTTGACCGTTTAAGGTCTAACTAAAAGTCAAAGCGTTATTACGATAATGCTCGACTCTTGGCTTAAAAGCCAATAAAATGGAAACTAGTGGCTAAGGACACTTATAAAGGGTCCTAGCTTGAATCTTAAACTGAGGTGGAGTCCCCTTTATGTCAGGAGTCTCCAAGAAAGCAAGAGAATGAGAAAAATGAGAGGTGCAAGGATTCAAGGCCTCTAAGGACCTCTATTTATACTTGAACATGAATCCCTTGGATCATGCCAAGTGTTTAGAGGAGTTCCAAGATCATCCCAGGTGTCTTGGAAGGTTTTAAAAACCATTAGAGTCCCTAGATTTGTGTTTAAGTAATTGGTGGTATGTTTGGAGGCCAAGGAAGAAGAACCTGCAGCTGCCAAGAGAATTCTGTCGAAATGAAGGCGTCGCGTCGCGCCACCATGAAAGGGGTTTGCTGTCGCGCGACGCTACCACACATACCAGATTTCAAAAATGTCAACTTTGGTCCCTGGTCCTCCATAACTCTAAATTTCTTTCATTTTTTTTACATAATAAGCCCCTTTAAGCCACTTTAACTTTTATATTTGATACTTTTGGCCTTCAAGATAGGTTATACATATTCCCAAGAGCGTATTCAAACGTCGTTAAGCTTCGGGTTTCGTTAAAAGGTCACTCAGAGGTTAAATTGAACATGTTGACGCTTTTAGTCCTTTTAACGCACAAAGTTGTGCGTAATATCGTTTAACGACATCAAGGCCTTACATAGCCCATATAAGGCATTCTCGAGAGTACGACCGAATATTACGACGCTACGGGTTCGTTGAAAGGTCTTTCAGAGGTAAGAATTAACATATTGACATTTTTAACCCACCGTTACCGAAACTTTTGAGTTTATCGCAAACGGTTTCGATTATCCAACAAGTGACTTAATATGAGAATATGAATACCATATAATGTCACTGAGAGGCTTAGTTTAAGCATGTTGACACATTCAGTCCTTTCATATTCAAGTTTTGATTGTTTGGCGATAATAGTCCCTCCTAGTCAATGTTTGACATAATTAGGATTAGGGACACGTGTCGATACATTATTGGACATGGTTTTATGAGGTGTTACATCACACTTAGGTGTAGTTTCATTTTTAAGAGGTAAAATGTCTACCACATCTGCAAACATATGTAGAAGAAGAGGTCGACCAAACCTCTGCAGTCTACAAGAAGAAGGCTATTTGTTTTTTAACGTATGTAGACTTCTAAAATAAGCTGGTGGTGTATGGACAATGGTGGTGAGTGGTGGTGGTGGTGGACGGTGATGTTGAGTGGTGGACGTGGACGGTGGGTGGTGGGCGTGAACGGTGGAGGGTGGTGGTAGACGGTGGTGGGTGGAAGGTGGTGGTGGACGGTGGTGGGTGGTGGATGGTGGTGGATGGTGGTGGTGGTGGTGGGAGGTGGTGTTTAACCCTTTGCAGACCTTAAAAGATCTTAAAAGTGGTTGGGCCAAGTCTGCACCAATAAGAGTTCGCGCAGACATTTTTTAATGAAACGTCTTCGGAAAACAAAACAGTCTGTAGATGGCAATGTCTGCGTGTGGTCTGCGTGCGTAGTCTGAAGAGTCTACGTAGATCTTTTTTTAGGAAAGAAACACCACCTTAATAAGATGTGTAATGGTCATATTAGTGTTAGCCAGTTTTTTAGTTATTAATTAATGATTATCGTTAATTATTTTTAGACATACATTTATCTAGAATTTTTTTAATAATTTACTATTTAAAAAACATAAATAAAATACTAATAATTATTATTTTTGATTACCAAATACCGTTCATCATCACGTGAACAACGCCTCCAATAATGTTCAACAGAATCTGCATGAAGGTTGTTATTCGTTTCTTTGTTGTATATCACCTCATGGTTTGCATGTTTCTCTACTACGCTGATCACTACAAAAGCGCGTTGGATATCCTTTTCTTAGTTTTGGCATATGGTGTGACCTTCGTCCTCTAAGATAATATTGAGTAAAATCATGCAACATTTGTGGTTATGTCCATACTTGTGTTGGATTGTGAATGATATGTCATAGTTGCTTTAAAACACTGAATGACTATTTGAATTTCTTTTGCTTCTCATCATGCAAGCATGTAAATGATTTGACAAACGTGAGGTACTGTGGATAAACACCATCGACAAAAAATATTGCACTTATACTCTAAACAGTTGACATATAACGAAGACCCCAAGTGAAACTCCATCTATGATGTCAAGGAAAATAGGTGATTGATCTAGAAAACATTGATATCACGATTTGAAGCGACACATCAAAGAACCCACACCAAATCCAAAGATAATTTGATGCCACGACTTCAAGCATTATGGTCGGGTGTGATATAGTCACCTCGATGCTACAACGCACCCGGGAAAGCCATGTTTGGCTTCATGCACCTTATATGTTTGTTGAATGTCACTCCATGTCGGTCTCCTAAAAGGTCACTTGATGTAGAGATCAATCAAAACTTTACAATAATAATAATAATAATAATAATAATAATAATAATAATAATAATAATAATAATAATAATAATAATAATAATTAAAAAACAATGTAAACATAATTAGTCATACATCACCAAATTTGGAAATACTATCTCACGAGGTTTATCTGACATGTTCAAATATTCAACACATTATGAGTCGGTGCAAGTATGGTATGCCATTTTGAATATTGCGGACATAAACTTTTGTAAAGCAGGGAAACCTCATTAACCTCTTACGTCGTACCTTTGTTGGAAATACTCAAGCTCTCACCCCAAATCATTAACTATTCACACCAATAGTTGTTGACTCAAGCGGAAACGACGCTTGAACATATCATTACCATAAATAGATTTGTTAGCAAAATAATCGCATACCAGACGATCGTTAGCAGCCTCACAATCTTGGTTAATTCGAGCTCGTCTTGTAAGTGGACGTGAACTTTAGTCATGGTTAACTATAAATTGGACCGCGACTTGAACTACACTATTGAATATCTCATTCGCCTCGGATGAATTCAACAATGACAACATGGATGATGATGATGATGATATAAGAAGTTTGAGAGTGATAATAGGAAATTTAACGTTAAAATGAGAGAGTTGAAAAGAAAATTAAGGATTTTTAATATTTACAGGACTAGAACTAAAATTTTAAATTACTTTTTTATTTGATCTTCAAAAACACTTACTATCTCTTTCTACAATTTAAAAATATCCTTGTATTTTCACATCATCACAACTTTTTATATAGGATTTGCATATAATGAGAACCTACATAAGATAAGATGTAGGAGCCATAAGAACCAAAATGACCATACACAACTTGACACCTAACATTTTATTTAAACTCTAAGAAGACATTTAAGTCTTTTTGCATTCATTGCTTTGATTGATTTGCTCTTGTACTAGATTAGGTTCATTTTCTTTTCTTTTTCCTTGAAAATACAACAACCAATCATGTTTATACATCCATCTTTATTTCTCTCATTTGTCCAACCCAAATGAACAAGTAAAACAAGAAATCAGGCATAATAAAAAACAGAAGATGTCGATGATAGCTTGATGGTGATGATGAGATATATCGACCAAATCATCCACTATAGCATATCGCAATGGTGTGGTAGAAGGTAGGTGTGTGCAAAGTTGGCTCGGTTCGGTTATGAAGGTTTAACCATAACTATAACCGAACTTCGGCTACAGAGAATTTCTTAACTATAACCATAATCGATGGTCGGTTAAGCATGGTTCAATTAACCGTCGGTTATGGATCGGTTTTGGTTCTTTTTAGTTAATTACCCAATGTATTTTTTTTTTGCTATGTTTAAACAGCTAGAAATGGTTCAATTATTATTTTCTATGCTCGATTATACATGGAAATATATATGGTTCATGTAAAACAACATAATTGAAAACATTTTATTGATAAATTTACAAAATATGCATGGTTCTTCCATAAATTTACAAAATATGAAACAAACTACAAAACTTGAATGATCTCTATTAGTTTTTCGAAAACCAAAATGTGATTTATATAAAAAAAAAATTAGTTAAGACTTCATAACATAATTACCAAGTAACAAAACATTTCAAGTTATTAATAAATTAAAACACAATGTTTACCAACTTGAATTATATATTTTTGAAGTACGGTTTGGTTTCGGTTAATTCGGTTATGGAAGATTGCTTAACCATAAACATAACCGATGGCTCGGTTATGGAGATACACTTGACCATAACCAATTGGTTTGATCGATTTTCAGTTAAGTTCATATAATTTTGTGGGTTAACGGTTCGTTTTTTCAATTATGGTTCGAATTTTACACACCCCTAGTTAAAAGTCCGTGTTTCGGATCATGATTCCTATGATTAGTGTATAATACGTTCTTAACAGAAGTTTTAGATAACTATAACAATTTCGGGAGCATAACGTTTAGTCAGCGCATATTTTTATTAACTACCGAAAGATTTTACATCGTTCAAGTCAAAGGAGAGAACAAGTTTGTTTGATCTCCAAAATTCCAAAAACTTATGGTATCCAACGCATTACTCCCAATTTATAGCGTATGACACATGCGTTTGGGAGCCTCAAACGCATGTCTCATGCTTGTCACTCTATCACGCATGTCTCATGCTTACATACGGTTTTCATCTATCATCGTATGACACATGCATTGTAGATCACACAACGTATGTGTACGCGTCAAACACAACACACATGCGTCAACTAAAACTCATGCGTTATACACTATCTGATTTATTGACGTGACGTGAGGGTATATGATTTTTTTATATATTTTTAAGCACTTTTCACTTGTTTTTCAAGCTTTAAATTTGTAAAACATGATATAACACTATCACACTCTACAACATGCTAGGGCAAGTGCACCCATCATTGGCGTAGTATAATGATGGTAAGATACCGAGGTCGTCCAAGGACACAAGAGCTTTTAATACAGGAATATCGTCAACGTCTAGTTTAACCAAATTTTGAGAAAAGATTTATAAAATAAAATAAAGAAAGAAACTAAAGTAATAAAAGAAACAAATAGACAAGATATAATCACTTGGTTCCGACTTATCTTTTACGCATCCTTTGATGATTTCCGTACTTCGGGTTTTATAAGAGATTATCTTAGTTATAGTGGCATGTCCCTCTTTTGGAGGCAACACTACCCTCAGCCATATTGGTCTTAGCCAGCAGGGATACAGTCCGGCAAGGCCGGAATATTGAAAGATAATTAAGTAAGTTAGTAATGCAAAATGTGGCATGTCCCTCTTTTGGAGGCAATGCTACCCTCGGCCATATTGGTCTGAGTCAGCAGGGATACAATCCCGGAAGAAGATTTAATGTTTTAATAGTAGTTTATTTATATGGGATTCAAGCCGTTCTTACTTCCCCCGATTTGATGTTATCTGTCACACCCCGACCACGTGGAACATACAAAACGTGGCGGAAACATCGGGGCGTGTTGCAACAGAATTAATGTTTCACAACCATGGAAATTAAAGTTTCGTTTTATTGATTAAAAGTGTTACAATGTCTATAATTAACTAGTCTTGCATCTTTTATTGTCACTAAAGCCCAAGTCTGCCTATGTGTATCTT
Source organism: Helianthus tuberosus (assembly GCA_030545235.1). Taxonomy (NCBI): domain Eukaryota; kingdom Viridiplantae; phylum Streptophyta; class Magnoliopsida; order Asterales; family Asteraceae; genus Helianthus; species Helianthus tuberosus. Next base: position 187,604,040 of record CM060448.1, read on the forward strand.
GATCAACTTATGCAACAGCTCCTGAAAAACACATGTGAAAATATGGTACGTCAGCATAAAAATGCCGGTGAGATACATAAGTTTTGTGAAAATAGGTGTCATGACTTATGTTTGAGAAAATGTTTAGTCATGAACCTTGTTATTTGCTTTGTTTTGTAAATCATTTGAAAAACAATGAGTTCAGATGATAGGTATAAATAAGTGAATAATGTATAGTTAAATGAATAACCAAGTTAAATGAGTTTGTAAAAGATAAGTTGTTTTGTAAAACAATGTCTTGTGATAAGTATGTTATTTGTATAAAATGTTATATGTATCAAACTGAAATGATTCAAATAACGCTACAATATGTAATACCATACAAACACTTATATATAGGAAGTACCAGCGGCGTATCCACCATGCTTGTATCATATTACACACGCATCGTTACTTAATCACATAATCAAACCAAACCATCAAGATGTAAAATGTTCATGTCTAATGTAAATCATGTAATGTAAAACCAATGTCAAATGTTGATAGTCCAAAAGTAGTCAAGTAATGTATAACCAAAATGATATGTATGGTAAGTAAAATTAAGACTACTTAAACCATAAGTAAAATGTACAAAACAAAGTATTGAAGTAAAACTTGGTTTAAATCAAAGTTATGTTTTGTAAGATATATGCATGCTATACTGAATATGAACATTTATGCGGTATTGTGAAAATTCATACATCCAAGCCTTGAGACAGACGGATAACTATGTAAAAGTGAGTTATCAAGAGAATATGTATTCGGATTCGGTCATTCCTTACGTCCAAACAAACCCGAGATTTCAGGAATGGGATTTGTCAAGTCCTATGGTACCACTACCTACTACCGAGCGGCGTGATCGGTGTTAATGAATGTACATTGTCTCATTTAAACAAACCAAATGTCATACCAAAATGTAAGCATGTGATGAAGATAATGTACCTAGTATGCTAGAGTAAACATACAAGGTAGAGCTGTAAAACAATGTGTCCATATGTTACTGGAACATATGCAACAGAGATGCAATGTAAAATGATGTACTAAGTATGCTAAGTTAACATACAAAGTAGAAAAGTCATGTAAATCAATGCGCTAGCATGCTATCAGTCAACATACCTAGCAGAAATGTAATGTAAATCATGTACTAATAGTGTACTAATGAACATAACAAGTATATGATGTGAAAACAGGAAAGCACGAAAGTAACAAGTAGGCACATGTGTTTCACCCCAAAACAGTTTGGAAAACAGTAAAAGAGGGGTCTATGTACTCACTTGAGATTGCTTAGTAGTCCTTGAGTAACAACCAAACAAAGCTAGAGATCACGGAAATCAAACGGCACCTAATATAGGTAACTATGTTAATTAACCGGACCTAAATCGGAAGATTGGGTAGCATTAGGGTTTGTAAACCAAATGAGTGTAGGAACTCATATGATATGGTTTAACAAAGCCTACATACTAAATGAAACTTAACCTAAGTGTCTACGACCCATTACGACCCGTTTAGGAAGCTTATGCTACTTTAACGCGTCGTTCGCGTGTAACGCGTTCGGACCGCCTAACTAGTCCTATGACAAGTGTTATATGCCTAAACATGTTACATAATCAGTTATGTGGCAAAAGTTTAGGTTACATATGCTTAATTACCAATTATACATGAAAAGGGTATTCTGGTAATTTACCTAAGGCATATAAACTACCTATCATACAACTACTTAAACGATGTGACCATAGGGTATAACCTCGGAAGGTTATTCCCTACCTACTATGGTCACCTAATGTATTTGGTCGGATCCTAATGATCGACCAAATGGGTCGAGTTCGAAGGTATAGGCGATTTATCAGATCGCCTACCCTACGACTCTAGATAACGTGGTAATCAGTGGGGATAGTCCCAAAGGACTATGACCAACGTGATTACACTCACGTTGCGAAGTTCAAACGAACTTCGCATTGACCATTACTGGTCAACGCTGAAAGTCAAACAAAGTTTGACTTTCTGACTCGAAAAGCAGTAAAAATAAGGAAAAGAACGAAAGAATACTAACCCAGGGTCCCCGAATGCTAATCCCGACTCAAGAACTCAGGTATGAAACAATGGTTTCAACTTAGAGCTCTCAAAATCAGAATTCTAGTGAGAAATGCAATGGGGGTGGATGGGTATATATAGTTTTCGGGTAACCGTTAGGATCGTTTCTTGGAAAAGGGGAAACGATCAAGGCCGTACACTTGTCCAAATGTTATGGTGGCTAAATCTTGATCTTATCTTGCTGATTAGGCAAGTTTAAAACATGTGGATGGGGTTTAATCAGCTGCAAGTTGCAAAAACAAACATTGAATCTGGTCTGAAGGTGCCATGCGGCCCGCTTTAGATTCATGCAAACACAATGCGGGCCGCTTGGGCCCTCTGATCTGCACATATGTTTCAAAAATGACAGTTTAGGTCCCTGCACGTGTTTAAGGCCATTTCCGACACTTCTAAGGCCCGTAAAGCCAACTTTAAGGCCCTAAAATGATGCCTAAACATTGTGGACTTGAAACATGTTCAAAAATATGTCGGATGATGGTTCGTTTGGTCGTACGAACGCGATGTTCGCTTAATTACGACGGAATGCGCATAAGCGCGAAAAACGATCCAAATGACGTGACGAATGGATTTTTCTTATGGTGAACACAAAAATATAATGTAGTCATGCTTACATAAATTTTTGGGTGTCCGGATGTATTCAGAACGTAAGTTATGCGCGAAAATGCAAACTTGTGCACTTTTTGACACTTTTAGTCCCTGAATGACCCAAAAGTTTATTTTAGCACACCGAACCCCTCAAAGCCTATTTCTAAGCTATATAAAGGATATTTAAGGTGTGTTTAACTTATGGTCATGTTCCGGAATGTCTGTTACAGTTCAAATTGGCATACTTTCGCAGTTTGTCAACTTTAGTCCCTGTAAGCGATTTAACTTGATTTTGCCATACCAAAGCCTTCAAAACTTATTTCTAAGTTATGTAAAGGTTATTTAAGGTATGTTAAGCCAATGTCACTATTCCGGAGTGTTTGTTGCATTAAACTGGTTATATTTACGCATCGGTGCGCGTAAAACCTTCCAGAAAGTGATTTAGAGTTTGAAATTGAACAAGAATTGATATGTGCAAATGATACACATATTTTTACAAATACCAAGTATGAAATACAATATTTCATTGCTTTGGTATTTGTTTGATGGCCGTGAAGGCACAGGTGTTACAGTCTCCCCTACTTTAGGAAATTTCGTCCCGAAATTTATTTAGAAGAAACTTGTGAGAGCTTGAAAGCATGAAGTTGAAAAGATCGAACAACATTTGTTAGGGTTCTGAACTTCTAGTAACTTTAATAACCTTATGCTTGCAATGTAAGAGGGATACTTATATACAAGTATACGAAGCGTCATTGGTGCGTCCACCGTACCTCCATTACATCGTTCTCATTTTGTTATTGTTGTCACTATCGGTTCTTACACATAATAAACCTTACTGGGTTTCTATGCACTAAATTTCATAATTATGTAGGCCTCCATAATTAGACAATTCCTTGCACAGTTCACACAGTCTATTTTATAATGCGTAGGGTAAAACCAAATGAACAATCCTGTGATGAGTGTGACTAGACCGCCATAGAGTCCCGTAGACTAGATCAATAAATGATCTAAATAGACTATCAAGGAGTCTGTCCAGCTACATCACTAGATGTCATTCTTTAACCAAATTGTGAATCAATCCTTTAGACTAGACCACTAAAAAGGGTCTGGAGTGGTACTATATAAATCCAAGGGTCTTAACTATTACATAGAAGCCCATTAAGGATTTAAGGTAGTACCTTTGAATATCCTGCTACGAATCTCTCATATGAAGATATGAAAGATCCTGCGAGGATTTGGATAACGAATATCCAGAGTATTAAAAACACAAAAATGCATGAAAGAAAACATAAGATGAATAAACACATAGTCACATAACCACAAAATTGCTAACTAGAAGTTTGTTCTGCTAACAGAGTACATGTATTTAAAGCACACTAGGAATCCATCTTGTGGATTTCATTTGGTACTTTAAACATTTTCGAGAATCCAACTATAAAGATAGAAAGATTCAAAAAGAAAATTCGATTTCGATTACTAGAACTCGAAATGTTCGAATTAAGGTACATAAAGAATCCAATTAAGGACTCTGATTTGAATCATGATCATCCACAAGGGTCTAATTATGGAGATAAAAAGATCCCATATGGATTGTTGAAGTTGAAGATGCTTTGAATTCTTGCACGGGATGTGCTTAAGTCCAAACATGAAGTAAAATGCTTATGAGGTTGAGATGCTAGATATGTCAAGGCGACATATGAAGCAGAATTTGAAGGTTAAGTAAGTGTGTGAGGAAAATATATTTGGAAGACTATGCATGGGGAAAAAAATGTTTTTGAAACCTTATATATAATACTTTTTGGAAATCATAAAGTAGGTGTATTATATAGGTATATTTATAAAAATGTTTTAAAATCATGTGAGATGAATTTTGAAATTATGTATAAGGTTTTTGAAAGACATGAATGATGCTTTTCGAAATCATGCACTTGATCAGAAAATGTATTGTGTTAATATTGTCTTCAGACTATATGAAATATTTTGAAATTAGCAAGGTTGGTTTTGATAACATGGCCAATGTTTTTGAAATAACATAGACAGTGCATCTAGAAAAATTGTTTTCAAACTATACGAAATGTTTTAAGATCATGAAGATTGTTTTGAAATACCGGTACTGTGTATGTTGAAAAATCAAAACGTAATGGGTATGAGATTTGAAAATACCCTTAGTTATCTAACCAAGGATTTAAAGGTACTGATGTGAAAAAAAAGCACGATTACTCATAATTTCACTTTATTTCCTGTACTTCGTTTCTTAGAATGAAACGAGTACTTAGATCTTTCGAGGAAATTATGAGCGATCACTTGAAAGTGAGAATCACAAGAGTAGTTTGTAAGGAACATAGTTCCTTGATGTAGGTATCATAGGAAAATCATACACACATGTAACTATACTTGTATATCAGAATTTGTGAACAACGATTTATTTATAAACAAAACAGATTGTTTCACATTACACGAAAACAAAAGAAACAAAGGCATAAGACAGCAACATCCTTTGTTCAGCCAAATGCTCATCCGAGGGTTGGATTTGCACTGACTATCTTCGGGCAGTTGTTCCTGAAATGGCTCGTATCGCCACAGTTGTAGCAAGTACCACGCGGGAAACGAGCTTGAGTAGGGTTGACTTGGGGTTGGGTAGCAGCAAGATTTGCAACAGCTTTGTTCTGGATAGCAAAGCGGCATGTGTTGACCAAATGTCCCCGCCGTCCACAGTAGGTACATTTCCAGCAGGGTAGGAGGTTTGAATGATGACCGTTGCATCGCTTGCACCTAGGAGCAGTTCCTAAGTACTGCTTCCTAGCTGGTGGCCTTGCCACTTGGCTAGGTCCAGCTTGATTAGGTGTAACCGCTGCGGGTTTCCTTGAAGCCTTACGCTTCCTTGATGTTGTTGCAAGACTGACTACTGCTTCCTTTGGTGTCTCTTGAGTGGCTTCATTGTCGAGACGAGAGGCTTCATTGTTAAGACGAGAGGCTTCATTGTTAAGACGAGCCATGGCAATACCTAAATCCACAGTCCTCTGAATCACTTCGCCAATTTGCTGGACAAATTTGGTTGTTCGCTCGGGCATTTGACCAGTTCCAAGAGGAATAGACATTCTAGAAGAAAATGAAAGACAGAGGAAGAAACGAGTGAAAGGTTATTGGATAATCAATACAAAATGGTAACGAATGAAAATTGTGATCATTTGTTTGTTACCTAAGGCAAACAAATGAGATGACGACAAATCAAAGTAAATGGGTACATTGAGATGATGACAAATCAAAGTAAATGGGTCAAAAATAATGTATCGCGAAGACATGCTCGCCTATAAGTGAACACTCATCCCAAGAATTCCCAGGTAAGCACAACTGGTCTCGCGTCTGATGAGATGTATACGAAGTGCTTGCCTAGACAGAAAACCCAGAATACAGGCATTCACCCTTCCAGTTTGCACGTGTTCACATTATTTAAAACCCAAAACCTTGACGATGTTTTTGAAAACCCCAAAAGGGTTCAAAACCATATAACAGAGAGTTCAAAACCTTATAACTGAGGGTTCAAAACCTAGTAATCAATCATCCTAGAACAGATGATTAGTTTTCAAAGTGGTTTTGAATTTTATGTTCTTGTTGTGGTCGTCGCCTAAGGATAGGTGACGGTATTGTTTTATGACTAAACGCAAGTAAACTCGCGTTAGGGTCCTAAGAAGGTTATAGACTAGGTCAAAGCATTACTAATTACTAATAACCTAATTCCCTATAACCATTGGCTCTGATACCATCTTTTCTGTCACACCCCGACCACGTGGAACATACAAAACGTGGCGGAAACATCGGGGCGTGTTGCAACAGAATTAATGTTTCACAACCATGGAAATTAAAGTTTCGTTTTATTGATTAAAAGTGTTACAATGTCTATAATTAACTAGTCTTGCATCTTTTATTGTCACTAAAGCCCAAGTCTGCCTATGTGTATCTTGATCAACTTATGCAACAGCTCCTGAAAAACACATGTGAAAATATGGTACGTCAGCATAAAAATGCCGGTGAGATACATAAGTTTTGTGAAAATAGGTGTCATGACTTATGTTTGAGAAAATGTTTAGTCATGAACCTTGTTATTTGCTTTGTTTTGTAAATCATTTGAAAAACAATGAGTTCAGATGATAGGTATAAATAAGTGAATAATGTATAGTTAAATGAATAACCAAGTTAAATGAGTTTGTAAAAGATAAGTTGTTTTGTAAAACAATGTCTTGTGATAAGTATGTTATTTGTATAAAATGTTATATGTATCAAACTGAAATGATTCAAATAACGCTACAATATGTAATACCATACAAACACTTATATATAGGAAGTACCAGCGGCGTATCCACCATGCTTGTATCATATTACACACGCATCGTTACTTAATCACATAATCAAACCAAACCATCAAGATGTAAAATGTTCATGTCTAATGTAAATCATGTAATGTAAAACCAATGTCAAATGTTGATAGTCCAAAAGTAGTCAAGTAATGTATAACCAAAATGATATGTATGGTAAGTAAAATTAAGACTACTTAAACCATAAGTAAAATGTACAAAACAAAGTATTGAAGTAAAACTTGGTTTAAATCAAAGTTATGTTTTGTAAGATATATGCATGCTATACTGAATATGAACATTTATGCGGTATTGTGAAAATTCATACATCCAAGCCTTGAGACAGACGGATAACTATGTAAAAGTGAGTTATCAAGAGAATATGTATTCGGATTCGGTCATTCCTTACGTCCAAACAAACCCGAGATTTCAGGAATGGGATTTGTCAAGTCCTATGGTACCACTACCTACTACCGAGCGGCGTGATCGGTGTTAATGAATGTACATTGTCTCATTTAAACAAACCAAATGTCATACCAAAATGTAAGCATGTGATGAAGATAATGTACCTAGTATGCTAGAGTAAACATACAAGGTAGAGCTGTAAAACAATGTGTCCATATGTTACTGGAACATATGCAACAGAGATGCAATGTAAAATGATGTACTAAGTATGCTAAGTTAACATACAAAGTAGAAAAGTCATGTAAATCAATGCGCTAGCATGCTATCAGTCAACATACCTAGCAGAAATGTAATGTAAATCATGTACTAATAGTGTACTAATGAACATAACAAGTATATGATGTGAAAACAGGAAAGCACGAAAGTAACAAGTAGGCACATGTGTTTCACCCCAAAACAGTTTGGAAAACAGTAAAAGAGGGGTCTATGTACTCACTTGAGATTGCTTAGTAGTCCTTGAGTAACAACCAAACAAAGCTAGAGATCACGGAAATCAAACGGCACCTAATATAGGTAACTATGTTAATTAACCGGACCTAAATCGGAAGATTGGGTAGCATTAGGGTTTGTAAACCAAATGAGTGTAGGAACTCATATGATATGGTTTAACAAAGCCTACATACTAAATGAAACTTAACCTAAGTGTCTACGACCCATTACGACCCGTTTAGGAAGCTTATGCTACTTTAACGCGTCGTTCGCGTGTAACGCGTTCGGACCGCCTAACTAGTCCTATGACAAGTGTTATATGCCTAAACATGTTACATAATCAGTTATGTGGCAAAAGTTTAGGTTACATATGCTTAATTACCAATTATACATGAAAAGGGTATTCTGGTAATTTACCTAAGGCATATAAACTACCTATCATACAACTACTTAAACGATGTGACCATAGGGTATAACCTCGGAAGGTTATTCCCTACCTACTATGGTCACCTAATGTATTTGGTCGGATCCTAATGATCGACCAAATGGGTCGAGTTCGAAGGTATAGGCGATTTATCAGATCGCCTACCCTACGACTCTAGATAACGTGGTAATCAGTGGGGATAGTCCCAAAGGACTATGACCAACGTGATTACACTCACGTTGCGAAGTTCAAACGAACTTCGCATTGACCATTACTGGTCAACGCTGAAAGTCAAACAAAGTTTGGCTTTCTGACTCGAAAATCAGTAAAAATAAGGAAAAGAACGAAAGAATACTAACCCAGGGTCCCCGAATGCTAATCCCGACTCAAGAACTCAGGTATGAAACAATGGTTTCAACTTAGAGCTCTCAAAATCAGAATTCTAGTGAGAAATGCAATGGGGGTGGATGGGTATATATAGTTTTCGGGTAACCGTTAGGATCGTTTCTTGGAAAAGGGGAAACGATCAAGGCCGTACACTTGTCCAAATGTTATGGTGGCTAAATCTTGATCTTATCTTGCTGATTAGGCAAGTTTAAAACATGTGGATGGGGTTTAATCAGCTGCAAGTTGCAAAAACAAACATTGAATCTGGTCTGAAGGTGCCATGCGGCCCGCTTTAGATTCATGCAAACACAATGCGGGCCGCTTGGGCCCTCTGATCTGCACATATGTTTCAAAAATGACAGTTTAGGTCCCTGCACGTGTTTAAGGCCATTTCCGACACTTCTAAGGCCCGTAAAGCCAACTTTAAGGCCCTAAAATGATGCCTAAACATTGTGGACTTGAAACATGTTCAAAAATATGTCGGATGATGGTTCGTTTGGTCGTACGAACGCGATGTTCGCTTAATTACGACGGAATGCGCATAAGCGCGAAAAACGATCCAAATGACGTGACGAATGGATTTTTCTTATGGCGAACACAAAAATATAATGTAGTCATGCTTACATAAATTTTTGGGTGTCCGGATGTATTCAGAACGTAAGTTATGCGCGAAAATGCAAACTTGTGCACTTTTTGACACTTTTAGTCCCTGAATGACCCAAAAGTTTATTTTAGCACACCGAACCCCTCAAAGCCTATTTCTAAGCTATATAAAGGATATTTAAGGTGTGTTTAACTTATGGTCATGTTCCGGAATGTCTGTTACAGTTCAAATTGGCATACTTTCGCAGTTTGTCAACTTTAGTCCCTGTAAGCGATTTAACTTGATTTTGCCATACCAAAGCCTTCAAAACTTATTTCTAAGTTATGTAAAGGTTATTTAAGGTATGTTAAGCCAATGTCACTATTCCGGAGTGTTTGTTGCATTAAACTGGTTATATTTACGCATCGGTGCGCGTAAAACCTTCCAGAAAGTGATTTAGAGTTTGAAATTGAACAAGAATTGATATGTGCAAATGATACACATATTTTTACAAATACCAAGTATGAAATACAATATTTCATTGCTTTGGTATTTGTTTGATGGCCGTGAAGGCACAGGTGTTACATTATCTGCCTCAAAGGAAGTCCTAATAAGCTTGAATCAAGTCCTCCCAGGATCTATACACTGAACGAGGCAATAACTTTACCAAAACCACCCTTCTAACCCCCTTCCAGGCAGTTAACGTGCTTTATATAGACCGCAAAGACACGAATGAGTGAATCAACAAAACATGAAGAGATGATAGAATAAAGTTCACTTTCAATATAAAAAACTAGATATCAAAATCATTAATACAAACCCAATTAAAAAGTTAACTAAAGCTTGGAAATCAAAAGTAATACATAAAAGACTTGTTTTCACCAAGTGATGTAAGAGATTAGCCAATCATGGCCTTTCTTTGACAAAGCTCTTACAATCAATATTGGATCCGAGACTACTACACACTCTAAAGATGGATGATGGATGAATGTGGTGGATGATGGTGGTATTGTGGTGGTGGAGTGGTGGCAGGTGTGAGAGAAGTGGTTTGCCAAGGGATGGATTGCAATTGTCCTCAAGCAAAAACTCTTTAATATTGCTTACACACCCAAATGGAATTGGTAGAGAAGAAGTTTGTTGGGTCTTGCTTTAGAGTGTCGGGAATCCAAGTTTTATTTATTCTTGTTTTTACATTATTTACAATCCTATTCGACATGATTTATTTAGAACTCTTTTTAAGAAAAATAAATATGTTTAGGCATAACATGCCTTTTAAAATTTCATTAAGCTATATACAAATTCACACACCTCACAAGTGATCACTCAACACTCGGCCAAAGATGTATAAGTGAAATGGTCAGTCCCGGTATGGAACTTACTCCTACCATATGCTTGACAAGTAATCAAACCTCTTCCTTTTTAACATAATCTTTGTAAATATCAAGAGGACTTTTAGGGTAGGCTTTGGTTAGGGGTAGGGTAGTTTTATTTGAAAAGTGGCTAATAGCGTAAAATGTCGGTTTTCTTTCGAAAAATTATTTACTTATGACTTAGGTACAAACTAAAGGTTTATAAGCAATATATTTGCTTATTTATTTCAAGCAACTAATGATTTTTTTTCATAGAATAAATATTCACAAGATAACTAAGTCACATATTTTTGTGTAAAAAACCCGAATTTTACTAACATAAAGGGGTGTAAAAATAAAAAGGTTTTTGGTGATGGGTGATTTATGCAAGATTGTATTTTGCGGGTTTTGAAACGAAAGGTTTAGGCTCAAAAGGGTTAACTAAGGGAATTTTTGTCTTTGGTGGGGAGATAAAAAGAAAATAAGGTTGAAAAAGAAAAAGGATTTATAGTCCTAATGCCTCAATCATTTACTTACTTGTATTAGTTGGTAAGGACCGGCAATGTATTATCTTGTCAAGTTCTAGATTCGTAAGAACCGTACGTGCTATTCACACAAGAAATGAAAAGTGAGCATTTAGTAAAGATATGATATTGAATGCTCGGTAAAGGCTCAAAACTTACAATTTGTGGGAAAGAGTAAAAAGTGTGAAAGTATATATACACTCACATTTGAAAAAGAATATCATGCCTTTTTTTTGTAAGTTTTTCTTATACGGTTCTTTCTATCACGGTGCTATCGGTTGTAGACTTTGTAAAAACAAAATTTTAGAACTTGGTTTTCTAACTTAAACTAAAAACAAGACAAAATAAAATATTTTCGAAAAAATTTGGGGTGTTTTAGAGGTTACAAGTAGAGTTTTTGTAAGGCTTGTTTCAGGACAAACAAATTCAAGTTCCCCCCACACTTAAATTACACATTGTCCTCAATGTGTCCAGAATGGGTTAGATTGATTAAATGTGTAAATGTGGAGTTAAAAACAACATTTTTTTTTCCAAAAATCATAGTCTGGACACGGGGGCGTGTTTGGGGGACACGGCCCCATGTAAAAAGTGCCAGTATCATGACTTTTGGGAAAATTTCTAGAAGGCAGACATGGGGGTGTGCCCGGTAGGCACGACCCATGTAAAAAGTGACAGTAATGAAAATTTTCCAGAAGACAGGCACCGGGGCGTGTTTAAGAGAGATGACCCCGTGAAACAGTTCCAGAAACAAATTTTTTTTCTACAGACTTGAGGCACGGGGGCGTGCTTACCTTACACGGCCCCATGCTGCACTTACTGTTTTGAAGATTCTGAGTCGGGTGTGACATTTGTGCTCTATAAACACTGTACGATGTAGAAAATATCAATTATCAATGAAACGATGTGTTTTGGTCTCAATATTTGTGTATTTATGTTTGACAATTTCATGTTTTGATTCTAGTACGATTTCAAGCCTTTAATCGCTTTCTGGAAAGTTATATGCAAACTGTTACGTAAACGTGATCAGTTTAATGCGACAAACACTTCAGAACAGTGACACAAGCTTAACATACCTTAAATAACCTTTACATAACTAAGAAATAAGTTTTGAAGGGTTTGGTATGCCAAAAACAAGTTTATTCGATCACAGGGACCATTTGCGACAAACTATAACAGTCTGCAGATTCGTATAGCAACGTACACTCCGGAACATGATCATAAGCTAAACATACCCTAAATATCCTTTACATAGCTTAGAAATAAGTTTTGAGGGGTTCGGTATGCGAAAATACACTTATTTGATCATAGGGACTAAAAGCGTCCAAACTGCGAAAGTATGCATTTCATGCATATCTTGCGTTCTGGCCATATCCGAACATCTAAAATTTTGTTTTAATCATTAAATATTGTATTTTAATGATGGGAATGCAAAAAATTCATTCGTTTTGCAATTTGGGTCGTTTTCACGTCCGTTACGATTTCCGTCGTAATTAACCAAAAAATGCGACCGTACGACTAAACGAACCAACATATGTGATATTTCCAAGCATATTTCAAGTCCCCTATACTTTAACATCCTTGTAGAGCCTTGAAATTGGGTTAACGGGGGTTAGACGCGTCAAAAACCATCAAAACAGGCTGCAGGGACTAAAGCTGTAAAAAATGAAACTTTTGGCGAAACAGGCCTCCCTCACGCCACGCGAGGGATCCCTGGGGTTCTGGCGCGACATGTGACAGAGCTGTTTTTCAAAACTTTCTAAATCAGCTGTTGATTCCTGTATTTTAACTTGGTTTTTGACATTGTGGGCTGGTTTATGTATTCCCCAAGTTCCCCAATCAGTCTCTAACAAGTGTGGGGCTAGGATCTTTCCTTGATCACCACACAAACACTTGCAATGATCCTAGTGGTTCGTGAAGTCCTATATAAACCCAAGAACTTCAACCTTCATTCCTTGCTCATTTCATTTTCTTCTTCACCTGCTCTATTAGAGGCTATCACATAAGTTGAAGGCCTCCTACTTGAGTTTTCTTAGTTCTTTTTCCAAGCATTGGACTCTTGTAAGTGTTCCTTCATGCTTGTTTCGTTATTTCAAGCAAGAAAGTCAAATAGTGTTTGACTTTCAGCTTTGACCATGATTTGGTCAAGACAAAGTTCGTTTGAACTTTGCAACGTGAGCGTAATCACGATCGTTATAGTCCCTTGCGACTATACCTACTGATTACCACGTTGACTAGTCAAAGTGATGACTCAAAGTTTTGGTCAAAATGCACGATTATGTGCATTTTGCGACGAAATTATTTTCGGGTATCAAAACACTTTGTTTTGATATCAAATCAGTTTTCTAACTTATTTAAACATGTTTTAACATGTTTAACTCGTCACTTCTAGTTTAGTGCTTGCTTAGGGTCGTAAGTCAAGCGGTCTAGACAACCTCTTAGACTTTCGAACCCTGCCCGTTTGGTCGATCATTAGGATCCGACCAAACATATTTTGTGACCATAGTTGTATAGGGAATAACCTTCCGAGGTTATACCTTATGGTCGCTTAGTTTGATTAGTTGTATGATAGGTAGTTTATATGCCTTAACAAAATGACCAAAATACCTTTTTTACGCATAATTTGAATTTAAGCATATGTATCCCAAATTTTGACACCTAAACTGATTATGCAACATAATTAAACATGTTTAGGCATATAATACTTGTCATAGGACTAGTTAGACTATCCGAATGCGCTTTTGCGCAAATGACGTGTTAACGTAGCATAGACTACCTTAACGGGCCATAAGCACTTAGGATAAGTTTCAATTCAGAATGTAGGCTTGTTTAAACCATATCACATGAGTTCCAATACTCATTTGGTTTACGAGACCTCATTCTACCCGATCTCCCGATTTAGGTGTCGATTTATTAACATAGTGATCCGATACTAGGTGCCACTTGATTCCTTGATTGCCCGAGCTTGTTAGTTCACTTAATCAAGGATACTTACAAATCTCAAGTGAGTACATAGTTCCCTTATTTTACGGCTTTCAATTGTTTTGGGGTGATTCATATGTGCTAAATGATTTCGAGTTTTCTAAAATAAATGCTATGGTTTATATTGAGCATAACGATTTCAATAATGTGAACGAACATGTTGGGGCATTGGTCGAAAGACATTCGAATGACATTCATTAACTATGATCAAGCCGACCAGTAGTATGTTATGGTACCATAGGATCTGACAAATCCCGTTATCGGACTATCGCCATGGTTATGGGGTAATGTGGTTAATGACAGAACCTGGTGAATTTTAACTAACCCTTCGGTGGTTTGTTAATACGATTGAACAATGGACGAGTCACACAGGTTTGAATGTGTTCAACGAGACGACTAAAAGTTAGTTTTTATAATTAAAACACGAACGATTGGAACGATGGTTTATAACATAAACGAGTTGAATGAATTGAACGTTTGGTTTTGATAACACGAACAATTGAGAACAAGTACAATGGAACGATTGGTTTTTGGTATATGAATAGATAACGGGATGGGTGTAATGTGATAAAAGCATGGTAGATATGCCGCTGGTACTTCTTATATATAAGTGCTTTTATCATATTACATTCCGTGGCGTTATTTAGTTCACTTGAACGATTGATTTCAAATGATGACACGCAACGATGTTTACTAAATGATATAAACCATACGAATTTCATTACAAGGACAATTTACTACTTAGTTTACAAAAACAAATGTTTTTAGTCAAGATTCATGGAAACGAGGTTTTCTTAAACATATAACCAACTTGTTTTAAGTTGGTTAAATCATATTGCAATACAAAACACTTTTCATAACAAGGATTTCAATTATCGACTCTAGTAGTCGTACGAGGTATTGCAACATGTATACAAGCCATGGATTTGACACACTCACAAAACCTATGTGCTCGCCGGCATTTTATGTTGACTTTATTTTCACATATGTTTCAGGTGCTGTTGTTTGATGATGTTGATGATGATTATGATGCAAGCTCACGTTGGATCGGACGAGGCCTTAGTGACTTAAAACAAGAAAGACAATTTGTTGAACTCGTTTGTTTACTTTAAGACAATGTTAAACACTTAATGATTCAATAAAACATAACTTCAATATCCATGTGTTGTGAAAAAATGATTCTGTTACTCCACTCCCCGACGTTTCTGTCGCGGTTTTGTTGTTTTAACGCGGTCGGGGTGTGACAAAAGAGTTGGTATCAGAGCTCATGGTTATAACGAACAAATGATCACCTTCCTTATGTTTCGTCGATGTTTTCAATACCTCTTTTGTTTATCCAATTGTCAATCTCACTCGTTTCTCATATTTCCTTGTTCTTTTAGAATATGCCTCCTAGACGTGATCAAACACAAGATGCTACACTCGCAACCCTAGTCGCTCAGCAGATTGCTGCTGTGATTCCGAACCTCATAACTCAGATAAATTAAGCGAATAACAATAGTAACAATAACAATACTCAGTGCAGTTTTAAGACTTTCAATTCGGCTAAACCACTAAAATTTTTTGGGTCTCAAGGAGCAACTGCGCTCCTACAATGGTTCGAGAGTCTGGAAAGCACATTTAGACATGTTCAATGTCCGAATGAGCGAAAGGTCGAGTTCGCATCTAGTGTTTTCAAGAAACGTGCTTTAACATGGTGGAACGGGGTGATGAGAGATAGGGGTGCCGATGTGGCGTTGACACAGACTTGGGAAGAGCTTCGGGCACTCATGATGAGAGAGTTCTGCCCCGACACGAAATAAGGGCTTTGGAACAGGAGTTTGATGATCTTAAACATGATGGGAGAGAACACCGTGCTTACACGGATCGTTATGAGGAGCTGAGTTTACTGTGTCCTACTATGGTTACCCCACTGGATAAGGCGATTGAGAGGCATATCGATGGTTTACCTGACCCCGTACAAGACATTGTTACTGGTAGCAACCCTACCCCTGTACGTCAGGCCATCGAGTTGAGTGCAACCCTGACTGAGTCTCAGGTCAGAAAGGGTAAACTAACCCGCAAGGGTGATAAGAAATAGTCAACCGACACCACTCAAGACAAGGGTAAAGGCAAGAAGAAAGGTGAGTCATCAAGGAGGTCAAGGAAGCGAAAGGCATCCCAGAATTTTGCTATTACCGCACCACCTAACCCGAACACTCAGAACCAACCAGTGCAACCTCCTGCGAGAAAGCCATATGCTGGTACTGCACCTTACTGTAATCGGTGCAATGGCCATTATGTGGCTCAGCAAGTATGTAAACAGTGTACCTCATGTGGGAGACTTGGCCACACGGCCAATATTTGTTGAGTTGTTCCTAACCAAGCTGCACAGAACCCAGTACAAGCACAAGGAAACACTGCTAGACCTCCTTTCCCACCTGGTTCATGTTTTAACTGGGGAGAGATGGGTCACTTTAGAAACAACTGTCCGAAACTTGCAAATGCGAACGCTAATGCAAATCCCGCTCGTGGACGAGCATACAATCTGAACGCCAATGAGTCCCGTGCTGATAACGAAGTCGTTAATGGTACGTTCCTTGTTAACCATCAACCTGCATCTGTTCTTTTTTATTCTGGTGCCGATAGAAGTTTCGTATCGTTAGCTTTTGAACCTTTACTTGCGATGCCTAGAACTAAACTAGATAAGCCCTTATTTGTCAAGATTGCTACTAGTGAACCTCTTGTGCTCAATTCCGTCATTCGCGATTGTCAATTGAACCTCGATAACCATCTTTTTCCTATTGACCTCACACCGATGCAACTTGGGAGTTTCGATATTATCGTAGGAATGGATTGGTTAACTAAACATCATGCTGAGGTGGTTTGCTTCGACAAGATTGTTCGTATTCCTCTTTCTTCTGGTGAAATCTTAGAAGTTCGTGGCGAGAAACCTTCGAATGGTTTGAAACTCATGTCATGTACTAAAGCCCAAAAAAACTTACGAAAAGGATATGTAGCCTTTCTGGCACACGTCGTAGAAGAGAAAGGCAAGAACAAAAGTATTCAAGATATTCCGATCGTACACGATTATCCAGAGGTGTTTCCTGATGAACTGCCTGGTTTGCCTCCAGTTCGTCAAGTCGAGTTTCATATTGATCTTGTACCTAATGCCAACCCGATTGCTAAAGCACCTTACCGCCTTGCACCGTCTGAGATGCAAGAATTATCAAAGCAGCTTCAAGAGTTATCTGACAAAGGATTCATCCGCCTGAGTTATTCACCTTGGGGCGCTCCAGTCCTGTTTGTGAAAAAGAAAGATGGATCTTTCCGCATGTGTATCTATTATCGTGAGCTCAATAAGCTTGCCATCAAGAATCGATATCCCCTACCATGAATTGATGATCTCTTTGATCAGCTGCAAGGGGCTACATGTTTTTCCAAGATCGATCTGCGTTCTGGGTACCATCAGCTTCGTGTACTCAAGGAAGATATTCCCAAAACTGCTTTCCGCATGAGATATGGTCACTACGAGTTCACTGTCATGCCTTTTGGTTTGACGAATGCTCCGGCTGTTTTCATGGACTTAATGAATAGGGTTTGTAAACCTTATTTAGATATGTTCATCATTGTGTTCATTGACGATATTCTTATTTATTCAAAGTCTTGAGCCGATTACGAACAACACATTCGTCTGACAATGGAACTCCTGAAGAAGGAGCAACTCTTTGCCAAATTCTCCAAGTGTGAATTCTGGCTTAAGGAAGTTCAGTTTTTGGGTCATATTGTCAACGAGCAGGGTATTCATGTGGATCCTTCCAAAATCGCTGCGCTTAAGGATTGGAATACACCTACGACTCCCACAGAAGTTCATTCTTTTCTTGGTCTTACTGGATACTATCGACGATTCATTGCGAACTTCTCAAAGATCGTGGTTCCTCTTACTGCTTTGACTCAGAAGAATAAGCCTTTTGAGTGGGGACCCCAATAAGAGGAAGCTTTTCAAACACTGAAACAAAAACTCTGTGATGCTCCTATCTTATCTTTACTTGATGGCAATGATGATTTCATTGTCTATTGTGACGCATCAAATATAGGCCTTGGTTGTGTTCTCGTGCAACGAGGCAATGCTATAGCCTATGCATCAAGACAATTGAAAATCCATGAGAAGAACTACACAACTCATGATCTTGAGTTAGGCGATGTAGTCTTTGCTCTCAAAATTTGGAGACACTATCTTTATGGCACGAAGTGTGTGGTTTTCACAGACCACAAAAGTCTACAACACATATTCAATCAGAAGGAGCTAAACATGAGACAACGACGTTGGGTTGAACTCTTGAACGATTACGACTGCGAAATTCGCTACCATCCTCGTAAGGCGAATGTCTATCCGATGCACTAAGTCGAAAGGAACGAGTTAAGCTTCATTGTGTTCGAACTCAATCTGATATTCAAACCCGCATCTCTCAAGCTCAACGTACTTGTGTTACACAAGACTTGATGGGTAAGGAATTACCACGTCAACTAGAGCTTAAAGTCGAAACGAAAGACAATGGGTTACTTTATTTCAAGAACCGATTAGGATTCCGAAACAAGACGATCTTTGCACTTTAGTGATGGACGAATCTCATAAGTCTTGTTATTCAATCCATCCTGGTGCTGACAAAATGTACAAGGATCTTCGTACTCAGTATTGGTGGCCTGGTATGAAGAAGGATGTAGCTTTGTATGTGTCTAAATGCCTAACTTGTCTCAAAGTCAACGCTGAATATCAACGTCTATCTGGTTGGCTTGTACAACCAGAAATACCGATATGGAAATGGGAGAACATTGCGATGGATCTCGTCACTAAGTTGCCGCGCACATCTAGAGGTCATGATGCCATTTGGGTAGTCATTGATCGTCTAACGAAATCAGCATACTTTTTACCGATTCGCGAGGATCTATCTGTTGATAAACTCGCCAAGATCTATGTTGATGAGATTGTATCTCGACATGGTGTTCCTTTGGACATCATATCTGACCGTGATGCTCGATTCTCATCTCACTTTTGGAAGACCATGCAATCTTCTATGGGAACCAACTAAATCTGAGCACTGCGTATCATCCCCAAACGGATGGACAATCCGAGAAGACGATACAAACACTGGAGGATATGATTAGAGCATGTGTGATAGACTTTGGTGGTAATTGGGATTCGCATCTACCGTTGATCGAGTTCTCTTACAACAATAGTTATCACGCTAGCATCACTATGGCACCATTCGAAGCTTTATAAGGTCGAAAATGTCGTTCACCTGTCTGTTGGAATGAGATCGGTGAAGCTCAGCTTACTGGACCTGAACTCATTCTGGAAAAAACAGACAAAGTCAAGAAAATTCGCGATAATCTTCTGACAGCTAGAAGCCGTCAAAAGAGTTATGCGGATATACGACGCAAGACCTTGGAATTTCAAGTAGGATACCATGTCCTACTCAAGGTATCCCCTTGGAAGGGAGTGGTGAGATTTGGAAAGAAAGGAAAACTTGCACCACGATACGTTGGACCATTTAAAATTGTTGAAAGAATCGAAAAGGTTGCCTATCGACTTGAGCTGCCTCCTGAACTTGGGAATATTCACCCAACATTCCATGTGTCTAATTTACGAAAGTGTTTAGCCAATACTGATCTCCATATTCTCCTCGACGAAATCCAAGTTGATGACACAATGCACTTTGTCGAGAAACCTGTGGAGATAATGGACCGTGAAGTTAAGCGACTGAAGAACAAACGAATACCGATAGTCAAGGTTCGTTGGGAGTCCAAACGTGGCCCCGAGTTTACTTGGGAATGTAAGGAGCAAATGAAGGCGAAATATCCACATTTGTTTTCAAGTTTCCTCTAGTTAAAATTTCGGGACGAAATTTCCTAAAGTAGGGGAGATTGTGACATTTGTGCTCTGTAAACACTGTACGATGTAGAAAATTATCAATTATCAATGAAACTATGTGTTTTGGTCTCAATATTTGTGTATTTATGTTTGACAATTTTGTGTTTTGATTCTAGTACGATTTCAAGCCTTTAATCGCTTTCTGGAAAAGTTATATGCAAACTGTTACGTAAACATGATCGGTTTAACGTGACAAACACTCCGGAACAGTGATACAAGCTTAACATACCTTAAATAACCTTTACATAACTTAGAAATAAGTTTTGAAGGGTTTGGTATGTCAAAAACAAGTTTATTCGATTACATGGACCATTTGCGACAAACTGCAAAAGTCTGCCGATTCGTATAGCAACGTACACCCTGGAACATGATCATAAGCTAAAAATACCCTAAATATCCTTTAGATAGCTTATAAATAAGTTTTGGGGGGTTCGGTATGCGAAAATATGCTTATTTGATCACAGGGACTAAAAGCGTCAAAACTGCGAAAGTATGCATTTCGTGCATATCTTGCGTTCTGACCATATCCGGACATCCAAATTTTTTTTGTAATCATTGAAATATTGTATTTTAATGATGGGAATGCAAAAAATTCATTTGTTTTGCAATTTGGGTCGTTTTCACGTCCGTTACGATTTACGTCGTAATTAACCGAAAAACGCTACTGTACGACTAAACGAACGGACATCCGTGATATTTCCAAGCATATTTCAAGTCCCCTGTACTTTAACATCCTTGTAGAGCCATGCAATTGGGTTAACGGGGGTTATACGCGTCAAAACCCATTAAAACATGCTGTAGGGACTAAAGCTGTCAAAAATGAAACTTTTGGCGAAACATGCATCCCTCACGCCACGCGAGGGATCCCTGTGGTTCTGTCGTGACATGCAACAGAGCTATTTTTCAGAACTTTCTAAATCAGCTGTTGATTCCTGTATTTTAACTTGGTTTTTGATATTGTGGGCTGGTTTATGTATTCCCCAAGTTCCCCAATCAGTCTCTAACAAGTGTGGGGCTAGGATCTTTCCTTGATCACCACACAAACACTTGTAATGATCCTAGTGGTTCATGAAATCCTATATAAACCCAATAACTTCAACCTTCATTCCATGCTCATTTCATTTTCTTCTTCACCTGCTCTATTGGACTCTTATAAGTGTTCCTTCATGCTTGTTTCGTTATTTCAAGCAAGAAAGTCAAACAGTGTTTGACTTTCAGCTTTGACCATGATTTGGTCAAGATAAAGTTCGTTTGAACTTTGCAACGTGAGCATAATCACAATGGTTATAGTCCCTTGCGACTATACCTACTTATTACCACGTTGACTTGTCAAAATGCACGATTATGTGCATTTTGCGACGAAATTATTTTCAGGTATCAAAACACTTTGTTTTTATATCAAATCAGTTTTCTAACTTAGTTAAACATGTTTTAACATGTTTAACTCGTCACTTTTAGTTTAGTGTTTGTTTAGGGTCGTAAGTCAAGCGGTCTAGACAACCGATTAGACCTTCGAACCCGACCCGTTTGGTCGATCATTAGGATCCGACCAAACATATTTTGTGACCATAGTTTTATAGGGAATAACCTTCCGAGGTTATACCTTATGGTCACTTAGTTTAATTAGTTGTATGATAGGTAGTTTATATGCCTTAAGAAAATGACCAAAATACCCTTTTTACGCATAATTTGAATTTAAGCATATGTAACCCAAAATTTGACACTTAAACTGATTATGCAACATAATTAAACATGTTTAGGCATATAATATTTGTCATAGGACTAGTTAGACTATCCGAATGCGCTTTTGCGCAAATGACGCGTTAAAGTAGCATAGACTACCTTAACGGGTCATAATGGGTCAAAAGCACTTAGGATAGGTTTCAATTCAAAATGTAGGCTTGTTTAAACCATATCACATGAGTTCCAATACTGCTTTGGTTTACGAGACCTCATTCTACCCGATCCCCCGATTTAGGTGTCGATTTATTAACATAGTGATCTGATACTATGTGCCACTTGATTCCTTGATTGCCCGAACTTGTTAGTTCACTTAATCAAGGATACTTACAAATCTCAAGTGAGTACATAGTTCCCCTATTTTACTGCTTTTAATTGTTTTCGGGTGATTCATATTTGCTAAACGATTTCGAGTTTTCTAAAACAAATGCTATGGTTTATATTGAACACAACAATCTCAATAATGTGAACGAACTTGTTGGGGAGTTGGTCAAAAGACATTCGAATGACATTCATTAATTAACTATGATCAAGCCGACCTGTAGTATGTTATGGTACCATAGGATCTGACAAATCCTGTTATCGGACTATCGCCATGGTTATGGGGTAATGTGGGTAACGACAGAACCTGATGAATTTTAACTAACCCTTTGGTAGTTTGTTAATATGACTGAACAATGGACGAGTCACACAGGTTTGAATGTGTTCAACGATAGGACCAAAACTTAGTTTTCACATTTAAAACACGAACGATTGGAAAGATTTGAACGATTGAACGATGGTTTATAACATAAACGAGTTGAACAAATTGAAAGATTGGTTTTGATAACACGAACGGTTGAGAACAAGTACAATGGAACGATTGGTTTTTGGTATGTGAATAGATAACGGGACGGGTGTAATGTGATAAAAGCATGGTAGATACGCCGCTGGTACTTCTTATATATAAGTGCTTTTATCATATTACATTCCGTGGTGTTATTTAGTTCACTTGAACGATTGATTTCAAATAATGACACGCAACGATGTTTACTAAATGATATAAACCATACGAGTTTCATTACAAGGATGATTTACTACTTAGTTTACAAAAACAAATGTTTTTAGTCAAGATTCATGGCAACGAGGTTTTCGTAAACATATAACCAACTTGTTTTAAGTTGGTTAAATCATATTGCAATACAAAACACTTTTCATAACAAGGATTTCAATTATCGACTCTAGTAGTCGTACGAGGTATTGCAACATGTATACAAGCCATGGATTTGACACACTCACAAAACCTATGTGCTCGCCGACATTTTATGATGACTTTATTTTCACATATGTTTCAGGTGCTGTTGTTTGATGATGTTGATGGTGATTATGATGCATGCTCATGTTGGATCGGACGAGGCCTTAGTGACTTAAAACAAGAAAGACAATTTGTTGAACTCGTTTGTTTACTTTAAGACAATGTTAAACACTAAATGATTCAATAACACATAACTTCAATATCCATGTGTTGTGAAACAATGATTTTGTTACTCCACTCCCCGATGTTTTCGCCACGGTTTTGTTGTTTTAACGCGGTCGGGGTTTTACATCGGGAGATATCTGTTTAGGTGCATGGGGTTCTGTTTCAACGTCTTTTGGCTATTTTCCATATTATTTCACACTTTGCTTTCAAAACACCAAGTTTCATCCATTAATTCATCCATCATTACAACTAAAATAAGAAAAATAAAAGAGTTAATTGCCAAAATCGTCCCTGAGGTTTGGACAGGTTTGCCATTTTCGTCCAAAATGACACTTTTGTACCAAATTGCCCCCAACGTTTGTAACTTTTGCCCTTTTCATCCTTACCACTAACTTAGTTTATTTTTTCTGTTAAGTTGAGGATATTTGGATGAAACTGTCAAATATAAAACCACAGGGACGATTTTGACAATTTACTCAAACTCTTTTAAATTTCTTTTATTTAATTAATTTTGTTATATATATAATAAAAAAGAATATACATGCAATTTTTATATGAAAAAAATAATAGCTTTGTCACATAATTTTTATAAATTTTCATCCAACCACTAACTAAGTTAATTTTTCTATTAAGGCGAAGTATGTTTATAAACTAAGACAGGAACTAATTTCTAATTTTTTTATATAGATCAATTTTATAAAAATAAAATCTACTTAAACCTCGAAATTTTATAAAACCAAAATATTGGTGACCTTATTGAAAAAGGTCAAATAAAAAATCTTATCATATGTACCAAGTTTGTAATTCATCTTCTACTCTTTTAAATTCGCTCCTAAGGAAAAAAAGAAGCCAGTGCCCCCCCCCCCCCCCCCTCTATGAAACAATGTATCGTTACCAAACCTTAAAATTACCCCACCAAATTGTAATTATAATGCTATGAACCAACTGTTTATTTACTCAAGCCACTCAGAATAAGTATTAATTAGTTACCCTCATAATCTTAATTAAATAAATATTTTGTTTCTACCAACATATTTCCTAGGTCCTTAACACATTTAAAAAATATGTAACGTTTTACAATTTTTTTCTATTTCTACAACTAGTAAATACAAAAAAGTTGTAATCGATTATTATGTGTTGCACACCAATGACGTTTTCTCTTTATAAAACTGATTTATATAAAGAAGCTATAAATTAATTTCTGTCTTAATTTATAAAATTTAAAACATCCTTCACCTTAACAGAAAAAATAAGCTGAGTTAGTGATTTAGATGAAAATTTATAAAAATTATGTGAAAAAACTATTAATTTTTTTTTCTAAAAACTCCATGTATATTCTTTTTTATTATATATGTAACAAAAATAATTAAATGAAAGAAATTACAAGGGTTTGAGTAAATTGCCAAAATCGTCCCTGTGGTTTTATATTTGCCAGTTTCATCCAAATATCCTCAATTTAACAGAAAAAATAAACTAAGTTAGTGGTTTCAACGAAAATGGCAAAAAGTTACAAACGTTTGGGGCAACTTGGTACAAAAATGTCATTTTGGACGAAAATGGCAAACGTGCCCAAACCTCAGGGACGATTTTGGCAATTAACTCAAAATAAAAATACAAGAAAGATTTAAGTCCTAAGAGCATCCCCAATAAGGTGTATTTAAGTGTTTTTAAGGAGAGAGAAAGGTGAGGTGGATGAGAGAGAGTGTGAGGTGGAGGAGAGAAGGTGTGGTGATGTATGTAGTGAAAAACATGTATTTAAGGAGAGAGAAAGGTGTTGTGAGAGGGAGGGAGGAGAGAGAATAGAGAGTGTTGTTTTTAGGTGATGGGAATGGAGCAAGAGAGAGAATGTTTGTGATTGGTGGGGCAATGCCACCTTGGCATCATAAAAACATAAAAAAAACCCCTATTGGGGATGCTCTAAGATAGATATATTGGATACCCCTAAGGATTTTAAACCAAATAGCTCTTTCCTTAGATGGATCGGATGAAAGATTAACAAAAACCCTAAACTAGTTTTCTCCTAAATTTCCCATGGTAGGAAGATGAAGGGCTCCTCATCGATCTCCTCTTGTGGGAGAGGAGCGGGGGCTATCGGAACCTCGAAAAAGGCGTCAATGGGAGGTTCCGGGGGTATTTCATCCCACCTGGTTGGATTAATCACCTCGTGAGCGAGGTTCCAATCGTCTTGTGGTAGGGTTAGATCCATCGGGGGCACCACCAATATGTTTAACGTTTGATGAAGAAGGTTGATTTCCCTAAAGTTACTTTCCAGGGCTAGAGTGAGGTAGTTCACTCGGTCTATGAGGACCTCCTCCACTGCTATCATCTCTTCAATGGACCCTCACAGTGCGCAAACGTAGCGTACTAGGGTGGCTTCAAGTGAGAGTCTTCTTCCTCTTCGGGTGCTTCAGGAGCTTGTTGAGGATGTACCACTTTGCTGGCTCGCCATGCTAGTTTAAACAAGATAAACCATTAAAGTTTGAATTTACAGACAAGTCACATGGCCCCGTGCCTATAAGGAACGACCCCATGCTGCAACAACAGAGCTGATATTTTAACCCAAGAACCTTTTTTTTAAGTTAAAACTTTTTGGTTTCTTACATTTCTGAACATGAATAACTTAGAATATTGTTATAAAACAGCATTTTTGCAAAAATTTGGGTTAAAAATCATGCTCTTGACTCAACAATTGAAGCTTTGAAGCTTCAAGCTTCAATGGAGGTTGTTGAAAGTTGAAGAAGGAGAAATGACTAAAAGTGGTAAACACAAGAAGGTTTAAGGAAACCTTTTTAAGAACCTACCTTTTTTGGCATGTGTGTGAGATCAGGAAGGATCTTAGTCTTTTAGGAATGGGTCCAAACATTCTCCTCATGGCTGACTTTATAGAAAGTGACAGCACATCGACACGGCCCCGTGTCTAGGAAGCACGTCCTCGTGTCGCCTGTAACGAGTCAGAGAACGTTGTCCGTTAGTGACACACGGGCCATGTCAAGGGAGACATGGCCCGTCTTGGATTAAAACGGGAGGCACGGGCCGTGTTTATCTAACACGCCCCATGTTTGGAAAGTAGATGGGGCACATGCCCATGTGCGATGAGCATGACCCCGTGTTTTTAGGGTTTACGAAGTTTCATCGGAGTTTTTAAGGAACCGTGTTTTATTGGGAGGTTCCTTACTGGTTGGAACAACACCGAAGAGTCGGATGTACCTTAGGTTCCGACAAGAGATACGAAAACGCAAGAGGTCGTCAGAAAGGAAGAAACCTAAGCTAAAATTAGGAGGGCGAAACCATCCTTTATTTACCTTTTCCGGGCTCTTGTTAAAGAAGGTGTGAGTCGACTCGCTCTGGTCTAAACCGTTGGTGTGAAATTCACAAGCCGTTAAGGTGTCCTTCATTGCGAGGCCGATACAGGGACGACTATCGCCTTCGTGTTCGCAAGGGGCCAGGGTACACTTGTTGGCTTTAGCATTGTCTATTTCTGAATGTGGCTCCATCAATTCTCCTTCGTTTTTGTTCCTTGATGAATATCGTGCCTTCATCATGGATTATATTTCTTTGAGTTTTTGGAGAATCCTCTTTTCTATTTGACATAATTCTTCCAAGCTTATGTCTTTTATAGACGAGGTTTGATGGCATTCTAGTGGATGATAGCTATCGTTTTTACTCCCATCCATCTTAAGGTGATCGTCACAGGAAAACGATGGCCTATTAGGTAGCGGGGATTAAGATTTAGAATGGGACATTAAAATCTTTATGAATTCCTCCACATAATTTACACCATTCACTGTAAGAGTGGCGGGGGTAAAAATAATCATTATCATCCATATTTTCCAGACGAGGTTTTAACCGTTGGGATCAAACGATATTGTTTTCTAGAAACTGCTTTATGGGCACGGCCCCGTGTGATTGTCACACGGTCCCGTGCAGCAGCTTCTGTCTGGTAGAAAATAATTTTATGTTACTGGGGAATTGGCACGACCCCATGTGTGATCAGACACAGCCCCGTGCAAAGATCTGCAGAAATTAGAAAAATTGGAGAAAAAAAAAGAAAAAATTAAAGAAGCATTAAAATGATTAGGCCGACGATTTTGAACCTTCTTAAAATCCTTGTGTCCCCGGCAACAGCGCCAATAACTTGTTGTGAGGTGATGGTGTATGATTTTTTATATATTTTTAAGCATTTTTCACTCGTTTATCAAGATTTAAATTTATAAAACACGATATAACACTATCACTCTCTACAACACAATAGGGCAAGTGCACCCATCGTTGGTGTAGTATAGTGATGGTAAGATATCGAGGTTGTCCAGGGACACAAGAGCTTTTAATATCGGAATATTGTCAACGTCTAATCTAACCAAATTTTGAGAAAAGATTTATAAATAAAATAAAGAAAGAAACTAAAGTAATAAAAGAAACAAATAGACAAGATAGAATCACTTGGTTACGACATATCTTTTACGCATGCTTTGATGATTTCCGTACTTTGGGTTTTTAAGAGATTATCTTAGTTATAGTGGCATGTCCCTCTTTTGGAGGGAACGCTACCCTCAGCCATATTGGTTTGAGTTAGCAGGGATACAATCTTGTAAGGCTGGTTTAAAGTTTTAATAGTAGTTTATGTATAAGGGATTCAAGCCGTTCTTACTTCCCCTGGTTTGATGTTATCTGCCTCAAAGGAAGTCCTGATAAGCTTGAATCAAGTCCTCACAGGATCTATACACTGAACGAGGCAAGAAATTTACCCAATCCACCCTTCTAACCCCCTTCCAGACAGTTAACGTGCTTTATATAGACCGTAAAGACACGAATGAGTGAATCAACAAAACATGAAGATATGATAGAATAAAGTTCACTTTTAATATAAAAGACTAGATATTAAAGTCATTAATACAAACCCAATTAAAAAGGTAACCAAAGCTTGGAAATCAAAAGTAATACATAAAAGACCTTTATTCACCAAGTGATGTAAGATATTAGATAATCATGGCCTTTATTTGACAAAGCTCTTACGATCAATCTTGGATCCTAAGACTACTACACACTCTAAAGATGGATGATGGGTGAATGTGGTGGATGATGGTGGTATTATGGTGGTGGAGTGGTGACAGATGTGAGAGAAGTGGTTTGCCAAGGTGTGGATTGCAATTGAACCAAGCCCCCTATTTATAGTTGGAAACAGACAGTTTACACGGCCCTGTGTCCCCTTTTTCTGTCTTCATTTAGTGTGTTATGTGAGTCTGTATGCTTGCACGGCCCCGTGGCCCATGTACTTGCTATACTATCCAAGATTCGGCAAATCTGGGAATTGACCACGGCCTGTGTCCATAGGACACGTCCCCGTGTCTCTTGTCTGCTTCTGTTTGTCTTTTCTTGCAGGGAATCTGGAGTGGGGCATAACCCCATGCCTTTGTGGCACGACCCCATGCTTGTCTTCTGATTTATTGTTTTTGGTCTTGGGGTGAAGCTTGGAGGGTCGGTATTATGTATCATCTTCCCTTCTTTTGTATTTATGCTGGTTTTTGCCGTTAATTTGTTCGTTTTGGACATTTAAACTCCTTTTATCCCGAAAATCAAAAGTATATACAGAAACACACTTTTCCAACGTTAGTAGAAAAAATGGGTTGATTTTATACCTTATTTGATACAATTTATATTTGCATTTCGTGCATATCATTTATACATATACAACACACTCTATCTAGCTTATTCACACAGTAACAGACACACAAATATGCACTAACACTAGTGGAAGGCTCTGAGTAACCAAATCTACAATCGTAGCCACCATTATAGATACGTCTATCGCAGATTGGTTGTTGTTTATTGTTAACAAAGTCGATATGTGTGTGTGTCTATTTTTCTTGAAAATCAAGATTTGTTTGTCGTTTATTGTTAACATATTCAATGTGTGTGTTTTTTTCTTAAAATCCCGAATCCGGTTGTTTATTATAAACGAAATCGTGTTGGATTCGTATGCCCGAATAATGACATTCAACAACACAGCTACCAAGGTAAGATCTAAGGGTTACACCGAGAGCAACAAAATTTTATTAATTGTTAAACGACCTAACACGAAATAGGCGTATGGAGACCATTATTCGAGAATAATGAAATCTAGGAATTAGTTGTTGTTATTATTATTATTATTATTTGAACGTCGAATGTTACAATAACCCAAATTCTAAATTACACCAAATTGAACCTTAATCTTCTCTCAAAAAACAAAAGTCTCCACCACCCAACCAAAGCTGGAATGATATTATTATTTGTTTACAAATAATAATGCATAATAATTAAATAAAAGCTATTAAATCAAGGTTTATTTAATTGATATTTAATTAAATGGGATTTTGATTATTTAATTAGTTTGTAATTAATAAACAAATCAAAATAAATAAACAATATATATATATATATATATATATATATATATGAGAAGGATCCGTTACTAACCACCCTTTATTGCGAGAATCGCGAGAACCAATATGAACACAACCAAAAATACCTAAAAAAGTTAAAAAAAAAAAACACACAAAATTTTTTACCTCAAAATCGCTAATTTTCGTTACCAAAAATATTTTTTTTTGCTACTAAAAGTAGCGATTTTGATGTAAAAAATATTAACAATTTTTTTTTTTTGTTTTTTAGATTTTTTAGGTTTTTTTGGGGTTTAGTTTTTAGCATTTTTAGCTTGGGGGGGGGGGTTAGGTTTTTTTGGTGTCTTCACATTGGTTCTCAAGGTTCTCACAATAAAGCTGGTTCTCAAATGAACCTTACCCTATATATATATAGGGGAGGGTTTAAATGAGAACGCTAAATATTGTGAGAACCGTGAGAACAAATGAAAAAACCGCGAGAACTTGGTCAAAAACGAATCAAATTCAAAATTTTTTTCTACACTTATCGTTATTATTTGAATACAATGTTAGAAATTTAATTTACACGTTTAAATTTACGTGAATTCGTAAATAAAGAAAATTTACACATGTGTAAGTTTGCCATTTACACATGTGTAAATCTGTTATATTTACACATGTGTAAAAAAATCTAAATAGAGTGATTTTGAAAGGAGAAATGAATTATTTGATGTTGTAAATTCTTTTTTTGATGTTGTATTTTAATTACAATGAGGTTTGTATTAAAAAAATTGGTTTTGATTGGTTTTTTCATTCGTTCTCATGGTTCTCGCAATATTTAGCGTTCTCAAGATAACCCTCCCCTATATATATATGAGTTGGCTACAAAGTCTAAATTTTCTAAAAAGTGTAAAAAGTCACAAAACACCAAAATGTCAACCATAAAACACATTCAAAACTCACAAATAACAAAATGAAGATTAGTAAAACATCATACATGTGGGTTGTGTTATGTAATTTGGATGATAAGGCTCCGACTATCAAATGACAATTGTGCTTTTTGTTGATTAGCATGTTGTGTTTTATATTCATAGTTCTATGATTATGTGCTTGAAGTTTTTATGGGCTATTAAGCTTTAAATATGGTGTTTTAGTAGTCTCCACTCTGTTATTTGTGGGTTTTAGGTGTGTTTTATGCTTGAAATAACAGTGTGTTAAAACTTTTTACACTTTTTAGGAAATTTGGACTTTGTAGCCGTACCCCACCCTATATATATCATTTATTTGTTGATATATTTTATTTATTTAATTATCTAGTAGTTGTGTTTGAAATTGGATCTATTTAATTCGTTAAATAATTGCTTCAGATATACTTATACCTGAAAACCCTAATGCTGAGTCGTGCTAATGTGATAAACATTGGAGGGTCTGTTTAAGTTTAACCTAGATTAGGCTTGTGTAATTATATAAAGAGGGCTAGAGTTCTCATTTATAGTATTGGTTTTATAGAATCAAATAAACTTCGAACCTGTCTTTGCACCACCCTACCCGTTGTCGTAAGTACCACCATTGTCGCCACTAAATTCGTCAGTGACATGTTCCGCCTCCGCTGTAGTGTCACGCATCACTAGTCACTCTACCTTGTTGCCGCTACTTTGACTACCAAACCCCCGCCGTTGTCTTTCACCAGGTCATTCTGATTTTCATTTGGCTTGTTTCGCGAGTAGAATCTGAAGTTGTACATATTCCATAATTACTTGTTTAAGTGTTTTTTGTGTTTCAAATCTAGCAACCGAATTGTTGAATAGAGGTGTCTCGCAAACTGCAGTATGCCACAATCAATAAAGTTACGCATTTATGAAACACCCAATTTTGTTTCTACTTTGTTCGTATCTAGACTCTTGGTGCGCATTTCAAAGTTTCGATTTAGATCGATCCGTACACACATTTCCATTACAATAATATATTTAACACGTATACAAGTCCCAAGAAATCGATGTTTGTGTTTTTTTCTTGCAAATCGAGATTTGATTGTTGTTTATTGTTAACGAGATCGATTTCGTAGTGACATATTACATATATGTAATGTTATATTACTTATATGTATATTTGTGTTGTTTAGGGATCTTAACTTTTTAGGATTGAAATAAGTTTTTCTTTGTGTCCACTAGTTGTATATATGCATATGCATGGTATATATATTTTTTCCTCCCTTGTGGCCTTGTTGGTGTTGGGTTCTCGGTTGGGTCATCATTTAAATTGATGTCGGGAATGTTGCTTGATAACCCATCCATGAGGTTGTGTAATTTCCTGACTCAGACGTTCTTTATTGTTTTTTAGAACGTCCACGAGACCCGTTGGGCCGTCAAGATCAATCAATGGAATGGGCACCCATTTATCATGATTCCTTGTAAAATCCCAAGCCTCCAAATGAATAAATCCACTTTTCTTCGAGTAGAGGCTTGCATAGCAGGTTAGCGCTCCTTGGATTACATTCATGTCATCCGTTCTACTTGCTTGATTGCGAAGCTAATATATTTAAAAATATACAATTAATAATAAAGTACAAAAATAAAGTGTATATATTTTACAAATAAAAATGTAACAAGATAATATACCTTTGTATGTAGTACACACTGAATCGACTCATTTTTCTATTTAAATTCTTCCATTTGTCCGTCATTAGATCCATGCCCCGAGGAGTAGTACCATGTAGTTTTCCAAAATGTGTGATAATTCGTTTCCAAAATATGCTCTTTTGTTGTTGATTCCTGACCCGTTTTTCATTGGAAATATGTAAGTAAGACGCCACTAGGGAAACCTCTTCCTTCCAAGGTACACGCGCTCTCGTTTTTGTTTTTTTCTTGTCCTGTCCTCCACGAGTAGCTTTCACTTATACTTGTTCCTCCTTTTGTTCTTCATCTTCATCGGCTAGTGGCTCTTCCACTTCTTCTTCTTCTTCTTCTTCTACGTAGTCTTCGTCCGAATCGGGAGCACGAACTAGCTTACGGAATCGGGTTGTCTTGGTAGTGGAAGGTAGGCTCACGATACGCAATACAGTCGACCATTTGGTCGCCCATTGTCACACACCAACCGATGGCGGAAACATCGGCGTGAGACAATAACGAGATTGCAAGAGACTTCATAACTATTCTGTGACAAGTATTTAAAATTCAAAATTTCATTTCATAATAAATTCAAGTACATCATTTGAAACAAAATTGCACGAGAAGCAAAATGCAACAAAGTACTAAAATTTAAATGGGTTTCTAGTTCATCCTACTAGATTCCATTCATCATCATCAATTTCCTACAATACGTACTAAAGTACATGTCAACACATAAAGTATTGGCGAGCACACAAGTTTGTTTACTAGCATAAGTATAAAAACGGTTAAACGAATCCACATGGCATAAATGTAATCTAGAACATATCATAGCAATACTAGCATGCAACTCCTACTTGTCAACCCAAAGTTTCCCGCTAGCGTAATCTTGTCGTAGCAATGATAAGACCGTTTTTTAACTTAACATGACCTCAAGAATACGGACGGTGCGTTAATCCTATAGCGTTGTACATGTTAAGGGAGGCTTGATCAAAGTTAATGACGACGTATATTGAAAATAAGTTTCTAGCATGTATGAAGTCTTAGCATAACGTATTAAGCATTTATATCGGATTGTTTGTTTGCATTTAAGCATAAAGTATGTGATTGTGTGAGTTTGATAATGTAAACGTATTGCACCCACAACGACGAAAAGTAAAAAGGTTCATGTACACTCACGGTTTTGCAAAGCTTTCCTAGTAACCGAGAGTTTGATGAACGTTGAGAGTGGAACACCGAAGTTACCCTACAATGGGGAACAAAGGTGCATGAGTATTAGGAAGGTTTGAAGGATTCGGATTCGAAATTTAAGTTATATGAAAGTATGCACACTAAAATATATCTTGTCTTAAACACTCGTTTTGACACTAAGATTTTATGTGATTTCACGGGTCCAAACTTGCCCAATAGAATCATAAACGAGGAATTTTAGAACAAAGATATGTTAACCTACGTTCATGACACAGAACCATAATCCGGTTGTCATCAAGAATTCGGTTATATATTATATAGTATATAGATTTATATTTATTAATAAGTCCATCGTGAGTAAATAGATGTCAAGCATGGAGGTATGTATACCTCATTATATGATTCACCAAAGCACAAAGTTATCAACATAGTTGATAACCCGGTTGGTCATGAATGAAAGCAAAATTACAACTAATCTACTAATATACTAAGTAGCCAAATAAGAACAACCTGGACGTGTCATACCCAACATGGCAAATGTTAGAGGCGAGGCGAGATTAACTTACTTTGGGTCTAGGAAACTACTTAATTGAACATGTACAAAACATCAAGTGAGGTGGTGGAACAAGTTTGTAAAGCCAAGGCTTCCACGGTTCACACCTTTACCAAAACACAAGTCTTGCCACATGAACCATGGTAAACTTGGATGGTCTCAACACTTGTATGTTGTCTAAACCTTGTCAAAACAGAAAGTTTAGAGGGTGTTTGCACCTCTAAACTCATAGGATCAACCTTAAACAAGTCCTATAACCATAGATGAGTTTAGGAACATGTTAGGCATAAGATTCATGCAAGAAGGTTAAGTTTATAAAAAAGTTTACAACATATAACTTCCAAAACAGAAAGTTTGGACCCCAAAATGGTGATGTCCCACCTTAGTTTACCATGGTAAACTTGTGGGAACATTCCTAGAGGTGTCCTAAGCTTTGAAGTGGAAGAAAAGATGAAGAAATGTGAGTTTGAACTCACTTTAGGACTTAGAGGATTCTTGTAAGTCCTGAAAACGGATCAAACAATGATATCAAACAATCCCCAAGGATGGGCAAAATCCAAACTTGATGATCTTCAAGAAATAATAAGAACAAGATGAAAGATTTGTTGATTGGAATGCTTTAACTTATATACAAAGATTTGTCTAATATAAGTTTCTAAAACAAAACAACCAACCCTATGCTCCTAATTGTCATTTACTATTTATAGTAATGGATTAGGGAGCATTTCCCCCAAAACCCTAGGCCCATATTCCCTAAAGCCCACTCTAATACCCATCTTCTAGAAGCTTGGTCCATTAAGAAATAATCCTACTAATCCATAAACCTTTAGGGCCTAACAATCTCCCCCTAGGTTTATTGGATTAGTTGCCGATTTAGTTTGGAGGACCACCAGGAAACGGAGCCGGATCAGCAAACAAACAATTCTTGATTACGTTCTTGAACTTCTTTTCCAGCTTAGCTTTCAAATCATACACAACAGATATCAGCATACCCACATCACCTTGCAACTGTTCTATCGTTTGATCCTTGCTTGAGATTTGAGCCCACAAGGATAAGATCTGAGCTTCTTTCAGGGCAGCATTTTGTTCTAACACAATGACTCTTCTTTGCAGCTTTGCTACATCAATATCCATATCAACATCACTATCACATTCTTCAATAAATTTCATTTTGTTGGCTGCAAAGCGCATGGCTGCTTCATCATGCTCAGAGAAACCTGCACCACTGGAACTTCCTACATCGATCCTGATGTCGCTTAAGCTTTCTGGTTGTGAGTGAGTTGTTTCAGGCAGATCTAAATCGAAATTAAAATCATAATCGAGATCTTGTGTGCTTGTTTCTTGAGTAGCAACAGTGATTGTTGGATCGGTGGGCATAGTAGGCTCTGGTTCTGAGCTTGGGCCTGTAGAATGAATATCAGGAGCTGTTTCGGTTCTTTGTTTCCTGTTGGATGCTTGTTCAGAATCATCTGTCCCACCATCTTCACAGTGAACTTTTGTTTCAGGAATATGTACGGAAGGAGGGTTTCCGACACTATCCTTCAAAGATTCAATCAGGGCTTGTAGGATTTCTGCAGTCATTAACGTTTATTCTTGAACGAGTTCCTCAACTTTTTCTCAGACACAATCACCTCCACATCACTATCGTCGTCAGATTCTTCTTCATCTATATCTAGAACTTCTGTTTCTATCTCAGCTTTAGCAGCAACATTCATGAGTTGCTCGTCATGTTCTTCGACAACTATGGCATTCAAAGGATTTGGTTTGAAAATTATAGGAACCTGCAAACCTTGTAATTCGAATAAGTGGTCCAAGAAGTCAATGAGAGAATCCAAAAAGCTTGGGAAATGAGATTGGTCCGAAATGTGACTCGAATGAGAAATGGTTGACAATTTATAATGTTTCGGATTGGGCCTTGTTGGTGCATATTTTGTACGTCTGCCACTGTGCGAATAGCTAGATAGAGCGTGTGTTGAATATTGTATAGAATAGGGTGAAATCCAGTATGAAACCAAGGTATTGTGATGTAACAGTGCCTTCGTACAAAGGGAGTCCCTTCGTACGAAGCCACACATAGTGATTTGTACTGAAATCCAAGACAAAGCTGGGTTTGTACGAAGCCAGGAGTAGCTTCGTACGAAGCCATGATGCCTATATATATGGGTGCTTGGGTCTTGTGTTGGATAAGCTTTTGGATCCCAGAGGGGACATGCTGTCCAACCGGTCTCGCGGTGCTGTAACGTTGGATTATCAATAAGAGACCAGATTATAAGTGACTGCTCGGTGTTCTATTCTGTCTTCTACTCGTTTCTTATCGTTTATTATCACCGAACATGTCGTTTCAGGACCAAAGCTCCGTCAAACTTGCCGGATCCTGTTTTCATAATTGGTATTAGAGCTACGATACCGATTCAATCGATCTAACAGTTGATTGAATCACCTAAGCTCATTAATTTTGGATGTGTAAGGAGTTTTGACGTTAAACACGAATAAAACATCAAATTGAAGGTCAATTCATGGATAAAATTCAAAATTGAAGACATCATTAGATTCGAAATTGATTTTCGCACAATCTTGTGAAATTTCATCATGAAATTCGTAGAAATAAAGATTCTGGATCAAATTTTATGTTCGAAAAGTGTTCTTGGGGATATCAACGCAGCTTCGTACAAAGACACAGGGCTTCGTACGAAGGCACAACCCCTGGGTTCGTACGAAGACATGGGAGAATAATTGTCAAATGATTCATGGGTTCGTACGAAGGCGCTAAAGATCTAAACTGTCATATTATCATAGATTTGTACGAAGGTATTAGTCCTAGCTTCGTACAAAGGGACCATGTTGCTAAATGTCAATTTGATCCAGAACAAATGCCTAAAAAAGGCATTTTTTTATCGCAACGATGAGGTGAGTCTCCAGAAAAAATTTGGTGATTGAAATTTTTTTCGAGTTTTAACGTCTAAGCTAGGTTGTTCGGGGACACCGTCCGGGCCTTCAACGAACATATTTGATGATGCGATCACGGATTGTGGAAATTAGTGGGGTAGTCATGATACTAGTGCAGAAAGTTTATCTTTTGGGTTTTCTTACTATTAATGGGTCGTAACGTAAAATCCGCAATGATGAAAAACTAACGTTTTGGGGAAAAACTGTCACATTTTTGGTATAGTCGAGTTTTTCAGAGATTAAAGAGAACTGGATTGCCTAATTTGAGGGGGAATTCAGTGATAAGATGTTAGAATTTGTAAAAATGAGGGGGAATAAAAATTTCAGATGAATTCCAACATTTTTGAAATTCGTGACACTGCAACAGTATTCGGGTGGTTCCGACTTCAGAATCGTCCGGGGATGTGAAGCTGATTGTGGATGAATGCTTCCGAGATTGAGATTGTACGAGAGGGAGAATCTGATTGTGGACGAATGCTTCGGAGATCAGTATACATTACCAGATGGTTCGTTTATCCGATGAAGATTTGTTGATTGTGGAGAATACCGTTTACACGGATCAATTATTCTGACGGTGCTTAAAGGTGATCACGGAAAACGGGATATCAGATCTTCAGGGGGAATCACTGATTTGAAGTTAATTAGTGGGGTATTTGAAGTTTCTATCAATTGCCGGTTGAGTTTTTGTACATTCTCACATCGAGCAAGCGAAATGCGAGATCGTGTTGCTGAAAGGTTATATAAAAACAGAACGCGGATGTGGCTAAAGCTGAAACAGAGAGTACTGCATTGACTAGGTTCAAGTTGGTGACTGTTCGTGAAGATTGCAGTTTAGCAAATCAGAGGAGAGTCATGAACTGTGCAAAAGACCTGAAGATTCATTTCAGGGGGAATTTGTGCTCTAGACTATCAAAAGCAAACCTGGATCATCAATCAAGGGGGAATCTATTGAAGATTTCAAAATGGCTGATTAAAGTTGTAGAAAAGTTGAAGATTACAGAATATTCAAACACAGCTCAAGGTTTTGTGACGATTCGACAGTGACAGCCGAGGGGGAATCTGTTGGTGCATATTTTGTACATCTGTCACTGTGCGAATAGCTAGATAGAGCATGTGTTGAATATTGTATAGAATAGGGTGAAATCCAGTACGAAACCAAGGTATTGTGATGTAACAGTGCCTTCGTACAAAGGGAGTCCCTTCGTACGAAGCCACACATAGTGGTTTGTACTGAGATCCAAGACCAAGCTGGGTTCGTATGAAGCTAGGAGTAGCTTTGTACGAAGCCCTGATGCCTATATATATGGGTGCTTGGGTCTTGTGTTGGATAAGCTTTTGGATCCCAGAGGGGACATGTTGTCCAACCGGTCTCGCGGTGCTATAACGTTGGATTATCAATAAAAGACCAGATTATAAGTGACTGGTCGGTGTTCTATTCTATCTTCTACTCGTTTCTTATCGTTTATTATCACCGAACACGTCGTTTAGGGACCAAAGCTCCGTCAAAATTGTCGGATCTTGTTTTCATAATTGGTATCAGAGCTACGGTACCGATTCAATCGATCTAACAGTTGATTGAATCACCTACGCTCATGAATTTTGGATGTGTAGGGAGTTTTGACGTTAAACACGAATAAACCATCAAATTGAAGGTCAATTCATGGATAAAATTCAAAATTGAAGACATCATTAGATTCGGAATTGATTTTCGCACAATCCTGTGAAATTTCATCATGAAATTCGTAGAAATAAAGATTCTGGATAAAATTTTATGTTCGAAAAGTTTTCTTGGGGATATCAACGCAGCTTCGTACGAAGACACAGGGCTTCGTACAAAGGCACAACCCCTGGGTTCGTACGAAGACATGGGAGAATAATTGTCAAATGATTCGTGGGTTCGTACGAAGGCGCTGAAGATCTAAACTGTCATATTATCATAGATTTGTACAAAGGCAGTAGTCCTAGCTTCGTACGAAGGGACCATGTTGCTAAATGTCAATTTGATCCAGAAAAAATGCCTAAAAAGGCATTTTTTGATCGTAATGACGAGGTGAGTCTCCAGAAAAAATTTGGTGATTGAAATTTTTTTCGAGTTTTTAACGACTAATTTAGGTTGTTCGGGGAGACCGTTCGGGGCTTCAACGAACATATTTGATGATGCGATCACGGATTATGGAAATTAGTGGGGTAGTCATGATACTGGTGCCGAAAGTTTATCATATCGGTTATCTTACTATTAATGGGCCGTAACGTAAAATCCGCAATGATGAAAAACTGACGTTTTGGGGAAAAACTGTCACATTTTTGGTATAGTCGAGTTTTTCAGAGATTAAAGAGAACTGGATTGCCTAATTTGAGGGGGAATTCAGTGATAAGATGTTAGAATTTGCAAAAATTAGGGGGAATAAAAAGGAAAATTGGTTTTTAATAAACCAACCTTTGTCCCGTTGGTAAATAATAATCTTACCTACGTAATTGGTATACAATAATCCTACCTATCAACATGTTGGTACTCAATGAACTTCCGTTAATTTTTTTTAACAGAAGTTAGTTTTTAAGTTTTATTTATTACACAAACAGTCTCTGTAGTTGTAATTTACTAGTTTTAACTATTTTAAAACTAGTAAATTACAGTCCCTTGAGTTTTTTTTTGTTTTATAAAATAGTTAAAACTAGTAAATTACAACTATAGGGACTTATTGTGTAATAAATAAAACTTAAAAATTAACTTCCGTTAAAAAAATTTAACGGAAGTTCATTGAGTACCAACATGTTGATATGTAAGATTATTGTATACCAATTACGTAGGTAAGATTATTATTTACCAACGGGACAAAGGTTGGTTTATTAAAAACCAATTTTCCGAATAAAAATTTCAGATGAATTCTAGCATTTTTGAAATTCGTGACACTGCAACAGTATTCGGGTGGTTCCGACTTCAGAATCGTCCGGGGATGTGAAGCTGATTGTGGATGAATGCTTCCGAGATTGAGATTGTCCGAGAGGGAGAATCTGATTGTGGACGAATGCTTCGGAGATCAGTATACATTACCAGATGGTTCGTTTATCCGATGAAGATTTGCTGATTGTGGAGAATACCGTTTACACGGATCAATTATTCTGACAGTGCTTAAAGGTGATCACGGAAAACGGGATATCAGATCTTCAGGGGGAATCACTGATTTGAAGTTAATCAGTGGGGTATTTGAAGTTTCTATCAATTGCCGGTTGAGTTTTTGTAGATTCTCACATCGAGCAAGCGGAATGCGAGATCATGTTGCTGAAAGGTTATATCAAAAACTGAACACGGATGTGGCTAAAGCTGAAACAGAGAGTGATGCATTGACTAGGTTCAAGTTGGTGACTATTCATGAAGGTTGCAGTTTAGCAAATCAGAGGAGAGTCGTGAACTGTGCAAAAGACCTGAAGATTCATTTCAGGGGGAATTTGTGCTTTAGACTATCAAAAGCAAACCCAGATCATCAATCAAGGGGGAATCTATTGAAGATTTCAAGATGCCTGATTGAAGTTGTAGAAAAGTTGAAGATTACAGAATATTCAAACACATCTCAAGGTTTTGTGACGATTCGACAGTGACAGCCGAGGGGGAATCTGTTGGTGCATATTTCCCTTCGTACGAAGCCACACATAGTGGTTTGTACTGAAATCCAAGACCAAGTTGGGTTCGTACGAAGCCAGGAGTAGCATCGTACGAAGCCCTGATGCCTATATATATGAATGCTTGAGTCTTGTGTTGGATAAGCTTTTGGATCCCAGAGGGGACATGCTGTCCAACTGGTCTCGCGGTGCTGTCACGTTGGATTATCAATAAGAGACCAGATTATAAGTGACTGCTCGGTGTTCTATTCTATATTCTACTCGTTTCTTGTCGTTTATTATCACCGAACACGTCGTTTCAGGACCAAAGCTCCGTCAAACTTGCCGGATCCTGTTTTCATAGGCCTAAGATCAATGTGCCAACCCCAACTCGGAACAGTGGTCCGAATTACATTGGAGAACAATGGGCCGGATCTGATTTGTTTTATCCAAAACAGTGGGCCCCAATTCGAAACAATGGGCCAGACTATTATTTCATGATAGAAAACATCCTTTTCAAAATCAACGATCCAGCCAACCGAGCAACCTTTTTGATAAGAAAAATAATAAAATAAGATAAAATAATAACAAAGGGGTAATATTGGAAGGAACTGCCATAGGATCAAATCATTCTTGAACTGATTAAGGAACATTTTTCAACACATGCTTACTTAGACTGGTCCATGCGATTGTTAATATATTCGTCCTCTTAAATCTAACGCTCAACCTTCAACTTTCAACCTTGTGGTACGCTTAGGGTAGAATTATTGTCACACCCCCAAAATCCACATGCGGAGTATCACCGCTTGGAGGCGTGACTGACCAGGATCCAGCCACCAATCATATTGAACTAAGCAACTAAATAAATAAAACCAATCCCAAAATAATTGGTGTTTAAAAGAAACCAAACATGTTTAAGCAATCAGCGGAAGCATAGTAATGTTTAAATAACCAAAACATAGTTTAAAGTTCAAATGTTAAGTACGGGACATAACAGTCCATATCCCACAACGACCTCCTCCTCGTGCAAGCTCCATAAGCATCTAACGACCTGCAAGGCATGTAACAACGAGTTAACAACAAAGTTGAGCGAGTTCACAGTTGGTTGTTTAGTTGTACCAGTTTGTTTTGAAAACCACAAGTTGTTTCGTAAACCACGAGTTAACCAGTTCCTTTATTTCCCAAACCATATCCATAATCCGTGGGGGCTTCCCCATGTGAACCACTAGACCGTTACCATATCGACAACTGACGAACAATAGTTGTGCCCTACCTCAATGTCTATCATCATTGACAGTTTGCCATGATCCAATAGTACACGCCCGTCCGAACGACACGGTGTGAGGTTTGTCAAACCTAATAGCGCTATTAACTAATGACTCGCTCGCCATCGGCCTCGGCGATTAAGTCGATATAAAATGAGGGACTTAATGATAGAGTTTTGTCTAGTAAGTTTAAGGTTGTTGTCCTACCCAAGGAGGGCGAACACACGTATTCTACCCAAGGAGAATACGCAGGAGTAATATTGGCATCCTACCCAAGGAGGATGGCCGTACATATCCTACCCAAGGAGGATATGTAGGTTCCGTGTTAATTCTTTAACCCATTCCCAACCACCGGGAATCCCATGCCTTAGAAAGTGTGTGAACTCACCTCGGTTTGCTCGGTTTGATTAATTACTCGCTCAAATCAATCAGTCAAAGCCTATGGTATGCACGTATACACAATCAGTTGACATCCACATAGTTCACGTATAAATCATGATCATAAAGTACAGTTCAAGTAATAAACGCCACATAGTACTTAGCAGTTATTCATGTTCAGGCTATTCATAACAGTTAACATAGTCTTTACTAATCTAGTTATCTACTAACAGAGTTAACTTAACTCACTGTGCCTGTTAACCCTCTTGACGAAACCCCCTGTTTCGTCATGATCCCTACTGACGAAACTCCCCAAGTTTCGTCGTGATACCCCTTGGCGAAACCCCCAGGTGTCGTTATAATTCTCTATCGACGAAACTCCCAAGTTTCGTCGCCCCGAGTTTCGTCGACATGCATGGGTTTCGTCAACATAGAGGTTTCATCATCAGCAATAGTTACGTATTCACAGAAACCCTAATTGCATTCTAACAATTGATCATCAATCATCAAACCTAGCCACTGATTACATGCTATCAGATTGTTGATACATACAGTATTATCCATTAACTTAAACATTCATGATACACAACATCAAATCGAACATGGATAGTGGACATAAACCATCACAATCATAAGCATCAGATCTAGTCTAAATGATTAGCGCCTGAATCATCGAACCTTATCTATTAACTAATTCATCATCAGCCGATCAATTCCTCAACATACGAGACCATAACCGATACTCTAACAACCCATAAAAATCAATCCCATTATCTAATCATGATCTACGCATTACTCAACAACAGCAAACAACGTTTTCAATTAAACAGTTGATGACGATTTCAAGCAAACAATCATGTAAGGGTTAAGCACTAACCAAGATAGAAAAACTAATGGATTGATCGGAACGAAAAGACTCTGAGGGCTTGCAGTTGCCGTCGCACAGGGAGGAGGACTCTAGGGTTGAAAACTGATCACTAAGACTTTTACGTAACCCTACCTCGTTAAATATGTAGTTGTAACGTGTTGGGCCCTTAATGGGCTTTGGCGTAACCCTGGGCCGGCGAAACCCTATGTTTCGTCATGAGGGTCATGACGAAACCTCTAGTTTCGTCGAGATAAGTGTGTGGCGAAACCTCTAAGGTTTCGTGGAGACAACCTATGGTGAAACCCTAGTGTTTCGTCATGTGTGGTTTCATTTGTAAACAGATCACAAGTTACACATAATCAAATACTAAATAATAATACAACATCTCAATGTATCACAAACGTGCACATTTACAAGACAGACAAGGTATGCAGCATACTATAGAAACAAGTAACGTGTTGAGGAAAGACCTTGAAAACTTGAGTTGTCACATCATCCCCAACTTGAAAGAAATTTCGTCCCGAAATTTAGCACGTGGTTACTGAGGAAGCTAGTTGTGTTGCGTGGTTTCCTGGTTTTCCTGGGGTGTCACATCATTCCCCCGTTGGTTTGGAATTTCGTCTCGAAATTCTGTAGTAGCTTCAGTCTCAATAGTGGTTGCACAGTTCTCGAACAACTGGGGATACTTGAGTTTCATTTGGTCTTCTCGTTCCCAGGTAAACTCTGGGCCACGACGGGAGTTCCAACGAACTCGAACAAGAGGAATCCTGGTATGCTTGAGAACTTTCATGTCTCGGTCTGTAATCTCTACAGGTTCTTCGATGAATCGCAGCTGATCGTCGATAGTGAGTTCCTTCAAAGGAACTATGAGGGTCTCATCTGACAGACATTTCTTCAGATTTGACACGTGAAATACGTTGTGAACTCCGCTGAGTTCTTCAGGTAGATTCAACTTGTAAGCGACTTTGCCAATTTTCTCAACGATTTCAAACGGTCCAACGTAACGCGGATTGAGTTTGCCTCGTTTGCCAAAACGAACTACACCTTTCCAAGGTGAGACTTTGAGTAGCACTCGATCCCCAACCTGGAACTCGAGCGGTTTCCTGCGCTTATCAGCGTAGCTTTTCTGACGGTCGCGAGCTGCCGCCATTCGTTGTCGTATATGAGCAATCTTCTCAGTCGTGTCTACCACAAGTTCTGGGCCTGTGATTTGGCTGTCACCTACTTCTGCCCAACAAAGAGGTGATCGGCATTTACGTCCGTACAATGCCTCAAACGGAGCGGCCTGGATACTGGTGTGGTAACTGTTATTATACGAAAACTACACCAAAGGGAGGTGCTTTTCCCAACTATTTCCAAAATCGATTACACATGCTCGAAGCATGACTTCAAGGGTTTGGATGGTGCGTTCAGACTGCC
The DNA here is from genome assembly GCA_030545235.1 of Helianthus tuberosus. NCBI lineage: Eukaryota > Viridiplantae > Streptophyta > Magnoliopsida > Asterales > Asteraceae > Helianthus > Helianthus tuberosus. The sequence goes on from CM060448.1 coordinate 187,648,518, forward strand.
CATCCGTTTGCGGGTGATAAGCTGTGCTCATGTCTAAACGTGAGCCAAAAGACTTGTGCATTCCTTGCCACAGTTCAGAAGTAAAACGCGCATCACAATCCGAAATAATAGAGGTTGGCACTCCATGCCTCGAAACAACTTCCTTAAGATAAACGTCTTCTAGAGTGGAGAACTTATCCGTTTCCTTGATAGCCAAGAAGTGTGCAGACTTTGTGAGTCGATCCACGATCACCCAAATAGTATCGTTTCCCTGCTGAGATCTAGGTAGGCCAGTAACGAAGTCCATGGAAATTTGCTCCCATTTCCATGTCGGAATCTCTGGTTGTTGAAGTAGGCCTGATGGTTTCTGGTATTCAATCTTGACTCTCGCACAAGTCAAACATTTACTAACGTAGGTTGTTATGTGAGCTTTCATGCTAGGCCATCAATACGTAGTCTTGAGATCGTGGTACATCTTATCAGAACCAGGATGTACTGAGTAGTGTGATTTGTGTGCTTCGTCCATTACAAGCTCACGTAAATTGCCATAATGTGGAACCCAAATGCGCCCTGTCACATAGTAAGCACCGTCTTCCTTTTGTTCTAACCGTTTTCTCGATCCTCGTAGGGACTCCGCCCTGATGTTCTCTGCTTTCAATGCTTCAACCTGAGCATCTCGTATCTGAGCGGGAAGACTAGATTGGATGGTAAGCTGTAATGCTCGCACGCGCTTAGGTGTAGTATCTTTTCGACTGAGGGCGTCGGCCACAACATTGGCTTTGCCCGGATGGTACTTGATCGCGCATTCGTAGTCATTCAAGAGCTCGACCCATCGACGTTGTCGCATGTTTAACTCCTTTTGCTTGAAAATATGCTCGAGACTCCTGTGATCGGAGTAAATGGTGCACTTGGTACCGTACAGGTAATGTCTCCATATCTTAAGTGCAAATACCACTGCACCCAACTCCAAGTCGTGAGTAGTGTAGTTCCATTCATGGACCTTAAGTTGGCGTGATGCGTAAGCAATAACCTTGTCATGTTGCATCAACACACAACCGAGTCCCTGGATGGACGCGTCGCAATAAACCACAAAATCATCTGTGCCTTCAGGTAGTGAGAGAATAGGTGCGCTACAAAGTCTATCCTTTAAGTGCTGAAATGCAGATTCCTGTGCATCACCCCAACGATAGGTGACCCCCTTTTGAGTTAGTGAAGTGAGAGGTTGCGCAATGTTGGAGAAATCCTTGATGAACCTTCTGTAATAGCCCGCCAAACCCAAGAATTGGCGGATTTCTGTTGGGGTACGGGGTGCATGCCAGTTCTTGATCGAGTCGACCTTGGATGGATCAACATGAATCCCATCCTTTTTTACCACGTGGCCTAGAAAATGGACCTCGCAAAGCCAGAAGTCACATTTCGAAAATTTGGCATACAACTGCTCTGTTCGAAGGAGTTCCAAAATAAGTCTCAGGTGTTGTTCGTGTTCCTCCTGACTCTTAGAGTAGATCAAGATGTCGTCGATGAAAACAATAACGAATTTGTCCAGGTAAGGCTTGCACACTCTGTTCATAAGATCCATGAAGACCGCAGGTGCGTTCGTCAATCCAAAAGGCATAACCAGAAACTCGTAGTGCCCATACCGAGTCCTGATTGTTGTCTTAGAGATGTCCTCATCTCGGACTCTCAGTTCATGGTAACCTGATCTCAAATCAATCTTGGAGTAGTAACTCGACCCTTGCAGCTGGTCGAATAAGTCATCAATGCGCGGGAGAGGATAACGATTCTTTATGGTCACCTTGTTGAGCTCATGGTAGTCAATACACGTCCTGAAGGTACCGTCTTTCTTATTTTCAAATAATACTGGTGCTCCCCAGGGCGAAGAGCTAGGACGTATGAAACCCTTGTCCAAGAGCTCTTGTAGTTGAGCAGATAGTTCTTCCAATTCTGATGGAGCTAAGCGGTATGGTGCACGAGCTATTGGTGCTGCTCCAGGAGCTAGCTCGATTTGAAATTCGACCTGGCGATGAGGCGGTAGACCAGGTAATTCTTCAGGGAACACTTGAGGATAGTCACGTACAACTGGGATATCTTCTATCTTCTTCTCTTTCGTTGATGCGTCAGTAACAAGTGCTAAAATAGCAGTGTGGCCCTTTCGCAAACACTTCTGGGCCTTAAGGAAAGAGATGATGTCCACAACAGCACCACTCTTGTCGCCTTGAATTACCAGAGGTTCTTCACTAGAACGAGGAATACGGACGATTTTCTCCTTGCAAATAATCTCCGCTTGATGTTGAGATAGCCAATCCATTCCAATAACAACGTCGAAACTACCAAGTACGATAGGAATAAGGTCGATAGAGAAGGTCTGACCAGCTAAGACGAGATTACAACCCTTAACTATGTGTGTGGCCTCAAGACTTTTACCGTTTGCTAGTTCTACCGTGTGTTTGGTGTTCAAAAGTGTTGGAGTGCGCTTAAGCATATGACTAACCTTTAGGGACACATAACGGGTATCGGCACCCGAATCAAATAAAACAGTAACAAAGAAATCATCCAGAATAAACTTACCTATCACAACGTTGGGATCGTTCCTCGCGTCACCCTGACCCAGCACAAAAGCACGTCCCCTGGCACCATTGCCATAGTTGTTACCCCCGTTATTGTTCCCGTTCCCCTGATTATTGTTGCTGTTTTGATTCTGGTTCAACTGGGGGTAGTTCCTCTTGAAGTGACCTTCAGCACCACACTGATAGCATCCCCTGTTACCCTGCTGTTGCTGCGGCTGATTCTGTGGAGCTGGTGGTTGTTGTTGACGATTCTGATTTGCCGGTCGTGCGCCCCTACAATCCTTTGCTTCATGACCAAACTTGTTACACCTCAGACAACGACCTTTGTTACACTGCCCACAGTGATGCTTGTTGCATCGGTTGCACTTGGGGTGGTTTCCCCTGTATCCACCCTGCCCCTGACTACCAGAAGATTGTTGACCAGGACTCTGGTAGTCATCAGTCATTCGCTGCTGAGACCGAGACTGAGCTGATGTTGAACCCTTGCTTGAGACTCCATCCCATTTGCGCTTGTTGTCACTGGGGGCATCAGAAGTAGTAGTAGCAGTGGTAGTACCAATACGCTTTGGCAGCTTGTTCTGCTCGACTGCCTGATCAGTGAGTCGATGAGCCAAACGAATAACTTGCTGGATGGTGGCGAGGTTCGCTGCAGTCACATGGCTCTGGATCTCTGGCACTAAACCTTTAAGGTACAGCTCGATATGTTTAATAGGAGGATCCACCATAGTAGGACACAAGATAGCCAGCTCATTCGATCTTTTCGTGTACGCTTCAATTTCCGACCCCGTCATCTTTAAGTTAAAGAACTCTACTTCCAGCTTGTGGATGTCATCACGATTACAGTACTCTTCCTTGATTAATTCCTTGAAATCGTTCCATGGGGTGGCATTAGCAGCAACCAACCCCAGCATCTAAACCTGTGCGTTCCACCACGTGAGCGCTACACCTTCAAGAGTACCAGTAGCATATTTCACCCTACGAGCCTCAGGGCATTCACACATCTCGAAAACAGACTCGAACTTCTCAAACCAGTGAAGGAGGCCTACAGCTCCTTCAGTGCCGATGAAAGTAGTAGGTCGGCAGTCCATAAAAGTTTTGAAAGTACACACAGGAGGCTGAGCAGGTTGACCTGTCGTGTGTGTAAGAAGAAACAAGGTTAAGCACAAGTGTGGTTTCTCGAGAGTAGGATCTAAGGATCCTAGAGTAAGTTGCAATAGCAGGTTATACCTCCTGCTTGAGCGGCTGCGAGTGCTGCAGCAACTTGTTCATTGATTAAAGCCGTCAGCTGGGCTTGAGTTAGGTTCAATCGTCCACTCATGATCTTCATATCAAAGGAAACATGAGTGAGAAAGGTGTCGCGAAAGTGCGATGACAGAAGAGAGTAAGCACATATGTATTTCAAACAATAGCTGCTACTTATATCTAAGCATGCCATGAGCAATGTACTATGTAACTAACAGGTAGGTAATATAAACATACACCATATCACCTAGAATGTTGAGTCTTGCACGTGGAGCGAAGCGTCGTTGTGGATCGTTGAACACTGTACAGGTTATAATCTGGTTTTATCCAAAAGCTTTTCCCTTTTTAAAAACCAAGTTCACTATAACCAATGGCTCTGATACCAATCTGTCACACCCCCAAAATCCACATGCGGAGTATCACCGCTTGGAGGCGTGACTGACCAGGATCCAGCCACCAATCATATTGAACTAAGCAACTAAATAAATAAAACCAATCCCAAAATAATTGGTGTTTAAAAGAAACCAAACATGTTTAAGCAATCAGCGGAAGCATAGTAATGTTTAATTAACCAAAACATAGTTTAAAGTTCAAATGTTAAGTACGGGACATAACAGTCCATATCCCACAACGACCTCCTCCTCGTGCAAGCTCCATAAGAATCTAACGACCTGCAAGGCATGTAACAACGAGTCAACAACAAAGTTGAGCGAGTTCACAGTTGGTTGTTTAGTTGTACCAGTTTGTTTTGAAAACCACAAGTTGTTTCGTAAACTACGAGTTAACCAGTTCCTTTATTTCCCAAACCATATCCATAATCAGTGGGGGCTTCCCCATGTGAACCACTAGACCGTTACCATATCGACAACTGACGAACAATAGTTGTGCCCTACGTCAATGTCTATCATCATTGACAGTTTGCCATGATCCATTAGTACACGCCCGTCCGAACGGCACGGTGTGAGGTTTGTCAAACCTAATAGCGCTATTAACTAATGACCCGCTCGCCATCGGCCTCGGCGATTAAGTCGATATAAAATGAGGGACTTAATGATAGAGTTTTGTCTAGTAAGTTTAAGGTTGTTGTCCTACCCAAGGAGGACGAACGTACGTATTCTACCCAAGGAGAATACGCATGATTAATATTGGCATCCTACCCAAGGAGGATGGCCATACATATCCTACCCAAGGAGGATATGTAGGTTCTGTTTTAATTCTTTAACCCATTCCCAACCACCGGGAATCCCATGCCTTAGAAAGTGTGTGAACTCACCTCGGTTTGCTCGGTTTGATTAATTACTCACTCAAATCAATTAGTCAAAGCCTATGGTATGCACGTATACACAATCAGTTGATATCCACATAGTTCACGTATAAATCATGATCATAAAGTACAGTTCAAGTAACAAACGCCACGTAGTACTTAGCAGTTGTTCATGTTCAGGCTATTCATAACAGTTAACATAGTCTTTACTAATATAGTTATCTACTAACAGAGTTAACTTAACTCACTGTGCCTATTAACCCTCTTGACGAAACCCCCTGTTTCGTCAGGATCCCTACTGACGAAACTCCCCAAGTTTCGTCGTGATACCCCTTGGCGAAACCTGGGGGTTTCGCCAACACGGAGGTTTCATCATCAGCAAGAGTTACGTATTCACAGAAACCCTAATTGCATTCTAACAGTTGATCATCAATCATCAAACCTAGCCACTGATTACATGCTATCAGATTGTTGATACAAACAGTATTATCCATTAACTTAAACATTCATGATACACAACATCAAATCGAACATGGACAGTGGACATAAACCATGATCTAATCTAAATGATTAGCGCCTGAATCATCGAACCCTATCTATTAACTAATTCATCATCAACCGATCAATTCCTCAACATACGAGACCAAAACTGATACTCTAACAACCCATAAAAATCAATCCCATTATCTAATCATGATCTACGCATTACTCAACAACAGCAAACAACGTTTTCAATTAAACAGTTGATGACGATTTCAAGCAAACAATCATGTAAGGGTTAAGCACTAACCAAGATAGAAAAACTAATGGATTGATCGGAAAGAAAAGACTCCGAGGACTTGCAGTTGCCGTCGCACAGGGAGGAGGACTCTAGGGTTGAAAACTGATCACTAAGACTTTTACATAACCCTACCTCGTTAAATATGTAGTTGTAACGTGTTGGGCCTGATGTGTGCAAAATGCAACATATAAATTACATCAATTGTGGCATAAAACTAACCCTTTTTTAGTACTAATGTTGGAAAAAGTGTGCTTTTGTCTTCCTTTTGTATTTTCAGGATTAAATGAGCTCAAATTAACAAATGAAGCAAAAAGACAGCAAAATCTAACATAAATACAAGAAAAGGAACAAACGTGACATGCCCGACCCCACGACAGCATCTTCCCAAGCAAAACAAGAAGACTGAAGACTGAACACGCCCCGTGCTCAGCCAGCACGGGGGCGTGCCCAAGTGTCAGCAGAAAAGACAAAGTGGTAGAAGCTTCTATTGCCCACCACGGGGCCGTGCTCAGCGGGCACGGGGACGTGGTCAACTATAAGATTCGCAGAATCTAGGCAAATCTTCAAAGTACAGATATGCTTCTGCACACGGGGTCGTGCTCAGCGGACACGGGGGCGTGGTCAACTAATAAAGACAAGCTGCAATAAATGAAGAAAGAGAAGGATGTGGACACGGGGCCGTGCCCACTGGATACGGGGCCATGCCCGAGCTTCTGTTCAGCCTATAAATAGGAGTGCTTGTGTCACACCCCTATTTTCCACGTGTCACCGGTGGGCCCGGTGGGGAGTATAGTGACGTAGTTGGTATCATCATAGACAAACAACACAATATATAAATGCACAGCGGAAGCAAAGATAGATTCATTTCAACTTTAATAAAATGTAATATTAAATATCACTAATAGTTGAAACGGATCCACAGGCGGATCAAAATAAAATAAGATATTGTTCAACAGTTTATTGTCGTCCAAGCTTGCGAGACTTATTGTGGACGCACTAGAAGACAGCCAGCCTATTTCGTGTAGTACCTGCACTTAACCTTTTTGGGAAAATACGTCAGTTTACACTAGTAAATACAATTTAACTGACTCATTTGAAAATGGTTGAAAATTGATTTAAATGCTCAAGGCACAAAACATTTTATAACTTGGGTCAATTATTTAATATAAACTTGTGAACGAATTACATGTTACTTGTGCGTTCAGTAGCCCGATCCATAGACCGGGTTAAAGATTAATAGACACACCACATGTTTATTTACGCACAGACAGGTGTACGCCTACACCCCGCGTTCGGTCGTGGCCATTTCGTAAAATGATGCCAAGGATATACGGGACATGGTCATTAACCCCCCAAAGGCTTTAAGTGAACAAGACTGTTTAAACGATCCGATCAAATTATTCAAATTACCACCCAAGGATGTAAGATTTGATGCTCGATCAAGCGGTATTCTATATACCGTAACCCAAGCCCGTATAGGGAAAATAAGTTAAAAGTATTTACCTGAGTAAAGTATAAATCACAACAAGCAAGTGAAGGTAGCTTTTACCGGTGCTCCTAATCTGGAACAAAGGTTTATAATAACCTATTAGATTTCTAACGGGTCTTTATTTAAGCTTAAGCTTAGACCGGTTAGCTTTAAGGACGATATGGTTCAAACGCACGATTAAGCGAAGACCGGATAGAATGTGATTTAGACCCGACAAGTTTGAATACTTGTATAATATGGGTATACTAAATACATTCTGGATTTTGAGACAAAAATGATAATGTTTGACCCGTCTCGGTCAATTTATGCAAACTAGTTACATAAATCGAACCGAACGCGAAAAGAGCGTTACGGGTAACCGTAAGAGTCATATGCAAGTTCCCTGAGATAATATTCTCTAAATATGTTATAATATCAGTAAGATACTTTCTATTATGCCCAAAATGAATTTAAACACAATTTATGCCTCATAAGGGCATTTTGGTCATTTAAAAGATTATAAAAGAGTTAAATCAGAAATCTGAGTTACAGGTCTGGTTTATACAGTAAATATACTTAATTTAACATGTTATAACAGTAGGGTATGACTCATATGTGAAACTTATCATTTAAAACCAAACTATGCTCATTAGGGGTGTTTTGGTAATTTCACAAGGGCTTAAAAGGTCAAAACTGGAAACCTGAGTTCAAAAACTTATACTTACTGTTATTATATAAAAATATACTAAAAACATCACTAGGTATCAACCTTATATGTTTAATATGGTTATAGTGTATACTATGCGATAAAAACTCTTAAAAAGGCGATTTAGAGCCGTTTCCGGGTTTTTAAAAGAAAGCTGATATTTTTATATTTCCAGAATGCTCAAAATATTTTATTTATCAAATAAAATCAGTAGAAAAAGGTTTGGGGTCAAAAGGATTTGTAAAACTCATTTTATGGCTTAAAGGGGCAAAATCGGTATTTACCGAATTAAACTTAGAGACTTATGATATGATCAGCCAAAAATTAAATAAAAATATTTAAAAATCCCAAAATATTATATTATATCAGTGGGTAAAAATTTTGGTATCAAAAAGTGGGTTTAAATAGGTTATAAGCTAATTACGCCGTTTAAGTAACATAAAGCTTTCAAATTACGATAATGAGAATAACTCTTATTCTGGACCTCAAACTGATATCAAATTTTCGGTGCAAGTTTATAAATCAGTAACAAATGTTTCTACTCTTTCACTTTTTCAAAAATCGCGTTTTATAGTAAAAAGGGCAAAATAGTCAATTTTAAGCATAAATCGGAAACATGCATATGAACCGGTTAAAAGTTGAACCAAGTTGTAAAAATCTCAGAGAGTTAAACTTATCTGAAAGTTGGTCCAAAATAAGCTCTAATGCAGATCTCAAACATGCATGTACGGATCAGAACTGATAGTCAAAGAAAAAGTCAATTTATGTGACTTTCGGTTCCGATTCGGGTTTAAACTGAAAATTGTCGAGTTGATCATGTTAAAACATGTTCTTACATTAATTACAAAGTTATTTTGATGATCAAACAGGTTGCATGTAGCCTACATTGTTAATCATGCTTAAATTTGCAAAAACACATTCTGTTGACTTTTTAAGAAAAGCTTTGACTCGACAATTAACATGCTTAGATTGTGAATCTGAAAATACCCTTTTAGGGCTTTGTTACCCACATAAATACCAACATGTAGGTACTTTCAATTTGAGAAATGACAGAGCCAATCTCGTTTAATCTCAAAGTCAAGTTTAAATTATGATAGTTTGACTTTCGGTTAATAGACTAAGCTAGAACGAATTTGCAAAGGTTATGAACACTTACAATGGTCCTAATAAGGCTTAGAGATCACTAGGAAGCTGCCTTGTCGTCCAGAAAGCTCCAGAAAGGTTCTTGTGAATTTTTGAAAATGTAAGTAATGAAAGTTTCAATCTTCAAGTCCCATTTATGCAGATTTTGATCTGTTTAGAGGCTGCCACAGAGGTCTAGGAGTGATATGAGAAGAGGACAAGTGCCCCTAAATGCATGAAAATCGATTGGTGAGGCTCTGGAGTCGACAACAGCTGGTTACAACTCGCATCAGACTCAAACTGGCAGCTGGTCGCGATTTTTGTCGCTGGCAGCTGGTAGGCGGGCCGCGACAGGTCCCTCGCGGGCCGCGTACAAGGTGTTTACCAGCTTAGCAAGTTTCAGCAATTTACCATTCAGTCCCTGTACTTTGTAACGTTGTTTTGTTCATTTATCTTGCATTCTTGACCCTAAAACCTGACTTTTAAGGGCCTTGGGACTTTTATAAATATGGTAAAGTCCTTGAACAACTTTGTGCTTACCCGAAAAGTCTCGAAATCAACGTTAACGTATTTAACCTTTCGTGTACGGTTTTGATCATAACTTTCTCATACGTTCACGAAACTTCATAAAATTTTTATCACATATTCTTGTGAGTATATTTTATCATTACAAAGCTTCGGGTTTGCCAAAAGATCACTCAGAGGTATAATTTCAACATGTTGACACGTTTAGCCCCTGTAGTTTGTAATTCCTCACTTTCTTTCATTTTTCCGCTTCGTATGATCCATGATTTATCCGTTTAAGATTATAAACACCATGTAGGGTTATTGTAGGGCCTATTTATCAATTGTTGACACTTTGGACCCTTATATTCACATAGTTTCACCGTTTGTCAACTTTAGTCCCTCTAAAGTATGTTTTCACATATTCAAAGCCCATGACACGTGTCAGTACATTATTGGACGTAAATTTTCGAGGTGTTACATCCTCACCCCCTTAAATGAAATCTCGACCCCGAGATTTACTGAAACAAATGAGGGTATTTTTCTTTCATCGTGGATTCTACCTCCCAAGTGTATTCGGGACCTCTACGGGCATCCCATTTGACCTTAACAATAGGTACATGCTTCCTTCGAAGCTTCTTTACCTGTCGATCCTCAATCGATAATGGCTTTTCCACAAATTTCAAGCTTTCATCTATATGTACATCCGTATGCGGTATAACCAATGATTCATCAGCGAAACACTTCTTCAAATTACAGATGTGGAACACATTATGTATAGCACTGAGCTCTTCAGGCAAGTTTAACTTATAAGCAACTGACCCGACACGTTCGATAACCTCGAAAGGTCCTATGTATCTCGGGCTTAGCTTGCCTTTCTTACCAAATCGCATTACCCCTTTCCAGGGTGATACTTTAAGCAACACTTTATCACCTACTTCGAAGTGAAAAGCCTTACGCTTTGGATCCGCATAACTTTTCTGCCTATCCCTGGCAGCTTTCAAACGATCGCGAATCTGGACAATCTTGTCCATCGTCTCAAAGACTATTTCTGGTCCTGATAGTTGAACATCTCCAACTTCCGCCCAACAAATAGGCGATCTACACTTTCTACCGTATAAGGCCTCAAAAGGCGCAGCTTTTATGCTGGTGTGGTAGCTATTGTTGTAGGAGAATTCGATTAATGGTAGGTTCTTATCCCAACTACCACCCAAATCGATCGCACATGCACGCAGCATGTCTTCCAAAGTCTGAATAGTACGCTCACTCTGACCGTCAGTCTGAGGATGATAAGCCGTACTAAAATTTAAACGAGTGCCCAAAGATTGTTGGAAACTCTTCCAAAAATGTGATGTGTATCTAGTATCTCTATCAGAGATAATAGACACAGGTATACCATGCAGAGCTACAATCTTATCAACGTATAACTGTGCTAACATATCTGAGCTGTAAGTTTCCTTTATGGGTAGGAAATGTGCTGACTTCGTCAGTCTATCCACTATGACCCATATAGTATCGTTTCCCTTTTTCGTCTTTGGCAACTTGGGGATGAAATCCATCGTCACCATCTCCCACTTCCATGTGGGGATTTCAGGTTGTTGTAACAAACCTGATGGCTTTTGGTGTTCCGCTTTGACTTGTGCACAAGTCAAACATTTAGCTACATAAGCAGCTACAGACTTTTTCAAACCAATCCCCCAATAGTTTGCTTTTAGATCCTGGTACATCTTATCAGCTCCAGGATGAACGGAATATTTGGAACTGTGGGCTTCCTGGAGAATAACATCTCGAAGTCCTCCATAAACTGGAACCCATATTCGTCCATTCAATCTAAGCATTCCGTCTTTGTCGTGGGATAACTGCTCCTCAGTTACTCCTAATTTTTCTTCAGGATAGTTAGCTTCCAACACAGCTTCCTTCTGTGCAGCTAACACCCTTTCGTTCAAACTATTCCTGATTTCGATGCGCTTGGCATTGATTCTTATTGGCTTCACTCTTTCTTTTCTGCTTAAGGCATCAGCAACTACATTTGCTTTGCCTGGATGGTATTTTATTTCACAATCATAATCATTTAGAGTTTCCATCCATCGTCTTTGTCGCATGTTCAAGTCCTTCTGATTGAACAAATGTTGAAGGCTCTTGTGATCCGAATAGATCACACACTTGGTACCATACAAGTAATGTCTCCAAAGTTTTAATGCAAATACAACGGCACCCAGCTCCAAGTCGTGGGTGGTGTAGTTCTTTTCGTGCACCTTTAACTGTTGTGAAGCGTAGGCAATAACCTTGCCTTTCTGCATAAGTACACAGCCCATACCAGTGTGTGATGCATCACAGTACACCACAAATTCTGCTATACCATCGGGCAATGTTAACACTGGTGCATTGCTTAACTTTTTCTTCAGAATGTCAAAGGATTCCTGCTGCTTAGGGCCCCAATCAAACTTAACCTTCTTGCGCGTCAACGAAGTTAGGGGCGCAGCAATCCTTGAAAAGTTTTCGATAAAACGCCTATAATATCCTGCTAAACCCAGAAAACTGCGAATCTCAGTAGGTGTCTTTGGCTCTTGCCAATTCATAACTGCTTCCACTTTAGCGGGATCCACTTGGATACCACGCTCACTTACCACATGTCCAAGAAATTGGACTTCTCGAAGCCAAAATTCGCACTTCGAAAATTTGGCGTAGAGTTTCTCTTGATGTAAAAGTTTGAGAATACAACGAAGGTGTTTCTCATGGTCAGCTTGGTTCTTCGAGTAAATAAGGATATCGTCAATAAAGACGATGACGAATTTATCCAGATAAGGCTTGCAGACGCGATTCATGAGATCCATGAATGCGGCTGGTGCATTAGTGAGCCCGAAAGGCATCACTAGGAACTCGTAATGACCATAGCGAGTCCTAAACGCTGTCTTGTGAACATCTTCATCTTTGACCTTTAACTAATGATAGCCTGACCTCAAGTCGATCTTAGAAAAATAGCTTGCTCCTTGTAACTGATCGAACAGATCGTCGATCCTGGGCAAAGGATACCTATTCTTGATAGTGACTTTATTAAGCTCACGGTAATCGATGCACAGACGCATCGATCCATCCTTCTTCTTGACAAACAAAATCGGCGCTCCCCAAGGAGACGAACTAGGTCTAATAAAACCTTTAGCTAACAGATCATCCAACTGCGTCCTTAACTCCTTCATTTCCGTTGGTGCTAACCTATAAGGTGCTCTCGCTACTGGTGCTGCACCCGGGATGATGTCAATTCGGAATTCCACTTGCCTATCTGGTGGTAAACCAGGTAGTTCTTCGGGAAAAACTTCAGGATATTCCGAAATGATAGGGATGTCTTCAATCTTGGGCTTTGGCTCATCAATAGTAACTTGTGCCATATAAATGACACAGCCCTTCTGCATACATCTGGATGCCTTGAGCATGGACACTTGCTCAGGCAATCCATGCTGGGTATCCCCTTGGATGGTGAGTGACTCACCAGACGGAGTCTTGACTACTACTTGCTTTCTGCTGCACATAATCTGGGCTTGGTTATACGATAACCAATCCATTCCTATAACTATATCAAAGCCGGCAAGCTTAAAGGGAAGTAAGGACAAAGGAAAAGAATGATTCCTAATGGATATAACACATCCATCTAAAACAGTTGAGGCTGTTTCTATGGTTCCATCAGCTAATTCCACCTCATATTTCACACTTAAGGGCTTTACAGGTAGGTTTAATAACTTACCGAACTTATCATCAACAACAGACTTATCTGCTCCAGAATCAAACAATACTCTAGCAAAAACATCATTTACAAGAAAAGTACCTGTAATCACGTTGTCATCTTGAACAGCTTCCTTAGCGTCCATCTTGAAGACCCTCGCATTGGTCTTCTTCCCATCTTCGGCTTTCTTGGCGTACTTTGGGCAATTAGACTTGATGTGCCCTTTTTCGTTGCAACTGTAACATGTTGCATCCTTCAGTTTCTTACACTCCAAAGTCTTATGATCCGTAGATTTGCAAATCCCACAGGGTCTCACATGAGACTGGGATTTCGGCTCAAAACGACACTTCCCAAAATGGTTTTTCTTACAAGTTTTACATTTGGGCTTATCCCCCGATTGTTGCCCATCTCTCCTAGATCCCGACCCTTTCCTGTGGTCGTTATTTCCTCGGTGTCTCTTTTCTGATCTTCGTGAGGTATCGTCCTCACGCTTTCTCTTATTCTCTTCTGAGTTCCTGAGTGCTCTCAACCTGACTACATCCAGGGTGAGAGAGAGAGATAGATCAGCTGCTGATCTAAAGGTTGCCGGTCTTGACGCCTTAACACTTGCTTTAATCTCAGGGGCTAAACCCCCGATGAAACGGGAAATCCTTTTAGGTTCTGGGGTTACCAAGTACGGAACCAACCGTGATAGAGTATTGAAAGTGGTGAGGTATGCCTGGCAGTCTAAATTCTTCATTACCAGTGATACGAAGTCTGACTCGATCCTTTCAACTTCGTGTTGTGGGCAATAATTCTCTTTAATAAGAGCTACGAACTGATCCCATGACATACTGTAAAGCGTGTTCTTTCCAGCAGCTTGTATGAGAGACTTCCACCATGCCAGTGCGTCTCCTTTGAATGATTGGGATACGTATTTCACTACATCTCTTTCAGCACAACCGCTGATGTCCACTACAGTATCCATTTCGTCCAACCAGGTCATGCAATCGACCGCTCCTTTTTCCCCAGTAAAGTCTCTGGGTTTACAAGAAACGAAGTACTTGTAAGTACATGATTTGGTTTGAGGTTTAGCATCAAACTCTCTCTTCTTTGGGGGAACACTATTTTGATTCGATGAGTGTCGATCATTATCCTTCTTGGGCTCAATTTTCTTAGGTTCAACTTTCTTAGAGGGCGGCTTGCTATGAGCCTCCGAGTGTGTCCTTGGCTTAGAACGTGATGCGGATCGGGTCCTACTTCGGGTCCCGCTTGCTTCACTAAATTGTCTATTTAGTGCTTCGACAACAGCATCATTCACTAATGCTTTCAACTCCGCACCCGTTACTAATATTTTAGTATTATCAGGGTTTTCTGCTGGACGACTGTTTAATTCTTCAGACTTAGCCATGTAGTCTAAATTGCTACATAGAATAAGGACAAGGTCTATTTAGAAGTCTAAACAGTATTATCGTTCTTGACGATTTATTAACCATGGTAAGTAAAGCCATATTAGTTAATTTAATAATTTCATTCAGGATTTTTACTAATAATCTTTTTAGAATGAAACATAATATTGGCATGATAAGCCTAGTCACGTAGACAAATTTCTAAATTACAAATTTAGATCTTGTAGGATTAAAGTTTGCATAAAAAGACAAATCAATCCTTTTCTTGGCAGGGAGTTTATAAACCACAGCTGTCTTTTTGTTTTATATGACATTAATTATAACCCGTAGGCATTTTGTCACAACCAAATATATATAGAAATATTAAACTTGGATAATTTATTGCAAGGGTGGCGTGCGTGATTTTACGGATCACACTAGCCAAGAATGTTAACATGTTTACAGATGTTAACAGAGATTTGAATCTTTTTAAACAGGTTCTACCATATTGGCTAGATTTATGATAACATAACAGCTAGGTTTTACCTTTTAAGATCCTTATTATTTTATTAAAATGGTACATCAAAATAATAAATGTTATTTTTCATTTATTCATATACTATGTTTATGCACATAATTTAAAATGAAAATCTTAAATTAACCATTTCAAATAAAATTTAAACCAGTACGAATTTGCCCTAAACGGGTCTTTTACATAAACAACATGCCCACGCAGGGGCCAACAAAACAAACAAACAAACAAACCCACGCAGGGGTCAAATAAAAAGATATGCCCACGCAAGGGCAGAACAGAAAGAAATACCCACGCAGGGGTAGAGTACTGAAATAAATAATTGTCCACGCAGGGACATGAGTACCATACTAAAATAAATAAACAACAAAGGGTTTAGTGACCCTTCTTGCTTTTACCCTTAATCAGATCCACCATCTTCTTAAACATCCCCCGGTTATGCCTCCGATCATGCCGCATCTCGTCTCGCACCTCATGTATCTCATGAAGAATTTCTTGAAATTGTGGCGGTGACATCACCGGCGCCTGAGGTGGTTGCTAATAATGCGGTGGTTGAGGCGGCTGTGGCTTATAAAGCGGAGGTTGAGGAGGCTGCGACTGCTGATACCCATATGATGGGTATCCATAGGTCGAGTGTCCCATAGTCCAGGGACCTCCATAAGAACCTCCCGGCTGAAGAGAGTTTGCCGCTATCCAATAGGGATCTTCTGTAAAGTTGTAACCTGTGGGGAACTGCTGCTCGAAAGGGTTGAATGCTGCAGCACCGGTATAAGTGGGAATTGGGTCTCCAAAACCCAATGGTGGCTGTGGCACGACAGGCGCAGAAACTACTTCAGAGACGGGGTGTGAAGATTCACCCATCTCTGGTTCTTCGTGGACAGGCGAGTACCGGCTGCCACCTGAATGTGGAGGGGTGCTGATGCGTATTCCCCCTCGTGCGGATATTCGCACTGTCGTTCTCCTTCGCCTTGGAGGCGAGGGAGGTTGAAGCTGAGGCGGTGGTGGCGGCGGAGTGACCGCGACAAGTCGAGAATCCTCAGAAGGATTCTGCTGCTGCTGTAGCTGTTGCTGTGGCTGGTGCAGGGGAGAATGGTGAGGCGGGTGCAGGGGAGAGTTATGATAACTGGGAGTAAATGCCCAGTCATACTGCTTGAAGTTCTCCTCAAAGCTATCGGGACCATTGTAAGGTGATCCCATAAATGGTGACCCATCTGAAATCTCGATGGGGTGGTTCGGTGTTCCTGATGGTGGCATTACAGGATCGGTATCTTCATCGATGTCCATCGGGTTGCCACCAGAAAAGTTGTCTTCTGGTCCAAGTGGGTTAAAACCCACTGCTGCTACTAAGTAGTCATCAGGGTTGAACTGACCCTGGAAGACAGGTGATGGTTGGATAAAAGGTGAATTGTGTCCTATTAAGGGAATGTAGGACTGTTGAGAGTTATGGGGCTCATTCTCCGAATGAGGCCCAAATGAGTGCGGGATTGAAGGAGAGGTACTCAGTGAGACTGAGCGCCTAGCAGGTTCGGTAAAAGACCTCCAAAGGTCTTGAGCATCCGTGTTGTGAGGATCCGAAGGTGTTCGCCGGTGAGATGGTCCGGCCTCGTGGTCATTTGGGGCTACATGTGCTCCTTGTCCTCGGCCTCTACCTCTCATACGTGGCGGCATTCTTGTGATCCTGTCAAAAACAACAAGTGATACAACAAAAATATATAATTAAGACAAAGTTAGAAAATTAAACAAAAATTTGGAAATTTCCTAAGTTCTTTGTCTAGACTCGAGAATCGAGGAATGTGCAATTGTGTAACTGAGATTAAACACAAAAGACTAGTGTTTAATTCACTCAGAGTTGGCTCTGATACCAACCAGTCACACCCCTATTTTCCACGTGTCACCGGTGGGCCCGGTGGGGAGTATAGTGACGTAGTTGGTATCATCATAGACAAACAACACAATATATAAATGCACAGCGGAAGCAAAGATAGATTCATTTCAACTTTAATAAAATGTAATATTAAATATCACTAATAGTTGAAACGGATCCACAGGCGGATCAAAATAAAATAAGATATTGTTCAACAGTTTATTGTCGTCCAAGCTTGCGAGACTTATTGTGGACGCTCTAGAAGACAGCCAACCTATTTCGTGTAGTACCTGCACTTAACCTTTTTGGGAAAATACGTCAGTTTACACTGGTAAATACAATTTAACTGACTCATTTGAAAATGGTTGAAAATTGATTTAAATGCTCAAGGCACAAAACATTTTATAACTTGGGTCAATTATTTAATATAAACTTGTGAACGAATTACATGTTACTTGTGCGTTCAGTAGCCCGATCCGTAGACCGGGTTAAAGATTAATAGACACACCACATGTTTATTTATGCACAGACAGGTGTACGCCTACACCCCGCGTTCGGTCGTGGCCATTTCGTAAAATGATGCCAAGGATATCCGGGACATGGTCATTAACCCCCCAAAGGCTTTAAGTGAACAAGACTGTTTAAATGAGCCGATCAAATTATTCAAATTACCACCCAAGGATGTAAGATTTGATGCTCGATCAAGCGGTATTCTATATACCGTAACCCAAGCCCGTATAGGGAAAATAAGTTAAAAGTATTTACCTGAGTAAAGTATAAATCACAACAAGCAAGTGAAGGTAGCTTTTACCGGTGCTCCTAATCTGGAACGAAGGTTTATAATAACCTATTAGATTTCTAACGGGTCTTTATTTAAGCTTAAGCTTAGACCGGTTAGCTTTAAGGACGATATGGTTCAAACGCACGATTAAGCGAAGACCGGATAGAATGTGATTTAGACCCGATAAGTTTGAATACTTGTATAATATGGGTATACTAAATACATTCTGGATTTTGAGACAAAAATGATAATGTTTGACCCGTCTCGGTCAATTTATGCAAACTAGTTACATAAATCGAACCGAACGCGAAAAGAGCGTTACGGGTAACCGTAAGAGTCATATGCAAGTTCCCTGAGATAATATGCTCTAAATATGTTATAATATCAGTAAGATACTTTCTATTATGCCCAAAATGAATTTAAACACAATTTATGCCTCATAAGGGCATTTTGGTCATTTAAAAGATTATAAAATAGTTAAATCAGAAATCTGAGTTACAGGTCTGGTTTATACAGTAAATATACTTAATTTAACATGTTATAACAGTAGGGTATGACTCATATGTGAAACTTATCATTTAAAACCAAACTATGCTCATTAGGGGTGTTTTGGTAATTTCACAAGGGCTTAAAAGGTCAAAACTGGAAACCTGAGTTCAAAAACTTATACTTACTGTTATTATATAAAAATATACTAAAAACATCAGTAGGTATCAACCTTATATGTTTAATATGGTTATAGTGTATACTATGCGATAAAAACTCTTAAAAAGGCGATTTAGAGCCGTTTCCGGGTTTTTAAAAGAAAGCTGATATTTTTATATTTCTAGAATGCTCAAAATATTTTATTTATCAAATAAAATCAGTAGAAAAAGGTTTGGGGTCAAAAGGATTTGTAAAACTCATTTTATGGCTTAAAAAGGCAAAATCGGTATTTACCGAATTAAACTTAGAGACTTATGATATGATCAACCAAAAATTAAATAAAAATCTTTAAAAATCCCAAAATATTATATTATATCAGTGGGTAAAAAGTTTGGTATCAAAAAGTGGGTTTAAATAGGTTATAAGCTAATTACGCCGTTTAAGTAACATAAAGCTTTCAAATTACGATAATGAGCATAACTCTTATTCTGGACCTCAAACTGATATCAAATTTTCGGTGAAAGTTTATAAATTAGTAACAAATGTTTCTACTCTTTCACTTTTTCAAAAATCGCGTTTTATAGTAAAAAGGGCAAAATAGTCAATTTTAAGCATAAATCGGAAACATGCATATGAACCGGTTAAATGTTGAACCAAGTTGTAAAAATCTCAGAGAGTTAAACTTATATGAAAGTTGGTCCAAAATAAGCTCTAATGCAGATCTCAAACATGCATGTACGGATCAGAACTGATAGTCAAAGAAAAAGTCAATTTATGTGACTTTCGGTTCCGATTCGGGTTTAAACTGAAAATTGTCGAGTTGATCATGTTAAAACATGTTCTTACATTAATTACAAAGTTATTTTGATGATCAAACAGGTTGCATGTAGCCTACATTGTTAATCATGCTTAAATTTGCAAAAACACATTCTGTTGACTTTTTAAGAAAAGCTTTGACTCGACAATTAACATGCTTAGAGTGTGAATCTGAAAATACCCTTTTAGGGGTTTGTTACCCACATAAATACCAACATGTAGGTACTTTCAATTTGAGAAATGACAGAGCCAATCTCGTTTAATCTCAAAGTCAAGTTTAAATTATGATAGTTTGACTTTCGGTTAATAGACTAAGCTAGAACGAATTTGCAAAGGTTATGAACACTTACAATGGTCCTAATAAGGCTTAGAGATCACTAGGAAGCTGCCTTGTCGTCCAGAAAGCTCCAGAAAGGTTCTTGTGAATTTTTGAAAATGTAAGTAATGAAAGTTTCAATCTTCAAGTCCCATTTATGCAGATTTTGATCTGTTTAGAGGCTGCCACAGAGGTCTAGGAGTGATATGAGAAGAGGACAAGTGCCCCTAAATGCATGAAAATCGATTGGTGAGGCTCTGGAGTCGACAACAGCTGGTTACAACTCGCATCAGACTCAAACTGGCAGCTGGTCGCGATTTTTTTCGCTGGCAGCTGGTAGGCGGGCCGCGACAGGTCCCTCGCGGGCCGCGTACAAGGTGTTTACCAGCTTAGCAAGTTTCAGCAATTTACCATTCAGTCCCTGTACTTTGTAACGTTGTTTTGTTCATTTATCTTGCATTCTTGACCCTAAAACCTGACTTTTAAGGGCCTTGGGACTTTTATAAATATGGTAAAGTCCTTGAACAACTTTGTGCTTACCCGAAAAGTCTCGAAATCAACGTTAACGTATTTAACCTTTCGTGTACGGTTTTGATCATAACTTTCTCATACGTTCACGAAACTTCATGAAATTTTTATCACATATTCTTGTGAGTATATTTTATCATTACAAAGCTTCGGGTTTGCCAAAAGATCACTCAGAGGTATAATTTCAACATGTTGACACGTTTAGCCCCTGTAGTTTGTAATTCCTCACTTTCTTTCATTTTTCCGCTTCGTATGATCCATGATTTATCCGTTTAAGATTATAAACACCATGTAGGGTTATTGTAGGGCCTATTTATCAATTGTTGACACTTTGGACCCTTATATTCACATAGTTTCACCGTTTGTCAACTTTAGTCCCTCTAAAGTATGTTTTCACATATTCAAAGCCCATGACACGTGTCAGTACGTTATTGGACGTAAATTTTCGAGGTGTTACAGCTTGGCTCAAGCTCAAACCATCCCTTGGCACACCACCTCTCTCACACTTCACCCACCACCCACCACCACCATAACACCATCATCCACCACCATCATCCATTGTCCATCATAGAGTGTGTGAGTCGTCTCGGGATCCAAGATTGATCGTAAGAGTTCTTGACAATCAAGGCCATGTTTGCCTAAGTCTCTTACATCACTTGGTGAAGACAAGTGTCTAGTGTAATACTTTTTATTTTTAATCTTTTCGCACTTTTTAATTGGTTTTGTATTAATGACTTTAATAACTAGTTTCTTATGTTGAAGGTGATTCTTCCTTATCGTTTGTCCGTGGTGTCTTGACATTATTTTACCGTCTATATAAAATAAAATATTTTCACCATTCATATCTCCACGGTCTATATGGAGGTATGTTGGCTACCTGGTCGGGGGTTAAGGGAACGGTTTGGTAAGAGTCTTGCCGTTGTTCAGCGTTTAGAGATCCTGCAAGGGACCTGGGTCAAATTTAGTAGGACCTCCTTCAATACTTAACGGTATTGGATGGCGGGGGTCCAAACTCTTTGATCCCCTCATAAGTTAACTACTATTAATACTATAACCCGGCTATTTAGGACTGTATCCTTGCTGACTCAGACTACTTAGTCGAGGGTAACGTCACCTCCAAAAGAGGGGCCTACCATAATTTGCATTAATAACTTAATTCATTATCTTTCAATAATCCGACCCTTTAGGATTGTATCCTTGCTGACTCAAACTACTGGGTTGAGGGTAACGTCGCCTTCAAAAGAGGGGCCTACTACAATAACTAAGATAATCTCTTAAATAAGTGCAAAAGTGCGGAAATAATCAAAGGT
This sequence comes from Helianthus tuberosus, assembly GCA_030545235.1. Classification (NCBI taxonomy): domain Eukaryota; kingdom Viridiplantae; phylum Streptophyta; class Magnoliopsida; order Asterales; family Asteraceae; genus Helianthus; species Helianthus tuberosus. Next base: position 187,670,028 of record CM060448.1, read on the forward strand.
TACACTATACACGAGTCGGAACCAAGTGATTCATCTTGTCTATCTGTTTTTATTTTTATTTTTATTTTTCAGCATTTTAGTTAGTTTTTATTTTTCTTAGTTTAAAACATTTTTCTAAACTTTTTGATTTGATTAGACGTTGAGGATAAACCGGTACTAAAAGCTCTTGTGTCCTTGGACGACCTCGGTATCTTACCAACACTATACTACGCTCACGATGGGTGCACTTGCCCATATGTGTGTTTAGTGTTAGTAAATATCGTGTTTTATAAATTTAAAACTTGGCTAAAAAGTGTTGAAAAGGGCTTAATAAATACATTAAAAACTAACGACACTTCACACGCATTAGTCCCTTAATGGGCTTTGGCGTAACCCTGGGCCGGCGAAACCCTATGTTTCGTCGTGAGGGTCATGACGAAACCTCTAGTTTCGTCGAGATAAGTGTGTGGCGAAACCTCTAAGGTTTCGTGGAGACAACCTATGGTGAAACCCTAGTGTTTCGTCATGTGTGGTTTCATTTGTAAACAGATCACAAGTTACACATAATCAAATACTAAATAATAATACAACATCTCAATGTATCACAAACGTGCACATTTACAAGACAGACAAGGTATGCAGCATACTATAGAAACAAGTAACGTGTTGAGGAAAGACCTTGAAAACTCGAGTTGTCACAATTATACTGTGACATCTGTGTCTCCCATACCAAGACATGCCCCCGCGATCAAGGTAAGCACAACGGTTCATCGTAGCAGGTGAGTATACTGAGTCCATCCTTTTGTTTTTACAATGCCAGACTTTCTGGGGAACAGGTCAGTATTTTTGTATAGCATAGTGACCAGTAAATTCTGACGAGGGCTAGGAAAATACCTTTTACGGTAAGAATTTGGCTTTAGAACACACGGAATTCTCAATTTTATGAGATTTTCTTCCGTTTAAGGTTTTGGGCCTTCTTGCGGCTCTTTTGAAGATATCATGACCGTGCCTAGGTTTGCATTTGTTAACTTAATGCTTACCGTTTCGTCAATTTTTGTGTTAGTGTTTAACTCTTTTAAAAACTTAACATGAGTGGGTACTAAACAATGATTTTCGAAAGAAGGTGACAAGAGATTATTTTTTTTCAAAATTAGACTCTTCTTGAAATTTAACGTTGTCGGACTCACCTTTCTCGTTGTTTAACTCATGTGTCGGTTTTTCACTTACTTGTTCTTCCATTTTTACATTTTCAACTATCTCCTCTTTATTACGAGTTAATTCTTCTCTTGCGCGAGACTCCTCTTCCCTTGCGCGAGATTCTTTTATGCAACGTTCGATAGTTTTAATGTGTTCTATTATCGTATCGGCTATGTGTGTGATAGAATAAGGATCAGGATCCTCAAAGCTTGAATCCGGATGTTCGATCCTTTGTTCCTCATGATACTCATATGAAGTAGATGGTTCACACCGTTGTTCTTCATTGTAAGTATATGATGGATAAGGGTCGTAATTTTGTTCTTCATAATACTCATATGAGGTGGGTTGTTCACGCCATGGTTCCTCATAATAAGCATATGAAGGTGGTGGCTCATATCTTGGTTCCTCAAAGTATGAGTATGACGGCTCATACCTTGGTTCATCAAAATTTGAGTATGAGGGAGAAGGTTCATACCTTGGGTCTTCATAGGTTGTGTATGAAGTTGATGGCTTGTACCTGGGCTCCTCATAGTAGGTGTATGAAGTGGATGGTTGAAATAAGTCACAATATTGTACGGAGTGAGGGTTACCACAAATGGTGCAATAGTCTTCCCTAGAATCATCCTCCTCGTAGGTGTAGTTGTAACCTCCTAAGTATTGATCCATAAGAATCACTCAACAGATCACAACAGAGTTTCGAGACCAGAAAACAAGAATAAAAACGGAAATAGAGGCTGGACACGGCCCCGTGTTCAGTGGACACGGCCCGTGTTCAGGTTCTGTATCTGGGCGTTTTAATAAAAGTAACTGGTTTTGTGCAGCACGGGGGCGTGTTCAGTGAGCATGACCCCGTGTTCAGACTCTGTATCTGGGTGTTTTATGAAAAAAATGCAGCACGGACCCGTGTTCAATGTACACGGCCCCGTGTTCAGGCTACTGTAAATGTAAAAACTAACTAAAATGCAGAAAATTGCGCGCGTTTTTAAAAAAGGTTTTGAAAAACTGATTAGGTCGTCGATTTTAAGCTTTCTTAAAATCCTTGTGTCCCCGGCAACGGCGCCAAAAACTTGGTGTGTGTGTAGCGTGATATGTTTTAAGTATATTTTTCGCCCTTTTTAACACGTTAGTCAAGTTTTAAATTTATAAAACACGATATTTTACTAACACTAAACACACATATGGGCAAGTGCACCCATCCTGAGCGTAGTATAGCGTTGGTAAGATACCGAGGTCGTCCAAGGACACAAGAGCTTTTAGTACCGGTTTATCCTCAACGTCTAATCAAATCAAAATTTTAGAAAAACGGTTTTTAACAAGAAAATAAGAAACTAAAAATGCTGAAAATAAAAATAAAACAGATAGACAAGATGAATCACTTAGATCCGACTCGCCTTTAGTGTAACCTTTGATTATTTCCGCACTTTTGCACTTTTTAAGAGATTATCTTAGTTATAGTAGTAGGCCCATCTTTTGAAGGTGATGTTACCCTCAACCCAGTAGTTTGAGTCAGCAAGGATACAATCCTAAAGGGTTGGATTATTGAAAGATAATTAATTAAGTTATTAATGCGTAATATGGTAAGCCCCTCTTTTGAAGGTGACGTTACCCTCGGCTAAGTAGTTTGAGTCAGCAAGGATACAATCCTAAGTAGCCGGGTTAATGTTTTAATAGTAGTTTACATATGAGGGGATCAAGAAATTCAAACCCCCGCCATCCAATACCAGTGGGTATTGAAGGAGGTCCTACTAAGCTTGACCCAGGTCCTTGTAGGATCTATACATTGAACAAGGCAAGACGCATACCAAACCATTCCCTTAACCCCCGACCAGGTAGCCAACATATCTCCATATAGACCATGGAGATATGAATGGTGTAAATCTTTTATTTTATATAGACAGTAAAATAACTCCAAGACACCATGGACAAATGATAAGGAAGTTTCACCTTCAACATAAGAAACTAGTTATTAAAGTCATTAATACATAACCAAATAAAAAGTGCGAAAAGATTAAAAATAAAAAGTATTACACTAAATGCTTGTCTTCACCAAGTGATGTAAGAGACTTAGGTAAACATGGCCTTTGATTGTCAAGAACTCTTACGATCAATCTTGGATCCCGAGACTACTACACACACTCTATGATGGATGATGGTGGTGGATGTGGGTTGTGATGGTGGTGGTGGGTGGGTGAAGTGTGAGAGAGGTGGTTTGCCAAGGGTTGATTTGCAAGTGAGCCAAGCACCCCTATTTATAGCCTCCACAGAAGCCTGGACACGGCCCCGTGTCCACCCGTCTTCTCTTTCTTCATTAATTGCAGTTTGTCTGTATTAGTTGACCACGCCCCCGTGTCTGCTGGGCACGGCCCCATGTGCAGAAGCGTATCTGTACTATCAAGATTTGCTCAGATTCTGCGAATCTTTGCGTTGACCGCGGCCCCGTGCCCGCTGGACACGCACCCGTGTTGGGAAATAGAAGCTTCTACAACTTTGTCTTTTCTGCAGACACTTGGGCACGCCCCCGTGTTCAATGAACACGGGGCGTGTTCAGCCTTCTGTTGTCTTGTTTTTGCTTGGGAAGATGTTGTCGAGAGGTCGGGCATGCCACGTTTTATTCCTTTTCTTGTATTTATGTTAGATTTGACTGTATTTTTGCTTCTTTTGTTCATTTAAGCTCATTTAACCCTGAAAATACAAATGGAAGACAAAAGCACACTTTTTCCAACATTAGTACTAAAAAAGGGTTAGTTTTATGCCTTATTTGATGTAATTTATATGTTGCATTTTACACACATCAAATACCCCTACACTTGAATCTTTTCTTGTCCTCAAGCAAAACTCTTTATTTTGTGGCTTACACACCCAAATGGAATGGGTAGAAGAGAAGGTTTTGGGTTTGTCATAGAGTGTCGGGATTCCAAGATTATTTATTAGGTTTTATTTTTATGTTATTTACAATCCTATTCGTTATGATTTATTTAGAACGTTTCATAAGATAAATTACTTAATTGGGCATAACATGCCTATTTAAAATTTCATTTATATACAAGTTCACATACCTCACGGGAGATCACTCAACAGTCGGCCGAAGATGTATTTTTGTGAAACACTCTAGAGCGGCATGGAACTTACTTCTACCATATGTTTGCCATGCAATCAATCCTCCTCCTTTTGAACTATACACCTTGTAAATATCAAGAGAACTTTTGGGGAAGGGTTAGGCTTGGGTTAAAGGTGGGTGGTTTTGGGTTAGTGGTTAGTAGAAAAGGGCGAAAAGGCGTAAAAAGCGTCGGTTTTTGTAAAGCATTTTGTTTTTGTGACTTTTTATTCTAATGAAGCATTTTTCAAACAAGCTTTCTTTTGATGAGCTTGTTTGTTTATTGCTAACTTCATTTTTCTTTTCTTCTCTATAAAATTATTATTATTATTATTATTATTATTATTATTATTATTAATAATAAGGAAGTCACAAGAAAACCGAGCTTTATTACTAAAATAAAGGGTTTAAAATGAAAAAGGTTTTGGTGGGTAAAGGGTGTTTGTTTTGGGTAAATAAATGAAAAGGTTTAGGCTCAAAGGGGTTAACTAGGGGGATTTTGGGTAGGTGGTAAAAAAAAAAGAAAAATAATGGTGTTGAAAGAAAAAGGGTTAGTCCTAATGCCTCCATCATTTACTTACTTGGGTTTAAGTTGGTAAGGACTGGGAATGTATCGTCATGGCAAGTTCTAGAGTCGTAAGAAACCAAGTAGATATTCACACAAGAAACGAAAAATGAGCATTTAGTTTTAAGATGTGTATTTATATGCTCAATAAAGGCTCAAAACTCACTTTTTGTGGGAATGGGTTTTTAATGTGATCAAGTATATATAATCAAATTTTAACTAGATTTGTCATGCTGTTTCATAATTTTCTTATGTTGGTTCCTTTTTTATCACGACGCTATCAGTTGTAAATTTATAAAAATCTAACCTTTTTAGAACTTGTAATTCCCAAATTAAACCAAGACAAGTAAAAAAATGAAAAATTTTTGAAAAAAAATGGGGTGTTTAGCGGTTCCAATAGAGTTTTGTGTAAGGCTTGTAATTAGGACTTGCAAAATTCAAGGTTTTAGCATCCCCCCCCCCCACACTTAAATTACACATTGTCCTCAATGTGTCCCAAAAATAAGTTTTTAGATTGATTGAACGTGTAAAAAGGTGTGTTAAACAAAAAAAATTATGTTACTGGGCATCTGGACACGGCCCGTGTTGGATGAACACGGCCCCGTGGTCAGAGTGCCAGTAACGATGACTTAAAGAAGGTGGACACGGGGGCGTGTTGGGTGAACACGACCTCGTGTTGGCTCAAGTTAACAGCAATCTGCAGAATTTAAACAAACAGCAGGTCTGGGCGATGGGCACGGGGGCGTGTCGGCTGAGCACGACCCCGTGTGGACAAACTGCAAAAGTGTAAAACAGGTTTCTGGCTTCGGTTTTTGCTGTCCCGGCTTTAGTAGCACTAATGTTTAGTGCTCTAAGCCTCGTATGTACCTGTTTAACTAATAAATACCACAACAAACAATAACCAACATCCTAAATTACCAAAGTTTATCATCCACATCACAAGTTAAAAAGAAAAAGAAGTGCAGAAATTAAAAAGTGTTAGAGAAAGTAAATTGTTCAACAAGTGGCACGCAGGCCAGAAATTGTTCATAAGATTAGGGGGGTTAACCTGTGAGACCTTCAACCGTGTGATGCTACCTCCAACTCCTCCCGCTCAATCCATGTCCTCGTTGTCATCATCATCATCATCATCATCATCACCTCCTCCGTGGCCCGCCATATACTCCCGGATGTTTCCAATGTCATCCTGGATGTCCGAGATGTTTCTCTCTATCACTCCGACCCGGGCGTATGTGTTGCTAGCCATGTTGTAGGTGTTCCTGGTGCACATAAGGTTTTCCTGCAATAAATCATGTAAGCTTTGAAAGTTAGGAAAATCGCCTCCTTGTGAGGAGGATTGACCCGGATCACCCTGGTGCTGGTAGTGGTACTGAGGAGGGGGGCGGATGTGTGGAGCGTCTAAGACGAGAGCTTCTTGAGGGTTCCATGCATGCCCTTGGACCGTTTGGAATCTGACCGTCCCGTCATCTGCTTCATTGATCAAGTTCATGGAGCGGCAGATAACCATGTCCACTTTTCCCGACCATGGGCCCTTTTGAAAGGACCTCGGCATCCTTGTGAAGTGTTTGAAAAGGCGGTAAATCCACCCTCCAAAGAAGATAGGAGTCGGGGGAGTAGCAAGCTGGTACAGGTGCATGTTACGGAGTAGCAGGTGTGGAACATCAAGGTTGACACGGTTGTGGATGCAATGGAGGACCAACAGATCTTGTAACCCTACAACACCGCTGTTGTCGTGTCTCTGGCTAAGAGAGTAGGTGAGGACCCTGTGGATGTAGCGGTAGAGAGGGTCTCTCAACAGGGTGCTCTTAGTTCGGCTCGGGTTGTAGTTTCCCTCTCCGATCTGAGCCCAAGCAGCTTGGCGTTGATTTTCTGGAATCTCACGTAGACCGCCAGTGTTCTCTTCATCCCCAGCATCCTCTTCTGAGTACAACCCAACCAGTGCCCCAAATTGAGCGATTGAGATTCTGTACGTGGTCCCTCCACAACGGAACTCTACCCCTTCATTGTCAAACGGTTCCGTTCTCGACTTAAGGACAAACGTGCTGTAAAATTCCATGGTGTATTCATGCACGGAGTGAAGTCGAGTGCAGAGAGCCACTCATAGTGGGCCGGTGACAATGGTGTTGAAGCGGTCTATCTGGTTCACTGCTTCAAGAGTGTCCATGCACACTTTTCTGGGATTCTCTTCGGGCCTAGTCCTTAACACATCGTAACGAGCTTGAGCCGCCAACTCGCTTGCGTTAAACCTGGTGAATTTCTTGATCATCTGAAAGAAAATATCAAACAATTAGTACGAAACAGTGAAATTTTCGAAGAAAACTGAAAACAATCGACTGAACACGCCCCCGTGTTCAGCGGACACGCCCCGAGTTGGCCTGAGTTTAGCTGGACACGGCCCTGTGCTCGCTGAGCACGGCCCCGTGTCCAGGCGTCCGTTTCCCAAAAATCTCATTTTTCGACCCGGTCCCGAAAACTTGAAAATTTTTGGTCCAGTAGGAGCGGTTTTCCCCGAAAATGAAACCCCAAGTGCCGTTTTTCCCAAAACAACCGTTTACCCCTTCAATTTCATCTTTTTCGGTTCAAAAACAAGGGTTTGGGATTTTTGTGAGAAATCGGGCGAATCTACAAACAATACAAGTTGATTTAATTCCTATAACATGTATCTAAACTAATGCTAACAGATTTATGCAAAAATTTGTAGTTCGATCCGGTTCAAGTTGAAGAACCCTAGATTTTCCCCAAATCTTGATGTTATACTACATGCAAGTACTTAATCTAACTAATTATAAGTATAGAATCATACCTTGACATTGTTAGAAGAAGGGGAAACATTGAAATCTGCAGGAAAAATCGCCGGAACCAGAGAGTTTTTGGGGAAACGGGGCGTGTGGAATGAAGAAAGTGAAAGAAAAGGGAAGTTTTATCCCGACAGTTGCGCGGACACGGCCCCGTGCTCACAGAGCACGGCCCCGTGTTCGGGCAAAAATTATATATATATATATATATATATATATTTTGATAAGTGCTCGTGTGAGTGCCCTGTTTCCCAAAAGTTGGTTCTAGAAATCTTACCAATTTACATGTTTTCCCGATTGTTCGTAACTTACCAGGTATGATGTTGATGCTTGAACCTTTGTTTCATTCTTCGATTCTTTGAAGCGATATTTCTTCATCCTCATCCTCAATAAATCCTTGATAGAGTTTAAGCTGTTGGCCATTGACTTTGAATGGAATTCCATTTCGAGATTTAATTTCGACTGCACCGTTTGGAAAAATATGGGTGATGGAAAAAGGTCCTGACCACCTAGACTTTAATTTACCAGGAACTAATCGAAGTCGCGAATTAAACAACAGAACTTGATCTCCTATCCGAAATTCATTAGGTTTAATGTGTTTATCATGCAAATTTTTCATTATTTCCTTATAAATTTCGGAGTTAAAATATGCATAATTCCTTAGTTCGTCTAATTCATTTAATTGACAAAGTCGATTTTTACCAGCAAATTCTATATCTAAGTTTACATTTTTAATTGCCCAAAGGCTTTGTGTGCTATTTCCACTGGCAAATGACAACTTTTTTCCACAGACGAGCTTATATGGGGTTGTACCTATTGTTGTTTTATAAGCAGTTCGAAAAGCCAATAAAGCATCGTCTAATTTATCGGCCCATTCTTTTTTATTTAACCCTACGGTTTTCTCAAGTATTCTTTTTAAACTTCTATTAGTCACTTCGGCTTGTCCGTTTGTTTGAGGGTGATATGCCATTGAGACCCGGTGATAGACCCCATACCTTGTTAAAAAAATTTCAAGTTGATGGTTTCAAAAATGGGTACCTCTATGTAGGATCGTTTTGCGACCTATATGAGTCGTTCAGAGTCAATACTATGCTGTTTGAAAGGTTTTTCATTGATATTCAACTTGATTACACGGTGAAAATTGGGCAGTACTTCGTTACACGTCTCGCTATTTTGTATGAAAATGAAAAACCAACACCCCTATTTATAGGGGAACTGATTTCGCATGAAATGACCACATGTCATTTCGTACGAAATACCAAACTTGATTTCGTACGAAATAGCCACATGCTATTTCGTGCGAAATCACCTACAAACATTCAAAACATTACATTTTGACATAATTATCCCGACTACAAGCTATCGACACGACCTAGACTGTAGACGTAGGCTATAGACATTATGCACCAACAAACTCCCCCTTGGATATTGCCGGATTCTTCAGTCAGGTCTTCAGCACAATCTTCACAGAGACTTGAATCTTTCTTCCCTCTGCTTCGGCTTTCTTCTTAATGCACTTTTCAACTTCTCATTTTCTTTAGCAGCTTTCATCTTTTCTTCAGCTTGCAACCTCATCCATTTACCTCGATTCTCTTCAAGTTTCTTTCTTTCTTTCTCAGCTTTCAACGCTTCCTCTTTCTCAATCTCTCTCCACTTAGACGACCATTTATTTTCAGAATTGATTCCCTTTTGAAAACAAATAGTTGCCACTTTCTGGAACTGAAGAGCTTGTTCTTTGTCTTCAGCTTTGTAGCAGATCTTGTTTACGAACAAACATTCAATGTCTTTTGCTGAACAATTGATAAGCCACAGCGGATCATACAAGTGAATATGTCTAACTTCATTCTCCACCTTGTATGTGATCACGGCTTCAGTAGACAAACAGCTATACACCCAGCACAAAAAACCTTTGTAAAACTCTTGCTCCATCTTTAGTAAAGGAATATTCTTGATCACCCTAGGTTTCTTTATCTGCAAGATGATTTCTTCATTGCCAGTGACAGGATCCACCCTTTTCACTTTCTTTGGTTGATGTGGCTTCCAGTGTTTGAAATCTCTAAACGCTTCGAACTTCATTAATCCCCAAGTTGGCATATCACGTTCTCTAACTGGATAGTTCAAAGTTCTAACTTTTGACAACTCTTCAACATCCCACCAGGGTATAGACATGATATCCTGAATATACTCAAAATACTGTACACCATACTCTCTTCTGATTGCATACGCGTTCACTTGTGGTAGAAAGCCCCAACTGATAATATCACCTAGTGACACAGCTCTATCTCTCTTATAGAACTTCAGCGGTCTTTTAAACTTACGTTCTGTGTCTTTTCTGAACCATTTCTTCCTCTCTTCGTGACTTTCATCTTTTGTCGTTCCATCGAAATTCTTATCTTTCAAACATTATTCCACTTTCCTTCTCAATTCATCGATGTTTTCTTGACTGAAAAATTCAACCAGCGTTGGAAAGTTGGAAGTGTCTACATTCACACTTTCTTCATCGCTGCAGTCTTCAACCTCATCCCTATCATAATTGTATGCCTCATCAACATACTTGTACTGATAGTCAGGCTGTTGGTTGATATCAAATGCATTCAATTGATCTTCAAAGTCAAACTTGAAGTTAGGATCATCAATATGCGTCATCTCGATAATATCATCCATGGTGTAAGTATGCCTAATTTCTCCTTCCTCTACATCAGGCTCTAGACGCAAAATCAATCTTTCACTTTCAACATTTTGATCATCAACGTTCTCCCCCTCTCCATCAGCATTCTATGGCTCCTCATTTGCATCGTCATGAAGATAATCATCGACTTTCTCTTCATTCGAAGCTTCATTAACTTTAATACCAGAAGTACCCTGATCGTCATCATCTCCATCATCATCACTATGACTACTCGCAGAAAACACATCGTCTGCATCATCTTTTTCATCTTCATCATCTTCCTCTTCTTCATCATCTTCCTCATCATCAATAACATCATCAATTAACACGTCTTCCTCAAAAATATCAGAAACATCAGATATAGGACGAGGATTTTGAACAAGTGATTCAGGTACAGTTGAAGGAACAATTTCTCTCTCAGTGACTTCAGAAACACCTTCAATACCTTTACCCTTATTTTTCATCTCAGCATCAATCGCAGCTTGACGGCGAGCTCTCACTTCTTCAAACTTTTGCTCAACAGAATTACCAATCAAACTCTCTAACACTTTGTTCATCATATACATCTTGTGCTCTTTCTTTGCATTGGCAGCCACTAACTCTTTGTTCTTTAATTTGAAATACTCATTCTGCTCGTCTCTCCGAGCCTTTTCCTCTTCTAATTCAGCAATACGAATTTTAAGAATATCAATGTCACTCTGATCTGCTTCAACTTTCTTCAACAAAGACGAGTTTTCAGCTTTTACAGATTTGACATCCTTCTTCAACTTCTTATTTTCCACTAACACTTCTTCTACCTTCTTTTCCAATCTATTCACCTGCTCATCATTCATAAAACTGAAATCTCCAATATCTTCAAGTGCTATATTCTCCGGAACACGTGGAAAATTTTTGTATCCAGAAGAACCAGGAGTGGTTTGTACTTGTGGTTGTGGTTGTGTGGATGGTGGTGTTTGTAAAATATGCTGTGATGTAATAACAGGTTGTTCAAGAATTGGTGATTGATGTGGTGGTGATAGATGTGATGGTGTAGGTTGTCTTGGTGGTGATGAATGAAGTGGTGATGTAGGTTGTCTTGGAGGTGATTGATGATGTGATTTAGGTGGTGATGGTTCAGGTGGTGGTGATGGTGGTTTACTTGGTTCCTGGATTGGTTTCTTCTTTAACAAGATCTTCAATCTTTTTGCAACAGCAGGAGTTGCAGCACGTTTTCTAGCAGATTGCTTCTTCCTACCACCAGATGATGGTGGTGTTTGAGATTCTAAAACATGTTCAGGAGATGGATTGTACAATTCATCATCTTTATCCTCTCTCCTTTTTCTATTTAGATGCTTTTCTTTCTCTATTTTAGCCTGAATTCTTTTCAAACGCTCTGTTTCATCAACCTCAGATTCAGAACTAGATGAACTTTCTTCTTCATTGTCACCTTCATTCTCACTAGCTGTTTTAGCTGCTTCATCAGCTTTAAAACTTTCTTTAAGAGCTTTCAACAATCGATCAGAATCTGGAGATAAACAAACTTGATCTCCTTCAACATTAGCTTCTGGTTCTTCTTCCTCTGGTTCATCGACCAGCAATGTCTCAACACCTTTCTTTTGACGCTTTTGCTTAGGTTGTGAAGATGAACCTTCCTCAGCTTGTACTTTTGGAGTTGTCTTTCTACTCCATTTCTTTTTCTCTTCCTTCAGAAACCACTTATTTCTTGTTTCTTTGAAATTTGCAAGTATTTTCAACTCCTCTGCATAACTTGCTTCTTTCATTTCTTTGTCATTCCTCCACTTTTGATGATCAACCGGATCTGGATCTTGGTAATTTTTGTCTTTGATAAACCCAAAGAATTCAACTTTTGTCTTTGGCTCCGGATGATTTTTGTGATATCTGGCCAGTACTTTTAGCATTTCATTATCCATGTGGAACAACACCAACAAATCATTGTCTTCATCTTTCTCCAAATCAGGATAAGCATGATCTAACATCATCTGTATAAATCTAGGATAGATCCATGTTTTGCTTTTTGAAGTAATATTCTCTACCATGTAGTGAAACACAATCTTTGAAAAGTTATACTTCTTGTTTAACACAAGTGCAGTCACCATGCACATTTGATAATCCCGCATCACATCATAACCTCCTTTTCGATGACTGAGAGCATGCAACACTGAATGTATAAGAAACTTGCAAGGCTTTGAAAAATGTGACTTCGGATAATTTCCACTGTTCAGTGGACCAGTGTAACCCATCCGTAGCATGCAACCTTTGACCATTCTTTCTGGAAACTTTTTCGGAGAATTCTCATCGTCCGGAAAGTCTAACACCTCATGTACTAGCTGCTCTGTGATGATGATCGGTTTATCTTGGCCATTCAAACTAACAATCGAATTTATTGTTTTGCTTTCTTCATCATACTTTGCATTGTTCCAGAAACGTTCAATGTGTGACTCAAACACAAGATGCTGATTAGTTAAGGCCTTCTGAATAGGTAATCTCTCCATAAACTCCAGAATACTCTTGAATTCTGCCATCTTTGGAATCTTCTCATCATATACACAACAGATATTGTGTAATGGATCGAATTGCACATTAGAAGCCTGAAAATAACAAAAAATACATGTTAAACACATAGAATTAATTTTCAACACAAATACTTCATACAAACGAAATACCCTCAAGCGGAATGACATTTCAAGCGAAATAAACAGTTCAAACGAAATCACAGATTGAAACAAAATGACAGTTTAAAGTGAAATAGTTGTTTCGCACGAAATCAGTTTGAAACGAAATAGTCATTTGAAACGAAATACTCATTTGACACGAAATGGCTATTTCGTGCGAAATACATCGTCGTTTCGTTTGAATTCACAGTTCATGAACAAATTTTACAAAATCATGTCAGATGATGAAATTGATCTTCTGGGTTAATTCTATGATGAATTCCGAGCACATGGATGTAATTTTTATTCAATTTTGACCACAAACAAACCCTAGATCTAAGTTCAAAGAACCTGTTCAACGTCGTTCATACGAAATCAACAGATCTGGTATGAAATCAACAGATCTTGTACAAATTGAAACCCTAAGACGTATCTATAACATATTCCGAGTATACAGATATGATTATTGTCCATTTTATTTAACAATCAAACCCTAGATCTACGTCCGACACTTCAGTTCATCGACAAATAGTCGATTCAGTTCAAATCAAACACAAATCTCACCTTCCCCATGATCTAAGTTGAGCAAACCAACTTAAATCTTAATTACAAACAACAAACAGGCAATATAACGGCTAGAAATCGATGATTCTGGTGTTTCGCTTTAAATTGCTGTGACAGTGAGTTTGGTGCGAAATGAGAGAACTGATGCCTTCAAGCGAAATACCTCTGCTATTTATAGACTTGCCTATTTCGTACGAAATAGGCACTGAGCCATTTTCAAACAAAATCAAAATTCAAGCGAAAACACCTTTTCAAACGGAATGACTATTTCGTACGAAATAGTCATTTCGTATGAAATCTCATGTTTTCAAAATTTTCAAACTTTTTAACTTTTTGATAGTTTTTACCATCACACCCAGTTAACCAAGTCCAAGTTAATGACCTTGGTCAACTGTTTAGCCTGCCAAGTCCAAGTTAATGACCTTGGCTGACCAAATTATGAAGTTTGCTGACTTTTGAAACAGAATATAAGTTCAAATTAATGAACTTTTAAACTTTCAAGCAATTACCAAACTTTTTCTCAAACTTCTGCTTACCCAACCCTCATGATCCAGACTTGTTCAGCACATTGAGACTTTGATCATCAGATCCCCAACATCCGTTGTCGAAAATAAGATGAAAATCAAATCTTTTTGGATTTTATAAGCAATAAACTAAACACACATATTTTTGGTGAGCGTGTTAGGGGATCATATCAGCTGCCGACAAGATACAAGTACCGTTAAGTTTTGATTTCATATTTAGCATTAAACAATTCACAGTGATTGTCGATATACTGATCCTCTTAATTTTTCACACAAATTTCAATCTGTTCAGGATACGAGTTTAGTATTTTAAAGTCTTAACTTTATGCGTGTACCACCTCAGAATATACTCCCGTATCCAGATCCCAATATTCAGTCTTACAGGTGAGTATACCTAGATGATATCTGTAAAGGGTTAAATGTGAGGGCCATGAGAGCTCAGGCTATTGCTACCGCAAAATCAGAGAGATGATGGCTTCGACTTAAGGTGTGTTCCCTTTAGAGAATCTTTTCTTCAACAACACATGATTAGCATTTTGCAATGTTTCATCATTTTTATGCTGAGGGGAGGCTTTTATTTCAAGAAGCGTAAAGTATTCTCCGGGGACTAGGCCATTGCTTCCGCAAAATCAGAAGTCCCGGGATAATACCCCAGATATCACTAAGCATAAAGGCCTAGTATCTCAGAAAGAGGGACCTTTCAAACAAGATTTCGGGGGTTACCCATATATCCAAGAGATGTTCCCCACGTAAAAGCAAGTTATGATTTTATGTTTATATCCCAAACAAATCTACTAAATGTGTAAAAACCTATCGGCACATCATCAGCGAGACTGCTTGACACATATTAAACATTACATTTCTTTAGCGTACTGCATCTGTCTAGCTGATGTACTATCATTTCCCCTTTTTACACAAACTCTTTTTCAGTTTTTCAATGTTTTTGGATTTTGAAATTTTATCATGTTTTTGGATTTTCTGCAAACTTTCTCCCCCTAAAAACAAAAACGTATTTTTGTGTTTTTTGGTTTTATCAAAAGCAGAAAATAAACTGTACAAAAACTTGACAACACGACGTGGATCACTTCAGATCGCCGTCCACCTCGACTTCACATTCTATTACCCTCCCAGAAAACAAATTTTTCATCCCGTTTAATTTTAAAAGATAGTTAAATCTTGATCTGTCAAACGGTTTGGTGTAAAAATCAGCCCTCTGATCATTGGTGTGAATATGTTCAATGCGAATCAATTTCTTCTCGTGACAATCACGGATGAAATGATGTCGAATTTCAATATGCTTTGTTTTAGAATGGTGAACCGGGTTTTTAGTTATGTTTATCGCTGCCTCATTGTCCACATAAATGGGCGTGTCCAAGAACTGCAAACCAAAGTCCCTCATCTGCTGCTGGATCCAGAGGATCTGAGAGCAACAGCTGGAGGCCGAAACGTATTCAGCCTCGCATGTAGAAAGAGCGACTGAGGTTTGTTTCTTGCACTGCCAGGTGACAAGTCGAGTTCCAAAGAACTGACACCCAGCAGTGGTGGACTTTGCATTTTGCTTGCAGCTTCCAAAATCAGAATCAGCAAAACCAGTAAGAGGAAAGTCACCAGATTTAGGATACCACAAGCCGGTGCTTGGGCAGCCTTTCAAATACCGTAATATTCTCTTCACGATCATCAGATGTGACTGTCTCGGGCTGGACTGATATCTGGCGCATAAACAAGTTGGATACATGATGTCCGGGCGGGACGCAGTCAGATACATCAAAGATCCAATTATCGACCGGTAATGCATTTCATCCACCTTTTCTCCACTCTCGTCCGGACAAATACCATGATTTTGAGCCAGGGGGTTGATATTGGAGTAGATTCAGACATGTTGAACTTTTCCAGAACATCGTTCACGTATTTGGTTTGATGAATGAAGATTCCTTTGGGCATTTGCTCAACCTGTAGCCCAGGAAGAACTTCATCTCCCCCATTGAACTCATCTCAAACTTTTTCTTCATAACCTTTTCGAACTCTTTGCACAAATCGTCATTTGTCGAACCAAAAATTATGTCATCGACGTAAATCTGCACGATCAATAGATGCCCTGCAACCTCTTTTGTAAACAAAGTGCTATCAACCGTCCCTCTGGTGAACCTGTTGGTCAGCAAATATTGGGAAAGCGTCTCGTACCAGGCTCTCGGGGCCTGGTGAAGTCCGTAAAGCGCTTTGTCGAGAAGATAGACTTTGTTTTTGTGCACTGGATCTGTGAACCCCGGTGGTTGTCCAACGTATACTTCTTCTTTGATTTTTCCATAAAGGAATGCAGATTTCACATCTAGTTGGTAGACTTTGAATCCTTTCCAGGACGCGAATGCAAGGAAGATTCTTATTGCCTCGAGTCTAGCAACAGGTGCATATACTTCCGTAAAGTCAATGCCTTCTTGCTGACTGAAACCCTGTACTACCAAGCGTGCTTTATTTCTTACAATCACTCCTTTATCATCTCTTTTACACTTAAAAACCCAATTAGTCTTTATCAGCTTCTAATTTTGAGGAAGATCCACCAATCTCCATACTCCTAACTTCTCAAACTGCTGCAGCTCTTCCTGCATAGCGTTTACCCAGCTTTCTTCAGTTAAAGCTTCTTTATACGTTCTTGGTTCAACCTGCGAGATGAAACATTTTAATGAGAAATCAACTTGTAAAGGAGCAACAGATGTATAAAAACATGTAAGAGCTCTGTTGATCTGATCCTGCGTTTTTACTCCACTCTGAAGATCTCCAATTATCTGTTCTGAAGGATGATAAGACAAAGTTCTCGGCATTACAGTGTCAGGCACATTCACTTCCGATTACAAGGTTGTGATGTCTTGATCACCGGTGTGATCAACAGCTTCTGTCGATGCAACATTTGGTTCCTCGTCAAAAATCGGACCGTCTTCCGATTCTGAGTCGTCGGAGTTATCAAATGTTGGAGCTGGTTCCTCTGGAGGTTCGTGAGCAGTTCCACTTGGACCGGCCTCGTGATTGTTTGAACCCTCGGTGGGTGAAGAAACTACCAACGGTCTTGGCACTTGTTCTTGTGACATAGATTGCTGATATTGGTATAAAAATACAAGTTCCTCCTCACTTGGCTCAGTCGGCAGTTGAAAAGACTCCCAGAGTTTGTCGTAATCAAAAAGCAATCTTTTTCCGGGAAGTTGTGGTGGAACAGTATGCTTCTGACAATCAACATGTAGAACTTGAATTATCTTCCCCAGGCATGGAACAAATACCCTCTTCAGTGGACTCGCATATCCTACAAAGAAACCCTCATTACTTTTAGCACCAAACTTACCATCTGGATCAATGAAAGTACAAGGTGATCCAAACGGTTCTAAAAATTTCAAATTTGGCTTATAACGATGAAGAAGTTCAAAACAGGTTTTCTTGTATTTCTTCACTGTGAGAACGCGATTCAACGTATAACACGCTGATGCAACTGCTTCACTCCAGAAGAATATCGGCAGCTTGGAATCGGCTAGCATAGTTCGAGCTGTTTCAATTAGTGTGCGATTCTTTCTTTCAGCTACACCATTTTGCTGTGGAGTGTATGGTGCACTAAATTCATGAAGAATTCCTTTCTCATTACAAAACTCGAGCATACGATTATTTTTGAACTCCGTTCCATTGTCGCTTCGTATTCTCCTGATCGCCAATTTGTACAGGGTTTCCATCTTCTTGAATAAGATCATCAGTGAATCAAATGTTTGATCTTTTCTTTCCAGACATATCACCCATGAAAATCTAGTGAAGTCAAAGAATAAATGAATAAATAAATCCGGATTCGAACAAATAAAAGGAGCAAAAATTTACAAGTGTACAAAATAATCTCGAAAATGAATAAAATGAATTAAAAGCAAGAAATATTAACAAAAAAAAACAAATAAATAATCAAGAAAGTATACACAAATATTAACAAGTATATACACCGATAACATAATGACTCGGGTCGTTCCTAAAGCTCGCCATTTCCCCGGCAACGGCGCCAAAAACTTGACGTGTGCGTATATATACATAATTTTGCAATGAATTTACACACGATTTGGTTTTAAATTTATAAAAGTGATTATTACTTTTACATCAAAACACACACGAAAGAGGCAAGTGTACCCCGTCATATATGTAGTAAAGTATCGGTAAGAACCAAGTATCGATCCAAGGAAATGGGCGGAGAAATAATACTAGACCTTTGTCACTAAACTACCGGTAAAAACATAAGTTTTGTGATTTTAATTAAACTAAAGTAAGCGTAAACAAATACATAATAAAAACATAATAGATAATAGATAAATAGTCTTGCTTAATACACAACCACAGCATGTCAACTAAGTCGGTTTTGGCACTAGAAGCATTCGGTCAATTTTCCATTTTAAGACAATTAGTATCCCTTTCGGGAATCCTAACATGACAATCATTCGGAAAGTTAAAACGATAAACACACTTTAACCACCTAAAATTGTTCTTTAACGTGCAATTGATAAATGTCTATGAAAATCTCTTAAAAATGAGTTAGTCATCCGTTAGGAGTTTTCTAACCGCACTTAATCAAGAAAAGTAACACCGATAAACACAATGCAACCACCGAGACAAGCATAAACTAGATTAAATCACAACCGAGTTCATTTTACAAATCTTGCACAATAATTCACCAAGATAGCAATTTTGGCCTAAACTACTAACTAAGCTAACAAATCATGGCAAGAATTTATAACGACACCATCTAACCCGTTAAGGTCCTTACGTGACGGCAAGCTCTCTGGATTAACAATAATTACATTTTATTAAATCACTAACTATTTCTAGTATCATGATGCACACATTTAAACCAAGCTAAACTAGTTAACCAAGTTCAAAGTTTACTAATACAAGATTAATTAAGCTTCATTTTTCAACTATCCTAACTAACCAAGCACCAATCATCCAACACAATTACTTATAATCAAGAAATCAATATCAATAACAAGGTTGCAAACTAATCATCAAAGATTAACATAGAAAATACTTCAAAATGTCATTACAAACAAAGATTAACACACTAATGGTTATAATCAAGCAAGGGATTGTTGTGTTTTTGCCCAAAGGCTACAATAATACATAAACATTAATCTAAATGCTTGAAAGATTAACAAAATCATCGAAAGATTAGAAAACCAAACCATAAACAAGCATAAGCAGGGGCGGACCTATATGTATGTAAGGGGTGGCGTCCGCTACCCCTTGGTCGGAAAAATTTTGGAAAAATTAGTGTAAATTTTGGAAAAATTTGACGTTTTTTCAATTTCGTTACCGCTTATTTATAAAACGTTGCCGCTTGGTCGGAATCCTAGATCCGCCACTGAGCATAAGATTAAGAATCCGGAAAGTAATGGAGCTAAACGGCACAATGTGGCTTGAATCCGGGTCAAAAGCAAAGCCTCCGGAGCCTGTAAAATCGCCTGTGAAGCTCCCAAAATTCCAGAATTACGAGCAGAATGTTTCTGCAAGTTTTTTATATAATTTCGATTTCGCACGGTCGTGCGTTCTGTTGCACGACCGTGCACGACCGCATGACGTCATCAGATCTTGAGCAGATTCGATCTCGCACGGGCGTGCATCACCGAGCTGGGCCTTGTTGTCGCATCCGCACGGGGGTGCGACCATTCGCACGGGGGTGCGTCACCGAGATGGGCCTTGTTGTCGCATCCGCACAGGGGTGTGACCAGTCGCACGGGGGTGCATCACCGAGATGGGCCTTGTTGTCGCATCCGCACGGGGGTGCCACCAGTCGCACGGGGGTGCATCACCGAGATGGGTCTTGTTGTCGCATCCGCATAGGGGTGCATCACCGAGATGGGCCTTGTTGTCGCATCCGCACGGGGGTGCCACTAGTCGCACGGGGGTGCAACTTGCCCAGGTCAGAATTTTCCGCAGAATGTTCGCAGTTCATTCGTTTCGCCCAGAAAATCCTCGTTTTCACTATCATCTTGTCTGGTATGCTGTTTTAGGCCTGTAAACAAAAGTATACCTGATTAAGTATCTGAATAATGGTTTTACGGCCGAAAACGCATAAAATGGGGATAAAATGGGGGACTAAAATATGTATAAATTGGTGAATATCACAAGTCCCCAAATGAATCGCTCAATTCTCTTGAATTCCGGCTTGACTAGGTAGGGGACGACCCTGGACAAGTCGTGAAATCGTTGGACGTATTCAGGAATCTTCGGTCCGTCCATTTTCAAATTCCAGAACTCCACCTCAAGCTTCTGGATTTCAGCCCTAGAACAGTATTTCTTTTCCGTCATTTCCTTGAGCTCGTCCCAGCTCAGTGCATAAGCAGCATCTGCACCAAGGGTCTGAACCTGAAGGTTCCACCAGGAGAGTGCGCCATCCAAAAACAACCCTGAGATATAGGTAACACTCTGTTGGGGCGAACAGTTACTCATTCTTAGAATGGAGTCAGTCTTTTCTGACCAACGAACAAATGCAACGGCACCTCCTGTGCCGTCAAAGCTTAATGGCTTGCAGTCCAGGAATTGCTTATAGGTGCAGCCAGTTGGAGGATTATTTCCGGTAGTGCCACCGCTGTGTCCAGAGTAGAGGGCTTCATGTCGTGCAATTGCCTGTGAGATTCATTCTTGAAGCTCGGCTTCTGTCCTTGGTAATGTACTGGTGTCTGTGTCGCGTCTGGGCGGCATTCTCTTCTGTCAAAATGGTATGAAGTAGGTTAGACAATATTCCCCAATTGTCTGTGAGGTACATAGCACCATAAGCCATCATGTAATCACCCAATTTTACATGTATATATAATCAACAATGTATGAGCAAGGAAACAATCACTGAGCCTTCACATAGGCTTGCTAACTTGGCTTATTGTTTGTAATGGAAAAATGAACTCGAGGCTACAACGCCTTGGTCATTCAAGTTTTAGTTATTTTCTGCTATCTTGATGTGTATATTTTCCCAGAGACAGGGTTGTTCGTGTAGGGGTGATAGAGAGCGTAACGTCGCTGAATCTTTTTTAATGTTATCCGTCTTTACTTGCTCAATTATCGTTTCTCGATCGTCTCGTACACGGGTAGAAGTGTCAGACACGAAGTAGGCAAGACAGGTTTCCTACCTTGTAAAGTGCTAAAGCACTGATCTATGTATTGTTCTACCAGATGAAGCTGTGAACATCTATAGATTAATTTTGGAGGGATGGTGATCTTTAACTTGACCCGCAGAGTCCACCAGGATTTCTGTGCACTACAAGTCGTTATTACGTGGGCCCCCGTAATAATAAATTGTCTTGCACAGTTACCCCAATTTCCTCTCGTCCAAGCAGATGATCATTCAAGGAGGGGACACTACTGTCCTTATACCTCTATCATGGAAAGGACCTTTGCGGTGGTCAACGCGCTAACACTCGTTATCGTTACGCGCGTATAGGCACGATGATTAGATGGAATAGGAATAGAGAGAATTCCTAGTAGTTGGAGGGGCACCTTCAAGATGAATACTTCATCTTCCTTTTCCGGTCAAGTATGTCGTCAATCTTGCTTTACATAAACCGCATGGATCTCGTCCCGTTGATCAAGAATTCGTTCAAGGTTGCCGCCTCTGCCTCGTCATCGTCACCGTAGTCAGGCACCTTCACGATCGAGAGGGAAGAGCAGCCATTTCCTACGGAAGCAAGCTCATAATCTTGTTTAGTAATCACTCTAGCCATGAGCTTTGCAATGAATGCGAGGTCGATAGTTTCATCGTGCGAGTTACGTACAGTAATAGGAGTCGGGGTCGAAAGTATCTTATTCACGTCAATATTTATTCCGTACACTTATTCGTACATATGTATATCAATAACAAATATGCTACTTAGCATAATCAAGCAATTTGATGCATTATATCACATATAACTCTCGTTTTTGGGGGGTCATTTTTCTAGTTGTCGATTTACGACAAAAACACTACTTGGTACTAGTGGTCACCAAGAGTGTATTTTATCTTTGGCAAGTCTAACTTGTGTAGACTATGCCTTAATTGGCACCATATCATGAGGGTATTCCCTACTAATGTCCTTGCCTTGTCTCTTTTTGAAAAGTGTTTGACTCGTGGATCTTGGCGCTTACGTGAATGCAATGAAAACCTTTTTGTAAAAATGTTTTCATGAGAGAACTCTAGTGATTGTAGTCTAGACTCGAGGAGGAATCCTAGTTCACTACAATCGAAGCTCTGATACCAAACTGTCACACCCTGTCTTTTGCGGAAGCGTATGGTGTGTGACTGGTTTAATATCATTGCATTCAATCGTAATAAACAACTACATGATCAAAACGATGTTCATCCATTCATGAAAATTTGAGTATTATAAACACTTGTTATTTAAGTTTTAAAAACACAACCTTCGTCTAGGTTACAATTCAACAAAAGTGGATGACATCTAAACTTGAAGTCTACTTCTAGATACGACACCCGCGCCCAAGATCCATCCTGTCACCTGAAATACATGTAATTTTGGAAAACATCAACAAAAAATTGAGCGAGTTCATGCGTTTTGTATACCTTGTATGAAACATGGTATGTATCTTGTATAAATAAAGTATTCTTGTGAAATAACGTATTCTTGTAAAATAAAGTATTCTTGTAAATACTTGAGAGACTTTAAGGCATGTGAGGACATGGGGAGTACTAGTTATGACTCCTTGAGGACATGGGAAGCACTCATAATGGCTTATACCCTTGTCGATTTTTCTTGCCTGTGTCGATTAACCTCGACTGTGTCAATTTCCCTTGACTGTGTCGATTTCCCTCGACTGTGTCGATTTCCCTCGACTGGGACTCCGAAGCACTACTAGGTACTAGTTATGACCATGAGTGGGGTTCGGCCGTACCCGTTAGATCTAACCCTCGTCCCTAATTAATGAATGTTTTTAATGGCTTGGTACTAGTTTTCACCAAGACTTTATGGCATTTTCAGTATTATGTCTGTGCTCACATGATCTAGTATTTCCTAGGCATTTCTTAAAACGCATCATACTTGGTACTCGTTCTCACCAAGAGTGCTTCTGGTTATCATACCATTTGTATATATTGTAATATTTGTAACGTGTATTTCACCCCCGAGAGTTATAAACCAAAAAACAGTTAAAGAAAAGGGGGAGCATGAACTCACTACTTTGTGTTCCTGCGTCGTAAACTTCACCGGATTTGCTTAATTAACGTCGTGACCTATACATGTTTTCTTAACGTTAGTCACTAGACTTGTATCGCACAAGTACAGTCACTATCTTTTGTATATGTTTTCTTGTGAAAAAAAATTATATTTTTAACTAAGTGTCTTACTTATATTATTTTCTCAAAAATAAATATAAGTTTCTTGTATTTTGCACCCGAATTATGTATCTAGTATGTTGTATGTGTATTTTTGTGTTTTTACTTCTCAAGAGTGTTTAGTGTATTTTCAAGTCCTAATACACTATCACGTATAATACATACTTAGTATCAATTTTTAATCTTGAAGAAATCATCATTTCTTAATACAAAAATTTGGGAACCTTGGTAAATGTTTTTAGACACATTTTTAGGCAATAAGTTTCTCAAAACTTATATTTTTCTAAGTGTCAAAATTTATAAAAATTTTGGCAGAGTTTCCCCTAAAAATGGAGGTTTCCCATGTTTTCAAAACATGTGTTTATTTTCTTTTAAAACATCATCATTAATCAACAACATACCATCTTTATCTACCAAACTAGTCAAAAACAAGCATAAACTATAAACTTATGAGCTTGAAAGTTTATAAGAGTATGTAGTAACTTACTAGCATACTTTGTAAGTCTTGTTACCCTTTAAAGTGTGGTTGCTTCTTTAAAAACTTCATTTTTTTAAAGAATATGATTCTTTACAACTTATGTTCATGTTTTCTAAAAATATTACTTTGTGAAATTTTTCTTATTACACAAGTGTTTCTACACTTGTTTATCCACTAAAAATATGTTAAGTTTGTGTAAGATCCATGTTTTAACAAAACTCATACTTTTCATTTGGTTCTTTCGAAAAAACACTCATGGATCTTTAGATCTACAATATTAGAACTTACTTTGATCTTTATTTTTCAAGAAAACACCTATTTATTCAAGTTCATAGTTTATGTGTGGATGATTCCATCATCCACAACATTCTTGCTTTCTCATCTTGCTAGTTCATGTTTTTAAACATGATCTAGCAAGACCATGTGATGAACCATAACCTTTCTACTAGCAAACAACATTCAACAAGCATCATAACACAAGAATATCATGCTTTCTTCATCATTTTAACCATTCTTCATCACTTTGTTAGTTTATGTTTCAAGACTTTGTTTATGTTCTTAGTGTTTCTTAAGATTTCACCATTCTTTTAACTATTAACCATCAACAACATGAAGAGAATGAAGATCTAAGACACTTACAACTAGCACAAGGCTAGGGGAGTTCAAGAGTATAAAAGTGGTGGATAAAAGAAAATGCGAGCGGTCCTTGAGCTTCCGAACACACCAAGCTTGCTTGTATGATCTCTAGCACCTTTGGATGTAGATGGATTGTATGAAAGAGACTTGAAGGTGGTGATGGTGGGTGTGGTGGTCTTCGGCCGAACAAGAGAAGAGAGGGAGAGAGTGTTGTTGTTTGATGTTTGTGAATGTAATGTGGTGATGGACTAGTGTGTTTATATAAGTGAGTTCCAACAACTTTTTAACCATGGGTTATTATGCTTCTAAATCCATCAACAAGATCTAATAAAATAATGGAAGAAATCCATTGGTGGGTCACCCATGTAACCGTCCCCATGGGGGGGGGGGGGTGTCTTGTTGGATTTTAAATGTTTAGTTAGTGATTTAGTTAGGAAGTTAAGTGTTTAGTTAGTGGTTTTGGTGTGTTATATAATATATAGTGTGTTAGGGTGTTCGGGGACCCTAACTAGCTCAGAAAAATAAAAACAATGCGTTTGGCAATATTTTTGTGTTCCGGGTATAGTCCGGTTGTTCGGTTGGGTGTTGTTCCGTTAAAGTGCTTAATTAATCCGTAAGGTGTCTTTTATACTACTTTTCGTGACACATTTAATTCCCGACACTTTGGAAAGTATCTAGGACCATTTTGTCAAGTTTTTGCACGCTACAATCTTGTCATATTGCTGAATTTTGCTGAATTATATAAAATTCAGCACTTAAAGTGCGTTTCGGGTGCTTTTTAGTGCGTATTTTAGCTTCCGGAAAATATTCATATAAACCCTTGTATGTACTCTTGGGTTTTAATGTGTTCTTGTCGTTGGACCTACACCTAGGCTCCAATTCTATTGTCTAACTGCTTTTTGCAGATTTGTTGACACAAGGTGTCTTACCGGTGAGCTTACTAGTATTTTTGACGCAACGCTATTATAAGGTAATTTTTGTAGTATAAAACGTGCATGAATTTGCTTGTATTGTGATCAGGAATTTATTTGTCTTGTAAACTAGATCATGTACCGTCATTAAAGCATATATTACTGTTTATTGAGTGTACGGAAAAGTGACAGTTGTCACAACTTGGGCACGCCCCCGTGTTCAATGAGCACTGGGCGTGTTCAGCCTTCTGTTGTCTTGTTTTTGCTTGGGAAGATGTTGTCGCGGGGTCGGGCATGCCATGTTTTATTCCTTTTCTTGTATTTATTTTAGATTTGGCTGTATTTTTGCTTCTTTTGTTCATTTAAGCTCATTTACCCCTGAAAATACAAAAGGAAGACAAAAGCACACTTTTTCCAACATTAGTGCCAAAAAAGGGTTAGTTTTATGCCTTATTTGATGTAATTTATATGTTGCATTTTAAACACATCAATAAGTTAAACCGTAATCCTTGAGCAGGCAGCAGATGCTGCAACATACTTTGCTTCCGCTGTGAAAGTGAGTTGTTGCTTCTTGCACTGCCATGAGATGAGTCTGTCTCTCAAGAATTGGCATCCAGCCGATGTAGAATTCATATCCCTGTCCGTCCATCCAAAAGTTAATTGATAGACGGCAAACATGATGTCTGGCCGACTTGCAGTCAAATAAGGGTCGTTCCGCAATAGGGAGTCCATGGGCTTTGAATCTGTTATGTCGAATCAGGCAAGAATGTCGTGAATATATTTGCTTTGATGAATCAAGATCCCCTGACTGTTTTGACGAACTTGCAAGCCCAGAACATTGTCACTTCTCCCAACGATCTCATTTCGAACTTCTTTCTCATCATCCGAAAATACGAATGGCCTCCAGACGTGCCACCGGTGCGTATACCTCATCATAATCCAGACCTTCAACTTGCTCTAAACCTTGGACTACCAATCGTGCCTTGTTCCTCACAATCATGCCAGTGTCATTCTGTTTGTTTCTGAATACCCAGCGCGTTCCAAGAGCACGTTTTCTTTTGGTGAAAAGAACCTCCATCCCTTTTTCGCACATCTGAGATATGCTCAAAAGGTTGTGCTTCAGTTCAGGGACATAACTGACGTCTGAGAAAGTGAGAACTCCGTTTTTACCAGTGCCCTTCATAGTAATTCTTCCAGTTTCCCTCCCGCGAAGTTGACACACCCACCGTCAAATATTTTTATGTCATTCAACTGGGATATGTCTCCTGTCATGTGTCTGGAACAACCACTATCAATAAACAAGAGTCTAAAGATAGCCCTCCATAGTCGTTCCTGCACATTTAGCGGAATTAGTTAGAAACTGGAACACAGGCCATTGTTGACCATCACTATCTGTGTATGAAACCTCACGAAAGATCATATGACTTTTAGTAGAATTTGAGGTTTGAGGTGAAGATGTAGACGTTGACGGTTGTGAGCACTGAGACTGGGATCCAGCAAGAATCTTAGGCTTCCAAATTTTAGTGTCAGAATTGTGTGACATAATCTTCTTAATAGATGTAACTTTTGACTTCATTTGTTGACTTTGGAACCCATTTGTATTTGAAAACTTCTGATTGATCTTCTTTGCTAGATTCCAGTCTCCATCAGAAGGCTTGGCTTTAGAAAATCGATTTCCGTTTGATCGATAATGTATAGCCTTCTGATGATGTGTGTTACTAGAGTAGTAGGGACAATGAACACAATTTCTAGCAATGTGCCCTGGAATTCCACAATTAAAACAGGTTTATATCTTTAAGAAAAAGGCATTCAGTTTAGCTTGTGTTATTCTAGGGAACTGATTGGGTTTCTTCTTTTCACTTGGCGTTGATTGCTTGTGTGCATGTTTAACATTAGATAAAACCTGCGCACAATCATCTACACACGAGTGAGTATCGACAATTTTACCCTTCAACTTAGTTTCAACTTGCTTGAGAGGTGGGGTTTTTCTCTTGTTTTTCTTTAACATCATGTGAAGAATACCCTTTTTGAGTTTTCTTCTTGCGTGGTTTTCGGTTTTTACGTGACCGCTTTTTCTTTAAAGGAGCAGATTCTATAGACTTTGCTTCATTAGAAACACTTTCATCAGAATCTGATCCTTTAGGATCGATTGTTGAATCGACTGTTGAATTGATTTCCATGGATCCCTTTTCTTCAGAATCCATGTTCTCGGAATTTTCTGCAGAATTAATTTCCACAGATATCTATTCTTCAGTTTCATCAGTTTCTGAGTTTCTGACATCAATTGATTCTGGTTCATCGGATGCTGAGTAGTTCATGTTTAAATATGATTGGCTCTCTTCCGTATTTATACTACTTGATTCTGATTGTTTAACACATTCAAAATCTTCAGAAGCGTTATGCTCATTATCTGATGTATTAGAATCTGCAACTTGATCGTCAGGTTCATTAGACGATACTTGTTCATTAATTACTTCATTCACGCAATCAGAAACATCAATATTTTCAACTTCATCATGTTCATAGGACTCTGACGCATCAGTTGAGGCTTCAGGCACACTCGAACAGTTGTCTGAATTACCAGAATAGTTGTCTGAATCACTTGAAACAAGTGTTTCAATTTATGGTTCATCAGTCGATGCACCAGAATCTTCTGGCAAATTATTATCATCACGATCAAAATTTAAAACCACAGCACCTAAATTATCAGTTTTAGTAGGAACACCCTGAGTCTCAGCAAACCAAGAAAAAACATAGTTACAAAGGTAAAGATCATGTTTATCACGTAAAGAAATAACATCATCAGCAACACTTTGGTGTGGTTCATCATCCACTTTAGACTTCTCTTCTGTTTTTACTGATTCTACACATGAACTAGAACAGTTAGTATTGTCTACAGAATCAGAATTTGACAAATTTTCTTTGGGCTCTTTTGTGGATGTTTTCACTGGTTCTGTTTCAGTTTCTTGTTCAGATTTGCCAGATGTTTCGTTTGAGCAATTTTCATTCTCATTTTTAACAAAATTCATTGGTTTCTGAAAATCAGTGGGTTGGGCATTCTTAGGTTTTAAAGGCTCCCATGGAACATAATCACTTGGTTTATTATAAATCATTTTATCATATTTTTCTATTTCTTGCTCAGTAGTAGGCATTCTTGGGTAATTATGATTATATGGCGGTGGAACCTGTTTTTAGCCCAAACCCTTACCCTTGTTGTCATGGAATGCCAATTGCACATTGCACAAGTTACGAACAGTGGCACTGGAAGTATCAAACTTCTTTATGTTCAACTCATTTTTTTGTACTTCCCAGTAAGAAGTTCCAGCTCAGCTTTCACAGAGTCGCACTCCAAAGTTTTTACGGTAAGTCTGTGTTTATAATCGTAAACCCAATATTTCTGCTGATTTACGTTCAAGTGGAGCTGAGCTATATCCTTCTTAAGTGCGTCAATCTTTTCATAGAGAGTCTTATTGTTCTCTCGAAGACTAATGCACTTTGCCATGGAACTATTGTAATCAGTGATTAAAGTAGAATTTTGTGCTCTCATCAGTGCAATTTTGTTTCTACAATGTTCAGAACATAAGAGAGAGTTTAACGTTTCAGAAAGTGATTTTGGTTCTTCAGTTTGGGCCACTTCATCGAGATGATATGTTGATTGTGGGGTATTCACATCAGATGATGCAGCACCACAGGTGAAGATGAGGGAATCTGAGCAGCGTTTGGATCAGTAGCAAGTGGCGAAGTAGCAACAGCCTTCTGACAGTTGGACATAGACGACGATGTGTTTGCGTGATTCTGACTCCTCTGCTTGTCCTGCTGGACATATTCATTGACTAAAGAGATCGTATCTCTTGGTTTCGTTTTACAATAATTGTATGTCGTCATGATAACTACAACGCGATAGTCCCATGTCTTGTTTCGTGGCAATGCATATAGAAAAGTCTCGTTGATCTTACGATTCCGCACGTTCAATTCGATCTTCTCAATTTCAGAAAGCAACTGGGTAAAACCTTCTGATCAAGTCTTCTACGATTTCACCCTCAATGTAACCGAAATTATCGAGTTGTTGCCAGAGCAACTGAGGTTGGGAATCAATATTTTGAGAATTCATCGTTTACCCAAGCAATAACCCGTAAACTCGCTAACTCAAGCACATCGCAAACGTATGAACCCGCTTCCTGTACTGCACCTCAAAAACCTGTCAAAACTTTTACCCCAAAACAAAAAAAAACCCCGCCCCCCTCTTTTTTTATAACCCCTTTTTTTTAATTAATTTTTTTATGTAATACTAAAATAGTTAATAAAAATTTTAATTAATTTTTGAATAATATTATATTGTAATTATATATTTTTAATAAAAACTATTATAATAAATATTAATGATTAAGTAAAGATTACCTAATGAATACCTAATTATTATTATTATTATAATTATTATATTAATAAAAATAAGAAAACCCTAAAAATAACATCCAGCCACCGTCAATAATCGTCTTCTTCGTTCACGATGATCCAAACTAAAACCCTAAGTCGAACGCCGCCAATATCAAAATGTTCCAAATGTAAGAACGATGATGATGACGATGGTCGCCGGAGGTGATAAACTTGCAGGTTGCCGGAGTAGGTTTACTGTTGATCGGAGGTATCGGAGAAGATGAAGCTGATCGAAGATTGTGAATGATAACAGAGATGATGAACAATGGATGAGGGATGAACGGTGATGGTGAAACTTGCAGGTAAAGTGGTGGTGGTTCGACGGAGAAGATGAACTGTGAATGAACGTAACCCGAGATGAACGAATGTTGTCTGAGATGGTTGTTGATTGTAATCCGAGATGGGATGATAATGATCTGGGTGATGATGACGATCTCGTATGATTCAAGAGAAGGTGTTTTGGATGATGAAAATGTATCTCGGATGGTGATGTTGATGTATCTCGGATGAAAGGGATCTCGGATGAAAGGGATCTCGGATGTATCTCTGATGTAAGGAAGATGTAAACTGATGATGATAATGAACTTGTATTTCCGATAAAAGGTTTATGAAAAATTCTGTTTCGGATGTGGATGAGGTATCTCGGATGAAGAACACGATGCAGATGATGATGTTGATATGATGATGTTTGGTGTTCTTCAGGTGTCTCGGATGAAGAAAGATGATGCTGATTGAATCGTGAATGAAGAAAGATGATCTCGGATGAAAAAAAATGTCTCGGATAAATAAAGCAGAACTGTTTCGGATGTGAAGATTTGATGATTATTGATGATGTTTGCTAATGATGAAAGATGATGACTATTGGATGATGATGAAATGAATACGGATGATGACAGAATGAATCCTTTAACACTTTCCAAGCAGATCAACAGGAAATATATAGTGATTTTTTTATAAAGTTGTGATGAACTTGATGAAGAACGTGAAGAACACGATGAAGATATTCAACAAAAATGCAGAATTTCTTGAATGTTTGATATCAAATCGAGCCTAGAAACAAGTTCTAATGGCTCTGATACCAATTGTAAGTCCCGAAAAACGGATCAAACAACTATATCAAACAATCACCAAGGATGGGCGGAATCCAAACTTGATGATCTTCAAGAAATAACAAGAACAAGAAGAAAGATTTGTTAATTGGAATGCTTAAACATGCATACAAAGATTTGTCTAACACAAGTTTCTAAAACAAAACAACCAACCCTATGCTCCTAATTGTCATTTACTATTTATAGTAATGGATTAGGGAGCATTTCCCCGAAAACCCTAGGCCCATATTCCCCAAAGCCCACTCTAATACCCATCTTCTAGAGGCTTGGTCCATTTAGCAATAATCCTACTAATCCATAAATCTTTAGGGCCAAACAATTCTGCCTTTTCTTGTGTCTGCAACTGATTTGGGAGTGTTTTGAGAGTGTAGAGGAGTTGGGAAAGTGAAAATGGGGTGATGGAGGCTTGTTTATATAATGAGGAGGTAGGGTTTTGTGTTAAAGGAGGTTGTATGATGATTGGGGAAGAAGAGAAGTGAGGGAAATTGGCTAACCAGCTCAAGGGAAACAACTCGCTGTGGATCAGCCACCTTGGCGTCACGCGACGACAAAGAGGGAGGGGGTCGCGTGATGCGGCGCCCTCCTTGGCCATCCGAGTTTCATTTTTCACACTTTGGCCCCTGAACTTTGATTAGGTTATCATTTTATGCAAAAACTTGGTAACTTGACATGTTTTCAAGCATGGAACGCATATGCAAGTATAATTCAAGTATCGTGAATGTACGTATGAGTATTTGCACGTATAACAAGTGTCGGTTTGCAAGTAAATACGTAAATTATGATTGATTGTAAGTATAAGATGTATGTATAAAGTATGAATTTCATTATGATCAAAGCCTTAGATTACAAAGTTGGAAACAAAATACGAATACAATATGATTATAAGTTTCCAAAAAATAGAAATCTGATTACATCATTCTAATTAAGGAAAGTACAAAAATGTGGAGCGTTACACCCATGGGGTTCTGGTCGGGTGATAAAGTAAAATAACCGCTTGCGACTTGGGTTGGCATGTTGGGGTGGGAGAAGTGTTGTGGATAAAGTAGATACGATTGGGTGGGAAACGGTTGTGTTGGTATAGGTATCAGTTCGTTTTGTAAACGAAACCTATCCAGTTCACCTAGATTAGCACGAATCTTCGGCCTAATTTTTTTTCGTAGTGGACGTTTTTTGCTTAAGCCTTCCATCTAGTTTTTTTTTTTTTTTTTTTTTTTTGAAAAGTGGGTGTTGTAGTGTGTAGTTTTTAGATATTAAATGTGTATAGAATGAGTAAAGGTTGGATGTATTTATAGGGTACAAAATAGTTTAATTTTTTAATTTTTGGCCTCCCCTGACGGATATATAGCCGTTATCAACGTCTATATTCTTCAACTAAAACAACCATCACACCGTGATGTGTATATCACAAACCCAACCATCACCCGTAATGGTGTGGTATCAATGTTGGTCCACACAATTCAAACAATCTAATCAACATACACTAACACGATCAACAAACATGAATACAAGATATTGAGGGGACAAACCCACGACTCTTTCTATTCAATCAAACGAATATACGAATTTACAAAGAAAAAGGACAAATAAAAACAATAACCTAGACCCCTATTTATAGCTCTACTAAACTTGCTCTCCAAGACAATTAAACCTTTCCTAAACCAATAACAATATAATTACCTAAAATAAACCAATCTTTAATAAAAACTAATTATATCAATCTTCACTTTGGCCCTTCAACTTTTAACTCATACGAGTTTTAGGATTAACTTTCAACATCCCCCCTTAATCCAAAAACTCGGCCCAAACTTTTCTTCACTTTGTACCACCAAGGTCTTGAATCCCAAATAACACTCTCAACTCTTCAATTTCTATTATTGGTCCATCTTTGTTCTTTCTTTTCATTTGTTTGTAACAAACCTGTTTAATAGGTTCTTCACACTCATCATTCAAACCTTCCACATTCATCTCAGATCCAAATTCATTGAACACTTTCTTTTCTTGAACTTTTCTATCTTCACATATTTGTTGCATCACTTGTTCAATTGATAAGTTCTTTTTCCTCACTTTTCTTTTCTTTCTTTGCTTATCCAAACATTTTTGAAAATTTTGACTTTAACCCAAAACTCATAGTTGGGTTAGTCTTTCTTTCTTTGTCAGACCCTCTTGGGCTTTTCTCTCTGACTATACTTCTGAACTTTTCTTTTGGTTCTAATTTTTCTTCAACAGATGCTCGATTGTTAACTTTCACAGACGGTTCTAAATGTGCAGATTTATTAGCTACATCATTCCTTTCATTTAATACTAGATCCTTTCTCTCATCATCATGATCAATAGCAAATTTCTTGCTTCGTTGCTGCTCACTGATCTTTACAAATTCTTTATCTTCAAGGTTGTTTAATTCAAGAAAACATAACTGAAGATTCATCTTCTCTTCTTCTTCCAACAAAACAAGTCTTTCCTTTTCTTTACTTTCCAAAACAGCTTGGATCGCTTCTCCTTTCTCTGCAGCTTCCTAAGCTTCTTTCTTACGAGTTTGCTCTTCTTGAACCATTGCATTCAATCTTTCTTTCTCAACGATCTCATCCAAGCTTTCTTTTCCACCGGCTTCTTGAGCTTCTTTTCCTGTTCTTCCTTTCTTACATGATCAATTCCAAGAAATTGAATCTTCAAGGCACACCATACTTCCTTAGCATTCATGAATATGCCAACTTGTACCAAGATGTCATTCGACAGGGTTTGACATATGTACCCCAATTCGGTGTACATCTTCCTTTCATTTACAACTACGTCGACTGGAGGTTCAATAATGTCCCAAAAGCCATAGTCTTTTAGGAATCCCTCCATCTTCATCGACCATACTTTGTTGTTCGATTTCGTCAATACTGGAAGTCCCCCAATCACCATCGTGTCTTTTCTATCTTTCGTTTCTTTTCTCGTTTGTTATTTTCAGCTAGAATTGATTCTCGTTCCTGAAACCACTCTCTAATAAATAACCAAACACTGTATACTTTTCTTTCTTTCTTACTTTCTTTCTTCCAGTTCATCAAGAACAACATTCTTGATTACCTACTCGACCCGGATACCCGGTTGCTACGTTTTTCTTTTGAACTTACTACTAACCATAACACAACAACCACGGTTGCTACAATCAACTGAAAGTATCACCCTAGAAGGGTGTGCTGAATTTTAATTTAACAGGCTAGTTAAGCTCTGGATATATAGGAGCATTCGAGAGAATCGAATATGTCAAGATCAGTAGCCTATAAGCTAAAACTTACCTAAGGAACTTGATGGTAGTCACAATGTGTTCCACACTGATGATTTAAGGATATGTCTAGACGTTAAGTCGATAGCATTATGATGTGCAGAGTAATAAAAACTTATGGTTTGTTGAGAAACCAGTATCGATTAAGGATCGACTGGATTAAAAGCTCCAAAATAACGTATATACCTATTGTAAAGGTTAAGCGGGATACCGTTGGGGCCCCGAATATATACGAGAGGTCGTATTCACTTTGTAACAAAAGAACTCCTATCTTTTTAGAAAATCTCGAGGTCGAGATTTCTTTTAAGGGGGTGAGGATGTAACACCTTGTAAAATCACGTCCAATGATGTATCGACACGTGTACTAAACCCTAATAAAGTCAAACGTTGACTATGTGGGACTAATTTTGCGAAAAATTAAAAAAAAACTTTGAATGCGAAAGGACTAAACGTGTCAACATGCTTAGACTAAGCCTCTGAATGATGTTATATGGTAAACATATTCACAAATGAGCCACTTGTTGATCAAGAGTAGCCGTTTGCGTAATTATTTGAAAGTTCGCGCGACGAAATGTTAAAAGCGTCTACATGTTAATTCTTACCTCTGAGTGACCTTTCAACAAACCGAGAACTTCATGATGTGTGTTTATACTCTCATGAATATCCAATATTGGCCATCTAAGGCTTTTATGCCTATAAGTGACGTTACGCGAAACTTCGCAAGTTAAAGGGGTTAAAAGCATCAATATGTTTAATTATACCTCTGAGTGATTTTTAACGAACCCGAAGCATCGTGATGTTTAATAATACTCTCGAGAATGCCTAATATGGATTAGATAGGGCTTTGATGCTATTAAACGATATTACGCGCAAGTTTGCGCTTTAGAGGGACCAAAAGTATCAACTTCTAAAACTATACCTTTGAGAAGTCATTTAAGCAAACTGGAGCATCATGTTATTCGATCATACACTCGGTAATGCCTAACATGGGTTAAGAAAGGCTTGGATATCATTAAACAATACTACGCACCTTTATGTGCGTTAGAAGGACTAGAAATGACAACGTACGAATCTATGCTTTTGGGTGACCTCCTAAACAAAACGGGAACTCAGTTATGCTCAGTCATACTCCCGGGTGTGCCTAAGATCGGTCACTAATGATGATTGAACCTTATATTATCATAATATAATATATATGAAAGTTTTGTGCTAAATATGACAATTATGGAAGGTGAAATGTAATTAAAAGAGTGAGGGACCAAAGCTGCCAAGGCAGCAAACTTTGAGTTGGGACAGACCAGGGTCGCGGGCCGCTTAAGATGGGACTGGTGGCGTTCGCGGGCCGCCAGAGCCCGTGATCTGCATATTTTTTTTTTATTTTTATTGTTTTTCTTGTTGTAAACCACTCATACAAAACCCACACACACATGATTCGAATCTAGGTGACCTTTGATGGTTCTTAAACATGGTTTTACACTTGTATCAATCTCAAAAACCCCTTGGAACACTTGTCAATCATCCAAAACCCTTCAAATACTATAAATAGGAGTGAACACCCACCTTGAACACTTGCACTTTGTTGGTGCATGCGTCTGTCGATTTCGTCTTGTATCGAGTCTTGCATTGTTCAGAGCACGTAGATCGAGAAAACAAGTCAAATGGCTTATTCCGCTTGAAGAGGGCATGGCAGGTTCAAGCGAAATAGCTGACTTCGCTTGAACAGGTGATCTCGCTTGAGAGTCTTGATTTCGCTTGAGCTTGTGATTTCGTTTGAATGGTATTCCGCTTGAGCATGTTCAAGCGGAATCTCTTGGTCTATATATAGTTGTAGTCTGATTTCGTTTGAAGGAGTCTTGAATGTGTGTTTCCGACGGCGAAGCTCTGTTGAAGTGTCGTCTTGCTGTAAAATTGTTCCAGATAAATATAAACGATAGTTAAAGTGTGTATATAGCTGAAATCAACTCAGAATGTCTGTTTCTGCCTTTCATTTTGAGTAGAACACCTCTGATCGACTCATCTCGGGTCCAACAACAATCCTACAATTGGTATCAGAGCACAGGAGGAGGAGTTCTGCAGTTTTCAGCTTGATTTCATCTCGATTTCTTTCATCTACACCTTCTTTTTCAATTGAACAACTTTTCACGGTTAAAATGGCCTGAATTTTTCACAACATAATCGGAATTATGTTTTAACAAACCCTTGAGAAAATCAAATCAAAATTCCAAGTAAAAATGACAAAAATGGACAAAAGTTGTAATTCCGCTTGAACGGGTTGTCTAATTCCGCTTGAAAAGTTGTTGCAATTTCAAGCGAAATACCTTATTCCGCTTGAAATACCTTATTCCGCTTGAAAACCTGCTATTCCGCTTGAAATTAAAACGAAATCAGGAGATTTCGCTTGAAAATTTTATCCCACTTGAAATTCTTATTTCGCTTGAAGTTGTTTGCAGGTTATTTCGCTTGAAGGTGATATCTCGCTTGAAAGTGACTGTGTTTGAAAAAAAAAATTCTGAATCATGAGTGAAGAATTTTACAACGCATTTGCAACATCCCCGACTACTCCGGCTACCATTGCTCAAAACATGAACTTGGAAAATGAGACTGGAACTACGCAAAAACCCCCGAAGCTAATGAGCATTGAGGAGTATTACGGTTGGAAAGATCGGTTTGAAAACTGGGTTCAAGCCAATCACTTGAGATCTTGGGAGTGTATTTTGAAAAAGTATGTTCTACCACGTACTGATCTGCAAGTTGAGAAAGAAATTTCTGAATTCAATGACAAAGAACGAGACATGTACAGAGCTGAAAAGATGATGATTAGTCTACTTCAGGAAGCTATTAAAGAAGACATCTTTGTATTGCTTCAACATGATAAAACTTCAAAATCAATATGGGATGCTCTTAAAATCAAGTTTGAGGGAAGTGATAATATGATCAAAAGTAAAAAGTCACTGCTTAAGAAAGAATTTGATCTATTCACAAGTCTGACAGGAGAAGATACAAAGAAGTTGATTGAAAGATAATGCCACTTAGTGCGTTCTATGGCGTTGTTAAGCATAACCAAAGAACGAGAAGAATGGGTTGACAAACTAGCTGATGCTTTACCTCAGAAAGAATGGGGAACATTTTTGATGATCTTAAAGAACACCGGAGTATATGATGGTTTAACAATTTATCAGTTCATCGAGAAGATTGAGAGTCAAGATCTTGAACAGCAAAAGATTGCGAGGATGAATAATCCAAGTGGTCAACAAGATGTGAAGATGTATTACAAAGGCAGTGTTCAAGATATTGAAAGGAGTCCTAAAATCCAAACTTCTTTTAGTGCTGGAAATTCATCTGAAAGTGTTGAACAAAGTCTAAACAGCAGTAGTGGATTCTCTTCATATCCAAGTGTTAATCCAAATAGTTCAACTTCAAGTTTTCATTCGCAAAGCTCAAAAAGTGGAAATGGTTATGTGATATAGTGCAACATTGCATTGAATCTTCCAGACGGTCAAAGTTTTTCTGAAGAAATTGCAAAAGATCACATGGCATTACTTGCAACTGTGCTACAATCCTATGAAGGTTTGGTTGCAGGGAGGATCGGGAATCCTATGCTGACAAAGGAGGATTACGATCAGATAGACGCTGAAGAAATGGAGCTCATGGACATCAAATGGTGTCTAGCTAGTGTCCTCAGAAGAGCTGAAAAATTCAAGATGATTACTGGAAGAAATGATTTTCTTGATGCACATGTTTCTACTTTAGGTTTTAATAAATCTAAAGTTACTTGTTTTCGATGCAGGGAGAAAGGTCATTTCAAGAGGGAATGCAAGAATAGAGAAGCAAATGAAGCAAAGAATCCGTTTGGAAAAGATGACTACTACCGGAAAGCTATATATCAACAAGTTGGTCAACAACAACAACAAGAACCATAAGTGGCTCATGGTAGAAAAGTGATAGAGGATTCTTCAAAGAGAGCATGTTTAGTGAATCAAGAAAATTTTAGTTGGGATAAATATATTTCATCCGACAGCAAAGCATGTTTAATAACCCAAGATGATGAAAAATTACCTGAAGGGTTCAGCTGGGATATGTTTGCGGATGAGAATGGGAATTTTAAAGCTTTCATTGCAAAGATAGTTCAAGAACCGGATTTGTTTACAGAGTGGATGAAAACGATTGGTGTTCATGTGAAGAATCAAGAAGAAGAATCTGTTTCATCCGATAAAAGTTCAGAAGAAGAAATTGTTGTTGATCAAACATCAACTGATTCTGGTTCTTCAGATGATAGTTCTGAAAAGACATTAGATTTTGATCAAACATCATCTGATTCTGGTTTGTCAGATGATAGTTTGGAAAAAGCAATAGAATTTGATCAATCACCAACTGATGATAGTGGTGATGATGAGGAAGAAAGATATATTAATATTGCTAAAACTCATCTATCTCCTGAAAGTTTTCAATTCTATTTTGCAGATCGCTTGGAAAAAACTGAAAGAGAAACGAGCAGCTAAAGAACAAAAGAAAATGAAGAGTGAAAGTGTTGATCAAAAAGAAGAGATTGTTCAAAATGAAGAAATTAAAGGTGAGAAGGTGATTGAAGTTGAACCAGTGATTGAGGTTGAGACAATCAATGAAGTTGAAAAGATTGTGGAAGTCATCAAGCCTTGCTTAAAGTGTTTGGAATCTTGCAAGCAATGTGCAAAAAAAGATGAGAAATTGGTTGAGCTTGAAAAGATGAAAGAACAATTATTGTTCAATCTCAACTATGTGAAAGAATCTTACGATGTGCTGAATAGAACAGTTACTGGTCTTCAAAAGACAAATTCTGAAAGAGAAGATGCGCAGATTATGATGAATTCTATGATGATGACAAAGCAGAAGGCAATTAATCATTGCATTGAAGAATGTGCAAAGCTGCAGCGGGAGTTGGAAAATGAAAAGATTGAGAATGAGTGAATTAGACGTTTATTACAGAGTTATTCTAGTTCTGATTATCTCATTGATCAAATTTACCCAACTGTTGCAGGTTTTGAAGCATTTAAAGATGAGGAGAAGCCAAAGAAGAAGGATACTGGTAAGAAACGGAGTGTTAGTTATAACAAGTGTCCGCCTCCGATTTGGGAAGGATATTCTCCTAGAAAATCGAATGAGGAGCAAGTCGAAAAGGCAGTCAATATAAAGTTAAAGTCCGATATAACCGATGAATTACCAGAAAATATTGATGTTGTTTTTACATCGTCTGACACTGGTCATGAGTCTGAGTTAATGAAAAAGGTGGTCGATCAGGTGTTGGATACAGATGAGGAGTCAGAGTTAAAGTCTGAGTCAAAGTCCGAGTCTGGGTGTTCAAGTTCGTTCATCAAAAGTTCGAGTTCGTCAGTCAACAATTCAAAATCGTCGGTTAAACGGGTTTACAATAAAGAGTTCATGTTATCAAAATCTAATTTGAATGACGAAGCAATCAAAGTGGCATATACATTGATTGATTCAGACAAATTATATTCTGATGAGGAATTTCCAATAAGAAGTGTTAATTTTGAAAAGATCAAAAAGGTTTTCAAACTAACAGAAATCAATATTTCTGAAATAAAAGATGTAAATCTTATTGAAAAACCTAAAAAATACACTTCAAGATTTCAACAACGTTTAAACAAGAAAAAAGGTTATAGTTCTGATTCTGGTTTTCAAAAGAAACCAAACCATAACGGTAATTTCAAAAAGAAAGGTCTTGGTTTTATACCACCAGATAATTATAAAAATGAAAAATATGTTCGAGATTTTAAATCAAAAATGAAATTTGTTTCAGGTGGAAGCGCTGAAGAAGAACAGAAGAAACCTTTTTGGAGACAGTCAAACCAGGAGTTTCTTGCTGAAAAGAAGAGAATAGGAACTGGAGTTTTTCATAGAAAGGAGACAAGAACATGTTACAAGTGCAATGAAGCTGGTCACATTGCATGGAACTGTTCTCAAGCATCAAAGACAAAACAGGAAGTCTCTAACAAACTCAAAGGAAAAGTTGTTGAGAAAAATGAACCACCAACTGAAAAATTCAAAATTTTTGAAAATTCAACTTATGAAGTTGGTGAGTGTTCAAAGAAAAATTTTTATAAAAAGAGAGCCAAAGACAACCAAATGTGGGTTGTTAAGAAGTTTGATGAGAAACTTGGCGATGAATCTAACTCCACAAAGTTAGACGAGCCACAGGTTGAGTTAAAAGAGAAAAACTTAGTACCTCCAATGGATGATGTTCATTTTCCACCATTGAGGGTTGAGAATTTTAAATCAAAAGTTGGAAAAGTTGAAATCTCAAATCAATTTTATTCTGAAAAGAATGAATTTGATATTGAAAAAGCTTTTAATGGTAATGTGAAAAAGATTTTTGGAAAAATGGTTGAGGGAAAGGCTAAAGGGGTAAAGGAATTTTATGAAACAAAGAAAGCAACATTTTACCCAGGTGAAGTTGAGGAGGAAACATCCAAGTTTGGTGAAGCTTGGATGTCTGTTTTTCACAAGTAAATATCCGGACTTGCCGAAGCTCCCAAGTTGGTAATCGTGGAGCAGGAATCGGCATCTTTCTTTAGAAATTCACGAAAGTGATTTCGATTTACAAGTGATTGAAAAGGTTTTAATTACAAGTGGTAAATCAGGGACTTTAAGTTGTATCTGATTTTCTACAAATGATTGAGAAACAATATGATGAACCGTAATCTACAAATGGTAACTCCAACGAAACTTATTTTCCGGAAAAATCATTTTGATTAAAACAAACTTAAGTGTTTTGAAATCATAATGAGAAAATAGTTTTGTTGTGATGGGGAGTTCTGATTGTTTATGCCAAGTGGATGACGATTTGAAGTGATTTGATATCAGTTGTCACTTTGCTTGTATAGTTTGTTTTCAAATTTCCTAAAATGTGTTTGCATTTTAGGGGGAGTAGAAATTTTCAGAAAATTCAAAAACATTTGAAAATTTGAAAAAGTCAAAAACATGATAAAATACAAAATGAGTTTTGTTGACAGAAAAGAGGAAATGATGGTACATCAGTAGACAGTTACAGTATGCTAAAGAAATGTAATGTTTAAATAGCGTTAAACGGTCTCACTGATGATATGCCGATAGGTTTTTACACATTTAGTAAACTTTTTCGTGATATAAACTTAAATTCAAACTTGCTTATTTTGTGGGGAACACTACTTGGATATATAGGTAACCCCTGAAATCTTGTTTGAAAGATCCCTCTTTCTGAGATACTAGGTCTTTATGCTCAGTGATATCTGGGGTATTATCCCGGGACTTCTGATTTTGCGGAAGCAATGGCCTAGTCCCCGGAGAATACTTTACTGCTTGCTTGAAATATAGCGCCGCCCTCAGCAAAAATGATGAAACAATAAAATTGATAATCATTGCTGTTGTAAGAAAGATCCTCTAAAGGGGACCCACCAAAAGTCGAGCCGTCATCTCTCTGCTGAACGGAAGTTCTGACCTGAGCTCTCACGGTTTCGCAATTTAACCCCTTACAGATATCATCTGTGGTATACTCACCTGTAAGACTGAATATTGGGATTTGGATACGGGAGTATATTCAAGAGGTGGGACACATGAATGAGTTTAAGTTCTTAAAACACCTAATTCATATCCTGAATCAGTTGAAATTTGTGTGAGAATTTAAGTGGATCAGTATATTGGCAATCTAAGTGAATTGTTTAATTCTTAATGTGTAACTAAGCTCAACGGTACTCGTGACTTGTCATAAACTGATATGATCCTCTTACAGAAGCTCACAAAAATATTGTTTGTAAATATTTCTTTACTATATTTCATTTTAAAAAAAAA
Source organism: Helianthus tuberosus (assembly GCA_030545235.1). Classification (NCBI taxonomy): domain Eukaryota; kingdom Viridiplantae; phylum Streptophyta; class Magnoliopsida; order Asterales; family Asteraceae; genus Helianthus; species Helianthus tuberosus. Next base: position 187,712,041 of record CM060448.1, read on the forward strand.
TCCAAAAAGATTTTAGACAACTGATGTTGGAGAGCTGATTTTCAAAATTCCAAGTGCTAAACATGATGAGCATGTGATAAGGGGGAGTTTGTTTTTAAATGAGAAAATTTTTGAATATTTTTCAGTAGAAATGGTTATCTGAGGTTTTTATTATTGATAAATCATTCTGGTTTATATTGAGAGGGAGTTTGTAGATATAAATTTGTCAAAATGTTAAATTTGTGAAATTTATTTTTGGGTAGAGAATGTGCAGGTGTAATCAGGTTTTGATTCTGAACCTGAAGAAAGAGCACAAAGCCAGGTTTCGATACCTGAAGACTTTAAATCTGAGTATAAAGCCAGGTCAAGATCCTAGAACGAAAATTCCAGAATGCGATCCCAGTAAATTGACAGGGGGAGTCAGAAGACATCCAAGTAGATAAGATTATTCAAGGATGCTTACACGTTCAGACTGATAAAGACTGAAGATGATGAAGACTCGACACTTTAAGACTCGTCAACATTCGAGGGGGAGTCTGTTGGTGCATGCGTCTGTCGACTTCGTCTTGTATCGAGTCTTGCATTGTTCAGAGCACGTAGATCGAGAAAACAAGTCAAATGGCTTATTCCGCTTGAAGAGGGCATGGCAGGTTCAAGCAAAATAGCTGATTTCGCTTAAACAGGTGATCTCGCTTGAGAGTCTTGATTTCGCTTGAGCTTGTGATTTCGTTTGAATGGTATTCCGCATGAGCATGTTCAAGCGGAATCTCTTGGTCTATATATAGTTGTAGTCTGATTTCGTTTGAAGGAGTCTTAAATGTGTGTTTCCGACGGCGAAGCTCTGTTGAAGTGTCGTCTTGCTGTAAAATTGTTCCAGATCAATATAAACGACAGTTAAAGTGTGTATATAGCTGAAATCAACTCAGAATGTCTGTTTCCGCCTTTCATTTTGAATAGAACACCTCTGATCGACTCATCTCGGGTCCAACAACGATCCTACACACTTTCCATTTCAATCTGCTTTTGCTCTCAAACTAAGAGGATCCTGAACTTTTGGGAACCTCCTTTCAGTCCGTAGGACCATTTGTAAGTGTCCTTTCGTGACTAGTTTATGTTATTTGGCTTTTAAAGCCGAAAAGTCAAGCGTTTTCGATAAACGCTTTGACTTTTAGCTAGACCATAAACGGTCAAGCCAATGTTCGCAACGAACATGGCTACGTGATCGTAATTAGGTAGGTGTTAAACCCTCAAAAGGGCACCTCCTAATTATCACGTTTACTTAGTTAATTGTCAGGTCAAAGTAATTAAAATAAAAGTCAAACGGGGAAATTTTTAAATAAAATTCATAACGGATGATGTGGAAACTATAAAATCAGTTTTGTCACTTTAATAACTTGGTAAATATTAATTGAACATGTCTAGGCATGTTCAACCCGAAAATTCTGAGTTTAGGCTCGGTTCGCAACCGAAAGTCACAAAAGTTGACTTTTTCTTTGACTTTCAGTTCTGACCCAATTTAGCTTAGTTTAGTTATGCCTTAGGGTTCCTTTAGGACTATATTATATGTGAGTATAACCCTCTGAGGTTATACAACATGGTTCCATAGAAATCCTAGTTCATTACATATTTCCCTTAAATGCGTAAAAGTTGACCGTTATGCCCTTTTGATATTAAAACGAGATTTTTGAAAATGTGAGAGGACAAAAAGTTTTATTACTGATATATAAGTATGTACTAAAAATTTGACATCAGTTTCTGGTCTGGAATAAGAGTTATGCACGATATCGTAAAACAAAAGTTTTTTTGTTAATTAAATGGCATTTTTGGCATAAATCATATTTAAACCCAAATCTTGGCACCAAACTTTTTACCCACTGTTATAATATAATATTTAGGGATTTTTTGAAATTTTTGTCAAATTTTACACAGATTATATTATAGAGTTCTAGCGTAAATTCGGTATTGACGAAATTGCCCTTTTCATTGATAAAATGAGTTTTACATAACATTTTGATACCAAACCTTTTCCTACTGATTTCATATGTTAAATAAAATATTTTAAGCTTTAGAGACTGATCAAAACTTCAAAATTTTATAAACATTTTAAATATCGTTAAATACCGACTTTCTCGCTTATTAAGCGCATGGTATGGTTTAAAACCATATCTAATGCCAAAAACTTGTTACCTACTGATGTTATAAATAAATTTTTATACTTTAATAGTAAGTATAAGTTTTAAACTCAGATTTCCAAATTTGACCCATAAAGCATATGCGAAATGACCAAAATGCCCCTACGGTGCATAGTTTGGCCATAAATGATAAATTTCACATATGTATGATATCTTACTGATATAACTTGTTAAAATAAATATTTTTACTGATTTTTTTAGACCAGAACCTCAGATTTCTATTTAACCTCTTTTATAAACTTTAAAATGACCAAAATACCCCTACGGGGCATAAATTGGTTTTAAATTCGTTTTGGGCATAATGGAAGATATCCTACTGATATCATAACATATTTAAAGCATATTAACTTATGGAACCTGTACATGACTCATTTGGTTACCCGTTATGCATATTCGCGTTCGGCACGGTTTATGTAACTAGTTTGCATATATTAGCCGAAACTGGTTAAACCTTATCATTTATACTTCATAATCCAGAATGTGTTTAGTTTACCCATTTTATACAAGTCTTCATACTTGTTGGGTCTGAATCACATTCTAATCCGGTCTTCGCTTAATCTTGCGTTTTGAACCGTAAACCTTTCATTAAAACTAACCGGTCTAAGTTAAGACTTAAATAAGACCCGTTAGGAATCTAATAGGTTATTAAAACCTTCGTTCCAGATTAGAAGCCCAGTAAAAGCTACATGTACTTGCTGATTGACATACGGTTGAGAATAAAATTATATTTTAGCTCAGGTAAATCCTTTTAACTTATTTTCCGTTATACGGGCTTGGGATACGGTATTATAATAATACCGCTTGGTCGGGTACTGAATGTTTAATCGATTAGTGGTTAAACCATTGAGATAACCTGTTTTAATTTGTCTTGTTTGATGCAATGCCTTTGGGGGGTTAATGACCATGTCCTGGATATCCTCGGCTCATTCATTAGAAATGGCCACGGCTTAAGCACGGGGTGTAGGCATACACCTGACAGTTGCGTATGTAAAAACGGTATCTCACTCTCTTATGGGCCTATACTTGTGGTGTGTCTATTAACCTTTAACCCGGTACTTCTAACCCGGGCTACTGAATGGACGACAAACATATAAATCTGTATACAAGATTATTTTTAAATAATTGTCCCAAGTTATAAAAGATTTTATGCCTTGCGCATCCAAACCAATTTTATAAATACTTTTCAAAAGAGTCTGATTAATTGTATTTGCCAGTGTAAACTAACGTATTTTTCAAAAGACTAAGTGACAGGTACTACGCGTAATGGGCTGGAAGCTCCTGAGTACTAATTAAGGAATCTTGCAAGTTCTTAGTGCTTAAAGTCTGTTGAACAATAAATTTGTTATCTGTTTTAGATCCACATGTGGATCCACTCACGACCGTTTGTATAATATTTTATTATACTTTTCAAATTCGGTTTGTATTATAATTTTAGACTTCCGCTGTGCATTGAACTGTGATTATTTAACTATGATGATATCAACTACGTCACAATACTCCCCACCCGGCCCACCGGTAATAGGTGGAAATATCGGGGTGTGACAGGTTGGTATCAGAGCCAACATTTGAGTGAATTAAACACTAGCCTTTAGTGTTTAATCTCAAATGACACAGTTGCATATTCCTTAAACTTTCTGAGTCTAGACTTAACATAGGAACGCTCTCATCCCTATTAAGTAAACATTGTTTTTGATTTTATGTATTTTGAATTTGTCGTCAGGCAAAGAAGCCGTGATAGAAATTCTCCACATCCGAAGCCTAGAAATGCCGAGCTTCGTACCGCGGCTAGGATAAGCGTGCAACCGATGGAAGAAAGACCTTTAGGGACTTATTCCCAAAACCAAACTTGTTTAAACCCTTATCCAGACTACGGAATCCATACCAGAAGGTCCCTGAGGCTCCCACATTGAAGATGATACATGTGGATGCTATGAATCCCTATTTCCTACCTCCGAGTTTTGAGATTCCAGACCTGGACTATACCAGTCAAAAACCCAATCCGTGATCCATGTCATTTCTTTAACCATTAAATCTTTTGAAACTTACTTCTAGTACCGAATCCTGAAATCAAACGTTTTCCTTGTTCACTAAGATCTTCAGTATCGCTATAGCATACGACAAACAAAGAAGAGAAAACAATCGGAATGAAGCAAGGAAGACATTAGAAAAATCGATCGTTCATTATATTTCATTTTTCTCTAAATCCCGTATGGGCATTTAATTATTTTAGTCCCTTCATCGACATTATATTTCAATAAAGTCCTTTTGAGGACATCATGTTTCAAAATAGTCTCTTCGTGAGCATTATATTATAATATAGTCCCTTCATGGACGTTTATTTCCATATAGTCCTTTCGTGGACATCATACTATGTTATAGTCTTTTCGTGGGCATATTATTTCATTAAAATCTTTTGTAGACATATTATTTTATTAAAGTTCCTTCGCGAATGTAGTAATTCATCATAGTCCTTTCGAGGACATATCGTTTCACTATAGTCCTGATGTTGACATGTCTTATAGTCCCTAAACGGACTTATATTTTCCTTTCAGTCCCCACGTGAACTAGTATCGCTTCAAAGTCCTTAATAGGACCTATCTTTTCTATATAATCCCTGTGCGGACGTTGGTTTATTATGATTCCCTAATGAACATATTTTAATTTAAGTCCCTGTGAGGATATCTGTTCAGCAAAGCCCTTTAGTGCGCACGCTGTATCAATATAGTCCTTTTATGGACAAGTTATTTTATTAAAATCCCTTTGGGGATATACTATTTCGAAATAGTCCCTTGTGGACATGAGATTTCACTATAGTCCCTTAGCGGACATGACATTTCATTATAGACCCTTCGTGGGAAAACTGTTTCAATATAGTCCCTATACGAACTTATAATATTTTAATAGTCCCCATAAGGACTTATAATCTTTTAATAGTCCCCAAACGGACTTATAATTTTCTTTTAAGTCCTCTGTGGACAAATATGATACTAAAAGTCCTGATTAAGGCACTATTGTAAATTTCCTAATAATATATGGGAAGCTTTGAAAATTTTACATAGGTATTCATTTCGTCCTTTATCAAATAATAGTACCAATTTTACTCAAATTTTATCGATCAGCTAAATAATTTCAAAAAAGATCTTCTTAATGGTTTACCCCTTCCAAGTGGCAAGTCCACACTAATTGGCCAAAACTTTCGGTAGTTAAGGATAATTATTCCTTCTACTGTGATAGTTAAGGGAGATACCCCTTCTATCCAGTGGTGGTGAACTATATTCAAGCCTCCAAACCTATATGATCAATGCGATCATGGTAATATTGTGTAACCATTAAGACAAATTAATCCTTGTTAACATCTAAGAACATGTTAACACACCTGGCAGTGTGACTTGAGAAACCACACCAGCCGTCAAGGTATTTGGACTATGTCCAAGCCTTAAAGCCTATATGATCAAAGTAGATCATGGCAAGTATCATCAATGTGATGATCATAATATAAACATCCATTAGTGATGAAGTGCCTACGGGCTAAACTTGTTGTCCAATAAGACAACGACAGTTGTGGTCTATGACCCCCTGTCTAAAGATATTGGACTATGTCCAAGCATAATAGTCTATATGATCAATGCGATCATGACTAATATCATCTGATACGATGATCATGTTATTTAACATCCTTTAGTGGTGTTTCGCCTACGGGCTATATATTATATTGTCCATTAGTGACATTGACAAGTGTGACCGTTATGGTTCATCGTCCAAGATGACGGGCAATGCCCAAGCCTTATAGTCTACAAGATCGATAAGATCGTGGCTAATATCCTAAATTACGATAATTATATATATATACGAACATCCATTAGTGACGTCCATTGATTGGTCTATGTGGCAAAATAAATTGTCTTTCAAGCAATGACAGATGTAGTCCATGACTCTCTGCCCAAAGGTGAAGAACTATGTTCAAACCTTAAAATCCCTGATCAAATAAGATTGCGGCTTATATATTAATGTCCTCTATGACAGGCCTTTTGTGCCATATCATATATGTCCTTTGCGACAAAGCCTTTGTGCCTTATGGCTATTAATGTCCTTCGTGACAAGCCTATGTACTACATTCATATGTCCATCATGACGAAATTATGTTTCATAATTTAAAAGTCCTTGATGCAAGCTTTTGAGCTATCCAAAATCGTCAATATGACAAAGAAAAGTGTGACACTGTGATTCCCTGTCTAAAAGGTAATGGTCTCGGTCCAAACCCTAAATGCCATTGATGGTCCTCTTGTGACCTAGGCTAAATGTAATTAATAAACATGCAAATAACATTAATTAGGAATGTTCATAACCTATTAGCCTATATGGTTTGATGATACCGTGGTTAGTGTATGATAGGTCATCAGGATGATACTGTGGTTAATGCAACTAAGTAATTGTTTAATTGAGTGTTGGGGACCAAGTCTCGAGTATGGAAAATTCGGATAAGACAACCAACAGTCGCGATATTAAATATGCGACAAATGCTAATGATGCGACAAATGCTATTGATGCAACGAATGTGAACCTCAAGGTTAATAGAGTTAATCTCCAAGCTGTGATTGACGCAACTGTTAGAAAGACTATGAGAAAAGTCGTGAAAAGATTCAAAGAGCCAAATGCTACTTGCTCTAAAACACATTTCTCTGCTTATGGGAAGAGCTTTATTCATACTTCAAATGCGAAGAATAAACCAAATAAGATTATATATGGCAAGGAGCCCCGTTCCTTTAAAGGATGTACATAAAGGTACTTTGTCTCTTACAAATCAAGAGACTTCAATGGCGAAAAAGGGGCCATTGATTACATGAAATTGTTGGATGAAATGAAAACCATTGAGGATATCAACGTTTGTGCTGAGAAAGACATTGTGAGGTAAGTATCACAGTCACTCAAGGGCGATGCCCTTAGTGGGTGGAAGACAATAATAAAGTCCACAGGAAAGATACTCTTACACAATTTGGGATGGTCCAAGTCTATGGACTTATCACAAAAAAAAAAACCGGTTGTCTGCGACACGAAATGGAAAAAGGTGGAATAAGAATTTTCTGACTCACACCATGAAGGATCTAGACGGTCGATAGTATGTTACAGACTTTGATTCATTATCTGAGATAGTGCCCTATTTGGTTAACCCAAAATCTAAGCTTAATGCATTAAACATTGGTGGGTTAGCATCGGAAATAAGATGGCATATTAAGACTTCAAAGCCTGCTACTTACAAATCCACTATGGATCTAGCTCAGCCACTCACATTAGATGGGTTAGGAAGTAAATTAGTCAAAGCTAAGACTATCGGAAAAAAAGGGAGAAGGATAACTCCCTGAAATCTAAGAAGCCTGTATACAAGGCCTGCAACAAAAAGGCACTGGGACAGTGTCTAGCAGACCGAAGGTCAATGCAGTGTGGCATTTGTAGTTCCCTGAATGTAGAAACATAAGAAAGGCAGTCTGTTTCGGCTGTGGAGTTAAGGGTCACATCCTAACTAACTGCCCTAAAACTGTCAAGGATAAGTATAACTAAGTATAGAGAGACTAAGAATGGAGGCGCTTAAACCCTCCTGATGAATGCCAAGAGGTGGTCCATATCAATAATGACACCAGGTACATCCCTCATCATGAATCAATTGCTAAGAATTCTGTTTTGATTCAGGAACTACTAAGTCTTCCATATATATCATAAGCTTAGCAAACTTTTAGAAATTTTCCCCATGAGAACTCCGGATATTAAGTATAAGGTAAAATTTACCGACAAAAATCATCGGAACCATTTCTTCTACTCTCGTCGAATAATCTTCATCCGCAGGATCTAAAGTACTCTTTCTCCAATAGAGTACGACAAGATATGTTATTTTATTTTGTTATCTCATTGATTTCTATCAACTGCGAATGCCAGCTTATGCCTGATAAAAGCACCATACGAGGATTGGCGTATCCTAGTGTGTCCCATAGATTGCTTCCATGCCTGATCAGTATGGAGGTTTAATGCATGGAACCACCGAGATATCCCAATGGTCATATTGTACCAAAGTCAGCAAATGGTATTCAAAGAAGATATCCAATATAGAAATGTCCATATATGGGTCATTAATTAAGGTATCCATTCATTCGTAAAGAAAATGTGTCATTTATTTGACACAGGCATTGATAGATGAACCAAAGCTTGAGATTTAAAATATCTCTGTAATCTCCGTGTGTCTTGATCATCTTCTCCAAAGAACTACCCTGTTCACCTCCTAAGATAAGTAGAGTTAAGATTTACATCCCGCTTAAGGCTGCATTATTGTGAAAGCTCCATATCGATTAGTACCAACAATACTGGAAGAATCGAAACCCTAATTAAATGAATTTTAAGATAAAGGTTCATAAAGCCTAATTCATAATTCTGAGAGCTCCGGTATTATTAATTAAGAAAAAACAGTTCATTATGCTTATGCATCGATTACCGCAACCCTATTTAGGCAACAATTAAGAATCGCCATCAGCTGCCCAGGATCGTCGATTTGTTCGACTAACTGTGAGGTTAGCTATTCTTTAAGATTTGTTTAAGCATTAGTTGGAATAACCATCTCACCTTAAATAAGCTTTCCTATAACTAATAGTTAGTATATAAGCACCAAGGATGCTCCTTTGGAGACCTTGTATAGATGGAATGTCAAACGTCCGTTTGATGGGCAGGACTCTGGTAAGTCCACTTATCAGGATCTGAAAGTTTCCCTGGAGAGGACGGATAAGATCATATAAATTTATGATCGTCTGAAAGCTGTCAGTAATCGGCGGAAAATCAATGATTGATGAAAGTCGCAAACCTCTTAAGTTCGTAATAAGGAATAAGGTTCAACTGAAAGTATCACCCTAGAAGGGTGTGCTGAATTTTAATTTAACAGGCTAGTTAAGCTCTGGATATATAGGAGCATTCGAGAGAATCGAATATGTCAAGATCAGTAGCATATAAGCTAAAACTTACCTAAGGAACTTGATGGTAGTCACAATGTGTTCTACACTGATGATTTAAGGATATGTCTAGCCGTTAAGTCGATAGCATTATGATGTGGAGATTAATGAAAACTTATGGTTTGTTGAGAAACCAGTATCGATTAAGGATCGACAGGATTAAAAGCCCCAAAAGAAAGCATATACCTATTGTAAAGGTTAAACGGGATACCGTTGGGTCCCGAATATATACGAGAGGTTGTGTTCACTTTGTAACAAAAGAACTCCTATCCTTTTAGCAAATCTCGAGGTCGAGATTTCTTTTAAGGGGGTGAGGATGTAACACCTCGTAAAATCACGTCCAATGATGTATCAACACGTGTACTAAACCCTAATAAAGTCAAACGTTGACTATGTGGGACTAATTTTGCGAAAAATAAAAAAAAAACTTTGAATGCGAAAGGACTAAAAGTGTCAACATGCTTAAACTAAGCCTCTGAATGACGTTATACGGCAAACATATTCACAAATGAGCCACTTGTTGATCAAGAGTATCCGTTTGCGTAATTATTTGAAAGTTCGCTCAACGAAGGGTTAAAAGCATCAACATGTTAATTCTTACCTCTGAGTGACCTTTCAACAAACCGAGAACTTCATGATGTGTGTTTATACTCTCATGAATATCCAATATTGGCCATCTAAGGCTTTTATGCCTAAAAGTGACGTTACGCGAAACTTCGCAAGTTAAAGGGGTTAAAAGCGTCAATATGTTTAATTATACCTCTGAGTGATCTTTTAACGAACCCGAAGCATCGTGATGTTTAATAATACTCTCGAGAATGCCTTATATGGATTAGATAGGGCTTTGATGCTATTAAACGATATTACGCGCAAGTTTGCGCGTTAGAGGGACCAAAAGCGTCAACTTCTAGAACTATACCTTTGAGAAGTCATTTAAGCAAACTAGAGCATCATTTTATTCGATCATACAATCGGGAATGCCTAACATGGGTTACGTAAGGCTTGGATATCATTAAACAATACTACGCACCTTTATGTGCGTTAGAAGGACTAGAAATGACAACGTACGAATCTATGCTTTTGGGTGACCTCCTAAACAAAACGGGAACTCAGTTATGCTCAGTCATACTCCCGGGCGTGCCTAAGATTGGTCACTAATGATGATTGAACCTTATATTATCATAATATAATATATATGAAAGTTTTGTGCTAAATATGACAATTATGGAAGTTGAAATGTAATTAAAAGAGTGAGGGACCAAAGCTGCCAAGGCAGCAAACTTTGAGTTGGGCCGGACCAGGGTCGCGGGCCGCGTAAGATGGGACTGGTGGCGTTCGCGGGCCGCCAGAGCCCGTGATCTGCAGATTTTTTTTTATTGTTTTTCTTGTTGTAAACCACTCATACAAAACCCACACACACATGATTCGAATCTAGGTGCCCTTTGATGGTTTTAAACATGGTTTTACACTTGTATCAATCTCACAAACCCATTGGAACACTTGTCAATCATCCAAAACCCTTCAAATACTATAAATAGGAGTGAACACCCACCTTGAACACTTGCACTTTCCATTTCAATCTCCTCTTGCTCTCAAACTAAGAGGATCCTGAACTTTTGGGAACCTCCTTTCAGTCCATAGGACCATTTGTAAGTGTCCTTTTGTGACTAGTTTATGTTATTTGGCTTTTAAAGCCGAAAAGTCAAGCGTTTTCGATAAACGCTTTGACTTTTAGCTAGACCATAAACGGTCAAGCCAATGTTCGCAACGAACATGGCTACGTGATCATAATTAGGTAGGTGTTAAACCCTCAAAATGGCACCTCCTAATTATCACGTTTACTTAGTTAATTGTCGGGTCAAAGAAATTAAAATAAAAGTCAAACGGGGAAATTTTTAAATAAAAATCATAACGGATAATGTGGAAGCTATAAAATCAGTTTTGTCACTTTAATAACTTGGTAAATATTGATTGAACATGTCTAGGCATGTTCAACCCGACAATTCTGAGTTTATGCGCGGTTCGCAACCGAAAGTCGCAAAAGTTGACTTTTGCTTTGACTTTCAGTTCTGACACGATTTAGCTTAGTTTAGTTATGCCTTAGGGTTCCTTTAGGACCATATTGTATGTGAGTATAACCCTCTGAGGTTATACAACATGGTTCCATAGAAATCCTACTTCATTGCATATTTCCGTTAAATGCTTAAAAGTTGACCGTTATGCCCTTTTGATATTAAAACGAGATTTTTGAAAATGTGAGAGGACAAAAAGTTTTATTGCTAATATATAAGTATATACTAAAAATTTGACATCAGTTTCTGGTCTGGAATAAGAGTTATGCACGATATCGTAAAACAAAAGTTTTTTTGTTAATTAAATGACATTTTTTCCATAAATCATATTTAAACCCAAATCTTGGCACCAAACTTGCTACCCACTGTTATAATATAATATTTAGGGATTTTTGGAATTTTTTGTCAAATTTTATACTGATTATATTATAGAGTTCTAGTGTAAATTCGGTATTGAAGAAATTGCCCTTTTCATTGATAAAATGAGTTTTACATAACATTTTGATACCAAACCTTTTCCTACTGATTTCATATGTTAAATAAAATATTTTAAGCTTTAGAGACTGATCAAAACTTCAAAATTTTATAAACATTTTAAATATAGTTAAATACCGACTTTCTCGCTTATTAAGCGCATAGTATGGTTTAAAACCATATCTAATGCCAAAAACTTGTTACCTACTGATGTTATAAATAAATTTTTATACTTTAACAGTAAGTATAAGTTTTAAACTCAGATTTCCAAATTTGACCCATAAAGCATATGCGAAATGACCAAAATGCCCCTACGGTGCATAGTTTGGCCATAAATGATAAATTTCACAAATGCATGATATCTTACTAATATAACTTGTTAAAATAAATATTTTTACTGATTGTTTTAGACCAGAACCTCATATTTCTATTTAACCTCTTTTATAAACTTTAAAATGACCAAAATACCCCTACGGGGCATAAATTGGTTTTAAATTCGTTTTGGGCATAATGGAAGATATCCTACTGATATCATAACATATTTAAAGCATATTAACTTATGGAACCTGTACATGACTCATTTGATTACCCGTTATGCATATTCGCGTTCGGCACGGTTTATGTAACTAGTTTGCATAAATTAGCCGAAACGGGTCAAACCTTATCATTTATACTTCAAAACATTTTATACAAGTCTTCATACTTGTTGGGTCTGAATCACATTCTAATCCGGTCTTCGCTTAATCTTGCGTTTTGAACCGTAAACCTTTCATTAAAACTAATCGGTCTAAGTTAAGACTTAAATAAGACCCGTTATGAATCTAATAGGTTATTAAAACCTTCGTTCCAGATTAGGAGCCCAGTAAAAGCTACTTGTACTTACTGATTGATATACGGCTGAGAATAAAATTATATTTTAGCTCAGGTAAATACTTTTAACTTATTTTCCGTTATACGGGCTTGGGATACGATATTATAATAATACCACTTGGTCGGGTATTGAATGTTTAATTGATTAGTGGTTAAACCATTGAGATAACATGTTTTAATCTGTCTTGTTTGATGCAATGCCTTTGGGGGGTTAATGACCATGTCCTGGATATCCTCGGCTCATTCATTAGAAATGGCCACGGCTTAAGCACGGGGTGTAGGCATACACCTGACAGTTGCGTATGTATAAACGGTATCTCACTCTCTTGTGGGCCTATACTTGTGGTGTGTCTATTAACCTTTAACCCGGGCTACTGAATGGACGACAAACATATAAATCTGTATACAAGATTATTTTTAAATAATTGTCCCAAGTTATAAAAGATTTTATGCCTTGTGCATCCAAACCAATTTTATAAATACTTTTCAAAAGAGTCGGTTAATTGTATTTACCAGTGTAAACTGACGTATTTTTCAAAAGACTAAGTGACAGGTACTACGCGTAATGGGCTGGAAGCTCCTGAGTACTAATTAAGGAATCTTGCAAGTTCTTCGTGCTTAAAGTCTGTTGAACAATAAATTTGTTATCTGTTTTAGATCCGCCTGTGGATCCACTCACAACCGTTTGTATAATATTTTTTTATACTTTTCAAATTCGGTTTGTATTATAATTTTAGACTTCCGCTGTGCATTGAACTGTGATTATTTGACTATGATGATATCAACTACGTCACGATACTCCCTACCGGGCCCACCGGTAATACGTGGAAATATCTGGGTGTGACACAAACCGGTACTAAAAGCTCTTGTGTCCTTGGACGACCTCGGTATCTTACCAACGCTATACTACGCTCACGATGGGTGCACTTGCCCATGTGTGTGTTTAGTGTTAGTAGAATATCGTGTTTTATAAATTTAAAACTTCACTAATGTGTAAAATGGGCTTAAAATATCAATAAAAACATATTACACCTTACGGACACAAGGATTTTAAGAAAGTTAGGAATCAACGGACAGCAAGTCAGGAGCACTCTCAGTGTCTGACGTATATATTTCTGGCGCAGGTGCAATCACATTATCTGTGACGGTGGCCATAGGGTCGTCAACGTGGGACAACTCGCTCTCTGAAGAAAATGACATGTGTGCCGGTACATAATAATCATAGCATGTATATCTATAGTAATCACTAACACCAAGTGTATTGCAAGCAAAGACAACTCATCATGTAATCATGTATTCACATTTATCCTTCATGAAACTTTCTATCTTTCCCAGTCTCCCAGACTAACCCACCTAGTCTCCCAGACTAAACCACCTATTCTCCCAGACTAGACCACCCAGTCTCCCAGACTAGACCACCCAGTCTCTCAGACTGAACCACCCAGTCTCTCAGACTGAACCACAAACATAAACCTTGAAATGTGTTTCGTGTCTTTTCTTTTTTTTTTTTTATAAAAATGTTTGTTTCTTGGATCTGGGTGTTTCGTGTATGCAATGAAAACATGTCGTAAAAACATTTTCGTAAGAGCCCAAAGGATTGTAGTCTAGACTCGAGAAAGAATCCTAGTTCGCTACAATCGAAGCTTTGATACCAAACTGTCACACCCTGACTTTTGCGGAAGCGTGATTTGGTGTGACTTGCTTAATATCATTGCATTTAACCATAACAAACAACTATATGATAAACCAAGATATTCATCCATTGATTAGGTTTTAAAACATTACAAGCAACATTGTTTTCAAATCCCAAATGCAGACTTCATGTTTAAAATACAACACCAACAGGTTTTAAGTTCCATAAGGACTTCTCAAAAGACTCCAATGAAAACTAGGCTTTGAAATATGTATCCTATCCAGGATAGGATACACACCCCAAACCATTCGACACCGGATGACATCTTTTTATTCCAAACAACACTTGAAAACTTCAACGCCCGCCAGATCCTTACTTAGTTTCCTGAAATACATGTAGTTTGAAAACATCAACAAAAGTTGAGCGAGTTCATGTGTTTGTTTGTGTGCGCAAATAAACCTTTGAAATCATTGTAAGTATGTATGTATGTTTGTTTGTAAACCCTGGTATGAAAGCAACAAGGAAAACAGATCATTAATGTGTAGCTAATACATTAATATTTGTGACGTGATGCAGGAAAACTCAAACCTAGCAGATTTTGTCTCCGGCAATAAGACATAGTCACCACATGGTCCATTCGGCGGACGCATGGGTGGGGCTCGCTACACCCAAATAGATCTATCACTCATGTCCCTCGGTCCTACAACGAGGATTAATGGCCTTAAGTGTTATACCCACCACTCACATGATCAAGTAGTACCCATCCTTAGCTAACCATACCAAATAATAATGTTTGTAAACAATTTGTAACATGTACTTCACCCCTAAAGTTATAAAACTGAAAACAGTTAAAAGAAAAGGGGGCATGAACTCACAGGTTTGCGTACTTCGAATCCGCCTGTAACTCAAAGTTTCCTCTGGTGTACACGACTACCTACAACGTACTATGGTCTATTAGACGAGCGGGTCGTGCCTTGACTTAGTATTAATTAGTGTCTTTGAGTTACGTTTCAAAGTGTCTTCAATATTATTCCAAGTTATATAATTATTTGTTAAAATAATGAATATTTTAACTTAAATTATATTTATTAAGTTTTTGGAACAATAGTTAAAACAATATATTTTAACTTGTTACCTTTATGTATTTATTCCTGAATATCCTTCCCAAGGATGGGTGTATTTGTATTTGTATTCGTATTCTTATACTTGTATATTTTTGCTATGTATTGGTGTCGTATCCTGAAGTGTATTTATACGTACGAGAATACGTATTCTTATTGTGTTTATTAAGTAAACTTATACTTAATTTTTGTATTAACTTTTCCGGAATAATATCTTTAATATAAATACATCAATATATATTTTAAGAAGTATTACTTAGAAAAATTATTTATAACTTTTCCTTGGCAAAAATATTTGTATTTCATATAAGTTCCAAAAATAATATATTTTCAAGTCTAACTTGGAAAATATACATAAACTTATTTTTCTCCCAAAAATAATATGTTTGATGTTTGTTGGTGAAAATATATGTTTCTTTCAAAAATAATGCGTCTTCTAATAATTCCAAGAAAATATATTTTCATTCACCCAAAATAATATATTTTCTTCTTGTCAAAAATATGATATAAACTTGTAATAATTGTAGAAATCATATTTTCGTTTACTTGGTGTCCAAAATATTAATTTCCAAAATATACTTGTGAATAAATTTTCCGGAATATTTTGTAAGTTATATTCCTTTGTTCGGTTTGTCCAATATTTTGGATATAATTTATATGTTCATTCTCTTGGAATTTTAGTAATATTTTGGATTGTAATTTCTTGGTATTTTGATGAGTTATATTATTTCATGTCCTAAAATAATATAACTAATACACAAAATACACAAATAATCACACACAAGGTGTCATCTAAATATATATTTTCCTAAATACATATTTAGTCACTTTTATTTATAAAGACCAACCTCCAATATTTGTAATTTTTGTAACAAAATTTATGGCAAACTTTATGTGAAAATCCATGGTTTAAAATATACTTGTAAATATTTGTTTAGAAATATTTTTCTAAGTGTTTAATTTTTAGAAAAATTTTTGCCATACTTTCCCCTAAAAATGGAGGTTTCCATACCTTGAAGGTATATCATTTTCTTTTGTAAAATCAACACAATCAATCCACAATCAACAATAAACAACCTACACTTACCAATTTTGCCAAAAACAAGCATAAACTACCACTTCATGAACTTGAATACTTGTAAAAATTTGTAGTAACTTACTAGTGTTTTTAGTAAGTCTTGTTACCCTTTAAAGTGTGGTTGATTCTTTAAAAACATCATTTTTAAAGAAAATAAATTTTTACAACTTGCAATCATATTTTTCAAAAATGTTTCTTCTTTGATTCTTCTTGTTACATAAGTGTTTCTACACTTTATTAACCACCAAAATGAGGGTTATTTAATTAAGAGCCAAGATTAAATAAAACTTGTATTTTTAACTTGGTTTCTTGAAGAATCATCCATGAAATTTTAGGTCTTCAAGACTTACATCTCATTTTAGTCATCTTTTTACAAGAAAACATTATATTCTTTCAAGTTCATGTATTTCATGAGGATGATCCATTAGTCTTTAACATTTCCATCCTCTCATCTTGCTAGATTATGTTTTTTAATCATAATCTAGCAAGATCATATGATGATCTACATCATTTACATAAGAGATCAACAACCAACAAGTAAATCAACACATAAACAACATGATGTCTTTATGATTTCTTATAATTTTAAGCTTATGTTCATGTTTCATCTTCTTGTTTCTTAGTGTTCTTCATGATAACCAACACGTATCATTTTTTAACCACTTAAACAAGATGTAAAATGAAGAGTATAGTGTTCTTACTACTAGCTCAAGGCTAGGGATGATCAAGAGAAGAAATGAGGTGGATAAAAGCAAATGGTGAAGGTCCTTCAACTTCCAAAAGCTCCAAGCTTCCTTACTATGCTTCTAACACCTTTGTATATATGTAGAATGGATGAATGTTGAAAGATGAAGGTGATGGTGATGTGGGTGTTCTTGGCCGTGAGGTGAAGGGAAGAAGAGGAGAAGATGTGAAGTGTGGTGTGTGGTGAGTTATGAGAGTCTTGATCTTAAGGGTTAACTTATAAACTCCTAACTTCTCAATTACCATTGGATTTTATGTCATATAAAGGGAAAACAAGATCTATTTCTTTAACAAAATAAAATCTTATGTGGGTCCATATGTTGGCCCGTAACTAGGTGGGGGGGTCTAGGCTTAGGTGATAACCATAGTTAGATCATATAGTTAGATTTCAAGTAATCTAGTTAGGTTAGTTAGTTACTAATTGTTTTTTAGTGTGTTATGATGTTCGGGAACCATAACTAGCTTGGTAAAGTTAAAACAATGCTTCTAGTGAAAATTTGGTGTTTCGGGTAGTGTCCGGTTGTTCGGTTGGTTACTGGTTCGTTAAGGTGCTAAACTACGCAGTTTAGTGTGCTTTATGTTACCTTTTGTGATATTGATTCCCGATACTTAGGAAAGTATTCAGGACCATTTAACCATATTTCTGCATGACATTAGTTTGTTTAAATGCTGAATTTTGCTGAATTCTGCAGAATTATGCAGTTTATGTGTGTTTTAGGCACTTTCCGGCACTTAAACTATCACTAGGAAGGCAGTTTTGTGATCCTTACTTTCCTACACACTATACTAGTGTAATATTTGGTTTCTGGATCATTCTGTGTCTCAATACAACGTCTGTCTATCTACTGAACTCTGTCAGCATTTTTCTGATTTGCCAGATAACTGTACTAACTGTGTTTCGTGCACCATTTGAGTCAATAAAGTTCTCATGCAATAATGACATGACATTAAGCAATATATGATGCACATGTATGTATATGGTAATAATCAGAAAACAGTTCAAGTAATTAATTGTAATTTAGCACAGTCATTAAACACTAATCATTATTTAATAATTGTACGGATGTATGCAAATTTGACAGTTGTCACATTCTCCCCCTGTTAAGAAAATTTCGTCCTCTAAATTTATACTACCTTAACTCCTTAGGGTTACATTATGCGTGTACGGATATGAATAATACTGAGGTAGATAGCCACAAAACCGAATCAAGACTTAATCGAATTAAGTGAATTCAGAAACGTATTACAATAATAAGAACCCAATGGTTAAAAGGTATGTGTCCCAGAAAGTGATGTCAAAGGACACGAGAGGTATAGATGTATAATCTAGCGTAACTTAGTTAACAGGGGCTCAACAAAAGAGGAGTTCTGACCGATCGAACTCTGAACGATCGTTCACAATATGCAAATGAGTTTTCAGAAACAATAGCATCCGCTAGATGAACTCAAAACCAACAACTCAAATGTGGTAGTAACATGAAAATGATCTGTCAACTTTCGAACAAATACATGGATAAAATAACGTGTCGAGATTATTGAATTGTGAGGATACACCGAATGAAATGCAACCGAATCTGGTGTATCATGGTCTCCATACATAGTTGCATTAAGAGTGTTTAAATGATGAGTTAGAATTAAAATGTACGTAGTTTCATATGAAATGGTTGAGCATGATTAGCACAAGCTACAAGTTTATACTGACACCACAAGGTGCCGTAGTGAACGACATAATTCAATAATAGCGGTGACCGAACAAGTTCACCGTGTTTGAAATCAAATGAAAGTGAAATGAAGCAACCTGAAAATTTGATTCAAACGGCATCGTAGGATTTTTCAATTGAATATAGAATATCAAAGAACTATCGTTTCCGATCGAAGATGAAAAAGCAATAAATACCGTAATGCATTCGATCTATAATGAAAGGACCGTTAGGAGGTACACTAGAATATACAATGAGTTTATGTACCATCGTCTTACACACGATTGTGTTGAGACTGCTGTAATCGTGATAAAACAATACGGATTTAGAGCAAGTCAATAAATAATCAATTAAATCCGTGTATGAAATGTGTATATGTGATTAGTGTAAGCTTCAAATTAGTGAGACACCACCACAAGGTATCGAAATCAATGAACGATTTAATGGAGTCGCAGACCAAACAAATCTACTACGACTCGGAACCCAAGGAACATTTGCAAAAATGAAATTGAATATGATGCTCTCAATACATCATATGACGTCCTGAATTGAATATACGTAATGGACAAGTTCAAGCAATTGAACTTGGTTTCAGTGCAATCTGACAATAAACGTATGTATCGACAAGGGGATTCCGGCATGGTTACAATGACAAACCATGTACGTAACTGGAAAGAAAAGAAATTTCAAGAAGGTTTTGTTGACTCAATATCAAGGAGTTGATATTTACAATAATACAGAATATCCGAGTCACAAGGCAATAGTCGGATATAACGAAATAATGTTTGTAACTTTGATGAAAATGATCATTAGAAGGGAAGCTACATGTGTGACAAACGATTGCATGTGTAGCATATGAAATGACCAAGTACTGAAGCAAATAAGTGTTCGCTAAAATGAAGAAAGTTGTCATGTTGCAACTACCATTACAAGGAGTAGGAATGGGAATATCTACTCATTAGATGCAAAAGTGGGAATTTTAATAAATGAAATTCGAGTACTTTATCCGTTTGGTTAACTAAAATAGCTTGCATGACAAAATAATAGTGTTTGTCCGAGTTAATAGACGTGGTTTTTACGAGATAATCTCTAATGGACTTTGACATAAGTCCCCGAGAGTCCTAAATACACGTCTCCTAGATTCTCAAAGTTTTGTACTCTGTGTATAACTGTTTTGTGTATCGTGTATAAAATACAGTATTAGTGTACATTTAAAACAAATAATTGACTCACTATTCCTCTGTATACTTTCTTCCTGAACTCACAGCTAACGATACTCGATCAACTATCCATCTTGGAATAGTAGTTGGATCCTTACAGTTAGTTAAATAAATTGTTAAGCCTCAGCGGGGGATACCGGTTCTTAATGGTTGACTTGTTCAGCTCTTGGTAGTCGATGCTCATTCGAAAGTTACCACCCTTCTTTTCGGCGTGCAACACTGGAGCTCCCAAAGCGAGAAGCTTGGTCTTATAAATCCCTTATCTAACAATTCCTGAAGCTACGTTGACTACTCTTGCATCTCTGAAGGCGCAAGTCGATAAGGTGTCTTAGCTACAGGTACGACGCCTGGAACCTAGTCAATGTGGAACTCGACTTGTCATTGAGAAGATAATCCTGGCAAGTCTTCGGGGAAGACTTCAGGATATTCTCTTACCACAGGAATATCTTCGAGCCTAGGTTCTTTGGCTTCCTTGTCCACGACACGAGCCAAGAAGGTAATACACCTTTTACGCAAAAACTTATGTGCCTTCAAACAACTAATAATTCACAGAGGCGTATCCTGCTTTTCTCCATGAATCACGATCGTCTCTTCACTCGCCAACGGGATGCGGATAATCTTCTCATGGCATACAATCTCAGCACGATTACTCGACAACCAATCCATCTATGACGTCAAAGCTTCCCAATCTTAACTGGCAGAAGTTTTATCAAAAACTCACGCTCTCTAAGTTCTATCACGCAGCCTCTAATTACTTCGTTGGCTTCCACTAGCTTCTCATTATCTAGTTCTATCGAGTATGGGATATCTAACTTACTTGTAACTAAACCAAGTATATTCTTAAACTCTATAGATACAAAGCTAAAATTTGCAACAGTATCAAGTAGCACAGATGCCTAACGTTGACTAATATGGGACGTACCGATGACCATGTTTGGATCCTGGTGTGCTTCCCTAGCTCCGCTGTTGAGCTTTCATCCACGTGCCTGATTGTTTTCAGGGCAATATTTTCTGAAATGCCTTTTGTCTCCACAGTTAAAACAACCTTGAGCACGTTTTTGATCGTCATTCTTTCTGCCTTGATAGTCGTCGTCGTCGTTGTCGTTGTTTCCTCCGTGATTCCAGCTACCATCTTGGCCTCCATTTCCACGTTCAGTACCTTGCCTACAAGTCTCCTTGATATGCCCCCTCTTGCCACAGATATAACATTTTCCATATTTACATCGCCCGACATGATAACGTAGGCAATTGTCGCACTTAGGTAGGATACACATGTACTCTTTTCTCTTTTTTGCCTTGTTCTTGTTATTCGCCCGAGTACCCTTCTTGAAATTTGCGAACTTCTTCTTGTTATCTCCAGACGGCTCCACATGGGTCTCCTTTTTCTCCTCTGAGGTGGAAAATTTTCCCAGTCTAACCACTTCCTCAGTGAGCGTCACACTTAAATCGATAGCATCGGTAATTGTTGGAGGCTTTGATGTTGTCACCATGCTCAGAATCTGAGGTGCCAATCCCTAGATGAAACGTTCGATCCTCTTAAACTCTGGTTCTACCATGTAGGGGACAACACGAGACAAATCATGGAATCTCTTCACATACTCAGCTATCCTTGAACCTTCCATCTTCAAGCTCCAGAACTCAGTTTCTAGCTTCTTGATTTCTGCTCTCGAACAATACTTCTTATGCATCAGCTCTTGCAGTTCATCCCACGTCAAAGCATACGCAGCAGCCTCGCCCAACGTCTGAACCTGAAGGTTCCACCATGACAGAGCCCCAACTAGAAACAGTCCAAATATGTACGTGACCTGATGCTCTGGGGCGCATTTGCTCAAACGTAAAACAAAATCCGTCTTCTCAATCCAACGCACAAAAGCTATGGCACCCCCAGTGCCGTCGAATTCCAGGGGCTTGCAGTCCAAGAACTGCTTGTAGGTGCAGCCTGCTACATAAGCAACATCATTCGCATAAGGCATTAGCAAAGCACACTTGGAAATGTCCAAACGTTTTGTAATGTGTCTTAAATGACTAACCATTACCGTTGGGTGGGTTATTTCCTGAGGTACCTCCGCTGCATTTGGAGCGAAGGGCCTCGTGCTGTGCGATGGCCTGTGAGATGCGCTCTTGTAATTCTGCCTCTATCATCGGCAAAGGGTTGTTGGTATCGGTGTTCCTTTAAAGCGACGTCTTCTAAGAAGAAGATTGGTTAGGTCAGGTCTTATTAAGGACACAAGTACATAAGCCTCTACTTAACGAATAAGACCTAGGAGGTGCGTATACATATGTATATAAACAATTGTTATAGCAAGCAATCATATAACATCACAATTATAGCACAAACATGTAGATCAACAACGTGTTTAGTAAGAACATGACGACTGAGCTTTCATTATTTACCGACCACAATCACATTGTCTACAAAGTGTATCACATCAAAAGGGACACAGGGTCACCCTACCCTTGTCCATTAAGTCTATCGGTGTACCAAAATCACGTGGTTAAAAGTGGTCTTCAAAAGTCTTCCCAATCTCGGCTCAATAGTAGTGTCTTTACCCAAAAGTAATGTAATCCGCATAAAACCAAAAACCAACTGGGCTGATGGTGAAGGAGGAGGTGGAGGAAGAAAAGCAAACTGCTAACATGTGCGAGCTCCTCCTCATGCTCGTATACACGGTGAAGTAAGTAACTGATCTGCTGCTCGATAGTAAGGAACCTAGCATCAAAACTGAGACAGGGTGGAGGGTGTGATGTCAGCTCAAGCTCCAAAACTCTATAACTCAAAACCTCAAACTGTAGCTGAAGTAACAAGAGCAACTCATCCCGTGTGTAGCCTTCATAACGTGAGGGATGGTAGGGGTCTGAAATCAGCATAGTGTATGGTAGGAGCCATCGGAATGGCTCGTCCAGCGGTGAAGAAATGAAAGGAGCAAACGGTGCAGCCTGAAGGATCGGTGAAAAAGCTGCTGAAGCAAAGGGATCGTCATGCGGGTGCTGACTAGAAGTACCTTCCCGGGGTGCGAGTATGTCCTGAAAGAAAACGATAGGCGTGTCGGTGCGATGGACGTCGGTCTCCATAGGGGAAAAGGAGCAACATCAGCGGGTGCAGGCGGGGGAATAAATAGCTCAACAAAAAGAGGATCAACAGGTGCAGGAACTGGATCAGGTATAAGGGGTGCAATGTCTGGTAAACCAAAAGAAACATGGTCAGGATCAGGAATCGGCTCAAGATCAATAGGCGCAACATCCGGCTAATTAAAAGGGGAAGAGCTAGCTCAGGAGCAGGCTCTGGGTCGTGTGGAGGTGTGGGATCTCGAGCAGGTGATAGTGCGGCAGCCATAGCGGTGTCGTCGTCTGAGTCAGTAGCGAAAAGCTGCAACCCGGCCGTCTGTAAAGCTGAAGATGTCACAGACTCAAAGGAGTCTGAAACCTAGTGCAAACAGGAAGCAGAAGATACCTCAATGACAGGAATCTCAGGAGGTGGGACAGCAACAACATCCCCATCTATCTCTCCATCACCATGGGCGTCATCAGGAGGACCATCAACAAGAAAATCGACGTCATCATTAAGCAAATCACCAAAAGGCCAATCCTCGGGTGGAATAGCCATAAGAGGAACAGGGTCGAGGATCGGAGCCACAATGTGCTCACCATCGGGATGACCAATGATGAGGTGGCCATGGGCTGGAACAGAGATAACAAAAAGGTTCCTCGTCAAGGAAACCATCAGCAAGGGTAAATCATCGCGAAAGTCTGGTAGCGCGAGCGGTTGGAAGTCGTCCTCTTCCTCAGACAGCAAGTCAGGAGCACTCTCAGTGTCTGACGTATATATTTCTGGTGCAGGTGCAATCTCATTATCTGTGACGGTGGCCATAGGGTCGTCAACGTAGGACAACTCGCTCTCTGCCGGTATATAATAATCATAGCATGTATATCTATAGTAATCACTAACACCAAGTGTATTGCAAGCAAAGACAACTCATCTTGTAATCATGTATTCACATTTATCCTTCATGAAACTTTATATCTTTCCCAGTCTCCTAGACTAACCCACCTAGTCTCCCAGACTAAACCACCTAGTCTCCCAGACTAGACCACCCAGTCTCCCAGACTAGACCACCCAGTCTCTCAGACTGGACCACCCAGTCTCTCAGACTGGACCACCCAGTCTCTCAGACTAAACCACCCGGTCTCTCAGACTGAACCACAAACATAAACCTTGAAATGTGTTTCGTGTCTTTTCTTTTCTTTTTTTTATAAAAATGCTTGTTTCTTGGATCTGGGCGTTTCGTGTATGCAATGAAAACATGTCGTAAAAACATTTTCGTAAGAGCCCTAAGGATTGTAGTCTAGACTCGAGAAAGAATCCTAGTTCGCTACAATCGAAGCTCTGATACCAAACTGTCACACCCTGACTTTTGCGGAAGCGTGATTTGGTGTGACTTGCTTAATATCATTGCATTCAACCATAACAAACAACTATATGATAAACCAAGATATTCATCCATTGATTAGGTTTTAAAACATTACAAGCAACATTGTTTTCAAATCCCAAACGCAGACTTCATGTTTAAAATACAACACCAACAGGTTTTAAGTTCCATAAGGACTTCTCAAAAGACTCCGATGAAAACTAGGCTTTGAAATATGTATCCTATCAAGGATAGGATACACACCCCAAACCATTCGACACCGGATGACATCTTTTTATTCCAAACAACACTTGAAAACTTCAACGCCCGCCAGATCCTTACTTAGTTTCTTGAAATACATGTAGTTTGAAAACATCAACAAAAGTTGAGCGAGTTCATGTGTTTGTTTGTGTGCGCGAATAAACCTTTGAAATCATTGTAAGTATGTATGTATGTTTGTTTGTAAACCCTGGTATGAAAGCAACAAGGAAAACAGATCATTAATGTGTAGCTAATACATTAATATTTGTGACGTGATGCGGGAAAACTCAAACCTAGCAGATTTTGTCTCCGGCAATAAGACATAGTCACCACATGGTCCATTCGGCGGACGCATGGGTGGGGCTCGCTACACCCAAATAGATCTATCACTCATGTCCCTCAGTCCTACAACGAGGATTAATGGCCTTAAGTGTTATACCCACCACTCACATGATCAAGTAGTACCCTTCCTTAGCTAACCATACCAAATAATAATGTTTGTAAACAATTTGTAACATGTACTTCACCCCCAAAGTTATAAAACTGAAAACAATTAAAAGAAAATGGGGCATGAACTCACAGGTTTGCGTTCTTCGAATCCGCCTGTAACTCAAAGTTTCCTCTGGTGTACACGACTACCTACAACGTACTATGGTCTATTAGACGAGCGGGTCGTGCCTTGACTTAGTATTAATTAGTGTCTTTGAGTTACGTTTCAAAGTGTCTTCAATATTATTCCAAGTTATATAATTATTTGTTAAAATAATGAATATTTTAACTTAAATTATATTTATTAAGTTTTTGGAATAATAGTTAAAACGATATATTTTAACTTGTTACCTTTATGTATTTATTCCTGAATATCCTTCCCAAGGATGGGTGTATTTGTATTCGTATTCTTATACTTGTATATTTTTGCCATGTATTGGTGTCGTATCCTGGAGTGTATTTATACGTACGAGAATACGTATTCCTATTGTGTTTATTAAGTATCCTTATACTTAATTTTTGTATTAACTTTTCCGGAATAATATCTTTAATATAAATACATCAATATATATTTCCAAAATATATATTTTAAGAAGTATTACTTAGAAAAATTATTTATAATTTTTCCTTGGCAAAAATATTTGTATTTCATATAAGTTCCAAAAATAATATATTTTCAAGTCTAACTTGGAAAATATACGTAAACTTATTTTTCTCCCAAAAATAATATGTTTGATGTTTGTTGGTGAAAATATATGCTTCTTTCAAAAACAATACGTCTTCTAATAATTCCAAGAAAATATATTTTCATTCACCCAAAATAATATATTTTCTTCTTGTCAAAAATATGATATAAACTTGTAATAATTGTAGAAATCATATTTTCGTTTACTTGGTGTCCAAAATATTAATTTTCAAAATATACTTGTGAATAAATTTTCCGGAATATTTTGTAAGTTATATTCCTTTGTTCGGTTTGTCCAATATTTTGGGTATAATTTATATGTTCATTCTCTTGGAATTTTAGTAATATTTTGGATTGTAATTTCTTGGTATTTTGATGAGTTATATTATTTCATGTCCTAAAATAATATAACTAATACACAAAACACACAAATAATCACACACAAGGTGTCATCTAAATATATATTTTCCTAAATACATATTTAGTCACTTTTATTTATAAAGACCAACCTCCAATATTTGTAATTTTTGTAACAAAATTTATGGCAAACTTTAAGTGAAAATCCATGGTTTAAAATATACTTGTAAATATTTGTTTAGAAATATTTTTTTAAGTGTTTAATTTTTAGAAAAATTTTGCCATACTTTCCCCTAAAAATGGAGATTTCCATACCTTGAAGGTATATCATTTACTTTTGTAAAATCAACACAATCAATCCACAATCAACAATAAACAACCTACACTTACCAATTTTGCCAAAAACAAGCATAAACTACCACTTCATGAACTTGAATACTTGTAAAAATTTGTAGTAACTTACTAGTGTTTTTAGTAAGTCTTGTTACCCTTTAAAGTATGGTTGATTCTTTAAAAACATCATTTTTAAAGAAAATAAATTTTTACAACTTGCAATCATATTTTTCAAAAATGTTTCTTCTTTGATTCTTCTTGTTACATAAGTGTTTCTACACTTTATTAACCACCAAAATGAGGGTTATTTAATTAAGAACCAAGATTAAGTAAAACTTGTATTTTTAACTTGGTTTCTTGAAGAATCATACATGAAATTTTAGGTCTACAAGACTTACATCTCATTTTAGTCATCTTTTTACAAGAAAACATTATATTCTTTCAAGTTCATGTATTTCATGAGGATGATCCATTAGTCTTTAACATTTCTATCCTCTTATCTTGCTAGATTATGTTTTTAATCATAATCTAGCAAGATCATATGATGATCTACATCATTTACATAAGAGATCAACAACCAACCAACAAGTAAATCAACACATAAACAACATGATTTCTTTATGATTTCTTATCATTTAAGCTTATGTTCATGTTTCATCTTCTTGTTTCTTAGTGTTCTTCTTGATAACCAACATGTATCATCTTTTAACCACTTAAAAAAGATGTAAAATGAAGAGTATAGTGTTCTTACTACTAGCTCAAGGCTAGGGATGATCAAGAGAAGAAATGAGGTGGATAAAAGCAAATGGTGAAGGTCCTTCAACTTCCGAAAGCTCCAAGCTTCCTTACTATGCTTCTAACACCTTTGTATATATGTAGAATGGATGAATGTTGAAAGATGAAGGTGATGGTGGTGTGGGTATTCTTGGTCGTGAGGTGAAGGGAAGAAGATGAGAAGATGTGAAGTGTGGTGTGTGGTGAGTTATGAGAGTCTTGATCTTAGGAGTTAACTTATAAACTCCTAACTTCTCAATTTCCATTGGATTTTATGTCATATAAAGGGAAAACAAGATCTATTTCTTTAACAAAATAAAATCTTACGTGGGTCCATATGTTGGGCCGTAACTAGGTGGGGGGGGGGGGTCTAGGCTTAGGTGATAACCATAGTTAGATCATATAGTTAGATTTCAAGTAATCTAGTTAGGTTAGTTAGTTACTAATTGTTATTTAGTGTGTTATGATGTTCGGGAACCATAACTAGCTTGGTAAAGTTAAAACAATGCTTCTAGTGAAAATTTGGTGTTTCGGGTAGTGTCCGGTTGTTCGGTTGGTTACCGGTTCGTTAAGGTGCTAAACTACGCAGTTTAGTGTGCTTTATGTTACCTTTTGTGACAGTTTTGATTCCCGATACTTAGGAAAGCATTCAAGACCATTTAACCATATTTCTGCATGACATTAGTTTGTTTAAATGCTGAATTTTGCTGAATTCTGCAGAATTCTGTAGTTTATGTGTGTTTTAGGCACTTTCCGGCACTTAAACTATCACTAGGAAGGCAGTTTTGTGATCCTTACTTTCCTACACACTATACTAGTGTAATACTTGGTTTCTGGCTCATTCTGTGTCTCAATACAACGTCTGTCTATCTACTGAACTTTGTCAGCATTTTTTTTATTTGCCGGATAACTGTGCTAACTGTGTTTCGTTCACCATTTGAGTCAATAAAGTTCTCATGCAATAATGGCATGTCATTAAGCAATATATGATGCACATGTATGTATATGGTAATAATCAGAAAACAGTTCAAGTAATTAATTGTAATTTAGCACAGTCATTAAACACTAATCATTATTTAATAATTGTACGGATGTATGCAAATTTGACAGTTGTCACACCACGGGGTCGTGTCCAGGCCAACACGTCCCCGTGTTCAGAATACGGACAAAATGTGTCAGACTCTTGTCTGAACACGGGGCCGTGTCCAGCCGACACGGGGTCGTGGTCAGCGTGTTGTCGTTTTCTATAAATGCAGCAAGATTCCTGCACATTTGGACCCATTCCAAAGACAAAGATCTGGTGGGATCTTCACATATACCCTATAAGGTATATTCCAAAGAAGGTTCTCAACAACCATCTTGTCTTTACTACTTTTTTCTCTTGCCTTCTTCTTCAAAAACTCCTCAAAACCTCCATTAAAGCTTGAAACCTCCATGTTTTTAAGCTTTGTTGAGATATTTGCTAGGTTTTTAACTAGGGAATCTTATCAAAAATAAGTTGTATAACACTGTTTTAAGTTATTTTTGCTCGGAATTGTCTCAAAGTTCAGAAAAAATGATTTAAAACTATAAGATTCCTGAGTTCAAAAATCTGCAGAATGGTGGCCACGGGGTCGTACTCAGCGAACACGGGGCCGTGGCTGGAGTTACTGTTTCATTAAATTGAAATTTTCGACTTGTTTTCTTAGAATGTTGAGCCAGAATAGCGGAACCTCTTCAGCTCACTCCAAGAACAGTCAAAGGGAAAGAAGGCCATCGATTGAAGCAACCCTTGTGTGTTACGTAATGGCGCTAAGAGAGGCACTCGATGAGATGACATCCGTAGAAGAAGTCCTAATCGACCGTATCAACTATCTAACGGTGGGACTAGAGAATAGCTTCCAAGAAATCAACCTTTTGCACCAAAGGTTGAACATTCATGCAATGCCACCTATGGAACCAATCTTCCCTCAAGAAGATTGGAACTTGGCATAAGGAGTTGTTAATCCCACCAGATGGGAAGACATTCCCCCTGAACCTCCTCTAGACAACTTACAAGAGGTTCCGGTAGAAGTCGCACCTCCTCCACATGAGGAAAACAATGAGCCCGCTTTCCTTCTCCCCCAGGAGATAAAAGAGTGGCTTAACGATGTGTGAGGGGCCCTTCCGGAAAGAAGTTCTAAAAGCCTTATTTAACCGAAAAATCATTCTTCGGAAATTTTGTTATTCTTATAATAAAAACATCTAGGCTAGGACTTCTTTGTGGTTTAAGATTTCCTGCATTCTATGACCTATCTATCTTAGGATCTTGGTAGTTTTTCGTTTTTAGCAACTTTATTTTCAATTTTTAGGATCTTTGTAATTGTCGTTTTAATAAATGATGGTTTTAAGTATTAAATAGTGTTTGGATGATGTTGTAATGGTTGAATACACTCGAAAAGGTGGAGGTTACCAAGGGAAAGAATAAACCACACCCCATGCACAAAAACAGAGCCTCCCGACAATTTTCCATCATTACAGCAAGTTCAGCATGGGGTCGTGCTCAGCCAACACGCCCCCGTGCCCAAGGTTCTGCAAAAAAACGCCTAGTTCAGGTAACTGGACACGGGGCCGTGCTCATTGAACACGCCCCCGTGTCCAGCCTTCTGTTTAATTATGATACTGGCAATCTGACTACGGGGCCATGCCCGGACCTACACGGGCCCGTGGCCAGACGCCCAGTAACATAAAATCTTGTTTTTAAACACCTTTTTACATATTCAATCAACCTAAAAACTTATTTTTGGGACACATTGAGGACAATGTGTAATTTAAGTGTGGGGGGATGCTGAAACCTTGAATTTTGCAAGTCCTAATAACAAGCCTTACACAAAACTCTATTGGAATCATTAATCACCCCAATTTTTTTCAAAAACTTTTCATTTTTTTTTACTTGTCTTGGTTTAATTTGGGAATAACAAGTTATAAAAATGTTACATTTTTACAAATTTACAACCGATAGCGTCGTAATAAAAAGAACCAACATAAGAAAATTATGAAACGACATGACAAATCTAGTTAAAATTTGATTATATATACTTGATCACATTATAAACACATTCCCACAATAAGTGAGTTTTGAGCCTTTATTGAGCATACAAGCATACATCTTTAAAACTAAATGCTCATTTTTCGTTTCTTGTGTGAATAGCCGCTTGGTTCTTACGACTCTAGAACTTGCCACGACGATACATTCCCGGTCCTTACCAACTTAAACCCAAGTAAGTAAATGATGGAGGCATTAGGACTAAGCCATTTTCCTCTCAACACCATTATTTTTTATTTTCTTTATCACCTACCCAAAATCCCCCTAGTTAACCCCTTTGAGTCTAAACCTTTTCATTTCGAAACCCACAAAACAAACACCCTTTACCCACCAAACCCTTTTTTCTTTTCAACCCATTTATTTTAGTAAAAAGCTCGGTTTTCTTATGACGCTTCTATATGAAAAAAAATTGATATTCTAGCAATAAACAAACAAGTTCCTCAAAGCAACTTTGTTTGAAAATGCTTTATTTGAATAAAAGTCACAAAAACAAAAAGTTTTACGACAACTGGTGCTTTTTATGCTTTTAGCCCTTTTTACTAACCACTAACCCAAAACCCCCTACCATTAGCCCAAGCCTAACCCTTTCCCAAGTCCTCTTGATATTTACAAGGTTTATAGTTAAAAAGGATGAGGATTGATTGCTTGGCAAGCATATGGTAGAAGTAAGTTTCATGCCGGTCTCGTGTGATTCACAAAATACACCTTCGGTCGAGTGTTGAGTGATCTCCCGTGAGGTATGTGAACTTGTATATAAATGGAATTTTAAAGAGGCATGTTATGCCCAAATAAGTAATTTCTCTTATGAAACGTTCTAAATAAATCATAACGAATAGGACTGTAAATAATTTAAAAATAAAACCAATAAAGATCTTGGATTCCCGACACTCAAGACAAACCCAAAACTTCTCTTCTACCCATTCCATTTGGGTGTGTAAGCCACATAATAAGGAGTTTTGCTTGATGACAAGCAAAAGATTCAAGTGTGGGGGTATTTAATGTGTGTAAAATGCAACATATAAATTACATCAAATGAGGCATAAAACTAACCCTTTTTTTAGTACTAATGTTGGAAAAAGTGTGTTTTTGTCTTCCTTTTGTATTTTCAGGACCAACTGAGCTTAAACGAACAAAAGGAACAAATATGCAGCAAAAACTAACATAAATACAAAGAAAAGGAATAAACTTGGCATGCCCGATCCCTCGACAGCATCTCCAAGAGCAAAAACAAGAAACAAAATGCTGACCACGGCCCATGTCCGCTGGACACGGGGGCATGGTCAGATGTCTGCAGAAATGGACAAAGCTGTGGAAGCTTCTATGCCCACCACGGGGGCGTGCCCAGCTCAGCACGGGGCGTGGTCAACGCTAAGATTTGCAGAATCTTGCAAATCTTGGTAGTACAGATACGCTTCTGCACACGGGGCCGTGCCCAGCGAACACGGGGCCGTGTGGAGCCTAATGCAGACAATTGAAATTAATGAAGGAAGAGAAAAGGAATGGCCACGGGGGCGTGTCCGCTGGACACGAGGCTGTGGTCGGGCTTCTGTTCAGGCTATAAATAGGGGTGCTTGGCTCACTTCAAAGGCATCCCTTGGCAAACCACCTCTCTCCCAGTTTGCCACCACTCCACCACCACTACAACACCCACATCCACCACCATCATCCATCATCCACCTTAGGTGTGTGTAGTAGTCTCGGGATCCAAGATTGATCGTAAGAGTTCTTGTCAATCAAAGGCCATTTTTGGCTAAGTCTCGGGATCCATCATCACTTGGTGAAGACAAGCATTTAATGTATTACTTTTGATTTTTAATCTTTTCGCACTTTTTATTTGGTTTTGTATTAATGACTTTAATAACTAGTTTCTTATGTTGAAAGTGAAACTTCTTTATCATTTGTCCGTGGTGTCTTGGCATTACTTTACTGTCTACATAAAGTAAAAGATTTTCACCATTCATATCTCTAGGGTCTATATAGAGATATGTTGGCTACCTGGTCGGGGGTTAAGGGAATGGTTTAGTAAGGTTCTTGCCTTGTTCAGTGTATAGATCCTACAAGGACCTGGGTCAAGCTTACTAGGACCTCCTTCAATACCCACTGGTATTGGATGGCGGGGGTGCGAATGGCTTGATCCCCTCATATGTAAACTACTATTAATACATTAAACCTGCTACTTGGGATTGTATCCCTGCAAAAGAGAGGCCTACCAAAAAAAAAATTATCTTTCAATATTCCGACCATTTGGGATTGTATCCTTGCTGACTCAAACCACTGGGTTGAGGGTAACGTCACCTTCAAAAGAGGGGGCTACTACTATAACTAAGATAATCTCTTAAAAAGTGCAAAAGTGCGGAAATCATCAAATGATGCATTAAAGGCGAGTCGGGTCCAAGTGATTCATCTTGTCTATCTATTTTTATTTTTATTTTTTATTTCAGCATTTTTAGTTTTTATTTTTCATGCTTAAAACCTTTTCCAAAAATTTTAGTTTGATTATACGTTGAGGATAAACCGGTACTAAAAGCTCTTGTGTCCTTGGACGACCTCGGTATCTTACCAACGCTATACTACGCTCACGATGGGTGCACTTGCCCATGTGTGTGTTTAGTGTTAGTAGAATATCGTGTTTTATAAATTTAAAACTTGACTAATGTGTAAAATGGGCTTAAAATATCAATAAAAACATATTACACCTTACACACACCAGCCCAGACAGTTCAAACAATCGTATCAACAAACACGAACACGATCAACAAGCATGAACACGAAATATTGGGGGGACAAACCCACGACTCTTTCTATTCAATCAAACGAACATACGAACTTACAAAGAAAATGGACAAATAAAAACAATAACCTAGACCCCTATTTATAGCTCTACCAAACTTGCTCTCCAAGACCATTAAACCTTTCCTAAACCAATAACAATATAATTACCTAAAATAAACCAATCTTTAATAAAAACTAATTATATCAATCTTCACTTTGCCCCTTCAACTTTCAACTCATACGAGTTTTAGGATTAACTTTCAACAATAAGGCACCACCCGACCCTCCTAATAGAAGGTTGTTAAGTCCTCATGTGCAACATGATATCATTTTTATCCTTTTAATAGCTTTCATACTTTTTTTAAACAACAAAAAAATTATACTATTTTTATAAGTTCCACACTTTTATGATGAACTAGGGTCACAGTCATTCTCGCATTGCGTAGGGACTGATTAAAATTCAAAACGCATTGCACACGATGACAGCCGATGAATAAATTCATAAAATTAAATAAAATTATATCTAATTGTTTATGCTATTTGCGTCGAACTCGGCTCTAAAAATCAAAATAAAAAAAAAAGCTAAAACCATATGATAAATAACAAAGGTAAAAAAAGGTAAATGAAAAGAAAAAAGATAGGAACTCGACCGGTTTTGATGCACTCGTTATAGCAAACAAAAAGAAATGTTAATAAATACGTTCAAAACAACATCGATGCGTTCGTTAAAAAACTAAATTTAAAAAAGTACACTTGTTATAGCAAATAAAAGAAAAGTTAAAAGTATGTTCAAAATGGTACTGAGCATTTATTAAAAAACTAAACTAAAAGAAAAAAAAAAAACTGAAAAATGCAAAAAAGAAAATAATAATAATAAAATATGAGCAAGTTAGCAAAAAACCATAGTTCACATTTAGACTCATTATTTATCTTTCCTTCTTTTATATATAAACTAGTATCTAGTATCACTGCTTTGCGGCGGTACCATTAAGTCGAATAAAAGGTAAACGTAAAAATGGTGAATCACGCACACACATTACGGCTTGTTAACTTGCAAAAAAATAGACTGAAAAGGTAAAACATAGAAAAGAATTATAAAGTTGGCTTAGGACCCGGGAGTTTTGACAGAGTTGTTAACCGTAAAAAGTAGGGGTGTTCATCGAATCGAATATCGAATTTTCGAATTGTTCGAATAATTTTTATTTTTCCTTGAATTCGTATTCGATTCGAATTCGATTAAAACCTATCGAATTCGATTCGTATTCGAATAAAAAACCCAATTCGTATTCGATTAAAGTTTCGAATTCGAATCGAATTCGAATAAATTCGATTTAATTCAGATTCTTTAAAACATGTAAAAAACTATCAAAATGGAACATAAATTTTAAAACAGCTATAAAGCACGATATTACATTAAAAAGTTTCAAATAAAGTACCACAAGTCTATAAATTCAAAACGAGAAGTCAAGAATAATCACTCCACATTACAAGTTAATATTTTTATGGTTAGAAATCTATTGATAGATACTTAGGTTTTACTTATGGGTCATGTAGTGGGTTTGGTAATGGGTAATTTTAATACTTGGAAAAAATTTTGAAAATAATTTATAGTATAGCTTAATAAAAGTTACATATGTATTATATATAAAAATAATAAATAAAAATGTATAATTTTTATTCGAATTTCGAATCGAATCGAATTTGAAATTATAAATTCGTATTCGATTTACTTGACTCGAATTGAATCGAATTCGAATTCTTATAATCGAAACGAATTCTTGATAATCGAATCGAATTTAAACGAATTTCGAATTTTTCGAATTCGAAACGAATCCTGAACACCCCAAGTAAAAAGTAGACGTAAAAACGTTGAACCAGATGCGTGTGTTGCAACGTGTTAACTCGCATAATTTAGAACGAATCGTAAAACGATAAATTTGTAAAAGATGTAAAGTCTATAGGGACCAAAGTTGAAAGTGAAAAAGTGTTGTGTTAAAAATAAAAAATACTTGTGACAAATATGTAAAAGATGAAAAATATGATAATTATGTAAAAGATGAAAACTAATGTGATTAAAAGTATAAAAGATAAATAATCAAATGGTTAAAAGTAAATAAAAATTAAAGAGTCAAAAAAGTCAAAAAAATCATACCAAATTGAATAGAATTATGTAAAAGATGAAAATTAATGGGATTAAAAGTATAAAAGATAAATAATCAAATGGTTAAAAGTAAATAAAAATTAAAGAGTAAAAAAAGTCAAAAAATCATACCAAATTGAATAGTGTTTCTACAAGAGGATTTTTTTTTTTTTTTTTGCAAATTAATATATAGGTAATAATGTTTAAATCAAAATATTAACTCATAAAATGTAATTCATATTTCATAGAATCAAAGCATAAAGAAGTAAATAACTTAATTTTAATTTAGTAGAGGCTTAATTTTCTTTGATAATTCAGACGGCCATTAAGGAAGCGTACCATTCGTGGGCATTCATGGAGGGTACATATGTGGCGAAGAATGATAAAAGACGTAATGGGGCCAATGCTCGTACACATATATATTTTGTTAGTTCAATATAATTATTTTAAAGTCATTGATGAATGGCATATATAAATTATATATTTACAAAATATAAATTAGCAACATTTTGTTGCTTTAGACTATGGGGTATGGGGCGTGGGTTGGCCATAAACGCCCAAGTCACCACCCCGGGTTGGCTTGGGTTTCGGCGCGGCCACATTGGCGGGGGTTTCAGCCCGGGCGTGGGGCGGGGCTACGAGACTGACATGGCGGGATGTGATTGGCCAACAAAAGTAGTCGTTTGGGCTAGCCGTTGGGCATTATTTAAAAAAAAAAACTTTTTTCCTTTATAAATACCTTACCATATTTAACATTTTTCTCACACAATATCAAACACATAAAACACAATCTTGCCACAGTTCTTCAAGTTCAAGTGAATCGTCATCATCATCTGACGATGGTGCGGAAATATTTCTACAAACGATCGCGACGGTGGTGAAAGCTATTGTGGAAGATGATGAGGAAGAGACTTCGCAACCTAAACAGAGGAGGTACATCGCTCGTGACCGGCACACCGCTAACAATTTGTTGGTAAGCGATTACTTCTCAGCGGAACCTAAGTATGATGAAAAAATGTTTAGGCGTCGTTTTCGTATGAGTAGAAACTTATTTTTAAGGATATCTAGAGATCTTGAGGAGAAGTATGTTTATTTCTAACAAAAATCGGATGTAATCAGGCAATTAGGATTTAGTACGTTGCAAAAGGTCACGGCCGCACTTAGACAGTTAGCGTACGACAATAGTTCGGACATTATGGATGACTATTTAAAAATGTCTGCACGTGTAGCTAGAGAAAGTCTTTGCAACTTTTGTTCGTGTATTTTAGAACTTTATAAGAAAAGATATTTGAGAAAGCCCTCGTTTAGTGACATGCAACAAATATTGGAACATCACGCAGATTATCATGGGCTACCCGGGATGCTAGGTAGTTTAGATTGTATGAAATGGCCTTGGGAACTTTGTCCAACCGCATGGCAAGGCGCTCACACGAGTGGATTTCACGGGATGCCAGCCATCATGCTTGAAGCGGTTGCATCCCAAGATCTTTGGATATGGCATGCGTTCTTCGGTATGCCAGGTTCACATAACGATATTACCATCATAAACCACTCGCCCCTTTTCAATGATCGGGTAAATGGTATAGGACCCAAAGGAAGTTTCTTTGTAAACGGGGTTGAGTACGTGTATGGGTACTACCTAGTTGATGGGATTTACCCGGAGTTGGGGGTTTTCGTAAAATCGTTCACAAGACACGGTACCATAGATCCAAAGAGATTAAAGTTTAACAGGGTCCAAATGGCTGCACGTAAAGACGTCGAGCGAGCGTTCGGTGTTTTAAAGAAAAGGTGGCGAATATTGGCAATGCCTTATCGACTATGGGACAAGGATCAGATTGGAAACGTGATGTACGCATGTATCATTCTTCACAACATGATTTTGGAGGATGAAGGTAGAGCGGTCGTTACCTACTATGATAACGATGACCCCCAACCAGATAACGTAACAGTTACAAATGAAGATAAAGCGTCAAATGAATTTTTGATCAAGTCAAGGGATATACATCACAGCCTTAGATCTGATTTGGTGGATCATGTTTCAACGATTCCTGGGTTCGAAACCGACGATTCAAACGAAGAATGATTGTTTTTATTTTGATACTAGGTTTTTTTGTAATTATTATGTATGTTTATGTAGTTTTTTAATGGTTTATATATATTAAAAATATGATGTGGCTTGGCCACGCCAGCCCAGCCACGCCCACCATACCCCTATGTGAACTTGGGTTTGTGTATTGAGTGACCATATCCACGTGTCAACCCATGCCCCCAAACCCCCGCCCCACCATACCCCACGGTCTTATGGATCATTTTCAAAAAAGTTTTGGTATTTTCCATTTTTAACCCAAAGGTCCTTATCTTTTGTATTTAACATCTTTAACTTTTTTACTTTTAACCCATAGCTTTTCATCTTCTACAATTTAACCCTCACACTTTTTATTTTTAACTTTCGTCCTCCCATACTTTTCATGTTTTACAAGTTTTTCGTTTTATGTTTCGTTCTAAATTTTGTGAGTCAACATGCCGCAACGTGCGTGTGAGGTTCAACCTTTTTCGTCTGCTTTTTCCTGTTTGACAGACTAGTCACAGCGCATCTATTTTTCTTCGTTTGACAAGTTCGTCGTAACGCGCGGGTCCTAGATCGACTTAGTTATTATTTTCAACGTTTAACGTTTATGGTTAATTTCTTCGCATTAACACGTCGCAACGGACGTGCGTGGTTGAACGATTTTACGTCTGTTTTTCGTTCGGTGTTATTTTTTTAATTTTTTAATTTTATTTTTACGAGCACTTCAAATGTTGGTGGTCGTTGTCAGTGCTGTGACATTAGTGGTACTTGTCACGATTTTAAAAACGTATTTAGCCTATTAAGTTATTACTAATAATTTGTTTCGAGTTTACCATCGTACCCCCTTTACTTAAGAAAAAACTAATTATTTTATGTGCATATTTTTGTGTACGTCAGTATAAATTCGATTTGCTCTACATTTCGACATAAACTTTTCCTGGAAACAATTCAGGTTAAATATAATATGTTTTCATTTAAAAAAAACATTTTTTCGTGCACATTTTTATGTACGTTTCGGTATAAATTTGAGTTGGTGTATGTTTCGACGTAAACTTTTTTGGAGAACGAGTCAAGTGAAATATAATATGTTTTCGTGATTATTTTATGAATGTTTTGTAAATTTTGTTTCGATCGGAGTGGAGTCAAATTGTGGTTTTTTTCCCCCTTTTTTAAACGCTCTAATTAATCTCTTTTGATTATACGTGTCAGCTTTTCCGTTATACTCATTATATTTTCTATGTATGACTAGGGTCACATGTAATACGTTATGATTGGACGATATAAATTTGATTTACTTTATGTTTTGATCCAATCACATTGTTTATATAGGTTACACTGAGTTCAATCGATTACGTCGAAACGTGTGTTTTCATACGGTTAACGCATCACATAACGTTTGGACTAATTAATTTATGTTTGCGATGTACCCGCGCAGCAACGCGCGCAGGTGTTAATGCTAGTTTATTAAACTTATTAATGTATTTACTAAACGTATTAAATTGTAAATATATAAATAATTTAATATTTTTTTTATAATTTATATAAGGATAAACTTTTATAATACTGAAACTTGTATTAATGTTTTGATTTTTATAATACTTAAACTTTTATAATACAACTTGTATTAATGTTATGATTTTTATAATACAAACTTTTATAATACAACTATATAGTGAAACTTGTATTAATGTTTTTTTATAATTTATATAAGGATAAATAACCCCCTTGATAGTGAACACTAGTGAACTAATCCTAGCCCTTGATTATCAATACAAAAGTGCATACCCAAGTGTAAATCAATGGTCATCATTTGATGATGAAAATACACTAGTGTATTTTACGATATGATGATGTAAATTAATGGCCATGATTTGTTCACTCAGTTCACAAATACACTAGTGTTCACTCTAGAACCCCACCATATATATATATATATATATATATATATATATAAGGCTCGGTTCAAATGAGAACCACCACGAGTTATGAGAACCATGAGAACTTTTTCTTCTCATGCGAGCTGGGCCAATTTTTTTTTTCACAAACGTAGATGAAAATATTACAAACACATCTGTAAAAAAAGTAAAAAAAAATTGTCAAATCGGTGGTTTTGACTGATGCAAGTTTTTTTACGCGCTGGTGTAAACTTTGTACAAAGATAAATATTTTTTTTACGCCTCATGTAAATGTGGGTATGCGGCATTTTTTTTTTTTGCTGAAAAAGTGTTTTTTATGACTTTTGAGGAAAAAAAAATTCGGAAAACCTTTTGGATGACCTAGTTCTTACGGTTCTCACAACTCAAGGTGCTTTCTCATTTTAACCTATCCCTATATATATATATATATAGGGTAAGGTTATTGTAAAAAATGTTAAAAGTGTGAGAAGTGTGAGAAATATTGTGGAGATGACATGTGTTCTCAATCTAAATTAATTCAAAAGGGTAAATAAGTAATTTTATCATTGATTCAATTAATTCAAAACCTTCCATAACCGTCACCTTATTTATGGGAACATGATTTTTTTAAAAGATCTCTATAAAAACACTATGAATAACACTGCAACCACCATTCAGCACGTATATAACACCATTCAATAATTATATAACACCATTCAATAAGTATATAACACCATTTTAAAGATCTCTATAAAAACACCACGAATAACACTGCAAAATCACCATTCAACACGTATATAAAACCATTCAATAATTATATAACACCATTCAATAAGTACATAACACCATTCAATAAGTATATAACACTATTAAAGACACTACCTCCATTTCTAAAATGTATTCTTAGTATAATGTTCATAGTATGGTTATTGTACATGGTGTTTTAAACCTACATGCATGGTATTTTACATATGCATGCTAGTAGATGTTCCAGATTCCATATGTTAAAACACCATGGTGTTTTAAAACCTACATTCTAGTAGATAAAAAAAACACCACGCTTTCCAGTATGTATTTAAAACACCACGCTTTGAATCACAATACAATTAAAACACCACTGTATGAACATAGACAAAACATCATGGACTAAACATCTGATCGAAACATATTTTTTTCTCTATATAAGTATTGTAATATGTTACTCATATGAAAGATAAAAAAACATTCGTTATTATGGTGTAATTTTTTTTTTTAAAAGTTACGTATAAAAAGTTATTGACGTTTAAAAAAGATGGGGGGAAGTTGCATGTACATTAATGTTAGTTTCTTAATTTAAAAATGTTAAATTTACCTGTATACCCTTAATCTAGAAAATTAATATGTTTAATAGTGAACATTATTTACAATTTTGTCATTATAATCTCAACCATTAGATCAAAGATCTAATGGTGTAGATTATTTCTTACCTTTCTCACAAAAAAAAACCCTTTTTACAGGAACCTCTACTTATATATATATATATATATATATATATATATAGGGTAAGGTTCATGCGAGAACCACCTTTATTGCGAGAACCGCGAGAACCAATGTGAATACAACTTAAAATAGCTAAAAAAACCTAACCCCCCCAAGCTAAAATGCTAAAAACTAAACCATCAAAAAACCTAAAAAAATAAAAAAAAAACACACAAATTTTTTTTTAATATTTTTTAAGTTAAAATCGCTACTTTTAGAAGCTAAAAAAATTATTTTTTTTTTTTTTTTTTTGCTACTAAAAGTAGCGATTTTTTTTATAAAAAAATATTAAAAAAAAAAATTTGTGTGTGTTTTTAGCTATTTTTAGGTATTTTTTGGTTGTGTTCACATTGGTTCTCGCGGTTCTCGCAATAAAGGGTGGTTCCTAACGGATCCTTATCCTATATATATATATATAGGTACGGGATCAGGAGAAAACGCCCAAAAGTGTGAAAACAGTGAGGACGCATCCTGGCCCAACAAGTGGCGCGGGATATGATCAGGGCGTGAGGGGTTTTTTTGTCCTTTTCAATCTTCTTTTATTTTCCCAATTTATGCCGGTTCATTTTTGGCGTCTAAGTTTATTTTGGCGTTAATTGTATTCATTAACTAATTGGCGTTGAATTAATTGTTTTTGTGTCACATAGATAATTTTTTTGGCGTTATAGCGTTTCTCTGGTCAATTTTTTCGGCGTTTTGTGGCATTGTATAATAATTCACTATGAGTCATTAATATTTTCATAAGATTACAATAAGACCAATTGTTTTTTATGGCGTTTAGTCAATTTTTTTTGGCGTTTAATACATTGACAAGGTGCTTTGCCAGCACTCGTTCTCACAGTTTTCATACTATTAGCGTTTTGGTGTTTGTAGTTTTTGGCGTTTTATATAATAATGTATTTTATTTATAGAGAATTAGATAACAAACAACAGATAATTTGATAACAAAACAATATAAAATGAAAAAGAAAAAAAATTAAAAATAGTAATCTAAATTTTCATCCAAATCTTCACTGTCATCAGCCTCTTCTTCTTGAGTTTGTTTTGGCGTTTTGAATCGCCGAATACCTTAGCTAGATGCCAACTTTCCTACATAAACCCCGTCTTTTTTAGATGAGGCTTCATAGTGGCATCCTGTTTTTTGGTGTGATATTTTTGTTTGGTGGCATGTCATTGAAGATCAACTCTTGCTTGAATGTTATTTATAATAATGGAGTCCAAAATAGCATTTTACACTTGTGTTGATCCCTTCATGCCATGCATATAGTCATCAAGAACAAAGCGCACATGATGACATATCACTGTAATCAGTCTCTTTTTCTTGAATATTTGTCCATCTCATTCAGCAAAAGATTATAGAGATACCCACCTCAGAGAAGAATCCATTCATCGAAAGATTTGCCATCTGTGGTTTTTTTAACTATTTTTTTGGCGTTTAAAGTGAGTGGTTTCTAGGGAACATGGCGTTTGTTTTTCTGGGTGTGATCAATTCATTGTCTAGAGACCCCTCTCTTATACACTACGTCAAAAAAGGCTTACGGCCACATAAAAAAAGTGTGACCATACGCCTTTCGCCACACTTCTTTTTTTCAGCTCAAGTGTGACCAAAGGTCGAGTCATCGTAGGTATCATACGGCCACATTCACTTATGTGTGGTCGTAGCTCATAAACGTGTGGCTAAAGGGCTTTGCTAGGATCAAACATTTTGTCTAATAATTGTGGCTAAAGATTAACAATGGCCACATGATTTTACTATGAGTGTGGCCATTTCTATTTTATGGTCACTAATAAGTTTGTTTTAGCCACATCACTTTTTAAAAATGTGACAAAATAGTGTTGCAATCATGCAAATGGTCCATTATGTGTGACTAAATGGTATCAACGGCCACATATGTTTATTGTAAGTGTGGGTGTTTCTATTATATAGCCACATGAACTTATTGTAAGTGTGACAGTTTCTATTATATAGTCACTAAAAAGTTTGTTTTAGCCACGTTAATTTAAAAGACTACCTAAAAGATTGTTATAATCAATCAAATGGTTCATTAAGTGTGGCTAAATGGTATCAATTGCCACGTGAATATATTGTAACTATGGTTGTTTCTATTATGTAGTCACATGAATTTACTGTTTTGTGATTTTATGTGTGGCTATTATCTAACATTTAGCCACACATATTTGTTGTGGTTCTATGTGGCCA
Organism: Helianthus tuberosus; assembly: GCA_030545235.1. Classification (NCBI taxonomy): domain Eukaryota; kingdom Viridiplantae; phylum Streptophyta; class Magnoliopsida; order Asterales; family Asteraceae; genus Helianthus; species Helianthus tuberosus. The sequence goes on from CM060448.1 coordinate 187,755,072, forward strand.
TTTTCGTGTATATAGCAATGTTTTCAATTTTTTGGTAAAACTAAAACAATAGTAAGCATAAAAAACCTAAAAACCAAATGATATTAACAATAATAGACCAAAATCTATACATAAGTTTTCAATTTACATAAGCTTCTAATCAAATTCTATCTAAAACTAGTAAAAGTAGACTGCATTTGTTCCCCATGCAATTAAAACATCCATATTTGCATAACCATGGCGCAATGATTTGTTGGACTCGGTGTAGAATCTACAAGATTTGCAATTGTCTCTGACTAGCAGCAAATTCAGTTACAAAATGGAGCAGTTTCACCCAACTTTTCCCGTCTCAGAGAAATCTACAAGTTGCAGCAAACTCAGTTATATGAACTAATCAAAGTATACGGTCTTTGAGCAAATAACTTAAACGTAATTACCAAATAATCACAGAACTATTAGCAGCAATAGTAAAGTAAGAAAACAGAAAATGGGCACTAAACTAGATATTTTAAAATCATGTTGAGAGTTCAATGAATGTACAGATTTGGAGTCATCACCTTTTTTGCTTATAAAAGTTAGTAAGTGTGATCTGTTTAAAGGATAGTTATTAAGATGTAACTGAAAGAGGATAGTTATGAAAGCAAAATTGGTCAAATTAAACACAGCTTATCAACAATACAACTAAATTCATGAACTGATCAAATACGGATATACAGATGCATCAATTTTTCAAAAGATTGTATATATTTTTGGAGTGTAGTAGAAAGATCATATTATATAAATTGCATCACCAATTCACCACATGCTTCAGACTTTAACAATGTCAACATATAAAGTAAGTGTTTCCACATACCTTATTAAGAAGTTTCTCCATAAAAATATATCAACACACCGAACATGACAAGTTCGATGAAATGCGGTTAAGAGAAATTTCCATCAGCGACTCGTAAAGAATAAAGGATTCCCAACACAAAATGTTACCTTTTAAATGTATTAGCAGCACTGATAAACTTGTAATTTTCATATACCAACATTTACAAGTCAGTGTCAAAATTCTTGATCTTGGCAGCCATTTCCACATGCCATAGAAGGATGATTCTATGTTTAACTACTGAATCCAATAATACACATGTCAAAGACCAAAAGAATTGCAAATAATACACAAGTCTTGCTTTATACGACTTACCCAAAACATATTTCCATTAGATTGTAGGCCGTTGCATAAAAAAAATGGGAGCTCTGCTTGCTTTTGCTTCATATAATCAACAAGATGCTCCTCACCACTCCCAAGAGTCCTCTGTCTGCTATTGATGCTCGTCTCTCTACTTTTATTGATGTAGTCTCAATCTGGAATAGAGAAAAACGGTAAACGATTCATGAGTTTAGCAGCTTTGAACTAACACACACAAATATAAACTAATCAAGCAACCATTTTTATAATTTTTGTAGTTTAACTTCCCCAAATATAAACTAAATCCAGGCCAATATGAGTCACACATATCCAATTTGCAATTTTAGAGATAAAAATTCTCTTAACAATGCAATCTAATCAATACCTTAAGTCGCCTAGCAGGATTCATCCCAGCTTTTTGAGCATAAGCAAAAAATCGCTCCAACTTCAATCACAGGTCCAGCATCACCAATCAACAAATGATTCAGATTCCCTTATCAACTGCTCCATGTGACAGTCATCTAGTTTAATGTCAGAAATTTATTATTCAATGAGTTATAAACAAGTGTGAATACTTACTACATTCCATAGCATTCGCATTCGGTATTAATATCTGTATCTTCTACCACATCTACAGGTTCAGTAAGCTTGTTAGTAGCACAACTATTTACCTGATATAATCAATACCAAGAAATTAGCAATAAAAAAATAAAAAGGCATAAAGAAACAAACAGAAAAGATCAAAAGAAAAAGGAGAATCCAGTACTTTCAAGAATAATCAAAGACCTACCAGTACCTAGGGGTGTTCTTCGGGTTGTTTTCTCGGGTCTCGGGTTATCCAATAACCAAACTATTTTAGGTTTGGGTTCTTCAGTGTTCGGGTTTTATCGGGTCGGGTTTCTGGTTATTGTAATTTTATCGGCTCCCAGACTGTTTAGTTCTCTCTGTCCTGTAATCCGATATAACTTTTACATAACTTATTGTTTATGAAAAATAAACTAATAACTAATGAAAATGAAACAATTTAGTGATTCAATATAGCTGACTACATAGACAAAAGTACTAAAATATTTGTAGGAAGAGGGATTCAGATTAATAAATACCAAAACTCATTTTTTACTCATAAAGATCAATCAAAAAATTGATTTCAAGTTAAAATGCCTGAATAACTTTAATATTGTTACGGCTGAGTGTTTGAAACTCGATGAGAAGATTGATACTAAGAAGTCTCGAATGAATGGAAGTTTGCTGGTGAATGTGATCAAAGAAACAAGAATGCCAATATAATATATTTATAAATTAACTTCAATCAAAAAATGATTCATAATAGGTAACGGTAAGTAATAATTTTAAACTATAATTTTGAAACTTCCACAAATATCTCCTAGGAAAATTCTGGATTTTGAAGTTTCAAACTTTCTCGGGTTGTTCGGGTCCACCCGAATTCCACAAACTTCACCAAATACCAATCCGATTAAGGGAAATCGGGTTCGGGTTTTACCGTAGATCGGGTTCAGGTTTATCGGGCCTAGTAGTTTATCGAGTTGGGTCTCTTCGGGTCGGGTTCGGTTATCGGGTTCGGATAAAAAAGAACGGCCCTACCAGTACCGCTACTAACATTAGCTGCTTCACTAAACCTGGCTGCAAGTAGGGTTGTTGCAGGTCAAGTTGGTACATTCCCCGCCAACGGATATTTAGATTTTGGCTCCTGGCAAACAGGCACACCAACACCAGTACCGCCACATATATTTTCATCACTTACAGTTACAGTCCGGTGAGGGGCAGAGCAGACCCCTCGTCCAACGACTTCTGTTCATCTTCATCAAAGTTATGCCCAATCTACACATTGTGAGCCAGAAATGGGGTCAAATAATCATAACCTCTCACAACACCAGCTGAATTTGGTCGTAGTCTGTGATCTTATTCTTGTCTTACTATAGGATTTGTCCATGAAGATTGACGATCAAATCCAGCATGATTTAAAGGGCTCACGGTTCTATACGAGCCACAAATAAACAAAAGTATTGTAACAACAACAACAAACAACAACCATACCCAGTATATCCCACAAATAGCAGACTATTGGTAGGGTCTGGGGGAGGTGGGATGTAGGCAAACCTTTCCTCTATTCAAGAATAGAGAGGCTGCTTCCTGAGAGACCCCCGGCTCCAAAACAACCAACAGACAGATAGACGAGAAACGGGTAAATAAATCACGTAGCAATAGGCAGATAAGTCATCAGTAAGCAACATATATGCAAATATACAAGAAAATCACGTAGCAATAGGCAGATAAGTCATCAGTAAGCAACATATATGCAAATATACAAGAAAATCATCATATGTTGGTCTACCTAAATCGTAAACGAAATCTAAACCCCCCCCTCCGCACAGATAGGACACGTCTATACCCTCACCTACTAGTCCTTAACCTTAATCCTACGTCTCCACGAACTCCTATCATGAACCATGTCCTCAGAGAGGTGCAATTCTAACAAATCTTGTCTAAGTCTTTCATCCCAAGTCAACTTGGGCCTGCCTCTACTCCTCTTTCCTTCCACTGTCATGGTTTCCACTGCTCTAACTGGTTCTGTCAACTGCCTCCTCTTCACATGCCCAAACCATCTCAACCTCCCCTCTTTTATCTTGTCCGATATACTAGCTACTCCTAACCAATCCCTAAAAACCACACTTCCAATTCGGTCTAACATCGTGTGGCCACACATCCACCTAAACATCCTCATCTCCGCTACCTCCATCTTGCGCACTTGTGTTTTCTTGATGGCCCAACAATCTGTCCCGTATAACATAGCCGGTCTAACTGCTACCCTATAAAATTTTCCCTTTAATTTTGTTGGGAACCTCCTGTCACACAAAATCCCAGTGGCTGCTCTCCACCTACACCAGCCAACTTGGATGCGGTGAGATACGTCACTATCTATCTCCCCGTCCCCTTGCACAAACGATCCTAAGTACTTGAACTTAGTCGTTTGTGGGACCTCTTGACCCTCAATGGTAACCTGAGTGTCCTCGTTGCCACCTGCACCGCTGAAATTACAATAAAGGTATTCAGTCTTAGACCGACTAATCCTTAAACCATTGCCTTCTAAGGCTGCTCTCCATTCCTCTAACCTGGCATTTAGGGCTTGTCTAGTTTCAGCCACTAACACTATATCATCCGCAAAAAGCATGCACCACGGAACTGTCCCTTGAATGGACTTGGACAGCTCATCCAAGATAACCGCAAAAAGAAACGGACTCAACGCGGACCCCTGGTGGAGTCCTACTTCCACGGGGAAGGACTCCGTATCTCCTACAGGCGCACGAACCCTAGTCACAGTCCTATCATACATATCCCTAATTAAGTCTATATATTTCCCAGGAACTCCCCTACCCTCCAAGCTTTCCCAAATCAGTCTACGTGGCACACTGTCATATGCCTTTTCAAGGTCAATGAAAACCATATGTAGATCTCTCTTTTTCTCCCTATACTTTTCCATTAATCTCCGTAGAATATGAATCGCCTCCGTAGTTGACCGCCCTGGCATGAAACCAAACTGGTTTACCGTAACCTGAGTTTCTTTTCTGATCCTAGTGTCAATTACCCGTTCCCAAAGTTTCATAGTGTGGCTTAATAGCTTAATCCCTTTGTAGTTCCCACAGCACTGGGCATCTCCTTTATTCTTATACAAGGGCACTACGTCACTACTCCTCCACTGCTCCGGGATTTTTCCAGATCTGAAAATAAGATTAAACAAAGTAGCTAGCCATCGAACTCCATCCTCTCCCAAACACTTCCACACTTCTATAGGTATGTTGTCAGGACCAACTGCCTTAGCCCTTCCCATCTTCTTGAGTGCTATCCTTACTTCTCCCATTGTAATACCCCGACAATAGCAGTTATTTCGTTGTCGTCCTTGAGTGTTGTTGTTGTCGTTTTCTTGTTGGGCTTCCCTCCCCCCATTAAAAAGATTAGAAAAGTAGGTTTGCCATCTCAACTTAATGTCCGGTTCCTTTACTAGGACGTGCCCATCCTCTCCCTTTATAAATTTCACTACCCCTAAATCTTGCTTTCTACGCTCCCTAGCTTTGGCAATCTTGAACATGGCATTTTCCCCCTCCTTCGTCTCCAGGCGTTCATACATATTCTTATAAGCGGTGTTCTTTGCCTCCGCCACTGCCTTCTTCGCCTCTCTTTTGGCCTTCTTGTACCTCTCCTTCAACCTCAGTCGCTCTTCCTTGACCGTGCACCTCAAAAGATCTCTAAAACTCCCTTGTTTATCCCTTATCTTGGTCTGTACATCCTCACTCCACCACCAGGTGTCCTTATGTCCCCTTGTCAATCCTGTTGTAACCCCTAGCGTCTCCTCTGCCACTTGGGTAACGGTAGTCGCCATGGCCTCCCACAACCGGTTTGCATCCCCACCCACCCAATCATCTATCTTAAGGATTACCTTGTCTCTAAACAAAGTAGTCTTGTCTCCCTTTAGGCTTCCCCATCGGATCCTAGGTCGACCTTTCCTCTCCCCCTCCGTAAGCTTTCTTCTCAGACCTATATCTGCCACCAGCAAATGGTGTTGAGTCACCGTTGTCTCCCCTGGTATAACCTTGCAGTCCCTCCACCATCGTCGATCTTCTCTCCTCATCAAGAGATAATCTATTTGCGTGTTACGCCCCCCGCTACTAAAAGTGATCAAATGAGAAACTCGTTTCCTAAAAAACGAGTTTATAATACCCAGGTCATGGGCCACTGCGAACTCTAGAAGGTCTCTACCAGGCTCATTCCTATCACCAAAACCGAAACCCCCGTGTACCGACTGAAAACCATCACTATCTTTACCTATATGGCCATTAAAGTCACCACCTATAAAAATTCTCTCTTCCCTAGGTATGTCCCTTACTACCGCATCTAAGCGGTCCCAAAACTCTCTTTTCTCCTGGTCTCCTAATCCCATGTGGGGCGCATAAGCGCAAATTACAACCGTTGTCTCCTCGCCTATTACCAATCTCAACATCATAATCCTATCGTTGTACCTTATCACTTCCACTACATTTTTGTACAGTTCAATAGCCACTAGAAAACCCACTCCGTTCTTAGCACCATCCGACCCTGAATACCACAACTTATACCCATTGCATTCTACACCTCTATTCCCCTTCCACTTAGTTTCTTGCAGACAAGCTATATGAACCTTTCGCTTTTTAAGCACATCCACTAACTCTAGCAACTTACTACTAAGAGATCCTACATTCCAAGAAGCCACACGCAAATTAAACCCCCTTTTGTCCCCTTTGTTAGCACCCCTCTTTCTTGGACACGGTCTTAAGACATAATTGCAACTCCCCCCGTCTATGATTCTTAATTACACAGTATCACAGTACTACCAACAAAAACACAACAAGCCCCACACCCGCTACGCTAGTAAGGAACAAAGTTATTTTCTTTAGTTTAGAAATACTTAGCACTTTGAGCTGTGATTTCTACGTGGTGCTCACTACTCCGCTACAATGCATCAATTTCAAAACATATATCAATTTCAAACAAACCGTATCTGAAACCCTAGAAGTAGACTCTACAGAATGACGATAACAGAACAGAATTACCTAAAAATAAACTCTAAAAAATGAACAATTTGCTCACCAAAAGCCGTCAATCAAATCGTGAAATTGCGAAATCGAACAAAAACAACTGTATTATTATTATAGATCTTATTATGGGATTTTTATTATTAACAAAGTGGCACCGTTAAGGAAAGAAAGCACCTGGTTGAAGCCATTAGGAGAGCCGAGTGGTCATGAAATTGCCTGATCCTAGGCCGCTGGAGATTCCTTGAGCAGCCACGAACTGTGATAGGGGTATCGTGACGCCGGTGGTTCTGTAGCCGGAGAAGTGGAGAAAACCGTCGGAGCGTAGAAAAGTGGTCCTCGGAGAAAGAGAAGTGGTCGCCGTCGGAAAATGAACACACAAACCGTCGGATCTGGGTCTTGTGGTTCTGTAGCCAGAAAATAGGGTGGTTGTCGGAGAAAGAGAAGTGGTCGCCTTGTACCCGCAATAAAAGAGAATAGATCGCCGGAGCCGGTAGTGGTCGCCGGTTGTACCTGCAAGAAGAGTGGTCGCCTTGTACCTGCAAGACAAGTGGTCTCCGGTACCGGTAGTGGTCGCCGGTTGTTTTACCGTTGGTGATATGTACGGAGAGAGAAATACAAAGTTGGTCCAAACAAGGTCGCCGGTTGTACCTGCAAGAAGAGTGGTCGCCTTGTACCTGCAAGACAAGTGGTCTCCGGTACTGGTAGTGGTCGCCGGTTGTTTTACCGTTGGTGATATGTACGGAGAGAGAAATACAAAGTTGGTCCAAACAACTGACAAAAAAAAAAAAAAAAAAAAAAAAAAAACATATGTTGAACAAAAAAGTATTGTAAGAAAAATCTAATTCCCTATTATGCCCAAACCTAGCTCCAGAAGGCCCATATTAAACAAACAAGCATCTATCAGTTCCTCAAAGTAAACATATGTTGATTTAAGAGATCAAAGCTCATATCCTATGAACCGAAAGTTGATACAAAATTGACAGGTTAAATATATATTTATCAACACAATCATTCAAAAACAGACACATCACAATTAAATTTGGAAATGAATCATGAAACGTGTAAACGAGTATGGTTAGTCTTTACTACACACAAAAAAATTGTACGTTTACCTAGGGTTTCAGGTTTTCACTAGAAGATCGTTTACAAACACTATCAAATCGACAAAATACACAAGCTATCCCACATAACTATCAATCTAATTCACGTTAATCCAAATCAGCAAAACGAACAATCTCAATTCTGATGCTTACGAAAATGAATCAGAGAAAGAAGGAAGGTACTCACTCCTAATATATATATCATCAACAGAAACATTCAAAAACTGACGCGTCATATTTGATATCAAAACTGAATCATCAAACGTAATTGAGTGTCGTCACTACACACAACAAATTCAAACGGATCAGTCAATCGATCGATAGCATCCGAAAGAATTCGCGGTCTCTGAAAAAGAAAAAGGTTCTAAAATTAGGGCAAAAACTGTGAGAGACAGCAACGATATATAAACAATGAGTTTGATTGTGTTCATCAGAGGATTTCATGTAGCAATTGATTGATCATACAAAAATTAGGGCAAAAAAAGTGTGAATCGGGGATGAATCGTACCATTAACGGCTAATCTGTAGCGATTGACTTCACTTCTATTGATCCTAAGAGCGATTGATTTGTTTGAGTTTGAGCGACTGATTTTTGTTTGGTTGAATGATAAACTTTTTTGTATGATGGCGTACGAGCGGAGGGGAGCGGATTTATTGATTTGTTTGATTAAAATTTGCTACCACTTTTTTTTGGCAAATTTTGGTGGCTATCGGCGATTATTCTAGTAGTGGAGTATTTGGTACCGACTCGTTACCCACGTTTTAGTGTTTTCGGTATCGGTACCGGTTGGTACCGATATTTTTGCGAATTTTTCCTTCAAATATCATTAGCATACCAAACATTTTCGCTACCCGTACCCATATTTCGTCAAGTTCGGTACCGGTACTTATGTTTCGCGAATTTCGGTACCGGTACTCATATTTTGTGAATTTTGATACCGATACTTTCGTTACCAATACCAAGCACATCCCTACTTAAAGCATATTAACTTCTTTTTAAAAAGTATGAAATTAAAAAAACGAAAATACTTCTTTTTATTAAAAGTACAAAAAATAATAGTACACTTTGTATAATATAGTATATAAAATATTAAAAATATAGTCTGCTACAATAATATAATGTAGTATAGTATAGTGATGAACATTTAGTACTAAATACCTGTATACATTTTTCCCATTTTCGGTACTGGTACCGGTACCGTACCGGTTATGGTCAGTACCGATACCCATGTTCCTAGTTTTTTCGGTACCAGTCCAGTACCATGTTCATCCTTAGTATGGTATGGTATACTATGGTATTAAAGCCCAATATGGTCCATTAAAACATGTATATGATCATCTACTATTGTCCATTGTAACCCATTAAGGTCTAATATGGCTTATTAAGACATGTATGATCTGCTATTATTCATTGTGATCCCTTAAAGCCCAATATGATCCATTAAAACATATATCTTCTACTATTATCCATGTTGATCCATTAAAGGCCAATATGATCCATTAAGACATGCACAACCCACTATTGTCCATTGTGTTCTCTTAAGTCCCAATATGGTCCTTTAAGACATGTATGATCCATTATTGCCCATTGTGATCTATTAATGCCCAGTATGGTCCATTAAAACATATATGATATACTATTGTCAATTATGATCCATTAAGCCCCAATTTGATCCATTAAAACATGTACGATCTATTATTGTTCATCGTGATCTATTAAGTTTCAATATGGTCCATTAACACATTTATGAGCTACTATTGGTCATTGTGATCAACTAAGGCCCAATATGGCCATTAAGACATATTTGATCTACTAATTGCCCATTTTGATACATCAAAGCCCAATATGCTTTAATAAATGACAAATATAAGTTTGGAATGGCATTACTCAATCTATAAAATGAAAACTTATAATTTATATACTTTAAAATATATGATTTTTAAAAACTATTGTTATAATTTATATACTTTTAAAATATATGATTTATAAAAACTGTTGTTTATAAAATAGAAAATGTATATAAACGTAGCTAATATATACACATTGTTATATTATTTATAAAAAATTGAGTTATAACAAATATGAATTTAGATAATATAATATTTAATATTAGTTTGAATTCAAATATGTAGTAAGAACTTTTTTTATTTAATAATGTAGTTTTTTAAATCATAATAATATTTAAGGGGGGAGTTTTAAAATGAAATATTTGGGGGGAAGTTTTAGAATAAGATATTTTTTTGAGAGGGGGAGGGAAGTTTTTGGATGAAATATTTTGGGGGGGAATTTAAATTTTAGGATGAAATATATTGAAGGAATTTTTTAAAGATATAGTAATTTTAACCTTTAGTCACATATTTTTTCAATGACATTTGATATCATTTCGTCACACAAAATAAATAAAGTAACGATAGTGTGACAAATCTTAATGTAAAGCCACATGAAATTTTTTAATTTTATGTGTGACTATTGTCTAACATTTGGTCACACAATATGATATATGTTGCCATATATATTAGATTTTAGCCACATTACCAAACATATATTGTGGCCGTAGATCATATTTGGCCACATTTTTCTTATGTGACTGTTTTTTCTTAACGTATGGCTAAAGGTTTTGAATACATGTGTTTTTTTTGTCACATGAAACAAATACCATGGTCGTAGATCACATTTGGACACCCTTTCTTGTGTAGCTAATAAATGTCACGGTTTTTTTAATAAAATGTGGCTAAAGGTTTCAAATACATGTGTTATTGTTCACATGAAAATGAGTAACGTGATCATAGATAACATTTGGCCACACTTTGCTAATGTGGCTAATATATGTCATAGTTTTTTTCTTAAAATGTGGCTAAACGTGTCAAATAGATGTGTTTTGGTCACATGAAACAAAAATATGTGGTTGTAAATCACATTTGGCCACACTTTTCGGGTTGTGGCTAGTAAATGTCACATTGTTTCATAAAAGTGTGGCTAAAGCAACTGAACTGATATACAATGGTCACATTAATAATCAAATTTGTGGTTAAAGGTGTTTTAAAATTGTATGAATGACCTTTAGCCACATATTTTTTCAAATGTGTGGCATGGAGGTTTTTGAAAAAGTGTGGTCGTAGGTTATATTTGGCGTAGTGATAGGAGTTTTTTGGCACGTAGTTTAGGTGATATTTTTTATTATAATAAATGATAGTAATAAAGTAACCGTCTTTTCAGTTACTGTGTGTCTTTACTGTTTTGTTCAGCTTTATCAGTTTCTAGGGTGATAGACGTCCCATCTTCCAGGTTTGGCGTTTTTTTAAATAGCATTATGCAGACCAAGATGACAAAATACAATAACGGAGAAAATATTAAGCAGGAAAAATATTTTTTGTTATTTTTGGCGTTTTGTAAGCAATAACTTTTTGAAGTATTTTTTTGGCGTTTTGCAAATAAATAGAGAAATATATCATTTAGTTATCTTAAGAAAAAAAAAGATTACACAGAAGAAAACTAACAAAAAAAAAAAATTAAAACTCTTCGTCAGAAGGTACTTTATCTTAGTAGTATCCATCACTTGTGTCATCTTCTTCCTCGGAGTCTTCATCTAGACCTTCATCCATGTCATCACCTTCACTTTCATCGGCTTTTTGTTCCTGAAGATTCTGAAGCCTCCATTTGAACATGTATTGCATTAACGCCATTTTTGAGTCCATGTCTGTGTTCAAACAAGTGGCGTTATGCAATTCTTCCATGAATCCAAGCCCCTGCTTTGTCATGATGTTTTCAAGCAGGTAGTCTTCCTGCTCTCCGCTGTCGTATATAACGGTCACCATGTCTGTTTCATCATCAAAACGCCATGATGTCATGACAGGGTCCGGCTTTCCATCTGCTTTAATTGGTCCAAATTTCCTTGTTAATGCTTTCATAAGCATATGTGTTTCATGGCATTCGTTATCCAGAGCGATGCCAAGAGATAGGATACCCCTCTGTACCTCTCTTCCATCTTCAAAATTGCCTTGATCGCCCTAACATACACCCTCCTTCTGTTGTCAAAACGCAGGACGAATCGCCTGATTGCCAGAGTGTATCTCCACCAAACGATGGTTGCCATTTTTGGCGTTTTGGTTAAATTGGCATTTTTGGTAAAAAAATGTTTTTGCAGAAATGATAGATTGAAGTGATTATGGAAGCGATGTTTTACGTCGTTTATATAATGATGTTTTTGGCGCGTAATTTAGGAGGGAATTTCTTCTAATAAATGTTAATAACTGAATTTCAGTTACTGTGTTGTTTCCTCTTCCTGTAATCTCCAACGCGTTTTATCACTAATTTTTGGCGTTTTGTATTTAATGGCGTTTTATTTTTTTGAATGACGTGTTATCATTTTTGTTGGCGTTTTGAATTTGAGCGGTAAAAGACCATTTTACCCTTAATGAAGCGCGTCCCACATAATAAAATTGATGTTATTTACGAAAACGCCACCACGCAATCTAGTCCATGGATTGTTTTGATCTGACGATCCATAACCGTTCTCACACTTTCCCCCGTTTTCTCTAAATAATGATCATTGGGGGCCAAATTCTTACAAGTTGGAATAGTTGAAGGAAAATTTTAAAGTATGCATATTATTAGCCAATAGGTGAAACTTAGGATTATTAAAATCCAATAACCCACACACACACACACACATATATATATATATATATATATATATATATATGTGTGTGTGTGGGGGGGGGGGGGGGTTCTAGGTTGAACACTAGTGTATTTGTGAACTGGTTGAACAAATCCTGGCCATTGATTTACATCATGAAATCAAGAAATTTACTAGTGTATTTTCATCATCAAATTATGGCCATTGATTTACACTTGTGTATTGATAATTAAGGGTTAGGATTAGTTCACTGATGTTTACAATCAAGGGGGTTGTTCACAAATGAACCTAACCCTTTATATATAGGGGATGGATCATGAGAAAACTAAAAAAAACCTAAAAAGCATACCAATTTTTTTTTTGAATTTTTTTAATAAAATCGCTATATTTTATGTATAAAAAAACTTTTATTCAAAAAAAAGTTGTACTGCACATGTGCATTAATACGAAAAAGCCTAAACCACCTAACCCACCCCCACCGACACCCCCCAAAAACCTAAACCCCCCACCCCAACTCCCAAAAACCTAAATCCACCATCCCACAAAAAAGCCTAAACCCTCACTCCCCAAAAAATCCTAAAACTAAACCCTAAACGTAAACCCCCCAAAAACCTAAACCCCCAACTGCACCCCACAGAAACCTAAACTGCCCCATCCCCCACCCAAAAACTTAATCAATCTCAAACCCCCCCAAAAAACCTAACCCTAAAAGCTAAACTAAACTAAAAAACTAACCCAAACATAACCCTAAAAGTTAAACTAAACTCAAAAGCTAACCCTAAGCATATAATACACATGTGCAACATATACATATAATGCATATGTGCAGTTCAACTTTTTTTTTTTTTGAAAAAAATATTTTTTTTATATATAGAAAGTAGTGATTTTTTGTAAAAAAGAAAAAAAAATGGTATATCTTTTAGGAGTAAAGTCCTATTTGAGTCCCTGTGGTTTGTGCAGTTTAACCATCTGAATCCAAAAACCAAAATTGTATTGATTTGAGTCCCTGTGGTCTCTAATTTTAACCATTTGAGTCCATGTGGTCTCTAATTTTAACCATTTGAATCCAAAAACCAAATGTTTATGATTTGGATGTTGTTTACTTTTGGATTCAAATTGTTAAAATTAGAGACCACAAGAACTAAAATCAAGACAGTTTTGGTTTTTGGATTCAAATAGTTAAACTGCACAAACCATAAGGACTCAAATAGGACTTTACTAATCTTTTAGACTTTTTTAGTTACTTTTTTATTTTTATCATTTATATGTAGTTTTTTTTATTCTCTCCCTATTTATATATATTTTTTTGAAAGGTGTGATATATTTGCGAATGTCGGGAGGTCTAGCATACGTTATCTTAACCGGATCCGCGCTAAAGAGCCCCCTCGCACAATAGATCCCCAATTTAAACCCATCAATAAGAAACCCCTATCAACCAGACTCAAACTTGAGACCTGGAGGGGAAAACTCACCCAGACCCATCATAGGTGGAACTTAAATACCCTATTTATATATACATATATAAAAGCTTTTATGGTTTTCCTTCCATTTCCATTTCTCCCGGGCATGTGTAGGCTAAATGCCCCGTTACTTTAGGCCCCGTTTCTGTAAGGGAAAGTACATATTTTTTGTGTGTAGTATAGTAGTTCTGTAAGAGAAAGTACATATTTTTTGTGTGTAGTATAGTAGGGTTATAGTTACATTCACATTCACATTTTGTTTCTTTCATTGTTTGGACATTCACTTTTTGTAGAATTAGCTCACCGCTTTGGGTAGACTTGTTTATAATGTGTAGTAGTACAATACCAGCTAAAAGTAAACTTTTTAAGTTCTATTCTAAGACTGGACGTTAGGGTCGTAGAAGGGATGGTGTGGGGCTTCAAGCACGCCAGCACACCGATCCTTCCTATGGTGTGGAGATGACGTGGTATTGGTGGCGTTGTTTTTTTGCCCGGCGTGAAGGGGTGGATGGTGATAAGGTGGATTGTCTTGATTGTGTGGTGGTTTTTTTAACTGGTTTTCTTTAAATTTATACATAAATTAAATAAAAAAGTGATTGTCACGTGTCGCTTTACGCTCCCTTACACCCCGCGCTTTTTGGGGGCTTGAAGGTGAAATACTTCTCTGCTGACGTGACTATCATGTGGCGCCTCATGCCCCTCTTCAAGCTTCTCCACACCAAGTAGGCTAATCCTACTTTTAATTTAAGTTATATTTATTCATATTGATTATTATAAAGAGTAAATTACAAAAATCGTCATTTATGTTGACACTATATTGCAAAGTGAGTTCTTTATCTTTAAAATTACAAAAAACGTACTCGATGTTTGCAAACCCTTGCAAGTTATGTCCTTTAACCATAAACTCAGTTATTTTTTATGGTTAAATCTGACCTAGTGGTCCCCACATAAGGGTATTTTGGTCATTTTACTTTAACTAATAAAATAAACAATTATATAAAATAATAAATAAAAGAATTTTTTGTTTATATATTAAACAAATACATACATTATCTCTCTATCTCTACACTCTTTTTCACTCTAACCACCCACCACAACCACCTGACCACCACCCACCTGCCGCCGCCACCACCATCCACCACCCACCTCTTCCACCGCATGACCACCACCACCAATGCGAATCCAGATTCAGTTACTAACCCCCAATCTGGATTCAAGCATCCAACCTCAAATTCAAATGAAAACGATAAATGACACACTTTGCAATATAGTGTTAACATAAATGACGGTTTTTATAATAGTTATAAAATTTTTATTTCTTATATTTAATGACGAATATCGGAGAGAAAACCAGGTTGTTATGGGATATGGAGGTTGGAGAATGTTTTCGAGTTGTGGAAACAGTCTCATGCAAAAATGCAATGTAAGAATGCGTGCATCATTTGCAAATTTTCGTATAAATCTAAAGATATGGAAGTTATGCGATTGCTAACAAGTTTTAAATAAACAACTACATAACTTGGATGGGTTAGTGCCACACTGCAATTGGACAAAATGCATTGTATTCTTGCTACCGATACTTTCTATGATATTCAGTGAATAATAGTCACTATGTTTTAAGTTAAAAACATTTTTGGTTTATTATTGTTCATAACATTTTTATCTTCAAATCTCTTTCATCAAAAGGCTTTCTACAAGGCTGAGTCATCTCAAATCTACAAGTTTCATGCTAAACGGTGCATATTATATTATCTTAGGTTTGCTTCGAAGTTGACCTATCAAGTATCAACTCATAATTATTGTTAAAAAACTTTTTTTTGAACGGTAAAGAATTTCACGTGTAAACCCACCATGCTCGAGGCTATGTCCAAGGTCGACTCCTCGAACATCATGTGACCGTGCCCCTCACTGATACGCGGAAACCAGATGGAATCCGTAAACCCTCGTCCACCGTCAGGTTCAAACCCGGGATTAAAGCCCCGATTCGTCCATTCACCTAGATTCCCTTGAAAATGACACAAGCAGGAATCGATACGTCTCAACTAGGGAGGACAGGTCTTTTAATCACTGAACCAACATCTCAGGGCTAAAAAAAGCTTATTATACCATGTGTAGTGGTGAAGGAAGATAATGCCCCACCCTTGGGCATTATCCATCATGGTGGCGGTCCAGTCACTAATGAGGCATTTGTTTAAAATGGGTGTAGTGGTATAATGCCCAATAATGCTCATCCAATGATTACCCAATTATTTATTTTTTGTTTTTTTTAATTAAAACTAATGACATTTGACCGTGGAAGGGTCTGATTGGCCTAAGATTTCTCCACCTGACGTTTAATTTGGAACGCCCCAACCCAATTTCGCAACAAAAAACGCCCCTGGAGGCGGTGGAAGGGCGTGATTAGGTGTTTTTTGAGAAAAAAACGCCAAAAAACCTCACTACGAATGATTTTAACACAACTTGTTTGACTACCCTAAATATCTTGTGTGTTGAAATTCGTAGTAAGGTGGGCACATGCTCCATGGGCATGCTTAGAGAATGATGTTCTCGACATCGACACCTTATTTAAATATTGCACGTGTTCAACCAAAACATCTTGTTTATATGTTGGTAGTTTAACTTGTAATTTTATAATAATAATAATAATAATAATAATAATAATAATAATAATAATAATAATAATAATAATAATAAAGAGGTGCACGAGTGATAGAGGGAGATCCAAGGAGTAAATGACAAAGAGTGTCAGGAAAAAGCAAAGAGTGTCAGGAAAAAGAAAGTGGTGAAAAAGTGTCAGGAAAAATGGAAGTGTCATTGATACAACAAAAAACAACTTAAACCGAGAACACGACAAAGAGTGTCAGGAAAAAGAAAGTGGTGAAAAAGTGTCAGGAAAAATGGAAGTGTCATTGATACAACAAAAAACAACTTAAACCGAGAACACGACAAAGAGTGTCAGGAAAAAGAAAGTGGTGAAAAAGTGTCAGGAAAAATGGAAGTGTCATTGATACAACAAAAAACAACTTAAACCGAGAACACAACAGAATTATGTCCCCCGCATGCGTTCCATTTCATTTCGTGCCTATAAATCACTACAACTCCATTTCATTAATAAAAGGATTAAAATAGTGGACAACCATCACTAGTGCTGTAGTGGTGGCCACAGGCATTTAAGTTCCACCTATAATGGGTCCGGATGAGTTTTTTCCCCTGGTCTCAAGTTTGAGTCAATGTGATAGCGGTTTCTCATTGAGGGGCTTAAATTGAGGGTCTATTGTAGGAGGGGGTTCTCTAGCGCAGACCTGGTTTCTTGTTGAAATGTTTTTTGTTTCCTATTATTAACACTATGCGTACTGGGGCGTGAAAACCTCATTTTACGCCCCTTCACAAGCACTACACCGTATCCTTTGCATGTGAAATGGGCAAAGTTGCTATCTTTCTTGGTTCGTATCACGTGAGAAATGGAGGTTGGTTTTGTTTTTTTTCCACACACTTCCATATCATTCACCTACACTATTGGTTAGTTTTGTACTTTTGTTTGATTTACACACTTCACACCACTACCAGGGGCGGACCTAGCTTGACATTTTTTTTTATTTCATTACTCTTTTCTTTAAACGTTACCCCTATAAGGATTTTTTAGATCCGCCACTAACCACTATACCATTTTGGAAGTAATTTCACTAATTCTAACGTGGGCGCCACATGACTGAAAATGTCCATTCACCATGTGAACTACCACTTATAGTCTTAAGAAATATTTGCACCGGGTTGATTCATTTGAACTTTTTACTAAATTGAGTCAGTTCACTACCATATTTAAGATTGAACTTCCGTTTTGCTCCCTATGGTTTGGTCACTTTAACGGTTTTGCTCCAAACCTTTAAAAATAGCCATTTTCCTCCAATAGTTTGCTATGGTTTTTCCATTTTGCTCCTTGCGGTGAGCAAAATGGAAAAACAGACTATTTGAATGGAATTAGAGGCGGGGAGCAAAATGGAAAAACCATAGCAAACTATTGGAGGAAAATGACTATTTTTAAAGGTTTGGGGCAAAACCGTTAAAGTGACCAAACCACAGTAAGCAAGACGAAAATTTACTCTATAAGATTTTTTAATGTAGAACAAGGATTTATGATTTGGCTTGTAAGTTGAAATGTATTTTCAAAGGTGATTTCATTTTTAATTCAAACTTAATTAAACGTCATATTTTTTACATTTTTTTATATTGCATACGACAATAGTAAAGCTTTAAAATATTATTGTTAATGTTTTGTATCTAATATTGTATATATTATTAACGTATCTCTAAAATTTTATTTCTTATTTAACTTGATATTTTTAACTATTTTCGATAATGTTTTGTATCTAATATTGCATATATTATCAACTTGTATCCCTAAAATTTTATTTCTTATTTAACTTGATATTTTTAACTATTTTCAAGAATAATAATCATAAACAATGGTACATCGCTTTGCGTTTATCACCAACCAAACCGAATCCGTTAGTCTAACTGATTAAACTGAGAAATGTTGGTACCGACGTTTCAGTTACTAAAAACAATGAAAAACGATTGAGCTTTAGCTAGTCAATCAATTTTTAAAACCGGACCAATGTTGGTACCGATGTTTCAGTTACTAAAAAATATTGTTCGATATTCCAACTAAAACCACAAACTTATCATTTGCTTTCCCACTGAAATGTAATTAAAATTTGTGTTTTACTATTTGCTAGAGTTTGCTAATTGATAGTTAGGGTTAATGTTATACATATTTATTTTGGATGTGAATTGGGCTGGGCCGTATTGGATTATGTGGAGAAGGGGGCCCGAAGATTAACGGATTCAACTTTTGGATTTACTAAAAGCCCATACTGTTTATTTATTTGGGTTTTGTTCGCAACAAATTCATCCCCTATAGCCTTTGGATTTACAATAATGAAAGACCTTAAACTAATATACAACAAAAAATAATGGAAGATCTTAAAACTTTTCTGAAATCTGAATGCGTGATGGATATAATCTAAAGTCTGATTTTCATTGTTTATCGTTAAAAACTATTTTATTATTATTACTACTATTGCTATATAATTTTTGTTATGATTTAGTAAAGCCTCAAAATCGACACCTTACAGCAGGACATCATCACACGGAACAACTTAAAAGATTAATTATCTTCTCAAAATACGCAACGGAAAGGCTCAGTTAAAAACATTTTCAAACTAATATAAAATCCAACAATATCCGATTTTAAATCAACAACATCTGCTAGCCAAGAGTACCGCATCTACACCCACGTACCATAAGATTTCAATTATATTTATCTTAAATTATAATTTATAATTCTTATATAATTTTTTATTTATAATTGTTAAATCATTATTATTTTTTATTTAACAAATTACCGACAATGTACAACATACAAAATCTTCATAGAAACTAATAGTTTTAACATGTTAGATTTATTCAACCTATGTAATACATCGGTTTCTAATCTACTGACTTATAAACAAAAATTAAACACACAAAATAAACAAATAGTACGAATCAAAATAAAATTTAATTACTAAAAAGTCAAACCCATGTTCGAGTTAAAACTAAAATCACACTTGTTTGCATACTTCGAATTTTGAATGGTTCCAAGCAAACATTGTTGTAAACGAGTCGAATCGAGCTTGGCTTTAATTTGGCTCCAGCTCAGCTTGTTTGTTTTACATGTGTTCGAGCTTATGAGTAGTTTTCAAACACGAGCTCTGCTTGTTTATATTTATTGTATATTTATATTTTTTTTACATCTTTTATAATTAAAAATCTTATATGTAGCATAAATGTCCATGGTGATTTTACTTTCAAGATATTTGAGTAACCAATAATTACTTAAAAGACCGTATGAAAAATAATAATAATAATAAACATTGGTATGAGTTATGAAGTATGAACTACACACTCAATCAAGAGTATTGTGATTTTGAGGACTGTGGAACTTCAATGGTTCTTAAGAGCGAAGCATATAAACTATGAGGGGTTCTGAGAAAGTAGCGTCCTCACAGGGGGTCGAAGGATGGTCTGTTAGCGGGCTCCAATCATCACATTTTGCTTTGATTCATGATCTTTCATTGGAAATGCAAATAATTTTCATGGATTAAAGAGAAGTTGCATAAAAAATGGTTTTTAAGTTTTAGTGTTTTACTGATAATCGGTAGCAAGATCATCGATATATAGCAATTAGTTCAGTGACAAGAACGTTGTCTATCGGTTACAAATTAAGCTTAGGTAGCAAATTTTAGTAGTGGTAGCAAAATGTATGACGGTAGGAACAAGTACTGCTCAGTAACAACTCTCTGGAGTTCCTACTTACATATGTAATTGCACAATTATATATATATAATTAGCCAAGCTTCATGAATAGTGTATCTATGCATTGATTGGTTAAAAGAGGTGGTTATTAACTTCATTTTTTTTCTTTTCTCACCTATAATATTTGTGTATATACATTTTAAACTGAAACAAACACAAAATTTTGTAGTTAGTCTGGTGGTAAGGATTGCTTATCTATCCTTGGTATACCCAAGTTCAAGTCCCTCACCAGCCCTCACCCTTGGATCTTACTTTTAGTTTTTATCTTTTGCTTCTTCTAATAAAATATATTCATCCCATCATATCATCCTATCTCTTTTAGTTTTCTTTTCAATAACATAAATTCATTCCACCACATCCATCCTCTCCTAACATAAAATTGAGTACAAGCATTTGTAGTCATGTTGATCTTTTTAACGTTTCCAAAATATTATATAATTATAAGTATAAGAAAAACTTATATATGTGGCTATTATTATTTACAGGAAAATTAGAGAAATAATAATCATGCCGTTAGGAGTGTGTTACATGGCACACTAGATTAGTGACATATCTAGCTTTAAGGAGCATGTCACGAAGTTGTATTTAAAATAGAGCATTTATTTGGTATGTAAAACGGTACGATGATAAACTTAATCGATTCTGAAGGTTTGACTTTCTAAACAACATGTTTCATTTTAAAATAACGTTTGCTTACATTTTCATTTGCTCCGTTTCGCCGCAACGCGCGACGTTAACAAATCTAGTTATAAGTAATTGTCATACCTTTTTACTAAAGATTGTGACATTTAATTCAATCATTTGGGCTGTTTATTAAATAAGTTTATTTTTAAACTCAGTTTAGTCTCAAGTTCGTTTTAGTTTGACTAAATTCGAGCTTCTAGCATATCAATCTCGAGTAACTCAAAAGTGGCTTAGCAAACAATAAAATATATTTAGTTAAATAAGTATTCTCCATGAAATAATAAATTGATCATGTATAATTGAAGGTTTAATAACTAATTATTTTCCGATTTAGTAAGGTGTCAAATTGAGATTTCCTCTTATTAATCATTGAATTTTCATAGCTTTAATAAGAAGATTTATGGATTTGTTGCGTTTCCGTAAAGCCAGCCATACGGCCCATACAATATCTTAACCAAATGGTACCTTAGTGAAGCGTCTAATGATAGATTCATGTATTATTGAATTTATAAAAAGCAAAACTGTTTTCTATTCTTTATCTTTTCGTAGTAATATTTTTCACATAAATAACTACATAATACAAATAAGGGGGTGTTTGGTGTTGCGTTTTCAAAATAGATTATGCGTTTCAAAATAGATTTTGCGTTTTCAAAACTGCGTTTTGAAAGAGTATGTAGGTACATGCTTCTCCAAAACTGCATTTTGGAGGCAGATAATCATTTTTCATCCAAACACTTTTTTAGATTATTTATGTTTTACAAACGCAATAATCAACTAATCACTTCAAAACGTAATCCCAAACACCATCTAAGAGAACATGATGCAACTTTATAGAAAATTATATTAAGTTATACGGCATAAAATTCCAATAATATTTCAATAACATGCCAAGAACCAATATAAAAGTCTAAATTAGTAATGAAATGATCTACTATATAGTAAATCAATATGAACCCTTGAATGCATTTGAAATTTATGATTGCTGAGGGAAATGTATCGGCGATCAACCTGAAGGTCTCCACAGTGGTTACAAGTCGTGATTGTTACATAGAGATGATGAAATGGTATCGGGAGTGGTGAATTGGTGATGTTGTCAGCTGTGATTAGGCCAATAATTTTTTCTATCCGAAAGAGTTGAACTCCAAAATTATATTATTAGGTAAAATGGTAGAAAACTACGAATCATTATTTTCTATTTTAAATTTATTAATTAAGAAATTAAGTTTATTTTATTTTTTTTCGAAAAAGTTTAGCGTGTTTATTGTATAGTTCTATCACTTCTACATGAAAAACAATCCAAACCAAATGGATTTGGGTTTTGTTTGCATTCATGTTTAAATACTTTTATCTGGTAGTCCTACTTCTAGCACAAAACTGCATGGGATGGCATTAGGTCCAAGATCAGGGTCAAATGTAGTGCCTTAATTATCAACGATGATTCAACGAGCAGCTGCTTCAATTGATTGAGACCTGGTTCATGGTACAAACAATAAATCTGGATCATATGGGTTTAGTAACCTAAACATACACCCTAAACACGGCCTCCATTTCCACATGTAGCATAGTGGGCTGACCGTAGGCCCCATAAGATATCATGCACAACAAGGAGAACCGACCTTGATCCTATTTTATCTAGTAGTGATGAAGTACCTGGTTTGGATCAGGACCGGCTCAACCATTTTGGTGGCCTAAAACAAATTTAAAAACTCGAGGCCTTTTTCCAAAAGAAAAAAACACTATTTGAGAAAAAAAAACCCTCTTTTACCCGGGTTTGGGACTGGCAAAATAAACTAAAATGTTTATTGTTGTCAAAGTTAACTTAATTTTTTTGTATTTTTATATATTTTTTGTATGTTTAAAGATAAGTTCAGCTCAACCCAAATATCACCTATAATTTTTTTTTTAAATTGGAGGACCTATTGATTTGGAGGCCTAAAGCCCAAGCCTCAAAATACTTGGGCTTGGGACGGCCCTGGTTTGGATAATGACAGTGATAAGTGATGTTACTGGTACTAAAAGTGGGTCGGGCTTGTCCAAATGGTTTCTTACGAATTCTTCTCAGTAGTTCAAGTCAAAAGGTGATCATTTCCCGCATCTACATATTTGAAAGTGAGGAATCTGGTCTTGGGAAATCAGATTTAGAGACAAGGGAAAAAAGTCTGATGAAGTAGAAGAGAAATGAGAATAGAATGTTCAAAAGATGCCAATTTTATTCCCCCAGCCAGTGGCGGATCATGCCCGTTGAACGTCCCAGGGCCGAAAGCCATGGGCACTAAAAACATGCCCGTGCCGAACATAGTAGGTATAAAAAATTTCGATCGAACCGCGAAAATTAGCACTTCTGGCCGAAAAACGTGCCAGGGCCGTGGCCCTGGCACAAGCCTTCTAAGATCCGCCCTTGCCCCCAGCAAGAAAGAATACGGTGGTGAATGACGAAGCTGTTGGTGATGGAACTCGTATAGCAGATAGAACAGGGCGGGATTTTGGTTCTGTACGATGTGTTACATCGGCAATAGCGAAGATCTGCAAAGTGGGAATTGCTAAATAACCTAGAATTGCTAGATTTGGGGTGAAAACAAAGGCTAATGGCAACAATGCCCCAATAAACAACTTATAAAGACGAAAATGACCCTCAAATTTAACGGTTAACAAACGTTAGGTGATGTCAGAGACTCAGAATGCATAAAAATGCAACCACAGAGGCTCAGGAGGTCAGTTTTAGAGTTTAGGGACTCAACATGTGTTCATGTAAACACAGAGACTCAAATTACCCTTAACTTCTTTAATTAAGTTATTCGGTTTGTTTATCTTGTTTGAAATCAATGTTTTAAAAACCGGTAAATACCGGCCGGTTATACCGGTATTACCGTTTTCGGATGTAAATCCGGTCCGAAACACACAGGTAAGTAGGAGAAACGGCATCAACTTTGTACCGCCGGTAAAATCCGGTATACCGGTTTGAACCGTTATATCGGCACCAGCTCAGGTCTGTTTTTGGGTTAGGATTTTACTTTTTATCGACACATCTCAATATTTACTCTCAACTTTAACCTAACGACTTTTAATATTTTATCTCCATCGATCAAAATTCAAAACTTGCTTCATCACTCCACTCCATCATTCGTGACTTGTTCAAGACTTTCATCACTCCATCATTTGTTCCAGATTTGCACCTTCATCTAATTTGGATTATTTTTTGAGTTGATGTTGTAATTTATGGAATTATACAGTTAACTAGTCAACCCGGTTGAACTGCCCGGTACAACCCGGTTCAACCGATTAAACCATTTTTGTACCTAATCCGGTATGATTAAAAAACCGGATTTTAAAACATTGTTTGAAATCACGATAAATAAATTAACTGAAACTTGATCCATGCAACCTTAATGCCTATAGCTCAAATTATATATATATATATATGGAACCCATTAAGTCTAACTACATTTGAAATCAATATCATCCACATGAGAGTGTTGAGACCCGCACCCCGTTTTCCAGTCCTTACACATCTGACTTGCACCATAACCTGAAATAGAGGAGTACCGGTAAAGTTATTTTCATTTAAATTTGTTAGTATTGAGTTGGATGCATATGAATGATGGTTCAAAGCTAAATTTTCATGTCACATGAAACAAAACATGTCTAATGGTCAAAATTTTCTAAGGTTATAGGAAGACGATGACACGTACGGCTTTTTATTCTCTACAAATGCGAATGTAAACGGGCACACAGTAGCGAGGTTTTTTTTTTTCAAATTTCATGAAATAGTTTACTAACTTTACATTTAATTTCTATACTTTAATACTCAAATTTCATGCAATAGTTAAACTCACAAAATTAACCGCTCTAATGATGGTTCAGGGCGGTTTTTGGCAGTTTTCCTGCAAGTGGTTTTGCTCCAAAATTTTCTACTCTCGAAATCTATATGATAACCACTTTTAATTGATTTGTTATTTTAGGAAACCAAGTTAAACACTTTGGTTGATAAGGAGCATAATACGTTGATAAAAAGTGGATCAGAAAGCGATAAGGAGCAGAAAGCAATAATTCACAATGAACCAGCATGTGATCAGGTTGATACTATTAGTTTAAACGAATTATTCTTGAATGGCATTCATATGTTAATACAATGTTTAATCCAATAAGTTGAGATTAAACTTTATAAAAGTATTGTTGTTTATACATAAACTAATAAGCAGTACATAATATAATAAACATAGAACTAGAATACCCTTTTGATTAAATAACAGATAAGTACTTCTAAATGTAAGTCAACAATGTTACTATAGACATGGTCAGATTAGCAAATAATACATAGAAGAGCTAACATATTTGATTACAGAACATACAAGTATTACCTGATACAAACAAGTAAATATTAATAAAAGTGATTAATAATCGCAAAAGTTCAGATATGTGAACAAGAAAGTTGTACATCTAAATGTACCCGTAAAAAGTTTAAGTTTAGTGTAGCTTAGCTTAGCTATCTAAACAGGAACATATAGCACAATCAGTTTTCCAAACCGTTGTTTGGGACTTTAAAATCATTATTCTCACAATAAAAGTTCAAAGTAATGAACCATAAAACATCCAAAAACACGAAAATATTCTGAATACATAAACTTTGTTGTAAAATTGGCAAGTAAAGATGATAAACCAATTACTTTGCATCCCCAAAACTTATCCAGTAAGTTGAACCCTAAACCTTGATCACGAAGGATGATAGTTAGCAGACCAAGAACAATTATTAAACAAACAACACCCACCCATTTGTACTAATTCAAATCCCTGATATATAACAAACATTTAAGAAATCATGACATATATAAGTTAATCGAACACGAATTAGAACCTGTCAGTGCTAATTAGGTCTATTATATCGAGAAAAAACCTCAAATTATCGAGCACAAACAAGGACCAGAAAAAGAATTAGAACTTGTACCGTATATGCGACGAAGAGATGATAATCGACGGTAGAAAACACCTTTAGCTTGTGTGATCTACAATTGTAAAGCGATCTTCAGGTTACCATTAAAGCGAAATGAAACAGTGAAATGAGAGTAATTGTAAAGTGAACAGATGACCATCTAGGGTTTGTTAAAAGACCATTTATATGGATCCGATTACCTGTTCAAGTAACCCAAATTGTAATAAGAATTGGTGGACCCTTTTATAAAATGGGTAACCCAACATAATAATATTTAAACATATTATTATGTTAAGTTAAAGAAAAAAATTCATTGGCGAGTTTTTTTATTTAACTAGTGTTTAACCCGCCGCTTCGCGGCGTGGTGGTGTCGTAATGAACGAAAACGATACTCAGCACAAATGAAAATCTAACCAAAATTCCAACTCCAGATTGGCTCAATTAAGACCTTATATGGTGATATTTGAATAAAACATCAGTAAAACGTTTCAAAACCAAATTAACGCACAAGAGAACACTATTATCCATGTGTACATTTGTGGAACCACAAATTTCACATAAAGGTTATACATTTGAGTGATTTTGTACAGAATCAACACTTACGAAAGCAACTCCCAAGCACATATTCAGAAAATCGGCACACATATTTAACACCTTAATGAAAAAATAATGCACAACAAACTTGACCGAACCTGCCTATCGCCATCAGTTCTCATTCACGATCCTTCTGTTTTCTGTACTCTTAACGACATGAAAGTGGCTTGCCTATTTCAGAGAAAGAGAATTAGTGTCATTAACCATTAGGTTTGCTTGTATTCTAATAATACTAAAGTGTCATTTCTTAAAAAGTAAATATGTATATTTAAAAATGATATTTTTAGAATTACCTAAAATGCATAAAAATATTGATATTTAAATTGTCAAAACTAACTTAAAGATGTTAAGTTTATGTGGATGTACATACTGTTGTGACTGGGCTAATATAGTCTTATGTTCTAATTTCCATTGTTGTAAGAATAAAGAGTATTCCAATGTAAGTGACCCAACTACTGTTTATTAACATACGAAGTTGCTTAAGCACTATGAATTTATAGTTTTAAAACCTTATGCAGATTTTCAATTTCATTGAACATTACATGTACTCTTAGATTTTGAAGTTAAAAATAGGTCTACTTGATTTAAAAAGTCAGATTCTATAGTTATATAGCATTTCTTAAATGAAAATATGGATATCCATTTTGTTTAGTATGACTGCAATAAGTCACAAATCGATTATGAGTTTCCAAAATACTATCTAATAGAGTACTAAACCTGATAAAAACGAAACAAAAAAATCTCAGTTTTAATGGGAAATACGACATGATGCAATTGCAAGTATGTATGCTTACATGTTAAAACACCAAATCATATGTGATAGCAAAACTTTGGTATACTCAGATAAAAAGATCAACGATTAAAATTTCAAAATGAAAACCTCATTTTGTCATGAGTGATGTGTGCTTAGTTTGTCCTAACTAACACAAGAGTAAACTTCTGTTTTGCTCCCTGTAGTTTGGTCATTTTAACGGTTTTGCTCCAATAGTTTAAAAATAGCCATTTTCCTCCCTGGTTTTTCTAACTTATCTTCATTTTGCTCCCAGCCTCTAACTCCATCAGGGAGGAAAATGGCGACAAATTCGAAAGATTAGGGAGCAAACTGGCGACAAACTCGAAAGATCAGGGAGGAAAATAGCTATTTTTAAACTATTGGAGCAAAACCATTAAAATGACCATACCACAGGGAGCAAAACGGAAGTTTACTCCTAACACAAAGAAACAAATGTTCCTGATCTATGACAGAGAACTATTATTCACATTCTAATTTCTAAATATCACCTATTTAACACAAATTACACCATCCATGACAACTAACACTAAAATAATTATTGATAGCATACAATATACAACAAAATAAATAAAGATTACAAAACAAATAAAGATTACAAAACAAATAAAAATAATTTGAAGTGAAAGTGCATCAAGTGGAATCCTAAACAACAACATATAACTTATTAAGCATAAACATGTTTTTGCAATCCCATGATGCTTCAACTCTACCTATAATGATTGCAAAATGAAACAGACAAGCATGAAAAATCATATTTAAACCTTACCGGAGTTCCAATCGGAATACTAGCTGCCATCTCGGGAGTCGGCGGCTAGGTCTTCGCGGGAACTATCGTCGCCATCGACCAACATTTGGAACCCTAGATAACCATCGCTGTCGTCAGCGTGGTTGTTTCCTTCATCTTTGCTGCTCAACAACCATTAGAATATCAAGAACACGACCTTGCCACAAAACATCTAATCTCGCCGATCACTTTCTGTTAACTCCGATTAGAGATGATGGGTTTTTGTGGCTTAGGGTTTCTCGAATTAAACACCAACATCACCGCTTAGCTCCCCCGATTTACACCTACAACCCCAGAATCTTCGTGACTGTTGGTTACACCATAGTAGATGGCCGGCGGGACTGCCGTGAACATCGCTAGAAAACCCCTCGTCTCTCCTAGTCGCTCTCTCTTTATCCCTTGTGCAAGAACCCCTTTTCTCTGTCTTAGTTGTCTGTCATCAGAAAGGTAGGAACTTATGTGGTCATACTTGAAAACCAAAAAACTACACTGGCTCAAACCCCCGATGATAATTGATATATATAATAACTAGGTTTTTACCCGTTCGCGCGTTGCGGCGGAAACCCTATGTACAAAAAGCAATAAACAAAACATTACCCGATAGTGTTTGGTCTTAAACGAAACGTGCAAAAGATGTAACGTTTCTTTAGGATCAAGTCGTAGGAGATGCAAAATCAACATTGAGTAAATGAAAATCTATTAAAACTTATATTTTGAATCACTTTACTCTCCTTTTTGGTTATATATCTGAATTCATAATAAAAATAGACATATAAAAGCAAGAGCTAAAGATACAAACAATTGACCGGCCTAAAGCTTGGTTGTATTAGTCCCCGTGATTGAACTTTTGCACCTTCCTGCACAAACAATTTTAGAGCTGTGAATTCCACCTATTCAGTGAGTTGAACCCGTACACACGTACGTCTAGGGCCGTGAACGGCAACACACCTGGTGAACCCAAAAAAGACAAAGCCCAATATATGCCAAATTGTTAGGATTCCAAGAATGACATCGTCCAACCACTACACTTTCTAAATATGTAGTAATATTATGAAGGTTCGAAGATGGTTTCTGATTAGAGTAGATGATTTTGGTAAGGTTTGAAGCGGGTGCAGTCGATTGGGTTGGCTTAAAATGTTTTGAAGTGTTTTATAGATAATCAATGCACCAAATTTTCTTAAATAACTTAATTACTTCATAATAATCAAGTTTTACCATTATTAAAGACACACTATCAGCGCCTTTCAACATGTCGTACCCATAAGGCCCATAAAAAGGTTTATTTACGCTATTTTTAAAACATCATCCGTTTGACCCGTTAGAGATGAAACATGATCCGAATGAATGAGGCTGCAGATAACATAATTGCCTTGGCAATTTCACAAATCGAGTTGCATTCACTTTCTTAATGGATTAATAAGTAATAAAAAAATCTAAACAAAACAGAAATACTCATAGCAAAATAAATAAATAAATAAAATTTAAAGTCAAATTGCCTACATTCTTGTTAGTAAAGGACCCTTTCTAATAGTAGAGATATTGGTATACCTATGTTAATAGCTCCAAGCATTGGAGTGAGACTGCAACTACAGCTAAGAACAAAGAAGTAATGCCATCATCAGTTAGTACATGTTCAATGAGGTATTAGCATTGGAGATATGCCCTTGCCTTGCAACATTAATAAGAGCGATCTCACCAATAAAAAAAATATGTATTTCAATAATTGTAAAATTTTACTATATCGTATCAAAATTGACAAACAAAAAATCATCATCTTTATACCTCACATCAAGATCCTCGTATATTTGCATCCTTACTATTTGCCGCAGTTTGTCACAGCCCTTTGCCAACATCCGTGTGAAACTACACCTATCAATTTCGCCATAACCGTACAATTAGATTGACACACCAAGCAATAATGATAATTTTCACAATTTCATGGAACGATTGATTTTGATTAATATGAAAATTAAAAACCAAATCGTTGTCTTGGAGGCTCAGAATTGCTAAATCCTTGTGGTTGCAGACAATACTATTTAATACCATTTGGTATGTGAAATCAGGAATCACATTCACATTGCCCTAACGAATGCCACAACAAAGATACCAATTTGGCATTTTTTTGCATCATCACGGCCTACCATGAGCATCTGACTTGTTGGGTTAAGGTTCATGAACAACCGATCTAACCAAATAGCAAACATGCAAGAAAAAGGGCTTACCGGAAAGTTGCGAGAACTTGATCGGAACCGTAGGCGCTCGATCGCCGTCACTTGCCAAGCTATGCAAACCTCCGATCTAACATCCCTCGTGTTTCTCCACTCATGTACCGTCACGAAACCTGCTCGCCGCCACCAATGGCCACCGTAAAACCTAATCCACATCTTGAACTACCGCCACCAAATTCATCAAAGATGATGCCGATGTTGAGTACCGGAGACACCGGCGTGCGAGCTGTAACGCCGTTGTACCCAATCACCGCCCCTCGGATGCACAAATCACCACCACCTGTGGCTTCCCTGCGTTCAGACTATGAAATGAAACCGGCTCACCCGTCAGAATGACGGTCGTTGGCGCCACGAAACCACCGTGACCGGCCCCTTGCTTTCCACTGTCTCTCTCTGCTGGAAGAAGTGTCACGTAGTGGGGAAACAAAGATAAAGAGAATGACTGGCAAATGGAGGTTTGTGAAACTTGGAAACCGGTACTGTTCCTAAGACCCGACGTCAATTGTTATATTGTATAATATGATACCTTCTAACTTTACTTATCCCCGTTTTCAATTTAATATGATACTAACTTTACTTATCCAACACATGTAGCCTAATAGATTATTCTAAATTAGTTTATAAATTTGCTAAAAAACAATAACTCTGGCTCTTTTTCTAAACAAATAATGTTTTTATTTTGAATTCAAAAAAATATTTATGCTATCTATACTATATAATAAAATAAACCATAGGGACACTTGTCATCATATTAGGCTATCTCTTATAGATAATTATTATTTTAGTTTAATCTCTTCTAATTAATTATAGATAATCATCCTACTAAATATTATTTAGTTTAATATCTTATATTACAGATAACACTCCTATTAAATATTATTAATTTAATATCTTATGGATAAATACTATTAGTTTAATTTCAGTGAGTTTTATATATTCATAAATCTTAAGTATAAAACGACTTATTTCACTCTTCCATATTTAGACCATGCACACTTTACTTTGTTATTTCACTTTACTCCATATTTAGACCATATACTCTATTTTAGTTCAATTTTTTATAGTCTATTCGGTTAACTTTATACTCGGTATTTCATATCCACCTCCCTTTTTGTAGTGTTGTTTGTCACATTTGTAGCGTTGGTTATCGATCCATGATATGAAAACAAATTATGTTATCGATTGAAACAACCGATGATGTGAACATCTATATCTATATCTATGCTATAGAATTAAAGAAATCAATATGTGGCACATGTCATTCACTGGAGGCACCTATTTTTGGAGTTTTTCGCATTTCTTTTATATTTATTTTTTAGTATATAAATTAGATGTTTTACTATTATTAGTATTTTTATTATTTATCAAATATATTGATTACTTAAAATTTATATATAAGACTTTATCCAAAATTATATTTATTTAATACACCATTAATCCCAAATTATATTTATTTTATTACTAATAATCTAAAATTATATTTATTCAACTCGTGTAATACATAGAGTTTTTAAAGATTTAACTTTTTTATTATTTGGTATATAAATTACAATACACGAGTTTCTTAAAAATATAATATTTTTTTTATTATTTAATATATAAAATTATATTTATTCAACTTGTGTAATAAATGAGGTTTTTAAAGATATATTGTTTTATTATTTAGCATGTAAAATTATATTTTTTTCAACCCGTCTAATACACGGGGTAATAATCTAGTTATTATTTAAAAAAATCCGTCACCAGAGAGAATGAAGAAGAGACAGATCTTGTCATTTGTACAGGAGAAGTCACCGAAGATGGCAGGCATCGGCATACGAACGTGCCACGGATCAATGTCATCATGGCCTGAGAGATCAAGATGAAAGCTACAACGATATAATTCGCAGAGAGCATATTTGTTTCATAAACATTCCACGCATTTCACTTTTGTTTACCATACATTATTACTTTGTGTTTTATTTCAACTCACTATTTGTGGTTTTTTATGTTTTAGTAGTCAACGGTCCACTTAAAGAGTCAAGCAATCTAAGTTATTAGAATGTCTCCAACCTTCCTTTTTTCGTTTATAGACATATTATATATGTCAATGTGAACTCATTTAATGAGTTCATATTATACGTGTAAAAATAATTAAAACCTATTTCATTGACAATAAAGAAACCGTCCACCGGATGGGCACCATGCATCAAGTCAACAAGTCGAAAAGAGGTCATCTTTAAGGTTAAAGAGGACCATCCAAAAGCCCAAAAAATTGAGGCAGTAAACCATGTTTGACTGTTACAACACTTTCCCCCAGTGTTGCCTACCGTTTACTTTTGCATTAAAATGACACAATTTCATGTTTTGTCACTCTATCACTTTTATTTTATATTGTTGTGTGGTTGTACACTGTTCACGTTCGTTTTCCTTTTATAAATTAAAAATGGTGCTTTTGTTTATAATGTTGTTTAGACTTGTGTCCACTTAATGTGGGTGTTTGGGATTGCTTATTTTGAGTTTCTTTTAAGTTTTTGACTTCTTAAAAGTTAATAGGTCATTTTTGTAGTGTTTGGATAAGGGTGTTCGGAGCGGGCGGCAAACCCACTCGGCAAACCGCCTTTGCCGCGCGGTAACACCGCCGCCAGTGGGTTTGCCGATCGGTGAAGCTTGTGGTGCGGGGAGAAGTTGACGATGCGGGGAGCAGGAGAGAGAGAGAGAGAGGGAGTGTATGAGAGAGAGGGTATTATGGGGTGGGGTCCATGCCATCTCTCAACCAAT
The DNA here is from genome assembly GCA_030545235.1 of Helianthus tuberosus. Taxonomy (NCBI): domain Eukaryota; kingdom Viridiplantae; phylum Streptophyta; class Magnoliopsida; order Asterales; family Asteraceae; genus Helianthus; species Helianthus tuberosus. Next base: position 187,788,134 of record CM060448.1, read on the forward strand.
CCACATTTTTCCTTTTTTTTAAGTTTACCACTTCACCAAGTGTTTAAACCATTACCAACACTTTTCAACAAAGTTTAAACACTTTTGACTGATTGACATGGCGCACTCTGATTGGTCGGTTTTTTGGTTTGCCACTCCAAAGTGTTTAACCACTCCTAACACCTTAATGTGTTTTGAGAATGAGTTTTAGTGGTTTGAAAATAATAAAAGGAAAAGTTAGATGGTTGCAACCTTTTCAAAAAAGGATATGGAAAAGAAGAAAAGGGGAAGTGTTCCCGAACACCCTCAATATACATTATCTTTGTTTGTTACGTTGTTAGCCGTCCAACGGACGGGTATTAAACTAGTTGTTTTGGTTTAACGCAACTTCAGTTTTCAAGTAATTTTTTTTACAGAAATGTAATAACCTTAACCAATCAACTCTATTTAATAGAAATTCGGTTGCGCACTCCTTAAAGATTTTTCTAATATCAATTGGGAAGTTTTATATTTTTAGTGTTTTTTTAGATAAATAATGAAAGGGTCAAACTATCTACACACCACCATTAAAAGGTGTTTTTTGTCCTTATATGCACACATTGCAGTGTCGAACTGTGGCCAAAACGCGGCGTTTTGGTCCGGTTAACCAGACAAAGACTGACGGGTGTCTGACGGGTCTGTTGACCGGACCAAAACGCCGAGCTTTGGCCGCGTTTTGGTCCTGTCAACCAGACCGGGTGTCAGTCTTTTGTCTGGTTGATAGGACCAAAACGCGGCCAAAGCTCGGCGTTTTGGTCCGATCAACAGACCCGTCAGACACCCGTCAGTCTTTGTCTGGTTAACCGGACCAAAACGCCGCGTTTTGGCCACAGTTCGACACTGCTGGGTATGCATATAAGGACAAAAAACATCTTTTTGGTGTGTAAATAGGCAAAATAGTGTGTAGATAGGTACACCCTAATAAAATTCTCTCCAACTAAACCTAACATGATGTGAAACATGAACTTTCATTTGTTTAAATTAAAACTTCGAGCTGTCCAATCATGAGTCCAATTCACTAAAAGAAAGAGAAAAGCCAAGATCCATCACTATTTTGAAAGGGACAATATTTATATTTAATAATGTTTTACACCTTTACTTACTCCATTCTTAAAAAAAACTTCTATCAGACCACCCGTAGTGGGGCGTGATTTAAAAAAAAAAACGCCTCAAAACGCCCCCCTCCCACTACACCGGGCGTTATATTTGAATATGTTGCAAGCCGGCGTTTTTAAAAAAAACGCTAAAGTGGTCAAATGCAGCTAAAGTGGTCAAATGCAAATTGGATGTGGCCAATGGGAGTGGTCCAAGTGTAAGGTGCCATTTCTTTTTTTTTTTTCTTTTCTCTATAAAAAAATAATTGTTTATTGATTGGAAGGGGCGTTATTGGAATAATGCCCCATTACGCCATTTTTGCAATAATGCCCCATGCTGACTGGGATGACACGTGTCGAATAATGCCCCATGGTGAGGGCATTATTTTGTTCCACCACTACACATGGTCTCATATATGATTGATATAGAAAATAGTAAAACTCGAATAATGCAATCGATTTTATTATATTACAATAATAAAATGATAATACATTTGTTATAATTATTCAAGATATTTTAAAAATAAGGATGAACATTTTTCGTGTACAATACATAATTAAAGGTATAGTTTTTGTGAAGAAAAAACATAAACATATTTTATTTTCAACATAACTAAAATCGTATTTTTTATATTTGTTTATTTTACAAACGTCAACATCTTTCAAGGGTGCATGATTGAAATAATAATTGCACCGATTTGGTATAGTGTTCACATTTTACATTTGAAACATCTTAAGTTATTATTTATTGTACACTTTGAAACAATCACTAGTCCTCTAGGGGTGGTCATGGGCATTTAAGTTCCACTTATAATAAGTTCGGATGAGTTTTTCCTTCCAGATCTAAAGTTCGAGTCTGGTTGATAGGGGTTTCTCATCGAGGGGTTTAAATTGGGGATCTATTGTGCGAGGGGCTCTCTATCACGGACCCGGTTAAGCAACGTATGCTAGACCTCTCGACATTCGCGAATAATTCACACATTTAAAAAAAAAATCATTGTGCACTTTGTCGGTTTTAGCATCCAATACACATTTATTCTACATTTTGATAAGAGTAAATTACAAAAATCGTCCTTTATGTTCACATTGGATTGCAAAGTGTGTCATTTGTCCTCAAAAAGTACAAAAAACGTACTCAATGTTTGCAAATTACTGCACGTTGTGCTATTTAACCCTAACTCAGTTAGTTTTTATGGTTAAATCAGGGTAGATTGGTATTTTTGGTCATTTATTTAAAATCTATTTAATGAATAAAACAAAAATAGAATTTTGAAATATTAAAACTATATAATCTATTATATATAATAAATGTGTTAAATTTTGCTGATGTGTCAAGCTAGGAGGCCTCTAAATTTTGCTTTTTGGCGGGAAAAATTTCGGGTCCTTTTTTTCTTTATATGGGCAGACAAGGGATCCATATTATGACCCGCTATTTAAATGTCTGAAAACCTAATTCTCTCTCTTTCACCGCTCCGCATCTTTTTGACCTAAACCTTCAGCCGCTTCCATTCTTCTCCTTCACGCTTTCTCTTTTCTCCAAACCTTAAACGATCCTTTCCTTCATCCAGTTCTTCCTTCATTGATGCATCAATATTAATCATAGGTATGTTCCGGCTACCATTATTTTCTATTTTTGTAGTGTACTCTTTTGCATCAGATTTTTGGTTCTGATTGTCAATGTGCAGTTCTCATTCACGCTTTCATTCAAGCTTACAAAACCCTAATTTTGTTCATCGCCGACAAGCAAATCTACCACCATCTCTTTCGATTTCATTAGCATCTGGTAAGTCAATGAATCTATTCTTATTTTCCTATAATTTCTTGTATATTTCATCGATGATTTCGTTCAATTTTTTATGATTCTTCTATCATTCATCCATGATTCGTTCGGTTCCATATAATCTGAGTGTTTTCATTTTGATTTTTAAGATTTCATAGATTTTAGATATAAATGGTTCTTCATTTTTTTTCCAGATTTGATAGGTTTAATGGATGAAAATGCCGATAGAAACAGATTCCGGCGAAAGCTAGGGTTCCGGCGAAGTTAGTAGTGATCTGGAGTCGTCGTCACTGATTTTGCTTAAGGGAACGGCATGCTCTTCTTTGTTTGTTTGGTTTATTTAATTTTCTTTGTTATTTGTTACATATAGTCAATATTTTTTTAGGTTTTGTTGATGAAAATGCAGATAGAAACAAATTCCGGCGAAAGCTAGGGTTCCGGCGAAGTTAGTAGTGATCTGGAGTCGTCGTCCCAATTTCGCTTAAGGAAACGGTATGCTCTTCTCTGTTTGTTTTGTTTGGTCTTTAAGTTTCTTTGTTAGTTTTTTAGTTATAGTCAGGATTTTTCTACGTTAAGAGTATTTTTCAAGAGGGTTTTGATTTATTATTGACTTGAATTTAATGAAATTATTAGCAATTATGTTTTAATTTCCATTTGTTGTAGTTTATGATTTATTTCATAGTTTCAATTGTTTTATGTTGTCTTCTCAATGATAGACTTCGTTCTTCTACAAGGATTGGATTATAAGTTACGACAAAAGCAACCACCATTCAGTACGCAGGTATGACTAAAAAAACAGAACAATGGCATTATAAATCTTAATTTTTAGACGAAACAATTTTATGATAAGAAAATAGTACCAACTTTGTGTTGGTATGTAGAGGTGGCATACTGAATTTTTTGACTAATTAATAATGAGAGTTCAAACAGGCTGGGTTGCATCGACCCATGAGTCACCCATCAGCAAGTAAATGTGCATGTTAACTATGTGTTCTCATTTGTAGTTAAATAGATCACTGAGCAGGCCTAGGTATTGGTGACAAAGGATGATGAACTGAATCCATGTCAAGGAAAAGTGAGTACATAAGTTGCCATATCTTTTGTTATGGTATATGTTTGAGAAGCATTTATTGGTGACCCGGGATTATGATAATGGGCTAATTGCATAAAAGATTACTCATTTTGGTCCAATGTCTGTTGTAGGTAAGCACTTTTTTTCCTCAAAAGAAAACCATCAAACTTCTTCAGGTTCTGATTAAAACTAACAATATTTATACTTTGATTTAAGGTAACCATACACAATAATCTGATGAAAATGTTGATGTGCAGTAACTATGATGAGTTGACCTTTTCATACTTGGCACCTGGAAACCAGTTTACTTGAAAGAGTCACCTTATATAATTTATATTTTTAACTTTAATGGTTGTTTATGGCCTAAAAATAGTGAGTAGTTAGATGCATAGTAAATAAATAATCGGCCAATGTTGCAATGTTGGTTACCCTCTTTTGTCGTTGATTCTACCAATCCTTATCCACATATAGGAACTTGAATGTGTGTTTCTTGATTAATACTTTTTTAGTCATTTTATATATGATTATTGTTAGTATATGCAACGACGCCATTTGTTCAGTTAATTAACTAAATCATTTGCAGATTCGTCTGCCTCTAAATGGTTACAAGAAAAAGACTACTGATTGGTTGGATCAACATACCTCTGACACTAACCTACCAAGGAAATAGAAGATGATTATCACAACCTCATCTGTACTCTGATTAGGTAAGGTTTATTTTGTTATTTCTAATATTTTTACAAGAATTTTTCTTCGATTTCATCAGGTAATTTAATTTTATCATGTTTGTTCTTCGATTTCAATTCATTCGAATAGTCGATTTGCCCTGATTGACTTTATCATGGATTAACAGGTGCAAGCTCTGCAATAAACGATTGCAAGAAGGATACTCAATCAGTAAGTGGAGAACACGCGAAACACCAACCCTAGAATGTTGACTCAACATAAATGATATTTATCATGGTTCAGTCTGGTGTTTCTTATTCCTTCTATTATAATCGCCATCGATTCTTAAGAAATTGTATCATAAAGATCTTAGTTAGAGATGATGTACAAAAGAAGTAATGTACTTTTCTTCACAATTTATCACAGGTTGTTGGCATGAAGAGGATGTAGCCCTTTTTGTTGGAAAGCGGATCGATTCTAAGTATTTAGCTGCAAATTTTTCTTGCATATGTGTCTCAAAATCAGATGAATATGCTTTTTGTAGCGATGGATGTACTACTAGCATAGAACCCACACATCTTTTAGGTGACAAAACCTCAAGTTTGGCTCGTGTTAGGTATATGCATTGGTTTTAAAAAAAATGGAGGTATGAAATTAATATTTTAAGGGTTTCTTATCTATGGTTTCAAACAGCATATTTTTTGTTTTTTTCTGTTTATGGGGTAAATAAAATAAACCAGTTACTTAATAACACCCGATTTCTTTCAATAAAATAGGAGAACATATGCTAACTTTTTTTACTTATATAAGGATGTATCAAAAATCAACCTAAAAATCATTGATGCCGAAATCAGTCACTGACTCGAAAACAAAGTTGCAGGGCGGCTGGATACAACCTTTTTAGTGAAAATACGTAGGCTACTATCACATACAAACCTTTGTTTTTTAGACTAACAAAATTTATGTGTGCAGAATGGGCCCAAGTACTTTGACAAGGTGAACGTGGTAAGTGTTGGTTGTCCTAAAATCCAAACTTCATATGTCCAAATTGTGCACACTTAATTTATGAAGGAAATCCATGTGGACATTTTGATTTTGCTCAGCAAAATATAAGATTCACAATAGATGGCTAGCATGTAATCACTGCAGATCCTCATTACGATATTGGGGCATCAGGTATATGAATATTCCATGAAGTAAAATTTAGTAGACCACTTTTTTAGTAAAGACTTGTGGAGGACAATGAGTAGTTATTGCAAAAGTCATTTTTAGGTACCTCGGTTGTAAAAAGCATTCAAAAGATGTCAATCAACTATGATGGGGCTTTGATTGCTGTTGATTTGGATAGTTTATAAATTTTAAGATGAGTAAGGTTTTTATCTAAAGAGATGATTAATTTTTTTAATTGATTATATTGTAGTCTTGAACAAAGGATGGGGCTTTGATTGCTGTTGCAACCAGTGCTACAGTGGGTAAAGATTGGAAAATTGGGGTTTTGAAAGACTAGATAGTTGCAACTCAGGGTATTTGGATAGAAGATAGTCGTCAACGGGTTCCTTTGCATGAATTTTGTCTGTTGGAGTTTCGGTTACAGAATGAAGGGAATACTCCTTGAAACATACTAAAGGAGATTGTATGGAACAAAGATACAGAGGTTACACAGGTATGTGGTGTTGTTTATACGAAATCATGTTTTTTTTCAGTGGAAATGTTGGGTTTTGAACCTGCAAACGCATGGTTAACAGACTTAGAAGTTACCCGTTGTATTGTACTTCGTGATTCTTGAACACTTGGGTTTGGGGTGTATTTGATGTGGATTCGAAAGGTTGTTATGTGATATTAAATTGTCATAATCAGATAATAATCTGTAATAAACAATTTTCATTGATAATTGTTACCATTATTTTCTATTATTGTTGCTTTTGATTGTAATTTAAATTTTCTTACCCGGGTATCTACCCGTGGAATAACCTAGTATATATATAAAGAAAAAGCATTATCTCTCTCTCTAAACTCTCTCTCTCTCTCTCTGGTTCTTTGTGTTCACACCACCAGCACCAAATTAAACCACCACCTACGCTCAACGGCCATCACTGCCTTCACCCACAACCACCAGCTCCTTCCCCCACCAGCTCCTTCCCCCACCAGCCATCACCACCTTCCCTCAAACCACTAGCACTTTCCCCACACCCACACCACCACCACCACCACTACCACTACCACCCACCTGCCGGCACCACCTACCCACCACTACAGCCTGCCACCACACTAGCACCTTCCCCACACCCACACCACCACCACTACCACCCACCTGCCGGCACCACCTACCCTGTCACACCCCAACCAATGGCGGAATCATCGGAGTGGGACGAAATATATTGCAAGAGACTTCATAACACTATTTGTGACAATATTTAAGTCAACCATTTTTCATTTCATAATAAAATTGTCAACATTACATAGAAATTCAAATAACATGTTTATAACATAATGAAACAAAATTTGATACAACAATTTAAACCTAAGACGTCTAAATGTGTATCTAGGCATCATCGCTACTTTGTTTCATAGCATCATCATCATCAACCTGTAACATGTTTAAAATAAAGTTCAATGCAAAAGCAAAGACGAGTACACAAGGTTTGAATAAGTATAGCATAAGTATAAAAGCATTGTCTCGAATCCACATGGCAATTTGTATACAAGGTAACTAGCATGCATAGTAATACGCCAAACCCAAGTGTCCACTAGTATTTAGCATCCCTCGCCACAAAAGTGACAAGACCGTTTAGAATGAAGACTTAACAAGACCCCGACGGGTGGTGTGCTACTCCTATAGCGCTATATATGTTAAGTTGAGGGCTTAGCAAAGTTAATGACATATAGCATGTATATTCTAGCATGAACCTAAGTAAACAAGTAGCATGTATAATGGATTGAGAGTATAAAGAATGTTTAAGTGTGTGAGTGTGTATTTTGTATAATAACATGTTACAACCCAAAGTGTCTTTAAAAGTAAATGGGTCAAGTGTACTCACGGTTTTGCAAGTCTTGAACTTGAGAGTCCGTGAGTGAGTTGTTTGTTGTTTAGGAGGTTGGAACACCAAGTCCTTCTACACGAAGTAAACAAGGCGTATGAGTAATGGAGAGTAACGGTGGACTAAAGATTCGGAATTTAAACATCAAAACTTAAACATATGAAAATAACCATCCTTAACATATGATGTTTGGATAGTAAACTTACTACTTGACAATGTCCATTTTGTTCATCATCAAAGGTTCGGTTTGTTAAGTATATTACATATATTGTATACATATTATTATGTCCAATATTTCAAGCATGAGGTAGAAGATTAAATCTTCATTTAGGTACCTCTAAGTTCCATGGAAGTCATGTAGGAGGTAGGAAGAGTAGTCTTCCATTTAGGTACCTCTAAGAGTTCACCACTACACTTGATGTAAAAACATACAAGGAGGGTCATGAACTATGAATAACACAAGAATATAAACAACTACTCTATAAGAAATCATCAAGCAATGTGGGGATTTTATGTTGGACAACCCAAGTTAGTCCATAATCACACCTACATTAAGTCTTGGACTTAAACATTACTTGTGGGTTAAAAACCCTAAACAAAACAGAATGTATATGAGGTTTAACCTCTGATTTTGAATGTCTCAACCTTGTTTTTAAGCCTAACTAACCATAGAAGTGGTTATAAGCATAAGGACATAGGTTTGAGATGAGTTAAACTTAAGTTGAACAAGTTTAGTAAAGATTAGATGAAATCAGAAATGAATAGTGAACTTTAGAGCCTTTTTTCCAGAGTTACAGGGACTGGTTTCCTGTGAAACACCCATGGAATCGAAGCTAAGATCAATCCAAGTGCATAGGAAAAAGAATGGACTAAATCGGACAAGTATTGAGTGAGTTATGCTTACTTTAGTGAAGGTTGAACAATCTGCTCGAACTTGAGATAATCAGCTGATTAGAGAGTGTTTTTGAGTGAATTGGAAGTGGTTGTAAAGTGATTTGAGCTTGGAGGAGGCATGGTATTTATAGGGGAGGGTTATGGTGGTTGGTAGTTGGGTATTTAATGTCAAAAACGAGTTTAAACTCAAGTTAGACCCATAATCCCGCTCAAAAGCGCGAGCTGAATTGGGGAGTCTGTTCTGGGACTTGGCTCGCGGCCAGGAAGCTTCAGGAGGTGGTCTTCACGGCCAGCAACAAGGGGGAAGTTCAAGTTTCAGCTAATTATAATTTGGCCCCTTAAGTTTGTTATTTAGGGTTTTTAAGTGTTTTAGGGGCTATTTTCGCCATAAAAGCATAGTATAAAGGTAAAGTAAGTATGATGAACATAATCCAAGTATAATTAAGTGTATGAATGTCGTATTTAAGTATCGTATGCACACAAAAGACATATTATTAGCATGTTTCACATATTTGCAAGTTTGGCACATAATTTCCAAGAACTACGAATAAGCATCAATTGTTTCACGAAATTGAATGTATGAGCATGTATAAAGTATGTACAACATGAATTTAACAAAATACGAGTTTTATTTATGATCCAAGTCTCGGATTTTACAACGATTAGAACTAAAGGACAATTACAAGAACACAAGACTCCCAAAAATGGAAATACAAACAAGACCTTTCTATTTATGGAAAGTATGAAGAAACAGGGCGTTACAGTCACCCCTCCTTTAGGGAATTTCGTCCCGAAATTTAGGAAGATGCAACGTCGAACAGGTATTGATACTTGGTCTTCATATCACTCTCGAGTTCCCAAGTAAATTCAGCGCCACGTTTTCCTTCCCATCGAACCTTGACGATAGGAATTCGTCTGCGCCTCAGTTGTTTGACTCCTCGGTCCATGATTTCGACCGGTTTTTCCACAAAGTGAAGCGTTTTGTTGACTTGCAAGTCTTCGAGAGGAACTTGTAGTCCTTCGTCAGCTAGACACTTCTTCAAGTTTGAAACATGGAAGACAGGATGAATGTTGTTGAGTTCTTCAGGCAAGTCCAGATGATACGCAACCTTGCCAATCCTTTCTAGAATCCTGAAAGGACCCATGTAGCGCGGTGCGAGCTTACCTTTCTTACCAAAATGAACCACACCCTTCCAAGGGGATACCTTGAGAAGTACGTAGTCACCTATCTCAAATTCCAAAGGCTTGCGACGCTTGTCAGCGTAACTCTTTTGTCGGCTCCTGGCTCTCAGCAAGTTGTCTCGAACCTGTAATATCTTGTTCGTCGTCTCTTGTATGAGCTCGGGACCAGTGATTTGAACTTCACCAATCTTGTGCCAACAAATTGGCGAACGAAACTTGCGACCATACAATGCTTCGAAGGGTGCCATTTGAATACTCGCATGATAATTGTTGTTGTACGAGAATTCGATCAAAGGAAAATGTGAATCCTAATTGCCACCAAAATCTATTACGCAAGAACGAAGCATATCCTCTAAATTTTGGATAGTGCGCTCGATTTGACCATCTGATTGAGGGTGAAAAGCAGTGCTAAGGTTAAGGACAGTACCCATAGCTGATTGAAAAGTTTGCCAAAGACGAGACGTAAAACGAGCATCACGATCGGAAATGATGTCAATGGGGATACCATGACGACAGATGACCTCATCAGTGTAGATTCTAGCCAATTTCTCGACTTTGAAATCTTCACGAATGGGAAGAAAATGAGCTGATTTGGTTAATCGATCAACGATCACCCAAATATTGTCATGACCAGAAGAAGTACGAGGGAGCTTAGTGATGAAATCCATAGTGATGCTCTCCTATTTCCAGACAGGGATTTCTGGTTGTTCGAGCCGTCCAGAGGGACGTTGATGCTCAGCTTTCACTTTTGAACATGTGAGACATTTCGAGATGAAAGTGGCTATATCCTTCTTCATTCCAGGCCACCAATAGGATACACGCATATCATGGTACATCTTGTCGACACCAGGGTGAATAGAATATTTCGTGTGATGTGCCTCCTTCATCAGGAACTCTCGAAGGTTACAACGATTGGGAATCCAGATTCGATCAAGACAGTATTGAATACCATCGGATTTGGTTATGAGGCTTTCTTCAGCACCACATCGCATCTCGTCGTAGAGGTTACCCTCGTTAACAGATGAATATTGAGCGTCACATATGCGGTTCTGAAGATCGTGGATGAGTTGGAAACAACGGATACTCTTGACATGAGTTTTATGACTCAAAGTGTCGGCCACTACATTCGCTTTCCCTGGGTGGTAGCAAATTTCGCAATCGTAGTCGTTTAACAATTCCACCCAACGACGTTGATGCATGTTTAGTTCCTTTTGATCGAAGATATGTTGGAGGCTCTTATGGTCGGTGAAGATCACACACTTAGTACCATATAGGTAGTATCGCCAAATCTTCAACGCAAAAACAACTGCGCCAAGTTCAAGGTCGTGAGTAGTATAGTTTTTCTCGTGTATTTTGAGATGTCTTGGCGCGTAAGCGATAACCTTTTCCCTTTGCATAAGGACACAACCAAGACCAAGGTTTGAGGCATTGCAATACACGACGAAGTCGTCATTACCATCGGGAAGTGCTAGGATAGGAGTATTACAAAGCATGTCCTTAAGCGTTTGAAAGGATTCCTCTTGTTCGGGACTCCAAACAAAAGGTTTCTCTTTTTGAGTCAAGGAGGTCAAAGGAACAGCAATCTTCGAAAAGTTAGAGATAAAACGACGATAGTAACCAGCAAGACCAAGGAAACAACGAATTTCAGACGGAGATTTAGGTGCGATCCAGTTCTTCACAGCTTCGATTTTAGCGGGGTCAACGTGAATACCAAGTTCGTTGACTGTATGACCAAGGAATTGAACCTCTTTCAACCAAAATTCTCACTTGGAGAATTTGGCGTATAGACGTTCAGTACGTAGAAGTTGAAGGATAAGACGCAAGTGTCGCTCATGTTCTCCTTGTGTCTTGGAATAAATGAGAATATCGTCGATGAAGACGATCATGAAACGGTCCAAGTACACTTTACACACGCGGTTCATCAAATCCATGAAGACAGCAGGTGCGTTGGTCAAACCAAAGGGCATGACCACGAACTCGTAATGACCATAACGCGTACGAAAGGCGGTTTTAGGTACATCTTCTTCGTGGACTCGAAGTTGATGATACCCAGAACGAAGATCGATATTTGAGAAACAGGTCGCGCCTTGCAATTGATCAAAGAGGTCGTCAATGTGAGGAAGTGGGTATCGGTTCTTGACAGTAAGCTTGTTGAGCTCACGATAGCCAATACACATTCGGAATGACCCATCTTTCTTCTTGACGAACAGAACGGGAGCGCCCCAAGGAGAAGTACTAGGGCATATAAAGCCTTTATCAAGAAGCTCTTGTAGTTGACTTGAGAGCTCTTGCATCTCAGAGGGTGCTAGACGATAGGGAGACTTAGCGACATGCGTTGAACCAGGCACTAAATCAATGCGAAAGTCGACAGAACGAGCAGGAGGCGGACCAGGAAGATCGTCAGGAAACACATCGGGGAAGTCACGTACGACGGGAACGTCGCTTATGCTTGGGCCTTTGTCCTTCTTTTCCATAATATGGGCAAGAAAGGCGAAGGTACCATTGCGTAAGCATTTTTTCGCTTGAATACACGACATAAGCTTGAGACCTTGAGAAGGTTTCTCGCCATACACGTGTAGAGAATCACCGTTTGGAAGAGGAAGGCGGATGAACTTTTCAGAACAAACGACTTCAGCACGAACTCGCCTAAGCCAGTCCATGCCTACTATGATGTCAAAGCTAGCCATTTGCATAGGTATAAGATTGATTGAAAATGTATGATCATTAAGAATCAAGGAACAATTAGAAAGAACGAAATCGACAGCAACGGATTTACCATCAGCGACTTCGACAGCGAAAGATCTTGGCAACTTAGAGCGTTTACACATAAGCAAAGGTTCGAATTCTAACGACACAAAACTTTTATCCGCACCAGTATCAAATAGACAAGAAGCATAAACATGGTTCACAAGAAACGTACCAGTAATGACGTCGTTCACGTTTTGAGTCTGAGCAGTAGTGAATAGAAAAGCTCGGCCTCTAGCGGGTTGTTGAGCTTATTGCTGCTGCTGCTGTTGCGGCTGCTGAGGTTGATTACGCTGAGGACATACGTTGGCTAAATGATTGAGATCACCACACTTGAAGCATGCTCGCACAGGAGCAGCTTGAGGTTGAGCCTGATTAGGAACAGGGTTTGCAACGATAGCCTGATCTTGGCCAGGCTTTGGGTTGTAGCGACAGCGATCGGCAAAATGCCCCAGCCTGTGACAGGTGGCGCATTTGCGACATGGGGTGCCAGTAGGGTGATGGTAAGAACATTGGTTACACTTGGGCCATTTCCCAGTCTAGTTTCTTCTTGGTGGTTCAAGGGTTGTGGGATTAACGGCAGCTACTGATTGGATGGGTTGAGGGTTTGGCGGAGTGACGATCACACAATTCTGGCTTGAAGCCTTCCGCTGCTTGCCTCGGTTTTTCTTTGTGGATGAGGAGGGTTCAACAGTGGTTTCAACGGTGGGTTCGACGGTGGCTTGGTGTGCGTTTTTCAATGACGATTTCGCGGCATTTCTGCGCATGATATGGTTACTGTTTAAACGGGCGACCAAACGAAAGGTTTCCTCAATAGCAGCTGGGCAGCCTCTACGAGGTTCATGCACGAGTCGGGCAAGCAATGGATGTACTTGTTGACGGTTTTCTCAGGGGTATCGACCTGGCTGGGACAAAGAATGCTAAGCTGCTTGAAACAGAAGGGTTAAACCATCGTTGTCATCATCAACCTGCTTCAGGTGCCAAAACTCACTTTCTAATTTCCTCAGCTTGTGAGGCGGACAGAACTCTTCCTTCATAATCCTTTTTAATTCAGCCCATGGTAATGCGTGGGCGACGTCCTCACCTCTTGTGCTGCGTTCAGAGGTCCACCAATCAAGCGCTCTTAATCGGAACACCCCCGTGGCATTTTGGGGTGCGCAATTTGTCAGGACAACCACTCTGACAAAAAGTGATCTCCATGGCATCAAACCAAGTGAGTAGTGCGGTAGCACCATCCTTTCCAGTGAATTCCAATGGTTTGCAAGCCATGAATTGCTTGAAGAGAAAAGGTGTCCTTGGTTTCTCCACCTTGGAGTCCACAGAGCCATGAGGTGAATCGGGGTTGGTTTGAATGCGGCTAACGATGTCAGGGATAACCCGAGCCATTTGATCGGCCATTTGTTCAGCAATGAGCCCTACGAGTTCCTTTTTGGAGATGGAACCTAAGCGAGAACCCTTCTTGGACTTGGGCTTTTCGGAGGAGCTTGAGGAAGGCATCTAGAAGTTTGAAAGAAAGAAAAGGATGAGACTTGATCATAAATTTGAAATAAAGTTTGTCACATATAAGCATGTAATGTGCATGTATCACGTATAATTCACACGAAAGCAAAAGTTTTCAACATGTATTCACAAGTATAAACATGTAAGAATGTGTATAAAGAGTATAAATTTAGTTTGTTCACGAGAATTATTATTGTTTTTGATTGCGCGAGACGTACGAATTGTGTAACGGATTTGAAATGAACGAGGGTAACAAGTATAAAATCACATATAAATTGAATCACATAAAAGACAGGCTCATAAAACATAAGATTGTTTCGGGTAGAGAAACGTCGACTATTCCAAAGTGAATCGAAAGTCCTTTCAAATTAGAGAAACGTGCTTTGGCCTATAGGTAATATACTCTCGTCGAGAAGCAATTAACGGTATCTTACCCTTCCAGTTACTACACGTCTCTAATCGATTGAAACAATCAAAACTTTGGCGAGATTGAAAATCGAGGAATGGGACTTAATCGACAAGGCGCGGGTTTCACCCCTAACTTGACGATTTCGTACCCTAATGTGGTTAGTACTTGTCGGGTCAAAATATAATTTCAACACTTTGACGAGGGTCCACTAGAGTTTGAATTGGAAATCTACCATTAAGATGTGGATTTCACTCCTAGCTTAATGGCGAAATTTCGTGCAAAATAAGAATAAGCGGAATGAGAGTCGTTCACCAAATTGTGGGTTTCACGCCTATTTTGGTAAATTTGTCTCTTTTGTATAAAGAGTGTTTTCAAGTCTTCAAGTGTATTATGTAAAGTTTCTTAGGAAAGACATTATGTAAATATTAAGACCAAAAGAAGAGAAAGAAGCAAAGTAGGAAGAATAACATTTTAAGCAAGAATCAAGAATGGTTAAAAATATGGTTCCTACTATAGACTAGGTCGAACATGGCAATTCTACCTAATTCCCTATAGTTATGGCTCTGATACCAATCTGTTACACCCCAACCAATGGCGAAATCATTGGAGTGGGACGAAATAGATTGCAAGAGCCTTCATAACACTATTTGTGACAATATTTAAGTCAACCATTTTTCATTTCATAATAAAATGGTTAACATTACATATAAATTCAAATAACATGTTTATAACATAACGAAACAAAATTTGATACAACAATTTAAACCTAAGACGTCCAAATGTGTATCTAGGCATCATCGCTACTTTGTTTCATAGCATCATTATCATCATCAACCTGTAACATGTTTAAAATAAAGTTCAATGCAAAAGCAAAGGCGGGTAGACAAGGTTTGAATAAGTATAAAAGCATTGTCTCAAATCCACATGGCAATTTATATACAAGGTAACTAGCATGCATAGCAATACGTCAAACCCAAGTGTCCACTAGTAATTAGCATCCCTCGCCACAAAAGTGACAAGACCGTTTAGAATGAAGACCTAACAAGACTCCGACGGGTGGTGTGCTACTCCTATAGCGCTATATATGTTAAGTTGAGGGCTTAGCAAAGTTAATGACATATAGCATGTATATTCTAGCATGAACCTAAGTAAACAAGTAGCATGTATAACTGATTGAGAGTATAAAGAATGTTTAAGTGTGTGTGTGTGTGTGTGTGTGTGTGTGTATTTTGTATAATAACATGTTACAACCCAAAGTGTCTTTAAAAGTAAATGGGTCAAGTGTACTCACGGTTTTGCAAGTCTTGAACTTGAGAGTCCGTGAGTGAGTTGTTTGTTGTTTAGGAGGTTGGACCACCAAGTCCTTCTACACGAAGTAAACAAGGCGTATGAGTAATGGAGAGTAACGGTGGACTAAAGATTCGGAATTTAAACATCAAAACTTAAACATATGAAAATAACCATCCTTAACATATGATGTTTGGATGGTAAACTTACTACTTGACAATGTCCATTTTGTTCATCATCAAAGGTTCGGTTTGTTAAGTATATTACATATACTATATACATATTCTTATGTCCAATATTTCAAGTATGAGGTAGAAGATTAAATCTTCATTTAGGTACCTCTAAGTTTCATGGAAGTCATGTAGGAGGTAGGAAGAGTTGTCTTCCATTTAGGTACCTCTAAGAGTTCACCACTACACTTGATGTAAAAACATACAAGGAGGGTCATGATGTGACACTTGTGCTCTGTAAACAATGTACGATGTAAAACAATATCAATTATCAATGAAACGATGTGTTTTGGTGTTAATATTTGTGTTTGACGAATTTACGATTTGATTCTAGTTCGATTTCAAGCTTTAAATCGCTTTCTGGAAAGTTATACGCAAACTGATGCATAAACGTAATCAGTTTAACGCGAAAAACACTCCGGAATAGTGACATAGGCTTAACATACCTTAAATAACCTTTACATAACTTAGAAATAAGTTTTGGAGGGTTGGTGTGTCGAAAACAAGTTTATTCGATCACAGGGACTATTTGTGTCAAACTTTGAAACTATACCGATTCGTACAGTAACAAACATTCCGGAACTTTATCATAAGCTAAAAATACCCTAAATATCCTTTACATAGTTTAGAAATATGCTGTGAGGGGTTCGGTATGCGAAAATATGCTTATTTGATCAAGAGGAACTAAAAGCGTCAAAAAGTGCATAAGTTTGCATTTACGCGCATATCTTACGTTCTGAACATATCCGGACATCCAAAAATTTTTGTAGTCATTAAAATATTTTATTTTAGTGATTGGAATGCAAAAATACCATTCGTCGTGTAATTTGGATCGTTTTCGCGTCCGTTCGAGTTTTCGTCGTAATTAACCGAATAACGTGATCGTACGACCAAATGAACCGACATTCGAGATGTTTTCAAGCATATTTTAAGTTCCCTATACTTTATCTTCATTATAGAGCTTTGAAATGGGGTTAACGGGGCTTAAACGTGTCGAAATTCAAGTTTGGAGCATGCAGGGACCAAAACTGTCAAAAACTGAAACTTCTGGCTGACAAGCCAGGCGACACGCGGAAGGATCTGTGTCCTCTGTGGTGACACGCCTGGGCTGCCTCTGTGCTGAAATCCAGTTTTCTGCAAACAGCAGCTGTTCCTTGGGTTTTAGGCATGGTTTTTCAATACAATAGACTGGTATTTGAGTTCCCCTAGTATTCTAAACCATGTGCCACAAATGTATGGCCAATATTAAATTTCAAAAACACTTGTAATGATCTAATTCATCCAAGAAATCTATAAATAGCTTGGGTTTTCTCATTTGTTCCTTGCTCATTCATCACAAGATCTGCTCTAAGTTGAAGCTCTCACTAGTTGAAGCTTCATACCTGAGTTGTTCTTGTTATATCTTCAAGCTTGGACCCTTTGTAAGTCTCCTTCATGCTTGATTATGCATTTCAAGCATGAAATTCAAACAGTGTTTGACTTTCTTCTTTGACCATGAATTGGTCAAGTCAAAGTTCGTTTGAACTTTGCAACGTGAGCGTAATCACGATGGTTATAGTCCCTTGTGACTATACCTACTGATTCCCACGTTGATTAGTCGAAGTGACGAATCAAAGTTTCGGTCAAAATACGTATTTATGCGTATTTTGTGACGAAGCTATTTTCAGGTATCAAAACACTTTGTTTTAATATCAAACCTGTTTTCTAACTTAGTTAAATATGATTTAACATGTTTAACTCGTCACTTTTAGTCTAGTGCTTGTTTAAGGTCGTAAGTCAAGCGGTCTTGACAACCGCTTAGACTTTCGAACCCGACCCGTTTGGTCGATCGTTAGGATCCGACCAATCATATTTTGTGACCATAGTTATATAGGGAATAACCTTCGGATGTTATACCTTATGGTCACTTAGTTTAATTAGTTGTAAGATAGGTAGTTTATATGCCTTAGGTAAATGACCAAAATGCCCTTTTCATGCATTATTTGAATTTAAGCATATGTAACCTAAATTTTGTCACTTAAACTGATTATGCAACATATTTAAACATGTTAGGGCATATAATACTTGTCATAGGACTAGTTAGACACCTCGAACGCGCATTCGCGCGAACGACACGTTAAAGTAGCGTAAGTTACCTTAATGGGTCGTAAGCACTTAGGATAGGTTCCGATTTAGAATGTAGGTTTTGTTAAACCATATCACATGAGTTCCAATACTCATTTGGTTTTGAGACCTCATTCTACCCAATCTCCCGATTTAGGTGTCGATATATTAACTTAGCGATCCGATTACTAGGTACCACTTGATTTCCTTGGTTTTCCCGAGCTTTGTAAAGTTCATTTAATCGGGGATACCTTGCAATTCAATACGAGTATAAAGTTTCCCTCTTTTACCGTTTTCAATTGTTTTGGGGTGATTCATATGTGCTAAATGATTTCGAGTTTTCTAAAACGAATGCTATGGTTTATATTAAACACAACAATTTCAATTATATGAACAAACTTGTTAGGGCGTTGGTCGAAAGACAATTGAATGACATTCATTAACTATTTTTTTAAGCCGACCAGTAGTACGTTATGGTACCATAGGATATTATGATACCATAGGACCTGACAAATCCCGTTATCAGACTTTTTACCATGGTTATGGGGGTAATGTGGGTAACGACAGAACCTGATGATTATTAACTTACCCTTTGGTAGTTGTTAATACGAGTTGAACGAATAGGACGAGTCACACAGGTTTGAATGTATTCAATGAAACGACCAAAAGTTTGTTTTCACAATTTAAACACGAACCACTGGAACTATTGAACTATTTGAACCACTGGAACTATTGAACGATGTGAACTATTTGAATCACTGGAACTATTTGAACTATTTGACCCACTGGAAGTATCTGAACTATGTGAACGATTTGAACTATTGAACCATTGGTACTATTTGATCTATGTGAACTATTTGAACTATTGAACCGTTGGAACTATTTGATCTATGTGAACTATTTGAACGATTGGAACTATTTGAACTATTGAACGAGTGGGTTATGGTAAGTGATTAGGTAACGGGGCGGGTGTAATGTGATAAAAGCATGGTGGATACGCCGCTGGTACTTCCAATATATAAGTGCTTTTAACACATTACATGTCGTTGCGTTATCTAGATCACTTGGACGAATGTTTTCAAAACGAAGTTACACTACAAGGTTTACTTAAAGATATAAACCATACAATGTTTACTTTCAATGATGATTTACTACTTGGTTTACAAAGACAAATGTTTTCAGTTAAGATTCATGGCTACAATGGTTTTGGTTAATACATATATCAACTTGTAAAAGTTGATAGAAACATACTGCAATATCAAACTCTTTTGTTTTCAAGGTACACACTCAACAACTCTCGTAGTTGGACGAGGTATTGCAATACGAACTCAAGGCCATGAATCTGACACACTCACAAAACCTATGTACTCGTCGGCATTTTTATGCTGACGTATTTTCACATATGTTTCAGGTACCGTAGTTTGATGATGATTATGATGCATGCTCACATAGGGATGGATGAGGCCTTAGTGACTTAATAACAATGAAGGATAATATGTTCACATTTTGCTTTTAATATTCGAGACAATGTAATAAACTTAATTCAATAAAACGAAACTTCAATCCATGTGTTATGAAACAATGATTCTGTTATGACACTCCCCGATGTTTCCGCCGCGGTTTGTTGTTTTAACGCGGTCGGGGTGTGACAGAAGAGTTGGTATCAGAGCTCATGGTTATAGGGAATTAGGTTATTAGTGATGCTTTGACCTAGACTATAACCTTCCTAGGACCCTAACACAAGTTATCTTGTGTTTAGTCTTAAAACAATACCGTTGCCTAACTTTAGGTGACAACCACAACAAGAACACGAATTACAAATCCGATTTGAAAACCAATCATCTCTTCTTAGATGATTTATTATAAGGTTTTGAACCTTCAAAGTTTTCAAAATCTCGTCAAAGTTTGGGTCTTATTAATGTGAACACGTGCAATCTAGAAGGGTGGGTGACTATATCCCGAGTTTTCTGTCTAAGGCTAGAGTGTTCGTACAAATCCACATAATCGGACCAGTCACTCTTACCTGGGAACTCTTGGGGTGAGTGTCCACTTATAGGCTAAAGCATGTCTTCGCAATACATTATAAGGACCTATTTACTTTGTTCAGCCCCTGTACGTCGTTTGCTTGTTCGAGGTAACGAACGAACGATCGCCTTCCTTATGTTTCATTGATATCTTTGATACCTCTTTTGTCCATTCAAATGTCCATCTCACTCATTTCTCATGTTTTCTTGTTCTTTTTAGAAAATGCCTCCTAGACGCAATCAAACTGAGAATGCTGCCCTCGCAGCCGTAATCGTACAGCAGATGGCTGCTGTGATTCCGAACCTCATTACCCAGATAAACCTAGCGAATAACAATAACAACAATATCAATGCTCAGTGTGACTTCAAAACGTTCAATTCAGTTAAACCTTTGAAATTTTCTGGGTCTCAAGGAGCAACTGCACTCCTACAATGGTTCGAGAGTCTAGAAAGCACATTCAGACATGTTCAGTGTCCAAATGAGCGAAAGGTTGAATTCACATCTAGTGTTTTTGAGAAACGAGCATTAACATGGTGGAATGGTGTGATGAGAGATAAGGGTGCCAATGTGGCACTGGCTCAAACCTGGGAAGAGCTTCGAGCCCTAATGATAAAGGAATTTTGTCCTCGTCATGAAATCGGGGCATTGGAAAGGGAATTCGACGATCTTAAGCAAGCTAGCGGTGAGCATCGAGCCTACACAAACCGATATGAGGAGCTAAGTCTGTTATGCCCAACCATGGTTACGCCTTTGGATAAGGCAATTGAAAAGTACATTGATGGCCTCCCTGACTCAGTTCAAGACATTGTTACTGGTAGCAACCCTACCACAGTTAGACAGGCCATTGAGCTATCCGCTACCCTGACTGAATCTCAGATCTGGAAGGGTAAACTTTTCCGAAAAGGCGACAAGAAATCAACCGATGAAACAAAACCAAAGGATAAGCAGACTGAATCCTCCAGGAAGTCAAAGAAGCATAAGGCTTCTTAGAACTTCGCCGTGGTTGCTCAAAACAATCAAGTTATCCCTAACCAACCAGCTCAACCCCCTGCTAAGAAGCCATACAACGGAACTGCACCTTTGTGCAACCAATGTAACCTTCATGATCATGCTAATGTGCAATGCCGCAAATGCCTAAATTGTGGACTTGCTGGTCATACAGCTAGGGTTTGCCGAGCCGCAGTTGCACAAAATCATGTTGACAACAACCCAGCACAAGCTCGTTTTCCACCAGGTTCTTGCTACAACTGTTGCGAGATGAGCCATTTCAGAAACAATTGCCCAAAGCTCGTTAATGCAAATCCAGCCTGTGGATAAGCATTCGACTGACTGGAAGACGATGCTGTTTAGTAACGATCGAACTTTATGTATTATTTTCCTTTTGTTATCCTAGAACTATGAAACAAATATTTTGGTTTATAAATAAACATTTATTTGCATTACGATGTACGAAAACAAGTGTGGTTACATGTATGAATGGCATATCCCTTCGATACCGACACCAACGAACTGTGTTCCTTGCAAAACAAACTACTTTCGTAGTTATTCCATTTTATGATCGTTCGCGATCTCCAACGAAAAATCCTAAGTACTCGTTTCTCCTACAAAACGAAGTGCAAGTTACAACTCTGGACGAATACCCAAAGTACCACTTTAAATCCTTAATTGGATACCCAAGGGTACTTCCGTAATCCCTTAATTGGTCTTACGCGATATACATATCATACCTTCCTAATTTCACGATATTTTACACAGCATGTGATTTCGAAAAGATTATACATGTTTTCAAAAACCTCATACATAATTTCAAAATCATTCTTAAATCATTTTATAAACATATTTTCCTATGATACCTAGTACATGGTTTCAAAACATTATATAAGGTTTTCAAAAACATATCCTTAAAGACTCCATGCACAGCTTTCAAAAACAAATTTGCTCGTATGTTATCTTAACATACGTAGTACGCGATTTTCAAGAACACTCTGCTTCGTATGCTGACTTAGCATGCTTAACACAATAAATCCAAGGATCCATTTGCTTCATATGTTGTCTTAGCATATCTAGCACCTTGATTTCATAAACACTATACTTCGTATGATGTCTTAGCATACCTAGTACAAGGTTCCTAAACACTTTCCGCTTTACAAATTCCAAATCCTTATAGGATCTTCTTCATAGTTAGATCTTTGTGGATGCTTAAAGCGCAAAATAAAAGTCCTTAATTGGATTCTTTGTATGCTTTAATACGAATGTTATGATTCCTTGTGAACGAAATCGAATCCTTATGAGATTTATCCTATCTTTATAAGATAGATTTTTGAGGATGTTTAAAGTACTAGTTGAAGTCCATCGATTGGATTCCTGGTGTACTTTAAATGCATACGTACAAATCGACATCAAAGTTAATAACAATTTAATAACAAGCTGATAACAAGTTGATAACCAAGTGAACAATTGTGTGACTGTTATGTGCTTACGTGTTTATGTGTTGACCTAATCAAAGAAACTCTATAGTAATCTAGTCAAAGTTATCACAAGGTTGTTCGACCGATTCTATCCCCTACACATTATAAAATAAACTGTGCGGACTGTGCAAGGAATTACGTAATTATGGATGCATACATAATTATGGAATTCAGTGCACAGAAACCACAGCAAGTTTTGTCATGTATCAACTTAAACAAGAAACAAAAGTTAACTATATTCATTTCCGTTTCTGATGAAGTACCCACTGAGGAAAAATGAACTAGCTATTCATTTTTCACTTCTGAAAGAGATATCCACTGGGAAATGAATAATCTATTCATGAACTATGTTCATTTTCGCTTCTGATGAAGTATCCACTGAGGAAAATGAATTATCCATTCATTTTCACTTCTGCAGAAGTATCCACTAAGGAAAATAAACAAATTCATTTTCGTTTCCGATGAAGTACCCACTGAGGAACATGAACTATCCGTTCATTTTCGCTCCTGAAGAAATATCCACTGAGGAAAATGAATAAATTCATTCCGTTTCTGGTGAAGTATCCACTGAGGAAAATGAATTGATCATTCATTTTCACTTCTAAAGAAATATCCACTGAGGGTAATGAATAATCCTGCATTAATTTTGTCATTTTCGTTTTTGATAAAGTATCCACTGAGGAACATGAACTAATCGTTCATTTTCGCTTTTGAAGAAATATCCACTGAGGAAAATGAATAAATTCATTCCACTTCTGATGAAGTACCCACTGAGGAAAATGAATCATCCATTCATTTTCGCTTCTAAAGAAATATCCATTGGGGAATGAATAGTCCTGTATCGATTCTTTCATTTCCACTTCTGACGAAGTATCCACTGAGGAAAATGAATAATCCATTCATTTTCACTTCTGAGGAAATATCCATCGGGGAAATGAATACTCTTTACTATAATCCTTCATTTTCACTTCTGACGAAGTACCCACTGAGGAAAATGAATCATCCATTTAATTTCGCTTCTGAAGAAATATCTATCGGGGAAATGAATACCTTATTCGATTATCCTTCATTTCTCCTTCTGACGAAGTACCCACTGAGGAAAATGAATCATCCATTCATTTTTGCTTCTGAAGAAATAACCATTGAGAAATGAACAGCTTATACATTTCCTTCATTTCCGCTTCTGATAAAAGTATCCATTGGAGAAAATGAACTATCCATTCATTTCCGCTTTTAAAGAAATATCCATTGGAAATGAATAACCTACCCGTCTTTCATTTCCACATCTGACGAAGAATCCATTGGAGAAAATGAATCATCCATTCATTTTCGCTTCTGAAGAATATCCACTGGAGAAATGAAATACAAATCCATACAAGATCTTTCTGTTTTAATAGTTAGATTCTTAAAGGATACTCACAGAACTATTGGTTAATTTGATTTTTATCATTAATCAAATCTCTCGTTCCCACTTCCTACTTTATCCGAGGAAGCACCCACTAGGGAACGATAAAGTTATGCCTTACATGGAAATCTTTGATGAGTTACTCTGTGCAAATAGATAAAGACTCTAGATTTCGCGCAAGACACTTGTTTAACACAACGTTACAGACAGACTCCTACGAATAAATTTCGGGACAAAATTTCCTAAAGTAGGGGAGACTGTGACACTTGTGCTCTGTAAACGATGTACGATGTAAAACAATATCAATTATCAATGAAACAATGTGTTTTGGTGTTTATATTTGTGTATTTGTGTTTGACGATTTTACGATTTGATTCTAGTTTGATTTCAAGCTTTAAATCGCTTTCTGGAAAGTTATACGCAAACTGATGCGTAAACGTAATCAGTTTAACGCGACAAACACTACGGAATAGTGAGATAGGCTTAACATACCTTAAATAACCTTTACATAACTTAGAAATAAGTTTTGGAGGGTTGGTGTGTCGAAAACAAGTTTATTCGATCGTAGGGACTATTTGTGTCAAACTGTGAAACTATACTGATTCGTACAGTAACAAACATTCCGGAAATTGATCATAAGCTAAACATACCCTAAATATCCTTTACATATTTAGAAATAAGCTGTGAGGGGTCCGGTATGCGAAAATATGCTTATTTGATCAAGAGGGACTAAAAGCGTCAAAAAGTGCATAAGTTTGCATTTACGCGCATATCTTACGTTCTGAACATATCCGGACATCCAAAAATTTTTGTAATCATTAAAACTTTTTATTTTATTGATTGGAATGCAAAAATACCATTCGTCGTGTAATTTGGATAGTTTTCGCGTCCGTTCGAGTTCTTGTCGTAATTAACCGAATAACGTGACCGTACGACCAAACGAACCGACATCCGAGATGTTTTCAAGCATATTTTAAGTTCCCTATACTTTAACTTCATTATAGATCTTTGAAATGGGGTTAACGGGGCTTAAAGGTGTCGAAAATGAAGTTTGGAGCATGTAGGGACCAAAACTGTCAAAAACTGAAACTTCTGGCTGACAAGCCTGGCGACACGCGGAAGGATCCTTGTCCTCTGTCACGACACGCCTGGGCAGCCTCTATGATGAAATCCATTTTTCTGCAAACAGCAGCTGTTCCTTGGGTTTTAGGCATGGTTTTTCAATACAATAGGCTGGTATTTGAGTTCCCCTGGTATTCTAAACCATGTACCACAAATGTATGGCCAAGATTAAGTTTCAAAAACACTTGTAATGATATAATTCATCCAAGAAATCTATAAATAGCTTGGGTTTTCTCATTTATTCCTTGCTCATTCATCACAAGATCTGCTCTAAGTTAAAGCTCTCACTAGTTGAAGCTTCATACATGAGTTGTTCTTGTTATATCTTCAAGCTTGGACCCTTTGTAAGTCTCCTTCATGCTTGATTATGCATTTCAAGCATGAAAGTCAAACAGTGTTTGACTTTTTGCTTTGACCATGAATTGGTCAAGTCAAAGTTTGTTTGAACTTTGCAACGTGAGCGTAATCACGATAGTTATAGTCCCTTGTGACTATACCTACTGATTACCACGTTGATTAGTCGAAGTGACGAATCAAAGTTTCGGTCAAAATACGTATTTATGCGTATTTTGCGACGAAGTTATTTTCGGGTATCAAAACACTTTGTTTTGATATCAAACCTGTTTTCTAACTTAGTTAAACATGATTTAACATGTTTAACTCGTCACTTTTAGTCTAGTGCTTGTTTAGGGTCGTAAGTCAAGCGGTCTTGACAACCGCTTAGACTTTTGAGCCCGACCCATTTGGTCGATCGTTAGGATCCGACCAAGCATATTTTGTGACCATAGTTATATAGGGAATAACCTTCGGATGTTATACCTTATGGTCACTTAGTTTAATTATTTGTATGTTAGGTAGTTTATATGCCTTAGGTAAATAACCAAAATGCCCTTTTCATGCATAATTTGAATTTAAGCATATGTAACCTAAATTTTGTCACTTAAACTGATTATGCAACATATTTAAACATGTTAGGGCATATAATACTTGTCATAGGACTAGTTAGACGTCTCAAACGCGCATTCGTGCGAACGACACGTTAAAGTAGCGTAAGTTACCATAATGGGTCGTAATGGTCATAAGCACTTAGGATAGGTTCCGATTTAGAATGTAGGTTTTGTTAAACCATATCACATGAGTTCCAATACTCATTTGGTTTACGAGACCTCATTCTACCCGATCTCCCGATTTAGGTGTCGATATATTAACTTAGCGATCCGATTACTAGGTACCACTTGATTTCCTTGGTTTGCCCGAGCTTTGTTAAGTTCATTTAATCAAGGATACCTTGCAATTCAATGTGAGTACATAGTTCCCCTATTTTACCGTTTTCAATTGTTTTGGGGTGATTCATATGTGCTAAACGATTTTAAGTTTTCTAAAACGAATGCTATGGTTTATATTAAACACAACAATTTCAATTATATGAACAAACTTGTTGGGGCGTTGGTCGAAAGACAATTGAATGACATTCATTAACTATTTTTTTAAGCCGACCAGTAGTACGTTATGGTACCATAGGACCTGACAAATCCCGTTATCAGACTTTCACCATGGTATGGGGGTAATGTGGGTAACGACAGAACCTGATGATTATTAACTTACCCTTTGGTGGTTGTTAATACGAGTTGAACGATTAGGACGAGTCACACAGGTTTGAATGTATTCAATGAAACGACCAAAAGTTTGTTTTCACGATTTAAACACGAACCACTGGAACTATTGAACTATGTGAACTATTTGAACTATTTGAACCACTGGAACTATTGAACTATTTGAACTATTTGAACCACTGGAACTATCTGAACTATGTGAACGATTTGAACTATTTGAACCACTGGAACTATCTGAACTATGTGAACGATTTGAACTATTGAACCATTGGAACTATTTGATCTATGTGAACTATTTGAACGATTGGAACTATTTGAACTATTGAACGAGTGGTTTATGGTAAGTGATTAGGTAACGGGGCGGGTGTAATATGATAAAAGCATGGTGGATACGCCGCTGGTACTTCCTATATATAAGTGCTTTTAACACATTACATGTGGTTGAGTTATCTAGATCACTTGGACGAATGTTTTCAAAACGAAGTTACACTACGAGGTTTACTTAAAGATATAAACCATACAATGTTTACTTTCAACGACGATTTACTACTTGGTTTACAAAGACAAATGTTTTCAGTTAAGATTAATGGCTACAATGGTTTTGGTTTATACATATATCAACTTGTAAAAGTTGATAAAAACATACTGCAATATCAAACTCTTTTGTTTTCAAGGTACACACTCGACAACTCTCGTAGTTGGACGAGGTATTGCAATATGAACTCAAGGCCATGAATCTGACACATTCACAAAACCTATGTACTCGCCGGCATTTTTATGCTGACGTATTTTCACATATGTTTCAGGTACTGATGTGCACAAAATGCAACATATAAATTACATCAATTGTGGCATAAAACTAACCCTTTTTTAATACTAATGTTGGAAAAAGTGTGTTTTTGTCTTCCTTTTGTATTTTCAGGATTAAATGAGCTCAAATTAACAAAAGAAGCAAAAAGGCAGCTAAATCTAACATAAATACAAGAAAAGGAACAAACGTGGCATGCCCGACCTCCCCGACAACATCTTCCCAAGCAAAGCAAAACAAGAGAACAGAAGGCTGAACACGCCCCGTGCTCAGTGAACACGGGGGCGTGCCCAAGTGCCAGCATAAAAGACAAAGCTATAGAAGCTTCTATCGCCCACTACGGGGCCGTGCTCAGCGGACACGGGGCCGTGGTCAACTATAAGATTCGCAGAATCCAGGCAAATCTTGATAGTACAGATATGCTTCTGCACACGGGGGCGTGCCCAGCGGACACGGGGGCGTTGTCAACTAATGTAGACAAACTGCAATTAATGAAGAAATAGAAGGAAGGTGGACACGGGGCCGTGCCCAATGGACACGGGGCCGTGCCCAAGCTACTGTTCAGGCTATAAATAGAGGTGCTTGGCTCATTTGCAAACCATCCCTTGGCACACCACCTCTCTCACACTTCACCCACCACCCACCACCATCACAACACCATCATCCACCACCATCATCCATTGTCCATCATAGAGTGTGTGAGTCATCTCGGGATCCAAGATTGATCGTAAGAGTTCTTGACAATCAAAGGCCATGTTTGCCTAAGTCTCTTACATCACTTGGTGAAGACAAGTGTCTAGTGTAATACTTTTTATTTTTAATCTTTTCGCACTTTTTACTTGGTTATGTATTAATGACTTTAATAACTAGTTTCTTATGTTGAAGGTGATTCTTCCTTATCGTTTGTCCGTGGTGTCTTGGCATTATTTTACCGTCTATATAAAATAAAAGATTTTCACCATTCATATCTCCACGGTCTATATGGAGGTATGTTGGCTACCTGGTCGGGGGTTAAGGGAACGGTTTGGTAAGAGTCTTGCCTTGTTCAGTGTATAGATCCTGCAAGGACCTGAGTCAAATTTAGTAGGACCTCCTTCAATACCCACCGGTATTGGATGGCGGGGGTCCAAACTCTTTGATCCCCTCATATGTAAGCTACTATTAATACTTTAACCCGGCTACTTAGGACTGTATCCCTGCTGACTCAGACTACTTAGCCGAGGGTAACGTCACCTTCAAAAGATGGGCCTACCATAATATGCATTAATAACTTAATTAATTATCTTTCAATAATCCGACCCTTTAGGATTGTATCCTTGCTGACTCAAACTACTGGGTTGAGGGTAACGTCACCTTCAAAAGAGGGGCCTACTACAATAACTAAGATAATCTCTTAAAAAGTGCAAAAGTGCGGAAATAATCAAAGGTTACACTAAACACGAGTCGGAGCCAAGTGATTCATCTTGTCTATCTGTTTTTACTTTTATTTTTATTTTTCAGCATTTTAGTTAGTTTTTATTTTTCTAGATTAAAACCTTTTTTCTAACTTTTTGATTTGATTAGACGTTGAGGATAAACCGGTACTAAATGCTCTTGTGTCCTTGGACGACCTCGGTATCTCACCAACACTATACTACGCTCACGATGGGTGCACTTGCCCATATGTGTGTTTAGTGTTAGTAAATATCGTGTTTTATAAATTTAAAACTTGACTAAAAAGTGTAAAAGGGCTTAAAATATACATTAAAAACCATACACACTTCACACGCATCAGGTACCGTAGTTTGATGATGATTATGAAACATGCTCACACAGGGATGGACGAGGCCTTAGTGACTTAATAACAATGAAGGATAATATGTTCATATTTTGCTTTTAATATTCGAGACAATGTAATAAACTTAATTCAATAAAACGAAACTTTAATCCATGTGTTATGAAACAATGATTCTGTTACGACACTCCCCGATGTTTCCACCGCGGTTTGTTGTTTTAACGCGGTCGAGGTGTGACACATGAACTATGAATAATACAAGAATATAAACAACTACTCTATAAGAAATCATCAAGCAATGTGGGGATTTTATGTTGGACAACCCGAGTTAGTCCATAATCGCACCTACATTAAGTCTTGGACTTAAACATTACTTGTGGGTTAAAAATCCTAAACAAAACAGAATGTATATGAGGTTTAACCTCTGATTTTGAATGTCTTAACCTTGTTTTTAAGCCTAACTAACCAAATAAGTGGTTATAAGCATAAGGACATAGGTTTGAGATGAGTTAGACTCAAGTTGAACAAGTTTAGTAAAGATTAGATGAAATCAGAAATGAACAGTGAACTTTGGAGCCTTTTTTCCGGAGTTCCAGGGACTGTTTTCCTGTGAAACACCCATGGAATCTAAGCTAAGGTCAATCCAAGTGCATAGGAAAAAGAATGGACTAAATCGGACAAGTATTGAGTGAGTTATGCTCACTTTAGTGAAGGTTGAACAATCTACTCGAACTTGAGATAATCAGCTGATTAGAGAGTGTTTTTGAGTGAATTGGAAGTGTTTGTAAAGTGATTTGAGCTTGGAGGAGGCATGGTATTTATAGGGGAGGGTTACGGTGGTTGGTAGTTGGGTATTTAATGTCAAAAACGAGTTTAAACTCAAGTTAGACCCATAATCCCGCTCAAAATCGCGAGCTGAATTGGGGAGTCTATTCTGGGACTTGGCTCACGGCCAGTGAAGCTTCTGGAGGTAGTCTTCGCGGCCAGCAACAAGGAGGGAAGTTTAAGTTTCAGTTAATTACAATTGGCCCCTTAAGTTTGTTATTTAGGGTTTTTAAGTGTTTTAGGGGCTATTTTCACCATAAAAGCATTGTATAAAGGTAAATTAAGTATGATGAACATAATCCAAGTATAATTAAGTGTACGAATGTCGTATTTAAGTATCGTGTGCACACAAAAGACGTATTATTAGCATGTTTCACGTATTTGCAAGTTTGGCACATAATTTTTAAGAACTACTAATAAGCATCAATTGTTTCACGAAATTGAATGTATGAGCATGTATAAAGTATGTACAACATGAATTTAACAAAATATGAGTTTTATTTATGATCCAAGTCTCGGATTTTACAACGATTAGAATGAAAGGACAATTACAAGAACACAAGACTCCCAAAATAGAAATACAAACAAGACTTTCTATTTATGGAAAGTATGAAGAAGCAGGGCGTTACATACCCACCACTGCAGGCTCCCACCATACATCCACCCCTAAATCCCCAAATCGATCAAACTAAACTGAAATCACATCAAACCACTTCTACTTCATACATCTACACATTTGCAATAATAAGAGTCACGAGGAGAACGTGAACGTGAAGGTTGTTTGGGGTATAATTATAAATAGTCGATCACAATTTCAAACCAATTTCTAACGAACACCAATATTGTTCGTAATCGCCTCTTTCAGAAATCACGAATGATTCAGTGTAAGTCGAGTTCATATTGTGCTGAAATTCTTCAAATTACTTCATCAATTGAGAGATGTTTTCTTTGATTTTCGAACTTCAGTTGTTCTAGGGTTTTAATTTGTCATTTATTATGTATTGTTTGCAAATTGTTCGGGCATTTGAACTTTAGGTTCATGAATAAAGAACCAGAAAGTTAAGAGAGAGAGAAAGAAAGTTTAGGTGCAGTGGCGGGGTTTGTGCAGCGGTGGTCGGTCTTCGTTGGTGGGGGTTGTGCAACGGGAGTGGAGGTGCGGTGGAGGAGGTGTTAACGGTGGTGGAGGTGCAGTAGGATGGTGGAGGTGCGGTGGTTGGGTTTGTGTAGCAGTAGTCGGCCGCCGGTGGTGGGTGTTTTGCCGTAGGAGTAGAGGTGCAGTGGTGGAGGTTCGGTGGTGATAGTGGAGGTGCGGTGGTGATGGTGTGTAGATGGTATTGGTGATAGTGGTGTGTGTGAGAGAGAGAGAGAGGGGGAGGGAGGGAGGGAGAGATCTGGTCAAATTGATTTTAGATCTTGATTTTGTATCTTGAAGAAACTTTTATATGCTTTTTTCTAATATTGTTATATATAAATACATATGGTAAAAAGACTAATTTACCCTTAGATGGGGTCCACTTGGTTAGATTTAACCATAAAATTTAACTTAGTTAGGGCTAAAGGACATAACGTGCAAGGTTTTATAAACATCGAGTACGTTTTTTTGCATGTTTTAAAGATAAAGGACATAGTTTGCAATTTGGTGTGAACATAAATGACGATTTTTGTAATTTACTCTTTTAATAAAGTAGACATCGCATAAAAAGGCATTTTTTTTCCTTATAATTTAGACATTAAGTCATTAACACATAATTGGCCTATTCAAATTAACAAAATTTCAAACTCAAAAATGATGTTTTAAGATAATTTAAGGGCACATATAAGTATATAGAATTATAGATGATACATGAATGAAGACTACCAAAATATGTATTATCAAGTTTCTGGTAGATATGGACGGATCTATTTGATGATGAGTTGGGAAGAGAACCCTACTTTATATAGGTAGAAATGCTTTACTTTGAAGAAAAAAACTAGGGCCATAAACGAATCAAACCGAACTAAACGAAGTCTTGTTCATTTTCGTTCGTTTATCATTGAACTTGTTTACGAACGGTTTACAAAAAAAACGAACATAGATCATTTTAAAAAATAAGAATACAACATTCTTAATCCTAACTATTAGACATATTCCAATTAAGAACTTACATAATCATCCTAAAACAAAGGTACACAATAGATATGTAAGCATAGACATAATCATCCCAAAATAATGTTTTAAAGATCTATTTTTTTTATATTGACCATAAACTAAACAAACGATCATGAACAAACGTAAACGAACATATTACCAAATGCTCACGAACACAACGGAACGAACACGGCCTTTGTTCATGTTCGTTTATTTATTTGATCAAATGAAATTCCTTATTCATGTTCGTTTATTTATAAAACGAATGTAAACGAACTTCCTGCCAAACGATCCGCTGAATGTTCGGTTCATTTACAAAGTTTCAGCCATTAAAAATGCTATTAGAGTCCCATGTATAATTTAGCAGCCCCTATTGATTCTCAAGCCCAGATTTAATCGCCCTAGTTTAGCCATTACTCCCTTTGATCTAATTATCCACCCTAATTATCCAATTTAACCATCACCCTTTTTATAGAACACCAATTTAGGCTCACATTTTTTCTCTTTCACTATTTTGTAGTGGATATATATTAAACCCCTATAATATTACATCTTTCTTGGTGGCATTTAAACACCATTAATATTATATATATTTTTGTGAGGTTCGACGAGTTTACAAGGTTTGTGATTAGAATACAGTTTAAGATCAAAACAATATTGAATTGTATAACATAAGGATAAATAATCACAAATGAGAAGTCATCATCAACAATTGTTTTTCATAGACCGTTGATTATAAATGTTTTATAAATATTGATTCTACAGACCCCCCCCCCCCTCAGTCGATCACTTAACAATTCTGTTTTGTAGAACACCAATTTAGGCTCACATTTTTTCTCTTTCACTATTTTGTAGTGGATATATATATTACAAAAGAGATTGTGTGATGTGCAATGATAAATCGATCACTAACAGGTGTGATGTATTTATACTAAGTATGAAATCTCTGTTTGTGATTGGCTAAGATCACCCTGATAGTGACATCTAACATCTGATCTAACTATGCTAAACATTGATATAAAACAAGTACTGTTATATTGGGAAAGCTCTGTTAGGACTATCGTCTGTTGCGTTGATCCAAACATCTATTTGGCCAGACAAATGTTTGGTCTTCTTCATCAAACCTTTGGCTTCAACAAACTTTAGCTCCCAACAGGCCTTGTTTCTTCTTAAACAACGGTTCCAAGGCTTTGATCAGATGTTTGCTTGTCTTCAACAGATTTTCTGAGTTATGTGTTCAAGATTCACTATATTTGGGGAGAATTTGGTTCAATCTTTTGTTTATTTCTTGATCCAATCTTTTGTTTATTTCTTGATCACTTGATCATGTTTTGGCTTTTGAATATCTTCTGTTCTTTTCTAGGTCCAAAAATCTCCCCCTATAACAGATAAGGCCAAAATAGATGTTTATTAGATCAATTTTTATTCCTTTTCAACTTATCTCTGACTTGTGCTTTAAATTGCTTTTCAAATATTTCTGAGAGTAAGTCATCAGCATCCCTTTCGAGTGGAAGACCTAATAGATCTTGTAGATCTTCAAATTTCAGGCTCATCACACTATTGATTGAAATCTTTTTCACTTCTCCATTTGCCATGACTATTGTCAATTCATGGCTGGCTTTTTCTGAGGATCATTTTCGAATTTTAGAGGAAAATGAAGTTAGTGGGAGCGATGATATTGGAAGAGGTGAGGGAATATGCTTTCCGAAGACTTGCTCTAACAGTTCTGATGGATTTGCTTCAGGATGCCCATACATTATTACATTTCTGAATCTCTGGTCCATTCTTTTCTAAAATTATCTTCTTATCTTTTTAGGACTTCTGCTGACATATCCTTTTGTCTTTTGAGATGGCTTCTAACCATTGAAGAGACATGTTTTGCAGATGGAAGTTCAGATGTAGTAGCCTGAGAACTGATAGGTAAATCTTCATAGTTAGGCCTTTTATGGACTGAGGGATCTATACCTCTTAAGGCTTCAAAATTTTTGTAGTTCTCTTTGATTGTTGGCTCATCCCATCTAACCATGGATTGTATTGATCCAAACTTTTTCAGCAACCATCTCCTCCTTCATTCTTCTAAGTTCAACTGCTTTTTGGCCAACATGTTTTCTTCCTGCAGCCAAGTTGGGAGGAGTGGGCTTGATGTCTAGATTAAGCTTTAGCATCTCAATCCTTTTTTATTTCTTCCAGAAGGGCTTCTATAGTCCAACCAGAGAATTTAGCTCTTGAGGCTCTATAAGGCTTATTTTTATGATGAACTCCAG
Organism: Helianthus tuberosus; assembly: GCA_030545235.1. Taxonomy (NCBI): domain Eukaryota; kingdom Viridiplantae; phylum Streptophyta; class Magnoliopsida; order Asterales; family Asteraceae; genus Helianthus; species Helianthus tuberosus. The sequence goes on from CM060448.1 coordinate 187,822,584, forward strand.
ATAGTCTTCCCTTAGTTTCCTTTTTGAGGTCAGGGTTGCTTACTGGTCCTTGAGAAACCTGTTGTCTAACATCTTTTGCAAAATCTTCAAGTCTATTCACCTTTGTGAATTCTGCAGACATGATTTGATGAGCCTCCTTATCACTTTTTCCTTTGCTTTTGAAAGCAGCTATCGCTTCAGCCTGTTTGACTTTTAGTTCTAGGTACCCTTGTAAATTTTTTTGACTTTTGATATCTTTTGAGAGATAGAAAGGTAAGTTGGCTGATGTCAGTTGAGGAATAGAAATATTGTATCTCTTTTGATACATTTTCTAATTTCAGTGGGTCAAGAATTTTGGAGGGTGGTTTAGTAGGTGGTGTTGTGATGGTGAGATTTGTGGTTGTGGTAATGGGTGGTTGATATGTGATGGATGAATTTATGGTGGTAGTGGTTTTGATAGGTGATGCATCAGGAGTTTCTTCATCATCATCTTGTACAATGAATGTAGTTCTCCTATTTCTGGTTTGTGGGGTTTGTGTTTTTAGTGGTGGTTATGGAGGTAGGTTGTTGATTTTCTTTTGAAAAGTCCTTTAGGGGACTTGTGTGTTGGTGGTGGTGGTGGTAGTTGAGTAGTTGTAACCTCTGTTTCCACTTTTGTAATGGCAACAGATGTTTGGGCAATAGGAGTAGTGGTTTGAGTGATGGGTTTTTGGATAGTTGCAGCAGTGCATTTTGTAACCTTTGTTGGAACCTCTGTTGAAGAACCTTGGTTATATTGAATTATCTTTCTTTCAATGATTTCCTACACTGTTATCTGCATATTAGCTTCCCTTGTATCCCTCTTCTTTTGGTTTACCATCTCTTTGGCAATTCTTGTCTTGCCTTTTTAATTGCAGCAATGACAAGTTTCTTTCCAGCCATTTTGACTAGAGGTGGGAGTTTTCTCAAGAAATCTTCCTTCGCTTTTTTGGCATCATCTTCATATTTAGGGAGAGTGAGAGTTGTTCCAGTGTTTTCAAGGATAAAGTCTTTGATAGCTTTAACCTCTGCATGAGTATCTTTGTACTTGGCATCCACCTTCTTTTTTGTTTTTCTTTTGGATTTGGGGATGAGAATGGAAATGGTTTGTGTGGGTTCCACAGTGTTGGGTTGTGCACCATGTTCACCAGAAGCAGTGGGCTCAGCAACAAATGTTTCAACATCTGTTGCTTCGTTTTGTAAAATGTTTTCTTTTCACACATTTTCTTGACTTTTAGTCATCATGCGGGTAAAAGTTTCATTTGAAAGACTATTACTTGCAAGTGCTTCACCTTGTTCAAAGCTCTCTTCTCTTAAAACACTTTCTAGGTAAAAACTTAATAGTCTTGGATATATAATAAAAGGATTATCAGTGCCCCTCTTGATTGCTTTTATGTTTGCTACCAAACCAATAAACAATGTCTGAGATAACTTGTAATCTGAATTTATCAAGATAGCATACCCCAGATCTGAGTTTTTAAGGGAATCTCATTAAAAGCAGTGGTCTTTGCAGACAAGCAAACCAAGAGTGTATGGAAAAAGAATTTCATTTCTGGTGGGAATTTTGGTTTAAAAAGTGTTGTTCCCACCTGAGCTTCATATCCCCTTTCTATGAACTCATTTTGGGGATCACTTTTGGAGAAAGTTTCCGTACCTGCCAAATCCTGTAGTCTGAACATGTTGTAGATGGATTCTGATGTAATTTCAACATGTTCTTTATTGATGATGGAAGTGATGAGAAAAGGGCTTTTTGTTTTGTAGTGAAATTTTTGCATTTACCCAAAATTCCCTGAGGGTGGTTAAATAGATAGGGCGTTTGCAGTAAGGATGTAAAGGTATTTTCAGGAGTTGATGATGGAGGGCCCAATTCCCTGAGGTTCGTGTTCTTGCTGTGTTTTACAAGATACGGTAAGTAGTTATGAGGGGTTTTCAATTCGAGGGCCATGATGAACTTTAGTTAAAATCTTTTGAAAATCTATTAAACAGATGATCTTTTGCTTGAATACAGAGTTTGATAGAAGCAAATTCAGAGTTTTTCTCTTTTGAAATGCTTTAATTTTGAAAATAATGAAGGATAGATGTAAACTCTGTTTCTCATGGGTTTTTATAGGGTTAATGGAACATGGATGCCAACATGGACAACAGTTGCCTTTTTGGTCCATGCGGTCAGTATCTATTTATTATAGCAAACCTCTGTTCAAAAGTGGCTCCCTTTAAGGAAACCCTTTAAAGAAGATAGAAAAGATTTGTTTTCAAAATATATGTTTGAAACCTCTGTTGGGCCTCAACAGATGTTGAGATGGTAGGATCAGTGGTTGGTACATCTGTTTGACTTTTGGTTAATAGATGGATGGAAACCTATGTTTGAAACGTCTGCTGGGTTAAACCAAGTTTGAGAGAAAACAAGGGTGAGTTTTAATGAGACAATGGACCTGTTTGACTTTTGTAGTCAAACAGTGGTTAGTGAATCAATGCTTCTTTTGTCTTAAACAGTGATTAACCAAGGTTAAACAGAGTTTTAAACCACTTAAACAAATGTTATACTCCTTTGAACAGAGTTTTGTTTTTTTGTTGATTTTATCAATCTTTTCTTTATTTTTAAGAACAAAAATTTTGTTTTTCTTGTTTTAATTACAACATATTAATGTTGCAAAAACCTTTTGGAACACTTTTGAAAACATTTTCTTTCTATTATTAAAATAAAGATAGATGTTAGGGTAACATCTGTTTGCACTTTCGAATTACTAACATATGTTCCCTGTAGATAGTGGTGAATGGGTCAATTTTGCAGATGACCCAAAGCATTATCTACTTTGGGTTTGGTGTTATCAACTACTTCAATGGCTCCTTAAGATTGGTCATTTGTCATGAGAAGTTATTGCACTATCTCAAAAAGTTGTTTTTTACCCTCTGTAAGTGCTTGCACACTTGGGTCAACTGATGGTTGACCATTCCCAATGAGATAGTTGCACCCATGTAGACGTCTATTCCCTTGTCTTTTGGGGCTGGTGCACTGGTTCTTCATACCTATAAGGTACCCTAGTGCATGGTGGTTGCCCATAGCCTCTATGGAGTGGGTTTTGTGGTACAACAGATGTTTGACCAATCTTTTGTGCATGATATTGGTTCAAGTTGTGTAGGACAGTTGTGTGGTCTAACTAAACTATTTTGGGAAATGATTGTGGATTCCTGTTGACAGGCCCATCATCCCTTTTGAAATTCATTTTCTTTCTTGACCTATTTTGATTGATTTTTTTTGAACGACAAATATCTTTTATTCTTGTCTTCTGTGGGACTTAAACCCAAGACCTCTCCCTCCCAAGGTGTTCAAAGGCTTTGCCTTTGCCAATAGACCACCACCCCATTGGTACCTATTTTATTGAAATCATAGGGTTTTAGAAAAGAACATTGTTGAGTCAAATGATTGAGTTTTCCATAGATGGTGCACCCAAGGGAAGATTCACATATGTTGTTTGTTCGATTAATATCATAGGCTTCAAACTTGAAACAGTTTCTTGCCAAATGATTTTTCTTCCCACAAAATTCACACCACCGAGCTGGAATTTTATCTTTATTGGTACCCTTATCTCTCTTTTCAGGAACGATTTTTATCTTAGGTGGGTCAAGACCATTTGGGTTTGTGAAATCAACTGGTCTGAAATTTTCAAGAACATCACGTTCATCTAACCAAGTAGGTTTAAACTCGTACTTTTATTTTTCAGATTGAATGGAACTTTGTGGCTTTTCAAGAATTATCTTCTTGCCACTAGGTTCTGTGATCTTGATTTCTTCACTAGTTTAGGTGGTTGGTATGACTCAACCATTTCATAATCAATGAAACTGTTGGCTTGATGTTCTTGGTCATATTTTCTAAAACCAAACTTCACATTGTTTTTTCTTTGTTTTTCTAAGAGCATCTCATAACCATAACAGGACTCCACCCATCTTTCATAGGTGATCTATGCGGATTCCAACTCATTTTTACAATTTTGATATTTTTCTATCATTGTTTGGAGTTGATCATTGGTTATGGATGCTTCATGTTTCAGACTGCTTATCTCAAAGTCTTTTTTAGCAATTCTTGTTTTAAAATCTTTTTTCAAATTTTCAAGAATTATTTCACTGATTTGTATGTGTTCTAGTGACTCATCCTGTACCACTGACTTACCAACCACCGCTGATTAGCAGCTCGGCTTCTCCCTTATTTGTCTTCCGACCGTCTCTTTTGACGATCAGTTATCTTTACATGACTAAACCCTCATTGCCACTACCTCACTTACTTACTGTCATAAAACGTTGCTGATGCTGGTGATCCGGTAGGTAGGTTTATGCTTTTGGTTCCAGATGTTGATCATGAAGTTAATGTTACGGTTAACCTTTCAGGGTTTTCAGGTTGGATTTCTTATAGGTTTCCTGAACTTTATAGCTATATGATTTTGTGACACTTTGGGGTTTTAGGCTTCCGGTTAAACCTTTATGGTTTTCCGGTGGGAATGCGTAAAACGTTGTCGAATTTGTTTCATTCTTTTGTGGGTTTGGTTGTTCTGGTGACGATGCGTCTATTCTCATCTGACAATTCTTTTGCATGTCCAGATTTGTTGACATGATTTTGTTGGTGAGAGTCAAGATGTTTAGTAACCATATTTTTGTGGTTCTGTGCATTGTCTGATTGTTTTTTCCGGTAAAACTTTATGGTTTTCAGCTTTCAGTTAACCATTTATATGTTGCCTTTTGTGGTTTCTTTTCTTCGATGACGATGAGGCTCTTCTCATCCGAGAACTGTCTTGCATGTTGTGATGTTTGGCTGTGATGATTAAATTTCTGATGTGATCATGGGATTTGGTATTTGTGACTTAGTGATTGTGGTTTTAGGTCTCTATGAAGATGGCATTGGCTTCATCTGAGAGACCCAAATGGTTGGTGATGATTAGCAGACAGACATACTTCGGTTTGCCTAATGCATGTCTATAACAGCTGTGATGGTTTTTTTTATCATAAGACGTGGCAACATTTGTTTCAACCATGACAAAATTCTGAGTTGTTACCTTTGCAATGCTATTGGGTTTTCCTTTTTGAATGAGGCTATGATTTATATGTTAATTATTCTGATCCTATGGTTTACTATTGTAAACCACAATATATTGTGTGTTGTTGATTTTTGTTGTTTTGTCCAAAAGGCTTGGCAAACTTTGTTGCAACCATGGCAGAATTATGATTTGTTACCTTTGGAATGCTTTTGGGTTTTGCTATCTGAATGCGGGTGTGAGTGAGATGTTAATTGTTCGGAATGTATGTTTTGCTGTTATAAACCACAATATATTGTGTGTTGTTGATTTTGTTACTTTCCTATTTTGTCGCAAAGCTTGGCACATTTCGTTGTAGTAATGGCAGAATTATGAGTTGTTACATTTTAAATATTTTGTGTTTGTGGATGATTAAATATTGTTTGTATTTGATTTTTTCACCTTTTGTTTTTCCATGGGAAGGCTATGGCGTTATTCAAGAATGGAGTTCAAATTTGATGCAAAAAGATAATGGTCCTTTATGGGATTATTGTTGGGGTTTAAAATGTTGTAAAATGAAATGGGTTGTGCATCATTTTCATTTACGAACCAATTAGGATGAGAAGGCAGATGAATATGTCGTTTCAAAGATATTTTATCACGCACAAAAGATGACTTATGAGAATCCTAATGTTCGTGTTATAGTCGAACAATTCGATACCATAACTCCAATGATAAATGCTTCTAATCCACTTGGGCTAAGGAAAAATACCCTTATATGAGGATGTCATATCTTATCATCCGTCTTTAACAAATTTGGAAAGGCATTCTCTATTGATGAGCCACATAACGAATTTCGAGAAACACATTACACTCACGTAATGAAGCTTAAAAAGATGTTAACAACCAGATTAGATTATGCGATACTCAATGTAAGAAAATACAATTAAATGTGTTCATGATTGTGACGTATTTTAAATGTGATGACGTTGGTATTCATTGATGCTATATATGTCTTATTTGGCACAGTTTTACGCTCCATCAAATGCGTTGTTGTTTTTTTTTTTTGAACGGCCAACAAACTCAATCCCGAGCACTCTTGGGGAACCCACTGGACAAACGGATTACTCCGAGAGTAACCCAAGTCCACCACCAATTCCGGGGAAAACCCGGTAACCCACCCGCCCGTAGGCACGACGGTGAAATTACCGGTAAACCCCGTTTGGCTCAAGGATCCAACCTAGGTTTCCCTGGGACTCCTATCATTGCCCACCAATGCCTCACTCTGCACCAGGTGAGAGTCAAACCTGCATCTCTCAAGAGAAATGCAAACCCTCCACCACTTGATCTAAAGATCATTGGCCATCAAATGCGTTTTGATAACGAAACTTTCAAATAATGGTTGGTTGTCTTGATTACTGAAATTCGTTAATCATTTGGTTATATAAGACCCGCCGCGTGGTGCATATCTCGTTATTTATAATAAACTAGGATTTTGACCCGCCGCGCGTTGCGGCGGCGTCGAAAGTTAAATTAACTCGTATTTATACTTTATATTTGACCGGCTCTTTACTAAAAAAAATTATGTCACCGTTGAATGAAAACGTATTTATACTTTATATTTGACCGGCTCTTTACTGAAAAAAAGTTACTGAAAACGTGTTACCTGGCTGTCGATTGCATCTCTCAAGCACCGAAGACGGCATGAATTGGTCTCGAGTGCGAGTGATGTGTAGGTTTTTGCTGCTCCACCTTCAGCAATTACTTGAAATGATGATATAATTATCTGCATATGATGATAATATTGTTTGTATCTTCTATCAACCTGTGCACATAAAAAATTTGTTTCTTGAGTTCTTGGTTTTGTATTCTTGAAAACCAACAGAATAAAGATTGGATCCGCACACGTCGTTACACGTTTTTTGACTTTGTTAGACACATTATGTTCGTGACGTTAACGTCATTAAACATAGAATTAGGAACGCCATTTTTTTGGGAAGTGGGACTTTTATTCAAATAAGATCTGATGCACAATTACCTAATGAAAAAGGCAAGTTCGTAGACTATTCAATAAACTATTGTATAAGAACTGATGCACAATTACTTTACGAAAAATGTAAGTTCGTAGACTATTCAATAAACTATTGTAACTTCATTTAAAATCCAAAACTATATGAATAATTAATCATGATATAATAAAAAAAAGAAAAAGAAAACAGAGATTCATGAATTCATGAACAGAAAGAAAGAAAGATAAAGGGAACTGAACTCATGAACAAAAAGAAAGAAAGATAAATGGCATTTGTCAAAGCAAGCAAACAATTTGTTTTAGTACCATAATAATTGTCTTTAATGCTGAATTATACATGTCCTTAACTTCATAACTGTGCATCCGTAGGTCAAAATTTGAAATCATAACTGCAGATGGTGCTGTCCTTCTTGGACTCCTTAACAACATTGAGCAAACGCATATATGATCAGCAGTAATATTGATCATTTGACAACATACAAACTAATAAATAACATGAGAAAGCAGACCATGCCTCCATTCACAGTTTCCGTGAGTTGAAACAACATTCATACAAATAATAACTGTTATAAATAGGTATGGGCACATAGACCCATTTTAACATTTTACTTTGTATATAAATGAATCATAGTTTGATGATGCTTCATATAAGAGTAGCCAATGATTTACAGTAAAAACAAAAATGTGTGTACCCTGAATGAAGATTCTAAACTTTACGGTGATAGTGTAAATACCAAAGCTTACAGTTAAAGTGGCCATTTTCTTTACCCAAGAGTCACCTTGGAGAGCTAAAGTCGATTTAAAAGAAGTGTGGAACATCATAAACCATACATCTTTATCAGTTTTAGGATCAGATGGAAACGAAACAAATTTGGTTCAGGACTTCTAAACTGATTCAAAACCTCCAGTAATGGTGGCATTTTAGTCATTCGATTTAACCGAGTATCATGTCAGCGAGAGCAATACTACTAAAACTGAACATTACTCATTGCGTTAGTTGTAAGCTTACCTTTTAAATCTGTGACTGCTGTAGAGGTTATTGCTAGGATGTCTCCTTTGTTATCATCCAAACAATTAAGAGCAGCAACATCCAAGAGCTTGTCATGGTTAACATGACGAAAAGCGAGCCACATAACCATGGGCTCCTAACATTTGTAATCTGGCGAAATGCACAAATCAATTTTGAACACCACACTGCAAAATTCTAATTTAATTTCACCATGTTGAAACATTTTTGCAGGTTTCGTTTTAGAACAAACTTCACAACATCAATCAATTCTGAACCCATTTTAAAGCTTTATTTATAACCACTGACTTATTTCTAAGTTCTTTGACCTGCATAGACTATAATCGAAATCATATTTATCACATTAAAGTTCACTAAGAAATTATGAAACAAAACAACATCAAAGCAGTTGAATCTAGGTAGAAATGAACATTTTGAGAACTGAACTTAGGACCCTAAATATAGAGAATCGAATTGGGGATGATATCAATAACTGCACTTGAAATATATTCCGAAAAAAAGCATGTTCAAAATCAGGTGCTTACCAGAATCAAGGTTGCCAAATATCAGGTGTTTCTTAAGAAATCAAATAAAGGTCCATCGCACCTTAGCCGTCGTGAACTCCACCTTCACCGGCCGACGTTCAAGACTCTAGACCCTTAGTCGACGTATCTTCTAGTTTCTTGACCAATCCATACTTATTTATCTTAGTTCCCCTGTGAATATGAGACATGTAAGAGCAGATTAGAAAGGTTGCAGGAATCTATAGAATCCTAGCTCCCAAGTCACCGCCGATTCTTACCTTACTAAACCCTGGGCTTGCTCGATCTACCCATCACCACTCGATTGGATTCCTCTTGCTACTGGAACGGTGACGGTCTGTCGATACCACCGTGTATCATCGTTATCGGGGGTCGCTAGGAAGGAAAATGATGAATCTACCTTTGACCGACTTCCGGATCGTTGCTCATGCGAAGCAATTGCCAAGAGAGAGCAGAAGCAGGAGCGTGAGAGAGAGTAGAAAGAACAGAGTGGCGATGATTGGTAAAGACAATTGAGGAAACTTCTAGGTGTAGCACCGACTTGTTCTTTAAGATTATATAAATATAAATAATATATAAAAGAATGAGGTGTTTTGTCTGTTTGTACCACCGACATTAATCTTTAATGTTATATAAATTATTTATAAGTCAAATAAAAAATTAATTGAGAGTTTACTTATTTATTAATTTAAAATGAAAAAACGGAAAAAAATGAATTCCAAATGAATATATCCTATTTTACGATAAACAAATAATATTTACTTCAATTTCTAACCACAAGATTATATGTAGCCACCAATTATTTCCAATAATACGCGTCCGACGCCGTTTCAATTATACCAACGTGTGCCCGGTCCTTAGCTGTATACAGACGACCAACACAAGTCGTGACTCTCACGCGCTCACTCCTCCTTACCATCAACCCAAACATTCCGCTGCCGTGGCCGCCACGCGGCATATATCGCCGGAGACCTCTCATCCACCCTAGAATCATACGTCCCAAACCCCACTCCACCATTCCCACCATCAACCTCCGCCGTCAACACCACCGTCTCCTCCCCACGCGCCGCCGTCACACGCCTCCCGGAGCTCAATTTCACCTCCCGATCCAAATCCCATATCGCAATTTCATTCTCATCATCTTCAAAATCTAACCCTAAACCAAAACTATCCCACAACTGCACCACACTTTTTCCGGCGGAAAAATCCGACCAAGAAAACCCGTTACGCCGCCGGAGAGTGAAATTACCATCATGCCCTTCATCATTCCAATAATTACCACCACCTTCAGCTCGAAACACTTCGTTCACACGACCATGTTCATCGTCCTCTGAATGTTCTATATCCTCATCTGACTCCGCCACCGACGACGGCGTATCGTCGGAGCCGCCGTCGTCGGAAAAGTCAAAGTCATCGTCGTCGAAAATTTGCTGGGGGCATGAGTTTTGATAGGAGTGTAAAAGCTTGAGGCGGATGTGGTGTATAAACATCTTTATTTTGTTAAATATGTTTGTGAAAGTAGCGAAAACTGCGATGATCAGAGCACCATATGTCCAGAAACTGTATAATTGAGGGAGTTTGGAGATTAAGGAGGGGTTTTGTAAGCATTTGATTCCGGCTTCGAAGTCGGATATGAGGTTAAGTTCTGTGATTTCCATTATGATCAAAGTATCGGGTTTTTTTTTGGAGGTGTTTGGGTAGAAGATTGAAATGAGGTGAGAGGGTTTGAAGAAGAGGATGGTTTAGGGGATATATAATGATGGTTAGGTAAGTTTGGGGGAGGCGTTGAAGAATGGTTAAACTTGGCTATTAATTTAACTTTTATTATTGGTTAGTTTATTGGACTATTCTAATCCTAATTTATTTCTATTTACTTCTTTTTTTGAACGGAGAAGAAACTTACATGTAAACTCATCCTGCTCGAGGCTATGTCTAAGTTTGATCCCTTGACTGTCATGAAACCGTACCCCCTGATGCTTGGGAATCAGATGAAATCCGTAAATTCTCGCTCCCCATCCAGATGTCTGTCGAAAATGACCCAAACGGAAATCGAACATGCGTCTCCACTAGGAAGGACAGACCATTTGACCAATAGACTAACATCTCAGGACATTTCTATTTACTAGATTCTAGTTTGGAAAATGACACCTTATCATCAGGGCCACCATTAGGGACTTGATGTATTGGATATAGTAATTCACGTTGATAAATTTGTTGATGTGGATGCTTATTAGATTCATTTTTTAGGTTTTTTTTCTTTACTTTGTAACAAAATATAAAAGATATTTTTATGTGAAAAAAGGACAAGTGTTGCAAGTTGCTACTTTAAATCTTTAATGATTAGAATTTACAATGTATACATAAAACATTATACCATGATTTGTTGAATTTAGTATGGTGCAAATTTTAAAAACAGGAAAGGAGCAAGAAGTGTGAAAAACTGATAATTGGATTCTCTCTTCTTATAGCTATGACTAACAATCCATATAAGTTGGATTTTACTCTTTCTTGTAAGGTAAAAACAATATCTAGATAGTCATCACTTCTTGTATCGAAGAATTCTTCTATGCGTTTGATCCTTTGTTCTCAACCTTCAACTATTCCGATCCTCTTTAAGCAAGATTTGTGATCTAAGATTCTAAATGATTGGATGAAACAAACATATTTATTTAACAGAATTTTCTGCTAGATCTTTTCTAAAGTTATTACTGGAGATGAGAGGTTTCTATACATAAATTTTTAGATATAAGATGCGAATACATGTTTGAAACAAAAAAAAATGCAATATGATAAAGTTTTTTTTTGTTAAAAAGGACGATGAAAACATTCATTCCCACGGTGTCATTGTATGAGTGTTGGCCAATCCAATCATCTGTATCTTGTCAAAATATCCAGTTGAGCACAAGATTCTCGCGACTTAGATTCTGAACCGCAAGATTCTTGTGGTTTAAGCACCGAACCATGAGACTTTTGATTGTGGGACGATCTTGACATTGTTTGTTTGGATTAAAGTCTAAAGAGAGCCGTGATTAAGGATGAATCTTAGGGCATGTTTGGCTAAGCTTATTATAGTTAAAAAGGACTTTTGGAAAATGACTTTTGGGAAAAGGACTTTTTGAAAATGAGTTTTTAAAAAAAGTGTTTGGATTAGCTTATTGATGTAAAATGACTAAAATGGACATTCTTTTCGATATAAGGGGGTAAAGAAGGAGTATATTGGTAATTTGTAGTTTGAAAAGTTAAAAGCTGGCCAAGAAGTCACAATATTGTGACTTCTTGAAACCTCCTTTTTTTTCTTTGCAAAAAGTCATTTCTAAAAGGACTTTTGGCTTAGCCAAACACAAAAACAACTTATTGGCTTTTTGATAAGTCAATAAGCCAATAAGTTGTTTTGAAAAGCTTAGCCAAACATGCACTTAAACTTTTAAAGTTCTCTTAGAGCTGGAGAGAAGGAAGCTCTGCACGGCATCATCTTCACTGCTTGTTGGTGCCTCTGGTTAATGCGTAACAAGGCGATCTTCTCGGCCGCCGTCATTAAGGTCTATAGTATCTTTAGCGAGGTTAAATCCTTGGGCTTTCTTTGGTATAAAAATAGAGCAAAAAATAGTTCGATTTCGTGGTTAGATTGGTGTAGATTTGTTATTATGTAATTGTTTGGGGATTGTTTTGGTTGGTTTCCCGGTCCGGTATTCGGGCCTGGGTGTGTTCTAATGAAGTATAGCCTTTCAAAAAAAAAACTTTTAAAGTTCTAATAAAATAGATATTTTGTAAAGTTCTCTTGGTGAGATTGATGATCACGTGGCGTTTATGTGTTGGATAAGATGTGATCAAAAAGTGCAACACGTTGGAAAAAAGGGGAAACTTCTAGGGACCCAACTGAATGCTGAGTCAGGGCATGCTCATCCAATTGGTGGCTTGAGTTGACTGAGCACTACCAAATATTATGGATAGATCAACCTGAGACGGCTTGACAAACTTTCTATCATGATCACCGATTATTGCATCTTTCACTTGCAAAACATATCTGTATCAAATGGTGCTTTTATTTCTCTTGAGAGATGCATGTTCAACTTTTATTTGGTGCAGAATGAGACACTGTTTGTCAATGATAGGAGACCTAGGGAAAATTGGGTTCGATCCTTGAGCCAAACGGGTTTTACCAGTAATTTCACCGTCGTGTCTACGGACGGGTGGATTACCGGGTTTTCCCCAAAATTGATGGTGGACTCGAGTTACTCTCAAAGTACTCTGTTTGTTTCAGTAGGTGCCCCGAAAATGCTCAGGATTAATTTTGTTGGCCATTAAAAAAAATTACATCTTCCACTTGAAATATAAGCCTTACCCCACCAAATAAATATATATATATATTAGATTATCTGGAGAAAGAATATAATAATCTAGAGGGTAGGATCAAATACAAACCACATTTTGCATATAAACTATAAGAACCATTTAAAAAGTGTCACGTGACATCCAACAAATTATAGAGAAATGATAAAATAATATCTTAAATAATATCAATTATATTGAATTCCCTATAAATATGGTAACAAACAATTAATTCTTTATTTGAATCTTCCTTTTGTTTTTAATGTGCTGATTAAGAAAAGTGCTAATATCATTCAAATATGTGCTAAAATCAATTATCTTGATTAATTTTCATGTACTAATATAATTCAAATGTGCTACTTTTATGTATGTATTGTTTTGGTATGTGCTAATTTAACTTTTTTTAGTGCTATGATTTGTTCTTACGGTTTGTAGGATAAATGTGGTTTGTACCAGAACCAACCTCATAATCTATATTATAAAAATGAAAAGTGTTAATGACATGTTGATAAATTAATAGCTAAATACATATTTTAATACTAGTGGGAAACCCGCGCGTTGCAGCGGGATAGACAATACAGCTCACTTGGTAAAAAGCAGAAGGTGTGAACTTGGATTGAGATGAGTTGGCTTGGTTAATCGAGAATACAACATATTGAATTTGTCTTAGCAAGTTAGCATTATAGATAAGAGTATAGATTATAAATAGAGATATAGATATTACCTACTAAAAGGTAAATTTTGTATAATATTTTACACAATCATTTTATAAATACTCTCTGGAATTCTTTTTTTTTTTATCAACCCTTTTTAAACATGGTTTCTCAAATTCAAAAATAGAAAGAACTATATATTTTTTTTATAATAATGAACTATTGTTTTATGAAAACTTAAAATGATGAACTGTATTTTGCTGTAATTCTCAAATAGATTTCAAAGGTACATTTCATAACTTTAACTATGAAAACTTAAAATCATCAAATAGAATTGAAAGTTATATTTCATAGCTTCAACGATTAATCAAATGGAAAAAATGAAAAATAATAGAAAAAACTTTAGCACGTCTATTGAGGTCTTTGAGATTTCTACAACTTTCAAAAGAATGCTGATAAAAATAATAATTATAATAAAAGAAAGAACACTCATACACCCACCTAAAAAACATAAATAAAACACATAATAGAAGCTACACCTCTGAATACGTCAACTATGTATGTATTAACAAATGACACAATCTTCACATCACTACATCTGGCTTCAGTATGCTAGCCTTGATCTCCTTATGGGGAGAACCACACCCCCATTGCTGTACACCTTATCACACATGTGCACGTCTTCTCCGAGTATTGTCATGTTCGCATCCCAGGCCAATGCCCAACAGTCGAGTATTACAAAATGCATGCACCCACATACGACATTTCAGATTCTTAACATTTGCAATTACAAACAATATATATTATGCAAGTATGGATCTACAATATATGCAGATTCACAAAGTCTGCCGTATTAAAGAGTACCTGACATTCTTTTTTTTTTTGTTTTTGTTTTAAGAACTGTAATTGCTCGAGCCCTCACAACTTCTTGAGCAGGACCCGGTTTAAACTGTTTTTATATCGAGCAAGTTCCCCATCAAGCCAAACTGTTTAAAAACCCAAATCAACAAGACTTACGAGTGACAAAGCTGTAGATATAGTCAAGACCCAATCTCCATTGCCATCCGCATTAGCCAAATGCCCATGATGTAATTTAGCTACCCACAATAAACAAAGAAAACTTATTAGCAGGCCTAATAAGAGTTCAATCTGCATACCAAATTGTTAGAAAAGCAAACATACCTTGAAATATTAAAATTGTATAGCAAAAGAGCTTTAATTAAGATTTCTCTTAAGGTACAACTCAGAAGAAAATATACTTGTGTTTGGTTCATTAACTTTTAAAAAGATGTGATTACTCTTTAATAAAAGATTAATAACGAATCGCTTTGCAATAAGTATATAAGACGTATACCGAACGGTGTAAGGTCCTCGAGTTGCTCTGGTGAGTTTCTCCGATCTCCGGCGACGCTTTTGAAGTCTCCGGCGATACTTCTTCTTTCCAGAATCCTTGTTTCCTTCAGTATGAACATACCAACAATAAGTCATCTTCTACATTAACCCATCCTATTGAAACCCATGATAATCAACCTTACAGTCTATGATTATTAATGAATAGATGGTGGTTTTAATGTAAGATTAGTAACGAATGGTTTGGCAATAAGTAAATAAGACGTATACCGAACGGTGTAAGGTCCTCGACTTGCTCTGGTGAGTTTCTTCGATCTCCGGGAGAAAAAGGATTGTAGGGTGAGATTCGAATGTTGCCGTCGATGACTCGGGTTGGCTTCGGCGACGTATTCGAGTTCCGACGAGGATGTAGATGAATCGAGGAAGGTTGTTTATGATTGGGGGGACTCAAAATTTAATCTGAATGTCGATGAATCCAGGAACATTTTAATCTGAATGTAGTATTTATCTATATCCAATTAATGATTTAATGATAGTGTTTAATGTTAATCAATTAATGATTTAATGATGAGGAGGGCAAAAAATTTCAACGTAAGGATTTAACTGAATGTAGTAATGTAGCATTTATAGTATTTAATCTGAATCAATCAATGATTTAATGATGAGGAGCTCAAATTTTTTTAACGGAAGTATTCCAATTGCATGATTTAATCTATATCCAATTGATGATTTAATGATAGTTCTACATGGATGGCTGATGATAGTTCTACATGGATGGCTGGTGACTTTAAAGACGAATTTACCCTTGTAAAACAATTAATATATGCATTATGTGTTGTATAACAAGCATTTAAACTTATACCTCTTAATTTTTAAGAAGCCCTTGAGGAAATATTTTACAATATAGTATAGATTATGTATAGGGTAGGATATAATAGGAAAAAAAATTTAAGTAAGAAGGCTAGGAAACAATCATATCCATTAGATTTAAAATATATGGCCAAGATTAAATAGGTGGAATTAAAAAAAAAAGACGTATGGGTTTGTGTAAGTGTTGTCTAGTCCATCCAAGGCAATGGCTTCTCTCTCCTCCAATTTCCTTTCGTTTTTAAAATGTTTATAATTCTTTCGTGCGACATTATTTTTTTATAAAAATTGCACCATAAAAACGAACGTTTTTATCTTTAAAACTAGTATACGATTGCTACACTTTAATTTTTTTTCGAAAACCCATATCGTAAAAGGCAATGGTAAAACCCAGTCCTTAAAACGCAGTTCAAAATGGTAAAACCCATATTGTAAAACGCAATTTGAAGACCCAGATCGTAAAACGCAATTTCCACTGGTAAAACCCAGATCGTAAAACGCAATTCGAAACCCATATCGTAAAACGCAATTCAAAATGGTAATCCTAGAACGTAAAATGCAATGGTAAAACCCAGGTCGTAAAACGCAATTCACAATGGAAAAACTCAGATCATAAAACGTAATTTGAAAACCCAGGTCGTAAAACACAGTTTGAAAACCCAGGTCGTAAAACACAATTTGAAAACCCAGATCATAAAACGCAATTCATATAAACACAATGATTGAAGAAATTCTTCAGATTTTTTACATAGATTGAAGCCGATTTCTTATAATTTCTTCAACGATTGACGAAAATTGAATGCTTGAAACATTAACGAAAAAATGAGAAAAAAATGAGAAAATTGTGTAAAATTGAATTGGGTTTCTTCAAAAAAAAATTGAAGAATACGTTGATTGAGTGTTTGAATCATTGATTGATGAATAAAATCGCAATATGATATAGTGATTATAGAGAAAGAAAGTGAAGAAAATGTTGAAGTTGATGGGTTTTAATGTCACACCCTGACTTTTGCGGAAGCGTAATGATGTATGACTTATTCAATATCGTTGCATTCAATTATAATAAACAACTATATGATTAAAACATGATGTTCATCCATTCATAAGTTTGAAAAGTTACAAACACAAGTCTTTTAAGTTTCAACCAAAATCCTCAAGTTAAGTTACAATACAAAAGTGGATGACATCTAAACTTAGACTTTACGTCTTGAAAACAACACATGCGCCCAAGATCCATCTCGTTTCCTCAAATACATGTAATTTTGAAAACATCAACAAAAGTTGAGCTAATTCATGTATTTCTGTATGAGTTCGAATAATCTTGTAAACATCTGTAAGTATGCCTTTTGTAAATCGGTATGAAAGCGTCTATGAATAGATCAATTAATGTGTAGCTAATACATTAACATGTGTGAAATGGTGCAGGAAGGCTCAAACGTTTGCGTATTTCGTACCGGGCCACCCAGCTGGAACGACATAGTCAACACATGCGGCCAACTCGCGGACCCATGGGTGGGGCTCGCAACACCCAAATAGATATATCACTCGTGCCCCTCGGTCCTTATATAAGGATTAATGGTCTCAAGTTAACGCCTACTGATGTGTGCAAAATGCAACATATAAATTACATCAATTGTGGCATAAAACTAACCTTTTTTTAGTACTAATGTTGGAAAAAGTGTGCTTTTGTCTTCTTTTTGTATTTTCAGGATTAAATGAGCCCAAATTAACAAAAGAAGCAAAAAGACAGCAAAATCTAACATAAATACAAGAAAAGGAGCAAACGTGACATGCCCGACCCCACGACAGCATCTTCCCAAGCAAAACAAGAAGACAGAAGACTGAACACGCCCCGTGCTCAGCCAGCACGGGGGCGTGCCCAAGTGTCAGCAGAAAAGACAAAGTGGTAGAAGCTTCTATTGCCCACCATGGGGCCGTGCTCAGCGGACACGGGGCCATGGTCAACTATAAGATTCACAGAATCCAGGCAAATCTTGATAGTACAGATATGCTTCTGCACACGGGGTCGTGCTCAGCGGACACGGGGGCGTGGTCAACTAATACAGACAAGCTGCATTAAATGAAGAAATAGAAGGATGTGGACACGGGGCCGTGCCCACTGGACACGGGGCCGTGCCCGAGCTTCTGTTCAGTCTATAAATAGGAGTGCTTGGCTCAAGCTCAAACCATCCCTTGGCACACCACCTCTCTCACACTTCACCCACCACCCATGTCACACCTCGACTTTCCACGTATTACCGGTGGGCCCGGTGGGGAGTATCGTGACGTGGTTGGCAACATAATAGTCAAACAACATAATATTTAAATGCACAGAGGAAGCAAATGAAAGATATATTTCAACTTTAATAAATTGTAATATCAAGTATCACAACAGTCGAAAGTTTATCCACAGGTGGATTAAAAATAAATAGGAAAACAGTAGTTCAACAGACGTTAGGCATCTTAAGCTTGCGAGACTCTTTATTGATGCTAAGGAGAAATCCAGCCTATTACGAGTAGTACCTGCACTTAATCTTTTTGGGAAAATACGTCAGTTTACACTGGTAAATACAATTAACCGACTCATTTTAAAAATGATTAAAAATTGATTTGGATGCACGTGGCACAAACATTTTATAACATGGGATAATTATTTAAATATATAAACTTGTAAAAGAATTACATGTTTCTTATGCGTTCAGTAGCCCGGTTCGTGCCGGGTTAAAGATCAATAGACACACCACATTATTTATTTATGCACTGACGGGTGTACGCCTACACCCCGCGCTTAGGTCGTGGCCATTTCGTAAAATGATGCCAAGGATATCCGGGACATGGTCATTAACCCCCCAAAGGCGTTAAGCAAACAAAACATATTTAAACGGGTCATCTCGATAATACTTAACCACCAATCGGTTAAGGTCGAATGCCCGACCAAGCGGTATTTTATATACCGTACCCCAAGCCCGTATAAGGGAAAATAAGTTAAAAGTATTTACCTTTGCAAGTATAATTCACAAACAGAAAATGCAAGTAGCTTTTACTGGTCCTCCTATTCTGGAACGAAGGTTTATAATAACCTATTAGAATCCTAACGGGTCTTTAATTAAGCCTAAACTTAGACCGGTTAGTTTTAAAGATACGGTTCGTACGCACGATTAAGCGAAGACCGGAATAGAATGTGATTTAGACCCGAAAAGTTTGAAGACTTGCCTTATATGGGTAATCTAAGCACATTCTGAATTTTGAGATAAAACCGATAAGGTTTGACCCGTTTCGGCCAATTTATGCAAACTAGTTACATAAACCGAACCGAACGCGTAAGAGGCGTAACGGGTAATCATGAGAGCCATATACAGGTTTCCTAAGTTAATATGCCTTAAATATGTTGTGACATCAGTAAGATATCTTTTATTATGCCCGAAATGAATTTAAACACAAACTATGCCCCGTAGAGGTAGTTTGGTCATTTACAAGGTTATAAAAGAGTTTAAGTATTAACCTGAGTTACAGGTCTGATATAATCAGCAAAAATACTTAATTTACTAAGTTATAACAGTAGGGTATTGTATATATGTGAAATGTATCAATTATAACCAAACTATGCACCGTAGGGGCATTTTGGTAATTTCACATAAGCCGAAAAGCTCAAAACTGAAGTCTAAGTTAAACAACTTTTGCTTACTGTTAAAATATTATAATTTACCTAAAATATCAGTAGGTATCAACCCTTGTATGTTTAAAATAGTTTTAGTACATACTATGCGTTTAAAACGCTTAAAAAGGCGATTAGAAGCCGTTTCCGGGTTCTATATAGAAAGCTGATATTTTTATTATTCCAGAAGGTTTAAAGTAATTTATTTATCATATGAAATCAGTAGCAAAAGGTTTGGGGTCAAAAAGATATGTAAAACTCATTTTATAGCCCGAAAGGGCAAAACCGACAATTACCGGGTCAAGCTTATAACTCTAAGTTATGCTCAGCCTAAAATTAATTAAAAATCTTCAAAAATCCCAAAATAATATATTACATCAGTGGGTAATAAGTTTGATATCAAAAAGTAGGTTTAAATAGGCTATACGCTAATTATGTCGTTTAATCGCTAAAAAGCTTCCTAATTACGCTAATGAGCATAACTCTCAATCTGCACCTCAAACTGATGTCAAATTTTGGGTGCAAGTTTATAAATCAGTAACTAAGGTTTCTACTCTTTTATATTTTCAAAAATCACGTTTTATGGTGAAAAGGGCATAATGGTCAACATATAGGCAATTTAACGGAATTACGCATATTAATTGGATAACTAATGAACCATGGTGTATAATCACAGAGGGTTATACTAGCATGTAACCTGGTCCAATTAGAGCTCTAAGGCATTTCTAAAACATGCTTAAACGGGTCAGAACTGAAAGTCAAAGCAAAGGTCAAATTATGCGACTTTCGGTTCCGAACCGGGTCTCTACTGAAAATTGTCGGGTTGAACATGTTTAGACATGTTCTTACAATAATTACCAAGTTATATTAATGATCAAATAGGTTGTATGGGTTCTACATTGCTAATTATGCATAAATTGGAAATTAAGCATTCTGTTGACTTTTTAATAACAAGTTTGACCCGACATTTGATCTAGTTAGAGTGGGAATCAGAGGGTGCCCTTTTAAGGGTTTATTGCCCACATAATTACCCACTTATAACTACTTTCGATTCGACTAATCACTGGACCATTAGTGATTAATCGCTAAGTCAACCGTTAATTACGACGGTTTGACTTTTAAGCTAAAACTAAGTAAAAACTCAACTAAGAAAGGTTAAGCATACTTACTGAAGTCCTATGCACGATTAGGAAGGCTTAGGGTCTGCTCTTTAAGCTCCAGAAATGCAGAAGTGAGGTGTGATCAATGGTTGCAACATGAGTCCTTTATATAGTGTTCAAAACTCACTAGATCATTGACACACAAGCCTAGCAATGGCCATGGATCATCCACAGATGTCCCTAAGGGCCTAGGGGTTATTTAGGGGTCATCCAAGATGAGGAAAATCGATTATAAGTCGGTTACAATGCATCTAGGAGACACTAGTCCAAAGTTTTCAGATCAGAGGGACCTTAGCGTCACGCGTAGCCCCCCTAGGGTGCCTCGCGTCGCGCGATGCCCCCCCTGATCCAATCCAACTTTAGATTTTTGCATATTGGGTCCTTGGTCCATAAAAAGTTGTTTTCACAAGTATTTCTTGCATTTTAAGCCCTCCAAAATGACTTATAAGGGCTTCAAGACTTAAACCCACTTTGTTAAGTCCTTGGTTAACTTTGTTATCACCCGAAAAGTCATAAACTTCATCGTTGACGCTTTTAACCCCTCGTATACGAATTTGATCATAACTTTCTCATACGATAACGAAACTTTATGAAATTTTTATCGTGTATTCTAGTGAGCATAATTAATCGTTACAAAGCTTTGGGTTTGCTAAAAGGTCACTCAGAGGTATAACTTAAACATGTTGACACATTTAACCCCTGTAGTTTGTAATCTCTCACTTTCTTTCATATTTAGCTTCGTATGATCCATGATTTATTCGTTTGAAGGTATAAACATCATGTAGGGTTATTGTAAAGTATATTTACCCCTTGTTGACATTTTGAACCCTTATATTCATATACTTTCCATGTTTGTCAACTTTAGTCCTTCAAGAACATTCTTTCACACGTTCAAACCTATGACACGTGTCAATACATTATAGGACGCGAATTTTCGAGGTGTTACATCTGTATGTGGTATTACCAGTGATTCATCAGCGAAACACTTCTTTAGATTGCAGATGTGGAATACATTGTGGATACCACTAAGCTCTTCAGGTAAGTTTAACTTATAGGCAACTGATCCGACACGTTCGATGACCTTGAACGGTCCTATGTATCTCGGGCTTAACTTGCCTTTCTTACCAAATCGCATCACTCCCTTCCAGGGTGATACTTTAAGCAACACTTTGTCACCTACCTCGAAGTTAAAAGATTTACGCTTTAGATCAGCGTAGCTTTTCTGCCTATCCCAGGCAGCTTTAAGGCGGTCACGAATCTGGACAATCTTGTCCGTCGTTTCAAAGACTATTTCTGGTCCTGACAATTGGATATCTCCAACTTCCGCCCAACAAACGGGCGTTCTGCACTTTCTACCGTATAGAGCCTCGAAAGGCGCAACCTTAATGCTGGTATGGTAGCTATTGTTATACGAGAACTCGATTAATGGAAGGTGGTTATCCCAACTACCACCTAAATCAATCACACATGCACGAAGCATGTCTTCCAAGGTTTGGATAGTACGCTCACTCTGGCCGTCCGTTTGAGGATGGTAAGCCGTACTGAAATTTAAATGCGTGCCCAGAGATTGTTGGAAATTTTCCAAAAATGTGATGTGTATCTAGTATCTCTGTCAGAGATAATAGACACGGGTACGCCATGTAGAGCCACAATCTTATCTACGTACAGTTGGGCTAACATGTCGGAGCTATAGGTCTCCTTAATGGGTAGAAAATGTGCTGACTTAGTCAGTCTATCAACTATCACCCATATTGTGTCATTTCCTTTCCTGGTCTTGGGAAACTTGGTGATGAAATCCATCGTCACCATTTCCCACTTCCATGTGGGAAGTTCAGGTTGTTGTAGCAAACCTGACGGCTTTTGATGTTCAGCTTTGACTTGTGCACATGTCAAGCATTTAGCTACATAGGTGGCTATAGACTTCTTCAAGCCTATCCACCAAAAATTTGCTTTCAAATCCTGGTACATGTTATCAGCTCCAGGATGAACGGAGTATTTAGAACTGTGGGCTTCCTGGAAGATGACATCTCGAAGTCCTCCATAAACTGGAACCCATATTCGTCCATTCAATCTCAGAATTCCGTCCTTGCCAAGAGATAACTGCTCCTCAGTTACCCCTAGCTTTTCATTAGGATAGTTAGCTTCCAACACAGCTTCCTTCTGTGTAGCTAACAACCTTTCATTCAAACTGTTCTTTATTTCAATGCTCTTGGCATTGATTCGGATGGGCTTCACCCTTTCCTTTCGACTAAAGGCATCGGCGACTACATTCGCCTTGCTGGGATGGTATCTGATTTCACAATCATAATCATTCAAAGTCTCCATCCAGCGGCGTTGCCTCATGTTTAAATCCTTCTGATTAAACAGGTGCTGGAGGCTCTTGTGATCAGAATAGATCACACACTTGATACCATATAAATAGTGCCTCTATAGCTTTAGTGCAAATACAACGGCACCCAATTCCAAGTCATGGGTGGTGTAATTCTTTTCATGCACCTTTAACTGCCGTGAAGCATAGGCAATAACCTTGCCTTTCTGCATAAGCACACACCCCATGCCAGTGTGTGATGCATCGCAGTAAACTACGAATTCTCCGGTACCTTCAGGCAATGTCAGTACAGGAGCATTGCTCAACTTTTGCTTTAGGATATCAAAGGATTCTTGTTGCTTCGGTCCCCAGTCAAACTTAATCTTCTTCCTAGTCAAAGAAGTTAGGGGTGCAGCAATCCTTGAAAATTTTTCGATAAAGCATCGGTAGTATCCTGCCAATCCCAAGAAACTGCGAATTTCTGTGGGCGTCTTCGGTTCTTACCAGTTCATAACTGCTTCCACCTTAGCGGGATCCACTTGGATACCACGCTCATTAACCACATGTCCAAGGAATTGGACTTCTCGAAGCCAGAATTCACATTTTGAAAATTTGGCGTAGAGTTTCTCATGATGTAGAAGTTTAAGAATACAGCGAAGGTGTTTCTCATGGTCAGCTTGGTTCTTCGAGTAGATGAGAATGTCGTCGATGAAGACGATGACGAATTTGTCTAAGTAAGGCTTGCAAACGCGATTCATGAGATCCATGAACGCGGCAGGTGCATTAGTGAGCCCAAAAGGCATCACTAGGAACTCGTAATGACCATAACGAGTCCTAAATGCAGTCTTGTGTACATCTTCATCTCTAACCTTCAGTTGGTGGTAGCCTGACCTTAAGTCAATCTTAGAGAAGTAACTTGCCCCTTGCAATTGATCGAACAGATCGTCGATCCTGGGCAAAGGATACCTATTCTTTATAGTGACCTTATTAAGCTCACGGTAGTCGATGCACAAACGCATCGATCCATCCTTCTTTTTGACAAACAAGACTGGTGCTCCCCAAGGAGACGAACTAGGTCTAATGAAACCTTTAGCTAGCAATTCATCTAGTTGTGCTCTTAATTCCTTCATCTCTGTTGGTGCTAACCTGTAAGGCGCTCTAGCAACAGGTGCTGCTCCAGGGATGATGTCAATTCTGAATTCCACTTGCCTATCTGGTGGTAAACCAGGTAGTTCTTCAGGAAAAACTTTAGGGTATTCAGAAATGACGGGGATGTCTTCCATCTTAGGTTTCGGCTCATCAATAGTCACTTGTGCCATGTAGATGACACAACCCTTCTTCAAACACTTAGAGGCCTTGAGCATAGTCACTTGCTCAGGCAGTCCATATCGGGTATCTCCCTGAATGGTAAGTGATTCGCCAGACGGAGTCTTGATCACCACTTGCTTCTTATTGCAGACAATCTGGGCCTGGTTACGAGATAACCAGTCCATACCCAGAACTATGTCGAAACTGGCTAACTTCAAAGGAAGTAGGGACAAAGGAAAAGAGTGGTTCTTAATGGATATGAAACATCCATCTAATATGGTTGAGGCGGTTTCTAAGGTGCCATCTACTAATTCCACCTCATACTTCACTCTTAGGGTTTTAACAGGTAAATTCAGCAATTTGCAAAACTTATTATCTACAAATGATTTATCAGCTCCTGAATCAAAAAGCACTCTTGCATAGACACCATTTATGAGAAATGTACATGTTATCACATTGTCATCCTGTACTGCTTCCTTCGCATCCATTCTGAAGACCCTAGCATTGGTTTTCTTTCCTTCATCAGCTTTCTTTGCGTATTTTGGGCAATTGGTCTTGATATGCCCCTTCTCATTACAGCTGTAGCAGGTTGCATCCTTCAACTTTTTGCAATCCAAGGTCTTGTGTTCCTTGGACTTGCATATCCCACATGCAAAAGTTCTCGACTGTGTCTGTGAGTTCGATTCAAATCTGCACTTGCCGAAGTGCTGTTTCTTGTAGACTTTGCACTTGGGCTTATCACCAGTTTGATGCCCATCCTTCTTTGACTCAGACCCCTTCTTGTGGTCGCTGTTTCCTCGGTGCTTCTTGTTTGACCTCCGTGAATTGTCATCTTCACGTTTCCTTTTCTCGGCATCCTTGTTCCTCAGCGATCTTTGTCTGACCGCGTCCAGTGTGAGGGACAAAGATATATCAGCCACAGATCTGAAAGTAGTTGGTTGAGAGGCCTTCACGCTTGCCTTTATCTCTGGGGCTAAACCCCCAATGAAACGAGCTATTCTTTTGGGTTCCGGGGTCACCAGATACGGAACCAAGCTCGACATTGTATTAAAGCTCGTGAGGTAAGCTTGGCAATCTAGATTTGTCATTACCAATGAAAGGAAATCTGACTCAATCTTTTCGATCTCGTGCTGAGGACAGTAGTTCTCCCTGATGAGGGTAACGAATTGTTCCCATGACATGTTGTACAGTGGAATCTTCCCAGTAGCTTGGATCAACGATCTCCACCAGGCTAAGGCCTCACCTTTGAACGATTGAGACACAAACTTGACTATATCCCTCTCAGCGCACCCGCTGATATCCACTACTGTGTCCATCTCATCTAACCACGTCATGCAGTCAATGGCTCCTTTTTCCCCAGTGAAATCCCTGGGTTTGCATGAAACGAAGTATTTGTAGGAGCAACCCTTGTCACGGGGTCCTTGGTTCAGTACGACCTTCTGAGATGGAACACTTTGATGATTAGAAGAGTGATGATCATCATCATCTTTCTTTGGTTCATCCTTCTTGGAGGGTGGTGGCTTGCAGTGAGCCTCAGAATGAGTCTTCGGCTTTGAATGCGGTGCAGATAGGGTCCTACTTCGAGTCCCGCTATAATCTTCATACTGCCGCTCTAAGGCCTTTGCAACAGCGTTGTCTATTAACGCTTGCAGTTCAGCACCCGTTATATTAACTCGGGCGTTATCATTATTCTCCCTTGGGTGACTATTTATTTCATCCGAGTCAGCCATATTAATTTGAACTGTTACATAAGACAATGACAATAGTTTATTTGGGAGTTTATTATGGAATTGCCCCTTAGGGTAATTCATTAACCATGGTAAACATAAACCATATTTGGTTAATTTGTTACTCACATTTATTTAGGATTTCTATTATAATTTATCCTAATTATAAACAATAACAGTATTATTAGCACACAAGGCCTAGTCACAGGGACATTATAAATTATAAGCCATGATTTCAGAGAATCAAGGCATGAAGGTTTGAACATAGTTCTTCACCTTTTTCAGACAGGGTCGCAGACTATTACTGTCTTTTGTCTCATATGAAAATGAGCAGGGCCCGTAGGCACTATATTACCAATGTATGGTCAAAATATGATCATCTTAATTGATGATTTAAACCCATGATTTATATATCATTAGTTTAAGTTAGGGATCTTTTGAAGAATCATATTAAGAATGACGTGTGTGATTTTAATGAATCACTTCTGCCAGGAGCGTTAACATGTTTTCAGATGTTAACTGGGATTTGAATCTTTTTAACAGGTTTTACCATCTTGGCCAGGTCTTATAATGACATGCAGGCTAGGTTATACCTTTAAGATCCTTAGTTAATAATTAAATAGGCAGATTACTTTTAAAAGGAATGATTTTGATTCATTTATTTCATATATAATTTATTTATGCATATAATGGCAAAAAGGAAATTTATAAACTAAACATTCCATTAATTATTAAAGATTACACATCGCGCTAAACGGGACTTTTTAACAGACATCTTACCCACGTAGGGGTCAAACTGAAATACTAGTCCACGCAGGGACTTAAACAAACAACATCCCCTCGTAGGGGTTAACAGAACGATAGGCCCACGCAGGGGCTCAAAAGACAACCATACCCACGCAGGGGTCAAACAGCAAGACAGACCCACGCAGGGGCTCAACTGGAACAAGGAAAATACAATCAATAATTGAAGGATTCAATGGTCCTTCTTGCTCTTCCCTTTTATTAAACTTGTCAATCCCTGGAAGAAACTTTGTCGCTCCCTGCGATCTCTGTCACATACGTTAAAATAAAGTCAATACATAAAATGTAAAGGTGAGCATACAAGTTTGATAATAGCATATAGAGTTCGAATTCGTTTACGCATAACCAGCACGTACACATAGTGAAATGAAGCACGTTAGTTATCGACATAGATCCATCGATACCAATGACTGCGGGTTGACTGCCTGAGGCAGTTCGCAATACATGATTACCACCGTAATCCATGCAAGTAATGATTCTTAACAACCCCCGTGAGAACGGGTGCTGAGTCCAAACTATAGTACTATCGTTGCTAAGGCAGGTAGACAGCATTCCATGTGTAAACATAACAAACAAGCATTCATAAGCCACGTATAACATGCGTTAACGGTTAGCGTTCAAATAGTATTGAGTAGTGTGATTGTTGTAGTTTGAATATTCGTAACGTATGTAACACCCAAAAGTGCTTAAAGCAAAAAGGGATCGAGTATACTCACAGCGATTAATGGATTGAAGGGAGTGATTAGCGAGTAAGATTAGCCTGAATAGATTCGATAGCAATACGATAAGGAACACGTAAAACGATACAAAGTGAAGATGGGTCGGATGGTAGTTCGATCGGATGGTAATCCGACGGACGGTAATCCGTGCGGATGGTAATCCGTTCGGGTGGTCATCCGGTCGGATGACGATTCGAGTGGATTGTTTCTTCCTCTAGGAAGGATGTGTTTGTGTATGATGGCTTGACTTTTGAAGTTTTCGTTGTAGCATTTTGAAACATCGAAGTATCTCTATCCTTCAAGTCGTTCGATCGGATGCTGGGTCGTACGGATGACAATCCGTTCGGATGGTCATCCGGTCGGACGGTGATCCGGTCGGACGGCGACTTAGTGGTGAGATTACTTGTTGAAGACAAGTTCATAGTTGAAGTGTCACTCGATCGGATGATCATCCGATCGGATGGCAACCTTGGCAATGAACTTGTTGAAAATTGTTCAAGTCTTTAAAGTCTTAGTATCTCATGATCCGAAGAGTAATCCAACCAGATGGTCGTCCGATCGGATTGCAATTCGTTCAATACTATTACTCTAGTTAAGGTTGTTTAAGGGTGGGACCCAAGTGTCATCCGTTCGGGTGACAATCCGTTCGGATGGCCTATCCGATCGGATGACAATCCGATCAGACGGCAATCCGTTCCGATTGTTCCTTTCATCCTACACTTGGTCAATTTGATGGTTTGTCGTGTTTCGAGACGTCTTAACAACTTGTTAACCAACCAGAACCCTGCCTCGACCCAAGTGACCAAACCGACCAGGAATCACCCTAGTTCGGCCAGTTACCGGCGCGAGACAGTTTTCCTTGTTTAACCCGAAGTCGGTTGTCTCGTAGGCGGAATCCAGATCTGGGCCAGTACAACACTATGGACGAGTAGGAGACTAGATCTGATCCTGATTCTACCGGTTTTGAGTGTTCTGAGTGTAAAAGAGTTGAAAGAAAGTTAGAAACCATCTTTCAATCCCTTTTTACCACTCTTGTGTCGAGATCTTTCCAAGATCTTCATGTAATTGGGTGGAAATCGATTAGATCTCGGGTGTTCTTGGTGGATTGAGGCCAAAGCATGAAGTTCCTTGAAGAACCTATGATGACGTCACCCTAGAACACCCGAAATCTAGTGATTTCGTGGTTAAACGTTAAGATTTAAAAGATAGAAAGGTGTAGGAGTGCGTGTAGATCAAGAAAGTACAAGATTTAGGGCGAGATCTTACCTGGATTGAGAGAAATCGAAGAAAAGGTGAGGAACACAAGCTGTTCGGACAGAAGGTTTCCAAAAGTGGAAAGAATGACAATGACAGGGGTATTTATAGGATTCCAAAAGAGGAAAGAGTGATCCGATCGGATGACACTCTGCTCGGATGACGATCCGGTCGGATGACATCCTGGTCGGATGACATACAGCCTGTCACCAATTGGGCTATCCGGCCGGATGGCTATCCGGCCGGATGGCGCTTGGTTCAAAGTTTTCGATGCGACGATTTTTGGTGTTTCGGTTTCGATTGCGCGCGGTTCAATTCGATAGGGTTTCCTAGTCAAATTACTTTTAGTCCCAACTACTTCGTATTTCGCATAATCTATTTTCCACTATCTATCATAGTTCGATCGTGATTCGAGTTCGAGTTCGATTGCATTCGAGTTTCGATTGAGTTCGCTTGATTACACAACACAACATAATTAAACATGCAAAGGTAACACGTAAGGCACACACACGTATAATAATAAGTAAAAATACGTAGTTCGAGTTGCGATTTGATGTCGATTCGATTAGCATAGCTTGACTATTGATTGTTAACTTTATCGCATTGTTACTTCCTATAGTTCACAGTCGTAGATCGATCGAATAGCAATTAACATACGTCGATTATTGCAATTAACAACACTTACTCCACATAATACAAATAAAATAAAATAAAGAAGTTTCTACAAGTCAAGTTGCGCGAAATCGGTCGTTGACTTTGACCTTGACTTTGACTTTGACTTTGACTTTGACTTGTGAAAACACGGGGTGTTACAGCCTCCCCTTGTTTAGGAAATTTCGTCCCGAAATTAAGCTGAAAGCTGCACAACGCCGTGAATCACGCTTGAGAACTTTCCCTTGCTAGACTTTCTCTTTGAACAACTGCGGGTACTTAGCCTTCATGTCGCTTTCGAGTTCCCAAATGAACTATGCGCCTCTTTTGCCTTCCCATCGGACTTTCACGATAGGAATGCGAGAGCGTCTAAGTTGCTTGGTTTGGCGGTCCATGATTTCGACAGGCTTTACCACGAAGTGTGATGTTTCGTTCACTTGTAGATCGTCTAGAGAAACGTGTAAGTCGTGGTCGGCTAGGCACTCTCAGAGGTTTGACACGTGGAAAGTCGGGTGGACGTTACTGAGTTCATCCGGTAGTTCGAGTCTGTAGGCGACTTTTCCGATCCTTTCCAGAATCTTAAAAGGTCCAACATATCGAGGCGCGAGCTTTCCCTTCTTGCCGAATCGGACTACACCCTTCCAAGGTGATACCTTTAGGAGTACGTAGTCACCAACGTCAAATTCTCGGGGCTTGCGTTTTCTATCGGCGTAACTTTTCTGTCGATCCCGAGCCTTTACCAGGTTGTCTCGAATTTGGATGATTTTGTCTGTCGTTTCTTGTAATAGCTCAGGACCGGTTCGTTGCGAATGACCGATCTCGTGCCACACAATAGGCGACATCTTCTTCCGTATAATGCCTCGAAAGGTGCCATCTGGATGCTAGAATGATAGCTGTTGTTATACGAGAATTCAACCAATGGCAGGTATTTATCCCAATTACCACCGAAGTCTAGGACACATGAACGGAGTATGTCTTTAAGAGTACGAATCGTTCTTTCAGTCTGACCGTCGGTTTGTGGGTGGAATGTAGTACTTAGATTAAGCGTTGTACCGAGTGCCGTTTGAAACGTTTCCCACAATCGCGAAGTAAACCGAGCATCACGATCAGAGATGATGTCACGAGGCGTCCCATGATTACAAATGATCTCGTCGGTGTAGATTCGGGCTAATCGTTCTACCTTGTAGTCTTCTCGTATGGGCAGAAAGTGAGCTGATTTAGTCAAACGGTCGACCACAACCCATATACTGTCGTGACCTGATGACGTGTGCGGTAGCTTGGTTATAAAGTCCATGGCTATACTTTCCCATTTCTACATGGGAATTGGCGGTTGTTCAAGTAAGCCAGAGGGTCTTTGATGTTCTGCCTTGACTCTAGCACAAGTTAGGCATTTTCCAACGTGGAGAGCGATATCTCTTTTCATGCCCGGCCACCAGTACTTATAACGAAGGTCCTGGTACATTTTATCAGCACCGGGATGAACAGAATACCGGGATTTGTGGGCTTCGTCCATCAAAATCTGTCGCAAATTGGTTCGTTTGGGAATCCAAATTCGGTCTAAAAAGTGAAATATCCCGTTCGATTTGCTCACAAGTTGGGCTCCATCATGGTAGATCCTTTCTTTCTTCAGAGTACGTTCGTTGAAACACGCATGTTGAGCGTCGCGGGTGAGGGTTTCGAGGTCATGTTGGGCTTGAACATTACGAGTGCTAAGCAGATAGCTCCTTCTGCTGAGTGCGTCGGCAACAACATTCGCCTTGCCTGGGTGATAACGAATCTCACAGTCGTAATCGTTGAGAAGTTCTACCCATCGGCGTTGACGCATATTAAGTTCCTTCTGATTAAAGATGTGCTGTAGGCTCCTATGATCGGTGAAGATCGTACACTTGGTACCATACAGGTAGTGTCGCCAAATCTTTAATGCAAAAACAACCGCGCCTAGCTCGAGATCATGGGTTGTATAGTTCTTCTCGTGGATTTTGAGCTGACGAGATGCGTAAGCTATGACCTTATCCCGTTGCATGAGAACACAGCCGAGACCAAGGTTGGAAGCATCACAATAGACAATGAAATCGTCATTTCCGTCGGGCAATGTGAGAATAGGAGTGTTGCAAAGCATGTGCTTGAGGGTTTGAAAGGCAGTCTCTTGTTTAGTTCCCCAAACAAAAGGCTTGTCTTTATGTGTCAGAGAGGTAAGCGGTACAGCGATCTTTGAGAATCCTTCGATAAATCGTCGGTAGTAGCCCACTAGTCCGAGAAAAGAGCGGACTTCAGACGGATTCTTAGGCGTAACCCAGCTCTTGACAGCTTCAATCTTCGCAGGATCGACGTGAATGCCCTGACTATTAACAATGTGACCCAGAAACTGAACTTCCTCCAACCAGAATTCACACTTGGAGAACTTGGCATAGAGTTGGTTCCCCTGGAGTAACTCGAGAACCAAACGTAGATGTTGCGCGTGTTCGGTTTTCGATTTGGAATAGATCAGGACATCGTCGATGAAAACGATGACGAAACGGTCGAGATATGGTTTACACACGCGATTCATCAGATCCATGAAAACCGCTGGTGCGTTGGTTAGACCAAAAGGCATGACCACGAATTCGTAGTGGCCGTAACGAGTACGAAACGCGGTTTTGGGTATGTCTTCCTCTTGAATACGTAGCTGATGGTAACCTGAACGTAGGTCGATCTTGGAGAAACGCGTAGCGCCTTGTAGTTGATCAAACAAATCGTCGATGCGAGGTAGGGGATAGCGGTTTTTGATAGTCAACTTATTCAATTCCCGATAGTCGATGCACATCCTGAACGACCCATCCTTCTTTTGACGAAAAGGACTGGCGCGCCCCAAGGAGAGGTGCTCGGGCGAATGAAGCCTTTCTCAAGTAATTCCTGGAGTTGGGTTGAGAGTTCACGCATTTCTGACGGTGCGAGTCGGTAGGGAGCTTTGGCAATAGGATTGGCTCCAGGAATGAGGTCGATACGAAAGTCAATATCGCGGCTTGGCGGTAGCCCGGGAAGATCCTCTGGGAATACATTTGGAAATTCTCGAACCACGGGAACGTCTTTCACTTCCTTCTTCTCTTTCTTTTCCTTCTCCGCTACTACAATGTTAGCCAAGAAAGCCCTGTATTCCTTACGGAGATACTTGCTAGCTTGGACACATGACATAAGCTTGAGACCCTTCGAAGTAGTATCACCGTATACACATAGTAAGTCACCATTTGCGAGCGAGAATCGAATCATCTTGTCGAAGCACACAACTTCAGCATGGTTTTCTCGAAGAAAGTCCATGCCTATTATGACGTCAAAACTTCCGAGTTGCATCGGAATAAGGTCGATTGGAAAGATGTGATTGTTGAGCTCAAGAGTACAATCACGAAGAACAGAATTGACAGCGACGGTTCTTCCGGTAGCGACTTCAACATCGAATGTCGAGGAGAGTTGGGAACGTTTACGACTAAGGAGTTTCTCAAATTCGAACGACACAAAGCAATTATCGGCTCCAGTATCAAACAAACATGAAGCATAAATACCATTCACAAGGAACGTACCATTGACCACGTTGTTTTCGGCCTGGGCTTGTCGCACATTGAGGTTGAAAGTTCTGGCACGTGCGGCCTGTTGTTGCTGCTGCTGTTGTTGTTGCTGTTGTGGCTGCTGTTGCTGGGGCTCTTGTTTCACAACCCTGTTTCGGCACATGTTGGCGAAATGGTTCGGGTCGCCACATGCGAAGCAGGCTCTGGCTTTGACTGCGGGTGCCGGAGGAGCTTGTTGACCCTGTGGGGCAGTGAGTAGAGCTTGATGAGCAGGAGCTTGTCGGATACGGCAATTGGCAGTAAAATAGCCGTATACATTGCAATGAGCACAAAAACGGCAAGCAATGGCAGTTGGATGGTGATAGGTGCAAGTAGGGCAGAGCGGATGTGGTCCAGTGTATGCACGCTTTGCAGGTGGTGCATTAGCCACAGGCGCCGCTACTTGACGCTGTTGAGCTGGTACAGCTTGAATCGGTGCAGCAGTAATCGCACAGTTCTTGTTGGTGGAGCTGTTCTTTCTCTTGTTCTTCCTCTTGTTTCTCGATGAGGTGGGTTCAGCAGGTGGTGCGGTAGCGGTAGCTTGATGTAGATGCTTCGAAGCCTTATCCCAGACACCAACCTTAACCCTTTTGTCGTTGATTTCGGCGGCCAGTAGATAGGTCTCTTCGATCGTCTTAGTCTTAGCCGCTTGCACGAAATCTGCGACGCGGTCGGGCAAAGCTCGGATATACTTCTTGATGGTGATCTCTGGAGTCTTGACTTGATCGGGACAGATGATGCTGAGTTGTTTGAAACGAGCAGTGAGAGCAGCGTTGTCACCTTCATGCTGGTGTATGTGCCAAAATTCATCTTCTAGCTTTTGACGTTCGTGAGGAGGGCAGAATTCCTCTAGCATAACTTCCTTGAGTTCGTCCCACGACAGACCGTAGGCTGCATCGTTCCCTCGCTTGTTCCTCTCGGCCGTCCACCAGTCAAGTGCACGGGACTGGAAGACGCCGGTAACGTTCAGAGTTCGAAGGTCATCAGGGCAACCACTCTGTCGCAGAGTAACCTCAATGGAATCAAACCATTGGAATAGTGCAGTTGGACCCCCTTCGCCAGTGAATTCCTTTGGCCCACACGACTTGAATTGCTTGAAACTGAAAGGCCTTGCGATAGCTTTAGGAGCGTCAGTCCTCGATTCCTCAGATGACTTGCTGGCATTCTCGTAAACATCACTCACGGCCTTTGCCACGCTTTTTGCGATGATGGAAGCAAGGCGTTTGTCCCTCTTTTCTTGATGAGAGAGTGCATGACGGGATCCAGACGACATGGTCTGCAACAAACATCGTCACAGGACTCATCACATTGTACTCGAATCTCACCTCACACGTCTACTACTTACTAAAGCTCAGGAACACGTATACTTACGTAAATACTTAACACATAAGGCACGAAATCACATAATCACATAAGCACGTAGAGCACATAATCATTTAACACCTAAGCATGTAAAGCACGAAAGTAACGAAACACATACACGTTTATCCACTAGAGGCAATCAGAAAACAGAAATCTATCATTCAAGGTCTGCGATCGTTCGAAAATAGCGTAGTATAAGCTGTTAGTGCATTTCTGTCTATCGCCTCCGTTATCTCAAATCGTAGCTGAGGCTATCTAATTCTAGGCCTTATGTTGTATCTAGTTAGTAAAAGGCAAGGTGGTATTATTGGGGATTTGAAGAGCTCTAGGTCTAGAGAGAGAAACTAGAGAGAGAAAGTGGCATAGTGATTCTAGGTGCTTTGTACGATTTCAGTTCTGTCAATAGAATCACTGATTATAGTACGTTCTTGTGTGTTCGGTCATGTTCGTGTACGGATTCCACACGTCACGTGTTCGGTTCGCAGTCGTTTCGGAGCAAAAATAAGCACATAAACGGGTAATGACACATAAAACTCATATAAAATCGGCAAACTATCTTTGAAATGCGTAAAAATCGAGAGGTAGATCGTCTGCGGCTAGTAGACTTCGACTACCCAAGGTGGTTCGACTATTCACAAGGACCCGTTGCGCACATTTAACCTTCAGGACTGTGCCCTTGCCTCGATTCTTGGGCATTAGACACGCATCCCGTTAGTCATATCGTGGGTTCAGGTCATTGGAGTCCGCCGAGACTTTGGTGAGAGTTTTGTAAAGTATGCGGAACAAGTTGTCAAGGTTAGGGTTCCACCCCTGGCTTAACAACTTCGTTCCTGTTTTGATAAAATAGAGGAGATTATTCATTAAAATGTGGGTTTCACCCCTAGTTTGGTATAATTTTCTCCCGCTAGCAGTGTTGATTAAGCAATTTAGTCGGGAGTTTGTGGTTTTCACACCTAATCTCGACTATATTGCCCTTTCATGATTGAAAATTCGAGTGCAGTGATAGTGTAGTATAAGCAAGGATAGTGAGAAATAAGTACGTACGAAATTCCTACTGGACATACTCGAGTCGGTCTGTTGGTTCTTAACTATAGTCTAGGTATCTAAGACTTCGGCCCGGACTAGGTCGAGTCTTGCCTAATTCCCTATAGTTATGGCTCTGATACCAATCTGTCACACCCCAACCGATGGCGGAATCATCGGGGCGTGGCACTGAGCGAAACAGATTGTCCAGAAGTTTCCATAACAATTATCAATACTATTTAATTAAACAACACGTCCCATACCGTATCTCAAACAGTAAAATAATTATTACAGACATAAATCCAGTCAAATATTCTTTTCCGACAACTCAGATTTAAATAGACAGCAATTGTTTATCTGCTTCTAGAGACCCCTGATTCGTTATCTACAGAAAACTATTTGTTGGGCTCTAAAGCTTTATTCTAGAAATCCTAAGCACCTGTCACATACGTTAAAATAAAGTCAATAAATAAAATGTAAAGGTGAGCATACAAGTTTGATAATAGCATATAGAGTTCGAATTCGTTTACGCATAACCCGCACGTACACATAGTGAAATGAAGCACGTTAGTTATCGACATAGATCCATCGATACCAATGACTGCGGGTTGACTGCCTGAGGCAGTTCGCAATACATGATTACCACCGTAATCCATGCAAGTAATGATCCTTAACAACCCCCGTGAGAACGGGTGCTGAGTCCAAACTATAGTACTATCGTTGCTAAGGCAGGTAGACAGCATTCCATGTGTAAACATAACAAACAAGCATTCATAAGCCACGTATAACATGCGTTAACGGTTAGCGTTCAAATAGTATTGAGTAGTGTGATTGTTGTAGTTTGAATATTCGTAACGTATGTAACACCCAAAAGTGCTTAAAGCAAAAAGGGATCGAGTATACTCACAGCGATTAATGGATTGAAGGGAGTGCTTAGCGAGTAAGATTAGCCTGAATAGATTCGATAGCAATACGATAAGGAACACGTAAAACGATACAAAGTGAAGATGGGTCGGATGGTAGTTCGATCGGATGGTAATCCGACGGACGGTAATCCGTGCGGATGGTAATCCGTTTGGGTGGTCATCCGGTCGGATGACGATTCGAGTGGATTGTTTCTTCCTCTAGGAAGGATGTGTTTGTGTATGATGGCTTGACTTTTGAAGTTTTCGTTGTAGCATTTTGAAACATCAAAGTATCTCTATCCTTCAAGTCGTTCGATCGGATGCTGGGTCGTACGGATGACAATCCGTTCGGATGGTCATCCGGTCGGTCAGTGATCCGGTCAGACGGCGACTTACTGGTGAGATTACTTGTTGAAGACAAGTTCATAGTTGAAGTGTCACTCGATCGGATGATCATCCGATCGGATGGCAACCTTGGCATTGAACTTGTTGAAAATTGTTTAAGTCTTTAAAGTCTTAGTATCTCATGATCCGAAGAGTAATCCAACCAGATGGTCGTCCGATCGGATTGCAATTCGTTCAATACTATTACTCTAGTTAAGGTTGTTTAAGGGTGGGACCCAAGTGTCATCCGTTCGGGTGACAATCCGTTCGGATGACCTATCCGATCGGATGACAATCCGATCGGACGATAATCCATTCCGATTGTTCCTTTCATCCTACACTTGGTCGTTTTGATGGTTTGTCGTGTTTCGAGACGTCTTGACAACTTGTTAACCAACCAGAACCCTGCCTCGACCCAAGTGACCAAACCGACCAGGAATCACCCTAGTTCGGCCAGTTACCGGCGCGAGACGGTTTTCCTTGTTTAACCCGAAGTCGGTTGTCTCGTAGGTGGAATCCAGATCTGGGCCAGTACAACACTATGGACGAGTAGGAGACTAGATCTGATCCTGATTCTACCGGTTTTGAGTGTTCTGAGTGTAAAAGAGTTGAAAGAAAGTTAGAAACCATCTTTCAATCCCTTTTTACCACTCTTGTGTCAAGATCTTTCTAAGATCTTCATGTAATCGGGTGGAAATCGATTAGATCTCGGTTGTTCTTGGTGGATTGAGGCCAAAGCATGCAGTTCCTTGAAGAACCTATGATGACGTCACCCTAGAACACCCGAAATCTAGTGATTTCGCGGTTAAACGTTAAGATTTAAAAGATAGAAAGGTGTAGGAGTGCGTGTAGATCATGAAAGTACAAGATTTAGGGCGAGATCTTACCTGGATTGAGAGAAATCGAAGAAAAGGTGAGGAACACGAGCTGTTCGGACAGAAGGTTTCCAAAAGTGGAAAGAATGACAATGACAGGGGTATTTATAGGATTCCAAAAGAGGAAAGAATGATCCGATCGGATGACACTCCGCTCGGATGACGATCCGGTCGGATGACATCCTGGTCGGATGACATACAACCTGTCACCAATTGGGTTATCTGGTCGGATGGCTATCCGGTCGGATGGCTATCCGGCCGGATGGCGCTTGGTTCAAAGTTTTCGATGCGACGATTTTTGGTGTTTCGGTTTCGATTGCGCGCGGTTCGATTCGATAGGGTTTCCTAGTCAAATTACTTTTAGTCCCAACTACTTCGTATTTCGCATAATCTATTTTCCACTATCTATCATAGATCGATCGTGATTCGAGTTCGAGTTCGATTGCATTCGAGTTTCGATTGAGTTCGCTTGATTACACAACACAACATAATTAAACATGCACAGGTAACACGTAAGGCACACACACACGTATAATAATAAGTAAAAATACGTAGTTCGAGTTGCGATTTGATGTCGATTCGATTAGCATAGCTTGACTATTGATTGTTAACTTTATCGCATTGTTACTTCCTATAGTTCACAGTCGTAGATCGATCGAATAGCGATTAACATACGTCGATTATTGCAATTAACAACACTTACTCCACATAATACAAATAAAATAAAGAAGTTTCTACAAGTCAAGTTGCACGAAATCGGTCGTTGACTTTGACCTTGACTTTGACTTTGACTTGTGAAAACACGGGGTGTTACACTACTCCCCACGGAGCTCCATACGGTCCTTCAGGATGAAGGGCGTTATAGTTGGCCGCTACCAAGTATGGGTCGGCTTCAGCGTAATTATAGTTGGTGTGAACCGGCTGCTCAAACGGGTTATATGCCATTGAACCAGTGTAGGCAGGAATCGGGTTATCAAAACCCATCGGTGGTGGCTGCGGTGCAACTCGGTTTGAAGGTCCACCCATTTGCGGGTCTTCCTGTAGTGGCGGATAATGACTGCCACTTGAGTGATGAAGAGAGCTGAAGTGAAAATCCCCTCCACGCGCGGACATTCGCGCGCCTGTCCTCCTACGCCTCGGCGGTTCTGGAGGTGCTTGATGAACTGGCGGTGGTGGAGGCGGTGGCGTGACTGCCACTAATCGTGAATCCCCAGAGGGATCCTGCTGCTGCTGCTGCTGCTGGTGAGACGACGAATGATGCGAGGGTGTAAAATACCACTCGAACTGGTTAAACCGTGCCTGGTAACTGTCCGGACCACGGTAGGGTGATCCATGAAAAGACGAACCATCAGAGACCTCGATAGGATGGTTGGGGGTCCCTGTTGCAGGCTCGACGGGATCTGTGTCCTCGTCCATGTCCATCGCATTGTCTTCGGAGAAGTGGTCCTCTGGTCCCAATGGGTTAAAACCCACTAGTTCTTGTATGTAATTTTCCGGGTTAAACTGGCCCCGAAAAACAGGTATGGGGTTGCCAAAGGAATTGTGCGATAGGGATCGCTGAAGAGGTATATAGGAAGGTTGTGGGTTATCGGGCTCATTTTCTGACTGTGGCCCATAAGAGTTATGATAGGGAGGCGTCGAACTATGCGACACAGACCGTCTAGCAGGCTCAAAAAGGTTCCTCCTGTTCTCTCGAGGATCAGCACTCGCAGTGGTAGAAGGAGCTTGCCTGTGCGAAGGTCCGGCTTCGTGATCATTGGGGGCGGTGATTGGCCCCTTGCCTCGTCCTCTTCGTCTGAAAAATCTTGGTGGCATATTTAGACCTGTCAATATAACATAAGATAACAACCAAATATAAAGGGCAAAGTTAATGATAAAAACAAAAACATTTCAGATTATTCCTATGTTCTTTGTCTAGACTCGAAAATTTAGGAATGTGCAATTGTGTCATTGAGATTAAACACAAAAGGCTAGTGTTTAATTCACTAAATGTTGGCTCTGATACCAACCTGTCACACCCCGACTTTCCACGTATTACCGATGGGCCCGGTGGGGAGTATCGTGACGTGGTTGGCAACATAATAGTCAAACAACACAATATTTAAATGCACAGCGGAAGCAAATGAAAGATATATTTCAACTTTAATAAATTGTAATATCAAGTATCACAACAGTCGAAAGTTTATCCACAGGTGGATTAAAAATAAATAGGAAAACAGTAGTTCAACAGACGTTAGGCATCTTAAGCTTGCGAGACTCTTTATTGATGCTAAGGAGAAATCCAGCCTATTACGAGTAGTACCTGCACTTAATCTTTTTGGGAAAATACGTCAGTTTACACTGGTAAATACAATTAACCGACTCATTTTAACAATGATTAAAAATTGATTTGGATGCACGTGGCACAAACATTTTATAACTTGGGATAATTATTTAAATATATAAACTTGTAAAAGAATTACATGTTTCTTATGCGTTCAGTAGCCCGGTTCGTGCCGGGTTAAAGATCAATAGACACACCACATTATTTATTTATGCACTGACGGGTGTACGCCTACACCCCGCGCTTAGGTCGTGGCCATTTCGTAAAATGATGCCAAGGATATCCGGGACATGGTCATTAACCCCCCAAAGGCGTTAAGCAAACAAAACATATTTAAACGGGTCATCTCGATAATACTTAACCACCAATCGGTTAAGGTCGAATGCCCGACCAAGCGGTATTTTATATACCGTACCCCAAGCCCGTATAAGGGAAAATAAGTTAAAAGTATTTACCTTTGAAAGTATAATTCACAAACAGCAAATGCAAGTAGCTTTTACTGGTCCTCCTATTCTGGAACGAAGGTTTATAATAACCTATTAGAATCCTAACGGGTCTTTAATTAAGCCTAAACTTAGACCGGTTAGTTTTAAAGATACGGTTCGTACGCACGATTAAGCGAAGACCGGAATAGAATGTGATTTAGACCTGACAAGTTTGAAGACTTGCCTTATATGGGTAATCTAAGCACATTCTGAATTTTGAGTAAAACCGATAAGGTTTGACCCGTTTCGGCCAATTTATGCAAACTAGTTACATAAACCGAACCGAACGCGTAAGAGGCGTAACGGGTAATCATGAGAGCCATATACAGATTTCCTAAGTTAATATGCCTTAAATATGTTGTGACATCAATAAGATATCTTTTATTATGCCCGAAATGAATTTAAACACAAACTATGCCCCGTAGGGGTAGTTTGGTCATTTACAAGGTTATAAAAGAGTTTAAGTATTAACCTGAGTTACAGGTATGATATAATCAGCAAAAATACTTAATTTACTAAGTTATAACAGTAGGGTATTGTATATATGTGAAATGTATCAATTATAACCAAACTATGCACTGTATGGGCATTTTGGTAATTTCACATAAGCCGAAAAGCTCAAAACTGAAGTCTGAGTTAAACAACTTTTGTTTACTGTTAAAATATTATAATTTACCTAAAATATCAGTAGGTATCAACCCTTGTATGTTTAAAATAGTTTTAGTACATACTATGCGTTTAAAACGCTTAAAAAGGCGATTAGAAGCCGTTTCCGGGTTCTATATAGAAAGCTGATATTTTTATTATTCCAGAAGGTTTAAAGTAATTTATTTATCATATGAAATCAGTAGCAAAAGGTTTGGGGTCAAAAAGATATGTAAAACTCATTTTATAGCCCGAAAGGGCAAAACCGACAATTACCGGGTCAAGCTTATAACTCTAAGTTATGCTCAGCCTAAAATTAATTAAAAATCTTCAAAAATCCCAAAATAATATATTACATCAGTGGGTAATAAGTTTGATATCAAAAAGTAGGTTTAAATAAGCTATACGCTAATTATGTCGTTTAATCGCTAAAAAGCTTCCTAATTACGCTAATGATCATAACTCTCAATCTACACCTCAAACTGATGTCAAATTTTGGGTGCAAGTTTATAAATCAGTAACTAAGGTTTCTACTCTTTTATATTTTCAAAAATCACGTTTTATGGTGAAAAGGGCATAATGGTCAACATATATGCAATTTAACGGAATTATGCATATTAATTGGATAACTAATGAACCATGGTGTATAATCACAGGGGGTTATACTAGCATGTAACCTGGTCCAATTAGAGCTCTAAGGCATTTCTAAAACATGCTTAAACGGGTCAGAATTGAAAGTCAAAGCAAAAGTCAAATTATGCGACTTTCGGTTCCGAACCGGGTCTCTACTGAAAATTGTCGGGTTGAACATGTTTAGACATGTTCTTACAATAATTACCAAGTTATATTAATGATCAAACAGGTTGTATGGGTTCTACATTGCTAATTATGCATAAATTGGAAATTAAGCATTCTGTTGACTTTTTAATAACAAGTTTGACCCGACATTTGACCTAGTTAGAGTGGGAATCAGAGGGTGCCCTTTTAAGGGTTTATTGCCCACATAATTACCCACTTATAACTACTTTCGATTCGACTAATCACTGGACCATTAGTGATTAATCGCTAAGTCAACCGTTAATTACGACGGTTTGACTTTTAAGCTAAAACTAAGTAAAAACTCAACTAAGAAAGGTTAAGCATACTTACTGAAGTCCTATGCACGATTAGGAAGGCTTAGGGTCTGCTCTTTAAGCTCCAGGAAGCTCCAGAAATGCAGAAGTGAGGTGTGATCAATGGTTGCAACATGAGTCCTTTATATAGTGTTCAAAACTCACTAGATCATTGACACACAAGCCTAGCAATGGCCATGGATCATCCACAGATGTCCCTAAGGGCCTAGGGGTTAT
Source organism: Helianthus tuberosus (assembly GCA_030545235.1). Lineage (NCBI taxonomy): Eukaryota > Viridiplantae > Streptophyta > Magnoliopsida > Asterales > Asteraceae > Helianthus > Helianthus tuberosus. The sequence goes on from CM060448.1 coordinate 187,864,875, forward strand.
TTAGGGGTCGTCCAAGATGAGGAAAATCGATTATAAGTCGGTTACAATGCATCTAGGAGACACTAGTCCAAAGTTTTCGGATCAGAGGGACCTTAGCGTCACGCGTAGCCCCCCCTAGGGTGCCTCGCGTCGCGCGATGCCCCCCCCCCTATCCAATCCAACTTTAGATTTTTGCATATTGGGTCCTTGGTCCATAAAAAGTTGTTTTCACAAGTATTTCTTGCATTTTAAGCCCTCCAAAATGACTTATAAGGGCTTCAAGACTTAAACCCACTTTGTTAAGTCCTTGGTTAACTTTGTTATCACCCGAAAAGTCATAAACTTCATCGTTGACGCTTTTAACCCCTCGTATACGAATTTGATCATAACTTTCTCATACGATAACGAAACTTTATGAAATTTTTATCGTGTATTCTAGTGAGCATAATTAATCGTTACAAAGCTTCGGGTTTGCTAAAAGGTCACTCAGAGGTATAACTTAAACATGTTGACACATTTAACCCCTATAGTTTGTAATCTCTCACTTTCTTTCATATTTAGCTTCGTATGATCCATGATTTATTCGTTTGAAGGTATAAACATCATGTAGGGTTATTGTAAAGTATATTTACCCCTTGTTGACATTTTGAACCCTTATATTCATATATTTTCCATGTTTGTCAACTTTAGTCCTTCAAGAACATTCTTTCACACGTTCAAACCTATGACACGTGTCAATACATTATAGGACACAAATTTTCGAGGTGTTACAACCCACCACCACCATAACACCATCCTCCACCACCATCATCCATTGTCCATCGTAGAGTGTGTGAGTCGTCTCGGGATCCAAGATTGATCGTAAGAGTTCTTGACAATCAAGGCCATGTTTGCCTAAGTCTCTTACATCACTTGGTGAAGACAAGTGTCTAGTGTAATACTTTTTATTTTTAATCTTTTCGCACTTTTTAATTGGTTTTGTATTAATGACTTTAATAACTAGTTTCTTATGTTGAAGGTGATTCTTCCTTATCGTTTGTCCGTGGTGTCTTGGTATTATTTTACTGTCTATATAAAATAAAAGATTTTCACCATTCATATCTCCACGGTCTATATGGAGGTATGTTGGCTACCTGGTCGGGGGTTAAGGGAACGGTTTGGTAAGAGTCTTGCCGTTGTTCAGCGTTTAGAGATCCTGCAAGGGACCTGGGTCAAATTTAGTAGGACCTCCTTCAATACTTAACGGTATTGGATGGCGGGGGTCCAAACTCTTTGATCCCCTCATAAGTTAAACTACTATTAATACTATAACCCGGCTACTTAGGACTGTATCCTTGCTGACTCAAACTACTTAGCCGAGGGTAACGTCACCTTCAAAAGAGGGGCCTACCATAATTTGCATTAATAACTTAATTAATTATCTTTCAATAATCCGACCCTTTAGGATTGTATCCTTGCTGACTCAAACTACTGGGTTGAGGGTAACGTCACCTTCAAAAGAGGGGCCTACTACAATAACTAAGATAATCTCTTAAATAAGTGCAAAAGTGCGGAAATAATCAAAGGTTACACTATACACGAGTCGGAACCAAGTGATTCATCTTGTCTATCTGTTTTTATTTTTATTTTTATTTTCAGCATTCTAGTTAGTTTTTATTTTTCTAGTTTAAAACCTTTTTCCAACTTTTTGATTTGATTAGACGTTGAGGATAAACCGGTACTAAAAGCTCTTGTGTCCTTGGACGACCTCGGTATCTTACCAACACTATACTACGCTCACGATGGGTGCACTTGCCCATATGTGTGTTTAGTGTTAGTAAATATCGTGTTTTATAAATTTAAAACTTGGCTAAAAAAAGTGTAAAAGGGCTTAAAATATACTTAAACTTATATATACACTTTACACGCATCACCTACCCATTCACATGATCTAACAGTTCATTCCTTAGCTAACCATACCATATGTAATCGTTTGTAAACAATTGTAACATTTATTTCACCCCCGAAGTTATAAAACTGAAAACAGTTAAAAGAAAAGGGGGACATGAACTCACAATCTTGCGTCCTGCAAACTGGTGTAACTCAAAGCTTTTCCTCGGTCACACGACTACCTACACACGTGCTATGGTTTATTAGACGGATGGGTCGTGCTTCGGCTTTTAGTCTTAATTAGCATCTTTGAGTTACGTTTTTGATGTAATAAATATTGTTCCAAAGTATATAATTATTTGTTAAAATAATAATATTTTGACTTAAATTATATTCATCAATAATTTGGAATATTTGTTAAAATAATAAATTTTAACTTGGTGTATATTGTACTTATACATGTGTATTCTCCCAAGGATGGGTATAATTATACTTGTGTATTTTGCCAAGTATTGGTGACGTATTCCGGTGTATATTTGTATGTACGAGTATACGTATCTTTATTGTTCTTATTAAGTATTCTTATACTTAATTTTTGTATTTAAATTTTCGGAATATTATCTTTAACCAATAAAAATCACCAATTTATATTCTTAAAATATGCATTTTAAGAAAGCTTTATAGAAAATTTATCTATGGTTTTTCCTTGGCAAAAATAATTACATTTTCATATAAACCTTAAAAATGATATATTTTCAAGATTAACTTAGAAAATATTTACAAATCCATTTTTCACCAAAAATAATATATTCTTAATTTGTTTAAGAAAATATATATTTTCTTCAAAAATATTATATTTTCTAATTGTTCAAGAAAATGTATTTATTTTTCTCCATTCAAAATAATATATTTTCTACTTGACAAAAATATGATATATTTTTGTAACACTTGTAAAAATTATAACTTCCGTTTCTTTGGTTTCCAAAATACCATGTGATTTATTTGTCAAAATATATATGAACTTAATTCCGGAATATATATATGTAACCCACATTCCTTGTTCGGTTTGTCCACTATTCGGGTATAAATTATATATTAGTTTTCTTGGAATTTTGGCATTATTTTTGTATTACAATTTTTGGTATTTTGGTAAGTTATATTATTTCAAGTCCTAAAATAATATAACTAATACACATAATATACAAGTAATCACACAAATTTTGACATCTAAATATATATTTTCCTGAATATATACTTAGTCACTTTTATTTATCAAAAACAACCTCCAACATTTGTAATTTTTGTAACAAAAATTATGGAAAATTTTATATGAAAAGCCATGGTAAAAATTTACTTATAAACACTTGTTTATAAATATTTTCCAAGTGTTTAAATTCTACAAAAAATTTGCCATAGTTTCCCCTTAAAAATGGAGGTTTCCATGTTTTCAAAGTATATCATTTTCTTTTAAAATCATCACCAATCAACAACAATTAAATCAACACTTACCATGAGCCAAAATCATGCAATTTACACTACATCATGAACTTGAAATTTTGAAAAAAAAAAAAAACTTGTAGTAACTTAATATGTTATTAATCAAGTTTAGTTACCCTTTAAAACATGGTTATTTGTTTATAAATCACATTCTTGCAAAATCTAGTCCTTTACAACTTACAAGATGATTTTTCTAAAAATAAATTTCTTGTTACAAACATGTTCCTAGTCTTGATTTAACACCAAAAATATGACTAGTTTCTTTAAAAATCATGATTATGTAAATCTTGTATATAAATTTGGTTTCTTGAGAAAACTATTTTTGAAATCATCCTTTTACAAGACTTATAACATGTTTCATACTTCATCATACACAAAATCATCTTCATTTTCAAGTTCATGAGAAACATAAAAGATGATCATCTTGTTTTTCACAAGATTCATCCTCTCACTTGCTAGATCATATGTTTAATCACAATCTAGCAAGCTTCTTATGATGTTTAACATTATAAATACAAGAAATCAACAATCAAGATTCATACACTAATTTAACATAGATTCTTATGATTTTAAGCTTTATGTGAAAAGTTATCTTCTTGTTTCTTCATGATCTTTATGATTAACCACTTACATAATCTTTTAACCAATCAAAAGAGAAGTAAAATTAAGTTATAAGAGTCTTACTACTAGCACAAGGGCTAGGGAAGAGGTCAAGATGAAGATGATGATTGTTTAAGTGGTTAATAGCTCCTTGATGAGGTCCTTCAACATCCAAAGCTTCCTAGCTTCCTAACTATGCTTCTTACCACCTTAGAATGCATTGAAGGGTTTGAAAAATGGAGGTGTTGTGGTTGTGGGTTTAGGCCGAGAACAAGGAAGAGGGAAGAGGAGAAGATGATGTTGGTGAAATGGTGAAAATGGGTCTTATGTTGCTACTAGTGGTCTTTTAAACATGAGCTTCCAACATTGTTTAGTCTAAAGGTTATTATGTTCTTAAAGCACCAACAAATCTAATAAATAATGAAATAAAATCATGGGGTGGGTCCCTCATGTCTAGAACCGGTTATGGGGGGGGGGGGAGGTGTATGGTTGGTTTCTAATGATGGTTAAACAAGTTAGTTACATTTCAAGTATATTAATTAGTGTTTTAGGTGTTATAGTGTTTTAGGGTATGCTATGATGTTCGGTGACCATAACTAGCTTCGTAACACTAAAACAATGCTTCTAGTGAAAATTTGGTGTTTCGGGTGGTGTCCGGTTGTTCGGTTGGTTACCGGTTCGTTAAGGTGCTAAATTACGTAGTTTAGTGTGCTTCATGTTCCCCTTTATGACAGTTTTGATTCCCGGCACTTAGGAAAGTATTCTAGACCATTAAACCATAATTCTACATTATATTTTAGAGTTAAAATGCTGAAAATTGTTGGTTTGTGTTGTTTTCTGCAGAATTCTGCAGTTTTTGTGTGTTTCGGGCACTTTCCGGCACTTAAATCATCACTAGGAAGGCAGTTTTGTAATCCCTACTTTCCTACACAATATTCTAGTGTAATTCTTGGTTTCGGGCTCATTCTGTGTCTTACCATCATGTCTGCCTGAGTACTAAACTCCCGTCGGTACTTCTAATTTATTTGATAACTGTGCTAACTTTGTTTCGTGCACTAATTGGACCACATTGTGTTGCATGCAATAATGATAAATAATCTTGCAACATGCAATGCACTTGTATGTATATGACAGTATTCAGAAAATCATTCATGTCATTAATTAAATCAGGCACAATCATTAATGCACAAATTACTGTTTAACATTGTACGGAATACGTGGAAAATTGTCAGTTGTCACATTTAAAATGATGGGTTTTGAAGATGCAGGGAAAAAGAAAATAATACGATAATATAAGATTGACTAAAATACGTTTCCCCTTTGTTTTTCAATTTTGCCACATGTCACAGCCTCATTCTTTCCTACCCAAACTATACTTTCTATTTGATCATCTCCCATTATGTATATACATGAAACAAAAATATACAAATAGTTTGGCGTTATGAAAGATTATAGTTTTTTTTATTGGCATAGTTAGTAACCTAATAAGTCATCGAAGAAATAACAAACAAATAGTTTGGCGTTATGAAAGATTATAGTTTTTTTATTGGCATAGTTAGCAACCTAATAAGTCATCGAAGAAATAACAAAAATGGTAAGTTTTTTGGTTAATCTATACTATATTATAATGCATGAGGGAGGGGTATTTTAAGATACCCAAAAAATAAGAATTATTTCCCCCCTTTATTTATAGAAAGACCCCTAAAATGAGGGTACCTTTGTCTTTTAAACACTATTTATTTTTTAGTTCCTAAACTTATTACACTTAAATCCTTGAGGTTTTAACAAAATTATAGATAATTAGTTACAATTCACTCATCCACAACAAACTTATAATTTTTTATGTATTCTTGACATATCTTACAAACTAAATTGTTTAAAAAAAATCCAAAGATAGCATGACGACCTACACATTTTTGTCGACGTTTCGGTAGTAGTCTTGTTCAATATCGATGCACGGATTAAAATGTACAAGTTGATAATGCTTTAATGTACAAGTAATTAATACTTGTGATCTAATGCGCCTAATCTAAAAAGATGGGCTCCATCTATGCAAACGAAAACAAAAAGAATTAAAAGTACCGTAACATAAAATGAAGATATTATGCGTCACGCTTTATTTTATTAAAACTGCCTAATATCTATACTTAGATATATCTTATAAAAACTTAAAACTAACCACAACAAACTTCCCAAATAAAGGGGTGGCAAATCTAAAATTAAACCCTAAAGCATTTCTATAGTTACTGCTATAAATACATAGCATGACACCGTTATATCTATTGCTAAACAAAGTTAAAAAATGGATCCAGATCCGAATTCAATTGTTGCGAAAAACCAAGCATGCGAGATTGAAAATTCTAAGGTCAGTTTTGTTATGTCGTAGCAGGGAATAATTGTTTTCTTTTATTTACTTTTATGTGAATATTAACTTATTTGATTTTTCAGATTCAGTTGCATGATGAACATGCCAATTTAAACAACTTAGTTGTCGAACAAGCTTCTAAGGTATTGATTTTGCTAGTTTTTAAGTATTATTTTAGCGTATATCTTTTATATTAACATGTTCGTTATGTTATTATATGTGTGTTTTATTGCAGGATGATAGTGATAAAAGTATTGATATTATTTCTTATGGTGCAATGTTTAGCTCGTACAAGTCTAATATTCAACGTGAATTTAGTGAAGAGGTAATTTTAAGATTTATTTAATCTTTTTTTAACCTTTGTATTCAATTTTGGTCCTTTTTAAGGATCAGAAGTTTGAGACTCAAAGAAAGATATCCAAGAGACTCTCTGAATGGAAATGGAATGAGTTTATTAATTTAGACGATTCTGAGGACAATGACAAAAAAGAGGAATTAGAAGATATTGCCGATTCAAGCACAAACCAAAAAACCCAATTAAAAATACCTCGAGTGTCAATTCATAAGCGAAACAGATTTCATGCAGTCTAATATGAAATCTATCAAGTGTTTTTATGTTTTTTTTTTCATTTTCAATTGTTATGTTTGATCTAAACGTATGAATAAAGTTTATTTTATATTTGAACTTTATTTTTTGATGTTTATATAATGCAGTTATTGACTATATTAATAAAGTTTAAAATAAAGTTAGTATCCTAAATTTACAAGTCAACTGAACTTATATAAGTTAATATCCTAAAGTTGCAATAAATAGATATTGCAGTTAGATATAATCAATCTGAAATTATAAAATATTGCAGTTATTCTTAGATATTAATCTAATAATTTGTATTTCTTAATTAAAAAATAATAAATCAATAAACTTTAAAGCTAAACTAAAAAACTTAACTTACTATGATATAAAGTTAATAAAGATTTAAACTCTTAACACCCTATTTTTTTATAAAACCCGTTTTTAAATTTATAAAAGTGTAATTTTTTTTATATATAAAAACGAAATTTAACAATTAAAGTTAAAGGTGTAAAACGTATTACTAATATTTTTTATTTTTATAAAAACAAAAATTTTAAAATTAAAGTTTATTGGATGAGTACCATGTGGATATTTAAAAAAGTTATGAACTTTAAAGAATAAAATTATAAACTTTATCATTTAACCAACAAAATTAATTTACTTTACAACTATAACAATTTATCTTTTATTTTTTGTCATTTGATTATTATTTTTCATTAAAAAACGAAACTTTACATGTGTAAAACAGTTTTTTTACTTTATTTATAAACAAAACATTTTGTTTTTATAAAAAAATAATTCTTTTATAAACATTTTTTTAACAAGTAATATAAATAAAATACTCCAGAAATTTACAATCTTTAATACTAATTTGTGTTGCAAATTTTTAGGAATTATAAGTTCAACTATATTGTTATAGATAATATTAGGTAGTTTCAAAAGAATTCTTTATCAACTTGACTAGATACATAGTAGACTATGTTGCATATTTTTAGGGATTATAAATTAAAAGTAGACTCATATAGATAAGATTAGTTATGAACTAAAAATCTGAACTTAGTATGATATAAAGTTAATAAAGATATAAACTCTTAACATTCTATTTTTTTATAAAAACAAAATTTAACAATTTAAGTTAAAGGTCTAAAACGTACTTACGAGTCAAATACTATTTTTTATTTTTATAAAAACAAAAATTTTAAACTTAAAAGTTTATTGGATGAGTACTATGTGGATATTTAAAAAAAGTTATGAACTTTAAAGAATAAAATTATACTTTATAATTTAACCAATAAAATAAACATATTTTCCAATTATAACAGCCTATCTTTTATTTTTTGTCTTTTGATTATTAATTTTTATAAAAAAATAATATTTTTTGTCTTTTGATTATTAATTTTTATAAAAAAAACTTTACATATGTGTAACACTTATGACATATATCCACTACAATAACGTTACCATAAATATTATACGAATAAGAAAACTACAAGAAACGAGTACCGCAATACAAAGTGTCGCTCCCGCCGCATCGCGCGGACACCCGGCTAGTAATAATAATCGATCATCTTAGATATGTGTTTGAATAAGTTGTATCTACCTTATTTTCAATATGGTCAGATTTATTTTGAAAGAATAGTATTTGTCTTTTTTATTTATTAATTTTTGCACATAATTTTTTTACGTGTATACTTTCGATTTAAATATATCCTAATTGCTAAAATAGCAGAAATTGAAAGATAAATAAAAAGATTTTGCATAAAACTTAACCAGTTACAATCACTTAAACAAATCAAATAGCAAAACCCAAACATAAAAATAAATTAAATTAGTTAATCTATTTACAAAACCCTAGCCCTGGAGGAAACCATAAAAAAATTAGCCAGTTATGCTTGTGAATTGATCATCAATCTTGATGTTGGAATGCATTAGACTATCTCCAATGGGAGATCCATAATCTCATCCAAGATGACTCGGAATTAATCCTTGTTTAAGGGCTCATTGGAGAACATTTGATTTTGGTATATTCAAAAGAAAAATCCTTCTGCAAGGGCTTCATTTGTTTTGGTTAGTGTGCTAATTTTTTTATTTTATACTTTTTCTTTCCAACATTTATTCAAGAAGAATTAAATTATTTTACTAACTTCTCACATAAAGGCATACATTTATTTACCATTAAGAGTTTAGCAACCTTTAAAACTTAAACTTCTAAAACGAGAGAATTTTTTTGATCGGGTTTCATATTCAATGACCATTAATTCATGTATTTATGTTTTTATTTACTTTTTATTTTTTATATTACTTATATTAATTATCTAATCATTTAATTATTTAAATCCATTTCAATAATTTAAGTAAGTAAACTTAAAGAAAAAATGGGTGATGATGTGGAAAATGTAAGGATATGTAAAGATATATCTTTTTTTTATGTAAAGATATATCTATAAAAGATATATATATATATATATATATATATATATATATATATATATATATGTGTGTGTGTGTGTGTTTTCTTAAATATTGTTTCCTTTTTATTTTAAATATTATTTATTTACGTATATTGATTATATAATCATTTAATTATAATACATTTACATTTTAATAATTTAGATAATTAAGTTTAAATAAAAAAATAGGTAATGATATGGAAAATGTAAGGATATTTGTAGGGTTGGAGATAAAATTATGATTTTTAAGGATATGTAAGGACATGATTTGGCAGCTGACTAGGCAGCTAAGGGCGCCTAAGGGCACCCTTAGCATTGGAGATAGTCTTATGGATGATGGAATGATGATCAGATGGTGTGAAATGTTGGAAAAACTCTAAGAAGAACCCCAAAAATCATCCCTAAGGTCGTGCCTCCTATTGGAATGAATGAGATATGTTTAAACCCAAAATTTGTATTTTTAATTAAAACCCCTAAGACCGGCGTCATAAGCTACGCTAGAGCACACTAGAACCGTAGCCTACAATACTGACAGATTCTTCCCAAAACTATTTTCTTCCTAACTTTTTCGTTTCAACTCTGTTTTTCCCCGTTTGCACTCTCTCATGCCATCTCTTAGGGGCTGTTTGGCAACATCTGAATGGGTAAGTGCTGAATGAATAAGAGGTCTGAATGGGTAAGTGCTGAACCAGTAAAGTGCTGTTTGGTTCCATATCTGAATGACAGTGTAAAATGACATTTTTACCCCTCCCCACAAAATAAATCCGTTATAGATTTTTTTCTATAAAACCCAATATCATCATCATCATTCATCAGTATTCAGTCATCACCCCCCCCCCTTCCCCTTTCTCTCCCTACCTGCAACACCGCCACCGCCATCATCATCATCATCTCCACCACCAAACTTTAACACCCCTTTTTCTGGATAGGAACATGAACATACAGACTGAACACCCCTCAACACAATCGATCTTCGATCCAGCGGCTCTGAACCAGCGGCTCGTCTTCGATTTCTCTCTCCCTTCGGTGGTGAGGAGAGGGAGGATGGCGGCGGGAGGCGTTCGGTGGTGAGGAGAGGGAGGAGGAAGGCGGCAGGAGGCGGGAGGTGGTGAGGAGAGGGAGGAGGAGGGCGGCGGGAGGCGTTCGGTGGTGAGGAGAGGGGTGGGGGCGGAGGTCTGATGAGAGGTTAGGGTTTCTTGGCTGATGAGAGGTGAAAGGGGGTAACAATTGTCTTTTTTTTCATTCAGCATGTTCTAATATCTGAATGATTCAGCACTGAATCATTAAGAGGTTTGCCATTAAGAGGCACAACCAAACAGGTCCACCTCTGTCCGAATAAGAGGTCCACCTCTTAATGATTCATTAAGAGGGTTGCCAAACAGCCCCTTTGCATTTCCACTCCATTTGTTTTCCCCGAAATAAGTCCAATCTTCATATTAACCTACAAAATATCAACTTCTCGTAGTTATTCAATTTCACACATTTAAACACATAAATACTTACAGGATGAATTACTTAAACATGTTAAACATTATTCCAAACCCATTCCATCAATATTTTTTTAATAAACTAATCTAAGATGATGAATATTAATAAACTAATCTAAGATGATGAATATTTATTAAAATAATATATGCTTTTCTCCTAAAATTGAAAACAACCTTTTGTTTTCCAGTTATAACTTAATGAACTAATTCTTTTATATGTTATGGTTGTAATAACAATAATATATATTTTCGTGACGTGTTATTAAAGTATAAATATACCAAAACTATTTTTTTTTTGTTTTCTTATTAATTATATACAGAATAAACTAATTTAAAAAGATGAATATATATTTTAAAATATATTTCTCCACCCTACTAAAAGGGAAGTTAACAATTTTCTTGTCCGGACATAAACAATACTATAAATAAAAATCATTATTATATAAGGTTGGTGTTCTAAAGTGTGAATTTATTTAAAATATATAGAGTAAACTTTTGTTTTGCTCCCTGTGGTTTGGTCACTTTAACGGTTTTGCCCCAAACCTTTAAAAATAGTCATTTTCCTCCAATAGTTTGCTATTGTTTTTCCATTTTAGTAGGACCTTTCAAGATCACACCTCGTGCTTCCGCCTTAGAAAGGGGTGCACCCCCGAGTATCAACTAAGCTACGCCCCTGCCTACATCAAAGATCAATCCGATAATAAAGTTAGAAAGAAAAATAAGCATCATGAGTCGTCTTGGACCGCATCAAGGCCAGGTTAAAATTTTGAGCATTTTAAGTCTTGATCATGATGTGGGATAGATGATGATATAGCTATCAACTTAAAGAGGTTCACGGAACTTTGAAATTGACAAAAGACAACTATCAAAGATTCCAACATGTAATGTCCAAGTGACATTTTTGGTTGTTTACAACTAGCATGACAAGCTGTCTTGATATAGTTTTGAGCTAGAAATACCGCATTGGCTCAACATCACATCGCATTTTGAAAAAGTTTTGAGCTAGAAATACAGTACTGGCTCAAAATCACATCGCATTTTGAAAAAGTTTTGAGCTAGAAATACCGTATTGGCTCATCATCACATCGCATTTACTACGAAAAATATCAATATATTGATATTAATATTCCACATCACAAATATACAACCCCACATTGTGTGCTAAACTAAACTAGATCAGTTATGCATCTTCTAGATAGTAGATACTGATAACCCACACGTGCCGCGTCTAAGTTTATAAACCTAAGTTTGAAACATAACATGCGTAATTAAAAGTGCGATGCGCCAGAGACTATAGATTCAAGAGACGAAAGCGCACACATCAATAAAGGGCAAAGGCTCATGTTTTCATAAAAACATTATAGGTTCTACCTTATTTATACTACAATTTTTATTTGGATGTACATTGCTTAGCTTTGATTAGCCAGGTTGCGCAGCCGACCAATCGTAGGGTGCCACGTGGCATCCACTCATTTCTTTTTTTATATATTTTCGTAATCCTTAGCGATTTATATGAATTCTAGATGATTCAGTTAACAAAAAAAAGGGTTCTAGCCCACATTGTTGAAGTGTTTCCAAGTTAATCTACAGGCCCAGGTTCGAATCCCTCTTGAAACGCTTTTGATTTGTTATAAAATCATCCTTGCGTTGCGGTGGGAAATTTGCCAGTATCGGTTTGGTTTGTTACGTTATCAGTATGTTACCGACACCTTGTGTAACAACTAAAAGAGAAATAAATAATATCAAGTCGTGACATGCCCAAAAAGATTTCTGCATGTGTTTTACATCAATAAAAAAATTATAAAAATTAATATCGGCATTGTTCCGATAATATTGGTACCCATGTTGTTTGATCGTAGTATGTCGAAAAAGCTATCGACATGTGTTTGATTTATTTATTTTTTTATTGAAATTTAGTTAGGAAAAAATTATTTAGTTAGATTTAGGTTAAATACTAAAAGGCAAAAAATAAAGTACTAAAACTGACCCTCACTATCAAGTCTCTAACCCTCTAAACTCTTCTCTCTAAATCTTTTATAAACTTTCTAAACCAACCAATATGTTTCCTTGGAGCAACATTGACCCGAATAACCCCTATAATCAAAACCGAAGCTCACCGAATTCCCGAGCACAACGAACACATAACCCTACACTTACCTCTTCCCTCTAGCCTCTTCACTTGTTTATATATGCCGACGCCGCCTAAATCTCAACACGGATGCACAAGCGGACAATTTTTATCAACATTACGCCCAAAACACCCAAAATTCACAAATGGGTACACCGGAAACTCAACTGGACTTTGTACAACTAACACAAACGGGCCCCTCACAACAAAAAAAGAAAGCATAAAAAAGATAGCTGAAGCCGAGCTCGTTGAAAAAACTTGTGAGTGATGGTCGGGTGAGGTAGAGCTAGGTTTTGCTCGTATGTGAGTGGACATCCGAGAGGAACTGAATTTAATATATTTGTATTATCTTTCATTTTTAAATATGTGTATAATGTTACATAGGGGAAGGTTCATTTGAGAAGAAAATTAAATTAAGAAGAAAAAGAACAAAGGGTATAAATGTAAAACATTAAACAGTTTTTCTCTCAATTCATTTATTATTATCTTTGACTAATTAATTAGTCATAAGCAATATCATCCTCCACACATAAATTTTTGCTTACACACATCAAAATTTATCCTACACGTTTTGAAATTTATCCTACACATATTGAAAATTTTCCTACATAGCTCGTAATTCATCCTACACACCTCGTAATTTATGCTACACTTTAAATTATATTTCTTCGTTTTTTGAAATTTTTTTTTTTTTTTGAAAATGAGTTACAAATTTAATGTAGTTAGCTATTAAAAAGGAAGACTACCAATTAATGATTCATCTAAGTTTACCAATATACCCTTACACTAATATTAAATGCAAAAATTAAATCAAGTAAAATGAAGCATTCTTATTGGTTAAAACTTCTTCTTTTTTATTCTTACAAAAAAATTCTTCTCATTTGAACTCTCCACATGTTACATATTTACATATATTTATATTATTATTTTCCGTATATAATAGTTGATCATCAAGAGGAACCGATTTTTGGAAGCGTGTACGCAAAGTATTTCACAATTAAATGGGATGAGGACCTTACTGGAATGCGGATTCCACTCCCGGTAAATGGAGAGAAATGCAAAAAAATGCGCTGCATTTTACGTCATCTTCAACATCCTCTCCGTTATAGGGTTGGCAACGGGGCCCGGGTTCGGGCTGGGTATTGCTAATCCCATACCCGTACCCGGTTGTAAAATTGTGTCATATATCCAGCCTATTACCCGTCGGGTATCGAGCATACCCGCGGGTATCAGATATATCCTTTAGTTTGTTAAAAGATACCTATTAGGATTTTCAAATCATTTCTTTTTAATATTATAACTTTATTGTATAATTTCTATTTGTGATAACTATTATAAATTAAATATACATTACATATAAGTTTTATGATAAATAAATAATAACGTTGTAATTTTTATTTAGTTTTATCTATATACTTCAAAATATACAAAATATATATAATGTTATCAAATACATATTTCAAAAGATATTTATATTTTCACATAAGAATCTACTAAAATAAGTAACTAATAAATAAGGGTAAGGGAAAATAAAAGTATAAATAAACAAATTTTGGGTATATAGTTCGGGTAAACGGGTATGTGGTTTTGGGTAATCGGGCAGGGTATGACCTAATTTCATACCCGTCCCATACCCGCGAAATTTTTTAAAACTAATCCCATACACAGCCCATACCCGTCGGGTTTCGGGTATACTCGTCCGGTATATTTCGGGTTTTGGGTATACTCGTCCCATATATTTCGGGTATACCCGTCGGGCTTGGGTTTTATTGTCATCCCTACTCTCCAACCAAAACCATGGTAGATAAAGCGGAACTAATGGTGTAGATTTTCTAATAGGGACACATAAATTCTACAGTCAAGATAATCTCTATGCGTTTACAACGGGGAAACCATGGCAAGTCTTAAGTAAAATGACCAAGTAGCATCTCGTCCCGCTAATGGGTGTGCGGGTCCACACGGTCCACAAGGTCGAAGAGCAGATCGACTAGTGACGTAGCATTCCCTTAAGCCGCTTCGGATGTACAGTCACATTTGAATTTAGACGATACAGATGATGAGTTTGAGCTTCAAGATGAATTGGACGCTCAAGATGAACCGACTTGTCCGTTGGAAAGAGATCATGCACAAACAAGAAACGAAGGTGCTGGTTCTTTTTCAACCAATCTTGACGTCCAAGTTGATAGTTTTGATGAGAATACCAAGAAGTTGTGAGCCCTCAAGGAACGAGAAAGACCGGTGCCTGTGATCTTACGGTTCTTGGGATGAACACCAATGGTATGTCGAAGTTGGACAAACAAATTATTGAAAAGAAAAAAGACAGCATTCGCCAACGGTTTTTAGAAGAGACGGATTAGTTTGTTTTTTCAATTTTATTGGACTTCTATATTATTTTTTTTTTTAAATTTAATTGAACTTTTGTTTTTAAATTTAGTGTCTTTTTTCTAATTAATGGCACATTTTATTTTATTTATCTAACTTAGTTAATACAAAAATTATGTAAATAAGTAAATAATGATTAAAAAATGATTTTGGTGCACTGAAAACTAGTGAAACCATTAAGAGAGTGAAAAGATGTGGCAGTCACTTTATAATATAATGTGGTCGTGAAAACTTATGAAACCATAAAGGATAGCCTTAACATGATGAGTTAATAACTATCTTCTTCCTTCATGTGTTTTTTTCTTCTTCTTCTTCTTCTTCTTCCCATCTTGTATCTTTCTAATATGTACAATCATGTGTTTTCTTCTTCTCCTTTCCATTTTCATTTTGTATCTTTCTAATATGTTTTTTTTTGAACGGCCAACATAAAATTTTATTAAAGAACACTAGCAAGACGCTAGTCCCCAAACTTACAAGGTCCAAAACCAAATTTACATTCTATCTATTACACCATATCGGATAATTAACCAAATATGTTGAAACTACTCCAATTCTCCCATGTCATTGTTGTTTCTTTTGATCGAGTTTTGACCCACAAGAAAGCGAGAGCTTTAACTTCCTCCAGAACTTTGATAACCGATGGCTGAGTACTTCTAAATAGAGCTTCGTTACGCGCTTTCCAGATGCACCAAACCGTAACAAGAAAAATGACATTTAAGGCCTTTTTCTTCTTCCTTGATCCCGGGCTTAAACCAAGCATTTCCAGAATATCATTGAGGTCAAAAGCAATAATGGGTGGAAGTTTACACCACCTTGCAATGTTTTGTCAAATGATTTGCACGAAGTGACATGATATGAATAAATGTTTAACAATATCAATATCAATATCTATGCATCAAAACCGATATAGGGCTTTGAGTAGATCCATAAACACCACCAAACGACATCATTGATATTCGTCTTCATAAATTCCAACATAACCACATCAAACTTGATCTAGGGTTTTATGAGTTTCGTTGCCTTCTAGGGTTTTCCGATCTATAATGTCTCACATGCAATTTATTTATTTATTTATTTTTTTGAGAAGTGACAATTTGGGCAACCCATGTTTACCCAAAGTATTTGAACGTGTAATTTCAGTATTTAGACCGTGGGGTATGGTGGGGCTTGGGTTGGGTTTGGGTTTGGGTTTGGGTTGGGGCATGGGTTGATACCTGGAATTGGAGCCCCCCACCGCCTAGTGACGTGTCTGTTCGGTATGGCGGGGCGTGGGTTGGGCTTGGGTTGGGTGCACCGCGTGGCAGATTAATTAAAAAAATTACAAAAAATTTATAAAATTCACACAACATTTATAAAAAAACCTACAATTTCATTAAAATTTTAAAAATTACATAATCCTAAAAATTACATAATTCCTAAAAATTACAAAATAAAAAACCTAGAGCGTTGGGTAAATTTCAAAGAGGGCGATCTTGTCGAACGCCTTTCGCTCCTTGCCTGGAAACTCTATGTTCGCCACCGCCACCCGGTCCTCGTAGCTTAACTCGCCGCTCGGAACGGCTTCGTAGTAAGCCTTGAAACGATCGAGCTTGGGCCGTAGCTCGCGCCATTTGTGTTGGCACGCGTTGAGGTTGTGGCGGTCGTTTCCAACCTTAGGTCGGTAGGTTGCGAATGCTTCCGGCCAATATTTTGTTTGGCCCGGTGGCCGCCCCTTCATAGCGTCAACGACGCTTGTGACGAGAGCCAATTCTTCCTCGTGGGTCCAGGATGCCATGTTATTTGGGTTGGGGTAGCGGGTTCGTGGGAAGAAGTGGGTAGCCGGTGGGGTTTGGGTGGATAGCGACTGCTTGGGATGGCGTAGCTGGTGGGGTTTGGGTGGGTAGCGACTGCTTGGGATGGGGTAGCCGGTGGGGTTTGGGGTTACATATATAGGGGATGTTGGGACCCGGGGTGACCGCTTGGCTTGGCCGCGGTTTGAATTTAAAATTCAAACTTTCAAATTTGGCATGCTATGACATGGCGGGTCAGCGAATAGGAGTCGGCCAGCTAGGATGTCAAGACCGCCCCACGCCCGGCTTGAAACCCAAGCCCCAAGGGCCACGCCCCAACCCAAGCCCACCCGGGGTGGTGGCTTGGGCGTTTTCCCCCAACCCCCAACCCACGCCCCATACCCCATAGCCTTACGTATTTAACTCTCAAAGAATATTTAAGTCATCTAACTGGATTCCACAAAACCATCGTTTATGTTTATTAATTATTATTTTTTTCAAGAAAAAATCTACACAATAATTCGATTGAAAGAATCCTAAATGGCTAAACCACTAGACCGATGAGCGAGAAAAGCATCAGGTGATATGTACACAAGCGCGCCTAGGATAGGAGCACTAGGAGTCGCATGCCACGTGTACGTCGACCGGTTTCTAGCACCTGAAGCTTGTACCCCTCATCTCGCGCCTAGAGGTGCTTTAGGCTATGCGGTATAGGGTACGTCCCCAAGGCGTCAAGGACCGGCATCGCCAGCACACCGAGGATGTGGAAGTTGTTCCCGAAACCCAACCGCAAAAAGAAAAAGGCAAACGAAGAAAAGTCAAGCAAGTGGTGGGTGAGCAACCGTCCAAAGCAAAGACGAAACCGTGGACGCCAATCGAGGAAGAAGTCTTAGCGAAGGCTTACATAGGCACGTCTACACTCCCGACAAAAGGTTGGTAAAAATAACTTTTTTTTTAAGTTTATATTTTTTAGAACTAGTTTTTTATTTTTTGTAACATATTTTATAGGTAATAATCAAACGGGTGACGGGTTTTGGAAGGTGGTTTTGGCGAAGTTCCTTGGGCTAAAGGACCAATGCCCGTATCGAGATATCGACTCGGTGTCATCAAAGTGGCGAAAAATGAACGGGTACGTCAATAAGTTTTACGAGGAATATAATAAAATATATTCAAGTGGGCGTCGTAGCGGCATGAGCGACGAGGATGTGTTTAAAAAGGCGTTGGAGATGTACAAGGAGAACAATAATAATACCTCGTTCGCACACGTTCGTGCGTGGGAAGTTTTGCGAACGCATTAAAAATGGGTGCCGATTCCCAACGAGGTGGAGATGGCGAAGCGGCAAAGGACATCGGAATCCGGTAGTTTTAGCGCCAGTGGATCGGACGCGAGGTGTCACATAAACTTAAACGATGACGCCGAGTTCGACGAAGAAGAATACGCCGTACATGAAGCGGAGCGTCCCCCGGGCCGGGACAAATCAAAGAAGGAGCGGGCGAAGGAGAAAGAAAAGCAAAAGGTGGACCCGAAGATGGACGAGTTTATGGCACAATTTAAAACGTACACCGAGGTCACGGCCCAAAAGGCGAAGGCGAAGGAGCGGGCCATCGAAGAAAAGTCTCGTGTGGCGGGAGAAAAGTTACGCGAAAAGGTCCGATTGTCCGATGAAAAGATCCGATTGTCCGATGAAAATATTCGGATCAAGGAATGGGAAATAGTAACGATTGATGTCGATAATTATCCCGAGCCGAAACGTTCGACTTTGAAAAAACTACAAAACGACATCATGAAGAAGCATCAAATTGGTTGATTTTTTTTAGTCTATGTTTTTTTTTAAGTTTATGTTTTTTTTAAGTTTATGTTTTGTTTTTTAATATTAGTGTAAATATTTTTATTAATTTATTTGTTAAATGTTAATAAAAGTGGAAGATTAAAAAAATAAAAAATATAAAAGTGGTGGGGTAGGATCATCTAGGACCATCATCTCATTTCCACTAGTTTTGTGGGATTGACCATCCTTGGGAGGACTATGATGTGGCGCCTAGGTGGCGGATCATCCTCCAAGGGAGGATGGGCACCATACCATATAGCCTTATACAAGCACATAACATTTACTACTAAGGCCATCCGTAGTCATAAAGCCCCTTGTGGGGCGTTATACGACACGTGTCATGCCACGTCACACGGGGGCTTTATGGGGCGTTATATCACTAGAGCCCGTAATCATAAAGCCCCTACCCATCATTACCTAATTATTAATTTTCAATTTTATTAATTAATTATAAAAACCTTGCTTGTTTGTGATTGGTCCAAACTTTGAAAACATCCCCCGTACCCGGCGATATATGCATGGCGCCTCCACCCTTTTTTGTTTCATAAAGCCCTTCGTAGTGGTGTTTGGGGCTTTATAGGGGCTTTATGGGGGCATATAGCGCCCCACTACACACACTCTTAGCCGAAGTCATATTATGAAAGGCAAACTAAATAAAAGTTTCTACTTCAACCACAATGCTTTCTACGTCATGTGTAATGTCTATTGGCAGTGTTTGTGTTTCTTGTACCGTCTTTTCTTCATCGGCATCGTGTTCTGTTAATAATAATGCTTGCTTTGATACATTTTTAACTACAAAGTTCTTCTCTTGTATAGAAAAGCTGAGTGATGAATGAACTGCTAGTGATGAAGTGTGTTAGGAACTAGCACTTTAGAGTGAAAGCGACACTAATAAGAGCTCTGGATAGATTCCAATTTTTTTTAAGGATGATGAATGTAATTTGCTAAATTTAAGAAGGTAGGGGCAATGCATATAATTATGTTTATTTTGCTAGAAACTAACATTATACCATGAAGACAACACTAATAAGAACTCCAGATCGGTTCTTAGAGTTTAGAAGGTCATCACCGAGGCGAGCTCGCGATCAAGTTGATGGGGCTGAAAGAAAAGATAGTAAATGTCAAGTAGGAATAAGCAAGGTTTCGGGGACGAAACCTCTTTTAAGGAGGGTAGAATTGTAACGCCCCAAAACTTGATTTTTAATTCGATAGTTTGATCCCTTGTGCCATGGAATGATATGAGATAACCAAGTTATTTAGTTTAGTTAAATTGTAAGTTCAATAACAATGAATGAATTCCTGGTGACTAAACAAAAAAATGAACAAATTATAGGGGTTAAAAGGGGGCAAGTTGAAAGATGTTTTAATTAAAAACATGGGGGAAAAAAGAAGGAAAAGGGCGACGCAGGGAGGTCGAACCTCCTGGATGATTCTTCATGGAGGGAGAAGACCCCCTAGACGAGGTCAATTTCACAAATTGAATACGAATTAATGAGATTGGAACTTGATTCTATCATCCTTCTCGATTTCTATGGCTAATGGTAAGTAACCCTCTATGTTTTGGATAGTGAAAAACTCATGGGTTAGGGTTCTTGTGTTTCATGGTTCAATAAAACTGAAATTCATGGTTTTGATGCTTGATTTCTGGATGTAGAAACTCTAATTTATATGTTAGAAAGATTAGATGTAGTTTGGAGTTATGAGTTTATATTGCATGAAAAGATTTAACTACTAAGTTTGTCAAATTAGTAAGGTAGAATGGAAAACATGTATATTTGCTGACACAAATCTGAACAGAACTTGTGAATCTAAAAAAAAATGGTGATTTTATTTGAAAACATAAAAGATGATACTATTTGAGAATTACAAAGAAAGTAGACATCTTTGATGATGAATTGGGGGTATAAGAGTTCATATAATCGTAAAAATTGTGAAATATAGTTTATGCCCGCAAGGTGTTTGATTAAATGCCTAAACCAAAATAAAAGTGATTTTTTTGAAAGCTTTGTCATGTTTACTTCATGAAATGATTTGTTAATAATCAAGAGTTAATTAGTGGGCGCAAGTTTATGAGAAACCTAGTTGGTTAATTGGTTTATTATATATTATCATAATGACACATATGAGTTCGTTATGTCAAAGAATGGGCTAATCGACCAAATGGGTCTATTGGGTAAATGGAAGTATATGGTTTGGTTTAGAACAACAACTTATGTGTTATTATTAATTTGTGATTTTAAGTATGGTTTTAAATCTTAATATGATAGTATTGACCCGTAACTTGTGGTTATACAAAATGGGTGATAACGGGTCAAATGAATGGTAATAACCCAATTAACAAATTTGGGGTAAAAGAATGATTTAGAACACATGATTGATGATGGGTGAATAAATACTTAGGTATTATGAGATGAACACCTATGTTATATGTTCTAATGATTTGCAAGTTTGATTTGTTGTCAAGATAGGTGAGGTAACGTTTGGATGGCAACGGGTCAAACGAATGATAAAGCAACAATACTCCTACGGGCGAAGCTGAGTGACTCGAATGTGTTTAGATTGTATTGAATTAAATAGTATTCTTGTTAACTCGAAATCTTATAGTTAAGGTGGAGTGTTTAATACAAATTATTGAATAGGGTTTGAATTAACAATAATGTATTGTTTTTGTGATGTTTTTGGGGTTTAAACCCATTGAAAAATAGTGCAAATTGTTAATGGGTCGAGAGACCAAAGTGCTGAAAATTCAGCTTATTTCCATATTTTTACCAATCTTTAAAAATTCATAGTAAATCAACCGAATGTCCGTTCGAGGCGTATTTTATATCCACGGAAAGGTCTCTGAGTCCCCGTCACTAAGAATTTTAGTTTGAAGTGAAATACTTATTGTAAATGGGGGAAATACTGAATTACTACAGCTGCGCAAAGCTGATTGAAAAATATGAATTTTATAGTACTTGCATAATCTTGGGGAATTTACAAAGAATCCATTGGATGTGATTTTGTTATTGTTGTAAACCTTAATATGATTATATATATTTACATGAGTTGAAATGAGTGATTCCTTGAATATGGGACATGCATGCTAAATTAAAAAGTCATTGGTGTTGTGACCCGTATGTGCAAACACACGTGATTATTGAGTAGTGCTTATAAATGAATGACACTTGTGTCGTTAAACATATGTGACCTAATTGAGTATGTTATGAATACATACATGAATTATTAAGAGTAGGTTATGTAAAAATGACCGTTGATAAGCGTATATGTTGTTTAATGAATTACAATATAGTTATGCGGCGGTTTACTATTTTATCTATATTGACCGGATTGCTTTAATAATGGTTTCCTTTGAAGTGCCCTTGACTCTATGTTAGCAGGGATATACATGAGATATGGATAAAAGGCTCCCGGATTAGAATGGAGAAAATCACGTAATGCGTGACTTGAGATAATGAAGTGGAGGCTCGACGTCGTTTTGTTAGGCGTCATGAGCATTAAAAACTCCTTTATGTTTGATACAAAAAAATAATATTACGAGTCCTCACTTAGCAAAAGCTAATTTTTGTGGTATCTTCAATGTAGGTGATATGTTTGAAAACAATGAGCGGATTGACAAGTCATGAGAAACAACGGGATGGCTTGAACCGGTAACATGGAAGAAGAAAAGAACTCAAAAGTCGTCCACCAATAATCCGGTTCACTCAATATATTTGTCATTGTTATATATATATAGGGGAGGGCTATATAGAAAACCCTTAAGTTTTTAGAAAACTCTGGAAACTCAAATCTCCCCCCATTTTTACCCAACCTCCCGACATTTTTTTTTTTTGAAAAAAATAACACATGTAATATACATGTTTTAAAGTGTTTTGGGCCAAAAAAAACAAAAAAGCGCCGAAGGGATGTTTTTAAAAAAAATAAACAAATTTCAGCATGCTTCGGGTGACTAACATGTGTTACATTCCTTCGGCGCTTTTTTGGTTTTTTTGGCCCAAAACTCTTAAAAACATGTATATTACATGTGTTATTTTTTTCAAAAAAAAAATGTCGGGAGGTTGGGTTTTCTATGGGTTTTCTCAAAATGGAGGGTTTTCTATCTAGCTTTAGCCTATATATATATATATATATAGTTTCTCGGTCGAGGCTAGTGATATGATAATGTTATATGACAGATTCTGGTGGTAGAAAGGCGAAAGTGATCAAGTATTGGAAGAGGGTCAACTATGAAAAGATTTAGTGATGATTTGTTCACTAAGTATATGGGTTCTTATCGGGTCAAAGTAACCTAGTTATTTACATTTTGGAGTTTAACTTCAGTGTTTGTTTTAGCTAAGCGCTAGTATGTCAATCTAGTAGTTGGTTATGTTTGTTTTATAAAAACTTTCGACTTTGGTTATTAAGCAGGTTTTGTCTTCGTAAGGAATGGTCGTTTTGCAAACGGGTCATGGCGAAATTTTCTAAATGGACATTTGTAAATGTTTTATTAATCCGAATATGTGGATTAATATATTTATGGAATAATAAACTTTATTAAGTAAGATGAAAAAAAAAATATGGGCCTATTTTCACAAAGTATTTTAATATTGTTTTTAACGAGTCGGGCGTTACAAGTTGGTATCATGCATACTTCTTTTGCGTATTTGTTTGGCAACTCAAATGCCTGTAAGCAGTGGCGGACCCGAGAATTATTTGTTGGGGGTGCGGATGAGTGCTTCAAGCATATTTTCAAGGGGTGCGGTCGGGTTTTTGTCTAAAAAATACACTAATTTTTTTTTTCAAGGGGTGCGCCCGCCCACCTAGGATTATACCTGGGTCTGCCCCTGCCTGTATGACCACCCATCTATATGTTGGATATGAGATGTCCGACTCACGATTATTTTAACGTTACTAACGAGGTACGATCCTGTTAAAAGTATAACATAATATCACAATTTAATATCTTAAGCTATTACATATTTGTTGATTAATATTGTTTTTTTTTGTTTATGTTATAAGCATGGAATGGGCTGGTCTTGGAGCTAAACGGAATGGACTAGAAGCAGATGGAATGGGCTTGTAGCAGGGTACCTGTTGTTGTTGGGCTCAAGCTATGAATAGAAGGGCCCGGGTCTGTGAATTTCCATAGCAAATAAATACATAGACATGAGAATTGATGTCAAAATGTGTTTGGTGTAATTCATAAAAGAAATATGTTGACATATAAAAGGACGATGTTATAGTCTATTTTTTTCTGTTTGGATTTATGAACATAACTAATAACAAAATTCATTCATGCCATTTTGTCTTGATGAAATGTTCAACACAAAATCACAAAGGTATTGATGTGAAATATGAATGTAATACTGTTTAGACTTTTTAGGTGATTTTTAACTCGATATCAGAAAACGCCAAGTAAATTTTTATAGGGTAAACTTATATACGAATTTACACTGTGAAACAATATTCAAGCATAAATAAATGGGTTGTGTCCACAGGTCCAACCCGACAAAAACCCGAGCATAACGATCGTGTTAGACATAAAACCAGAAACGTCACAAATATTCGTGAGTTGACACTACACAAATTTTACATGACACAACACAAATCATCTAAATAAACTTTAAAAATAAAATATGAAACACATCATGTCGAGGAGACTTTAAAACCCTTGCGGAAATGAAGTTCACATCGAAACGACAAAATAAAAAAACAAGTGCAATAAAAATGGGGTTTCTAACTTTTGATGCAATCTCCGGTTCCATTTGACTCCACTTTCTAGTTAGGGTGTTCAGAATTCGTTTCGAATTCGAAAATTCGAAATTCGATTTAATTCAATTCGATTACCAAGAATTCGTTTCGATTATCAAGCATTTGAATTCAATTCAATTCGAGTCCAACAAGTCGAATACGGATTTATAATTTTAAATTCGATTCGAATACGAATTAAAATTATACATATTTATTATTTTTATATATAATACATATATAACTTTTATTGGCTATAGTATAAATTAATCTCTAAATTTATTATAAGTGTTAAATAGCCCGTTACTGAACCCATTGCAAAGCCCATAACTTAAACGAATTATATTTTAACTGAATTTGAATCAAAACGAATTTATTTGCATTTATCCTATTTGATTCGAATTCGAATCAAATACGAAGTCAAGCAAAAAAATAAATTATTCGAAAAATTCGATTCAAGCAATCCGAAAATTCGATATTCAATTCGATAAACACCCATACTTTCTAGAGCTTTCAGCATATCCAGAAATACCGCAGTCCTACAAATGTGAAAAAAAGATGACTATTCTTTTCAAAGTAGTTAGTTTATACTATTGATTTTAAAATGATAAATATGATTTATAAATATAATACATGTATAATTATGTATCCCATATATGAAAAATAGATAACTAAAATGGGTAGACACCTAGTTAAGTTTATATGGTTGGTTTTACTTTTCAAATTTATTTTAAGTTTATACAAGCACATAACATGTGAATACCTCATCGGAGTAAAATATTTAATAAAATCGTGTAAACAATCACATCCTTTGAAAATGGTACACATTCGAATTCTTAATATTTATTTTTGCAAAAAGATCAAAATAATAGTTCACTTGACATACCAAAATATTAATATAATTTAATGATAATCATAGTAGTGATTTTAATTAATCTGCATTAGTTAGCAAATAAATAATTGCTCTCATAAATAAATACATTTAAAAAACTGATGAATAGAAATAATTAAAAACAAATATCGGCTAAACATACATATATGGGTAAATAATTAATTCTTAATGGATTGAATATATTATTCAGTAAACAGATTTAGAGAATCAAGCACAAATCATATGACAAACTTTGATTCCATTTATTGGTCATTTGAGTAAACTGCTAAAATGGTCCCTGAGGTTTGATTACTTTTGCCACTTTAGTCCAAAAGTTAAACATTTTGAATCTGGGTTCCTATGGTTTCAATTTTGTTGCCATTTTCATCCAAAAGCAAAATCTGGTCAGATTTTTCAGTTAGTATCCAGTTTTTTTTTTTTTTGTCTTTTTCCTCCCTTTTAATGAAGGGCAAAATGGTCAGATTTTTTTAATTTATTATAATAAAACGTTAAAAGACCATTTTGCCCTTCATTAGAAGGAAGGAAAAAGACAAAAAACTGGATGTTAACTGAAAAATCTGACCATATTTTGATTTTGGATGAAAATGACGGAAACCACTGTTTGAGTTTTGCACTAAAGTGCCAAAATTGACCAAAAAAAGCCAATATTAACTTCTTTATTTATGACGTTAACACATAACAAAAACAATAATCTTGTCAGCATGTAAACAAATGTGAACATATTAACCAAAAATAACAAACTAAAGCATATATTCCAAAAAAGTCTGTTATTGTAATCATACCTTTCACACTTTCCACATCATATATAACAATCACCCAACAATACCTCCATCTTCATTTAACAAATGGGGTCCTTTAGATCTTTTGCATTGGTGCTACTAGTTGTGTTTGTTGCACCGGTTGCGGTTCGTGGTTGGGGTGTTGATGGTCATTTCATAACGTGCAAAATAGCTCAAGGAAGATTGAGCCAAACCGCGGTAGATGCGGTCAACAGTTTATTACCAGAATACGCAAAAGGCGATTTGGCGAGTTTATGTTCATGGGCTGATCGTGTTAAGTTCAGATATCATTGGTCGTCGCCGCTACATTACATTGATACCCCTGATAATCTTTGCACTTATCAATATAGAAGTAAGATTTTCATTGTAGAGAGAGATACACAATATTTTCTTTTTTATTTTATTTGTTTATTTATTTATTTTATTTTGTTTAAAAGTGTTACTTGGGTATAATGAAATGATATGTAGGGGATTGCAAGGATGAAGATGGAGTAATGGGAAGGTGTGTGGCTGGTGCAATTATGAACTACACTACACAGTTGCTTGACTATGGCAAACAAACATCTGAGTGTATGTCTTATATTAGAGATTTTTTTTTTTTTTTTTCAAATCATCTAAGATCATTCAAAGAAGAGAAATTACATAACAATGGCTGGTAAACGGGAAAAAAGTTGCGCCGCAACCCCTTTTAGTACATAGAGTTAAGTTCACGTACAAAGAGCCTTATCTTACAAAACGTATGAATGGCATGAAAAAAAAAAAACTCGGTGGCATTTTCGTAATTATTTGTTGGTAGGGTAATTATTAAAATTACTCTACAAATGATTTTGTAGGGTAATTTTGTAAAATGATCTTGTAGAGTAATTATCAAAATTACTCTACAAGTGTATTAAAATTACTCTGCAAGTTTATCAAACAGCATACAATTCAAAATTAATTACTATACAAAATTACCCTAATTACCATACAAGATCATTTGAGAGTAATTATGATACTCTACAAGATCAAAATTACCTTACAAGATTATTTTACAAAATTACCCTACAAGATGATTTGTATGGTAAATTTGATAATTACTCTACGAGTAAATAATTACGAAAATGTCAACCGCGTTTTTTTTAACTTTTCACCCTACGTTTTGTATGATAAGGGTATTTGTATTTGATTTGTTTTAAAGCTGAAGAATAACTTACTTAACTTTGACTTGTAGATAATCTCACAGAAGCACTGCTCTTCCTTTCTCATTTCATGGGAGACATTCATCAGGTACCCCTGCAATGTTTCGAGTTTAATACGAACAACATTATTAATTATTTTTTTCTAAATAAATGGACCGGTTTACATTTACAGCCGTTACACGTGGGATTCACTTCAGACAGGGGCGGAAACACAATCGATGTCCATTGGTTCACACGAAAAGCAGTACTACATCATGTAAGTCTTAAAAAATCACAAATTCATCGTCATCAACTTTTTTTGACCAATAAAATGTGCCGAATGCAGGTTTGGGATGATAGCATAATCGAGACCGAGGAAGAGAGGTTCTATGGATCTAATGTCGACGATCTTACAAACGCAATTGAGACTAACATAACGGTATTAGATGACTTTGTATTCATTCTTAAAACTAAATCATTTTAAAGTTTCTAGCATTCTATTAATCTTTTGATCATTTTTTTTGTGGTAGAATGTATGGGGAGATCAAGTTAAAGCATGGGAGAACTGCAGCGGAAATCAGAAAACCTGCCCGACAACGTAAAAAAAATTCCTAAATTTAATAACTAAAAAGAAATGTATAATTTTTGACATTGAAGACTTTGAACAGATATGCAACTGAAGGAATAAATGCAGCATGCAACTGGGCATACAAAGGAGTTACAAATGGTTCAGTTCTTGAAGGTAATTCATGTTTGACTAATCGGTCAACGTTTGACTATTATAGTTGGATGATATATGATTCATGAAATTGTGTTATTTTGCAGATGATTATTTTCTATCTCGCTTGCCGATTGTGAACTGGCGATTAGCACAAGGCGGTGTTAGACTGGCAGCAAACCTAAACCGAATATTCGGATAATGTCATAGTTTATATTGTAGCGAAAACGTTTGACAAAGAAAGATCAGATATATGTGGATCATATTGAATTTAAACTAAGCTGCATTATGTTTCAGTAAGTTCTTATTTAGTTATTTTTGCAGCACACTTGCGATCACTCGTATATTGAAACTACTTTACACGGCACACAGGTACATAACCGGTTTTGTCATAAAAATGCCTTTCGAAACAAAGATGCCCGACGACAAAAATACCCTTCGGACACGTAAAAAAAAGATAATTATCTAAAAACAAAGAATCGATGTAAAGACAATATCAACACAATACCCATAAAAAAGAAGCGAAAAACGAACGTTCAGGAAATACAGTTCTACGCAGCAACTTTATTCATTTACAACTTTACATGAACTTTTTTCCTACATGTTATTTATTCAAAGCACAACAGACTACCATTAAATCACCACAGTTGAGAAAACAAAGCCTGATTCACTCACACAGTTTTCTTTACCACAAGAACCGGGCACTTCACGTTTTGAACGCAGTGATTGCTGACACTACCAAGAAAAGCCCTGTTTCAAGTACCAATATATGGTTACAAAAAGTAATTTCCGTCTAATATGATCTGCTTAGTCAAGTCCAAAGGGTCATTCATACTAATGTCATGACCCCGAGATCTATCATCTATGAATGTAGTTTTTAAAAGACTTGGTTTTGCTATTCAAAAAGGGGTGGCATCGCAACTTGTTGTCCGTTTACCTTATATTTCGATGTAATTTCTTATCAGATTTAATATATTTAAAAAAAATGCATGTAACAAATTTCAGCTTTCAAAAAAAAAAAAGATCTTGAATCATAAAATATTATAAAAATATGAAAATAATAATACATTACTCACCTCTTCAGAAATCCACGACTACTGCTACCCAACACGAGAAGCTGGACCTTTAACTTTTCAACCGCTTCATAGATGAGCTCTTTAGGATCCCCAACTTCAGTCATCGTCTCTGCAGTTATCTGTGTAAGAAACATAATCATAAAATTAATAAATGTTAGCGCGCACGTCTTTGTTTTCGTCAGTTTAATCGTATTGCGATTTGTATAAAAGTTAAAGAGTGTACCCCGTATTTATTGCAGAGATCCTTGGCTTGGTCCAACAGATTAAGAGCAACTTTCTTCTGATTTTCTTGAATATTTCTGATGAGCTCTGGAGCTGCAAAATAGAAACAATGCGTAACTAAAAATTAGTTGCCAATTTATATACGTTGTTATGTACTAATAAGTGAGCTGAGCAGTAATAAGGATTGGGGTTGTTAAAACAGTTAATTGGTTAGCCAGATAGTTAAGCAAGTCGGTTATTAGTCAAATATAGAACTATATAATCAGAAATAACAAACTCTCTCTTAACTCTCTTCATTCCTTAAATGTGTGTTGATAAGCTACGAGAATAATTGGTTATGATGGTTATGGTTAATCGATTTTGATGGTTATAACCCTATCACCAATTTGAAACTCAATTGGTCTTCGTCTTTTATCTGCGTAAGATTTCTGTCGGTCTTAGCCGCTTTCAAATGAGCCCGAACCGCATCAATTTTCTCGTTAGTGGTTCTGACTACATCTTTGTGGGTAAGTTCGCGAGGACCCACTTCACCCCAACATACCGGGGTTCGACATTTTCTGCCATAAAGCATTTCGTATGGAGCCATTCCAATGGTTGAATGGTAACTGTTGTTATACGAAAATTCAACTAGTGGTAGATAGACATCCCAGCTACCGCCAAAATCAATGATACATGCCCGTAGCATATCTTCTAGCATTTGAATCGTTCTTTCGCTTTGCCCGTCTGGTTGAGGATGGTATGCGGTACTAATAAGCAACTTAGTACCCATTTGTTCTTGAAAATCACGCCAAAAGTTTGAAGTGAACCGAGTATCTCTATCAGACACGATGGATACCGGCACTCCATGGCGAGCTACGACTTCATTTGTATATACCTCCGACATCTTTTCAGATGTGGATGTCTCACGAATCGGAATAAAGTGAGCACTCTTCGTCAGTTTATCCACGACCACCCAAATGGCGTCAAATCCACGAGTTGTTCTCGGTAGTTTGGTTAATAGATCCATGGTGATATGTTCCCATTTCCACACCGGAATGTCTAACGGTTGAAGTTTACCGTAAAGCTTTTTGTGTTCTGCTTTTACTTGTAAACAAGTTAAGCATTTTTCAACATACTTGGTTATATCTCTTTTCATTCCGGGTCACCAATAATTTTGTTTCAAGTCTTGGTACATCTTGGTAGCTCCCGGGTGAATGGAATAACGTGATTTATGAGCTTCATCAAGAAGAAGCTTTTTAACATCACATGTGTTTGGAACCCATATTCTACCGAAACGGGTTTTCAATCCGTTATTACCATCCGTTAAGTCTTTTAGCTGGCCCACTATTCGTTCCCTTTTCCAGTTCTCTTCTTTTACCGCTTCGATTTGTGCCTCTCGGATCCGTTCAAGTAAACCCGAGGTCACTATTAATTGCATCGAGTGCACTCGAATGGGCGAGTATTCTTCCTTTCGACTTAACGCGTTTGCCACTACGTTGGCTTTTCTCGGATGATAGTGAATTTCACAGTCGTAATCTTTCACCGTCTCTAGCAAACGTCTTTGTCTCATATTCAACTCCTTTTGATCAAAGAAGTATTTAAGACTTTTATGGTCGGTGATATAATACATTTCACACCATACAGATAATGCCTCCAAATCTTTAAGGTAAAAACCACCGCCGCCAACTCAAGGTCGTGAGTCGGATACTTCTTTTCGTGAACTTTCAATTGCCTTGAAGCATATGCAATCACTTTTCCCCTTTGCATGACCACACACTCGAGTCCAAGCTGGGATGCGTCAGAATATACGATCATATCGTCGGTTACATCCGGTAAAGTTAATACCGGTGCACTAGTCAACTTTTCCTTAAGTACTCGAAAGGCATCCTTTTGTGCGCTTTCCCATACGAATTTCTCATCCTTGCGGGTCAACTTAGTTAATGGCGTCGCGATTTTGGAGAAATCTTGTATAAATCTCCGGTAGTAACCCGCAAGTCCTAGAAAACTCCTAATCTCTGATGGATTCTTCGGAGGTTTCCATTTTGACACTGCTTCTATCTTGGACAGGTCCACCAACACCCCGTCGGCACTTATAACATGCCCAAGAAACTGCACCTTGCGTAACCAAAAGGCACATTTCGAAAACTTTGCGTAAAGTCTTTCCCGCCTAAGCGATTCTAGTACTTCACGCAAATGGCGTGCGTGATCCGCTTCGCTCTTCGAATACACGAGAATGTCGTCGATGAATACTATCACCGACTTGTCTAGCATTGGTTTGCAAACGCGATTCATGAGGTCCATGAAAGCCGCGGGTGCATTCGTTAATCCCAAAGCCATTACTAAGAATTTGTAATGTCCATATCGCGTTCGGAACGCCGCTTTCGGTATGTCTTCTTCTTTCACCTTCAACTGGTGATAGCCCGACCTTAAGTCGATCTTTGAAAACCAACTTGCGCCCTGCAACTGATCGAATAGATCGTCGATCCTCGGAAGCGGGTATCGATTCTTTACGTTAAGCTTATTTAACTCCCGGTAATCAATACACATCCGCATGCTTCCGTTTTTCTTCTTTACAAATAATACCGGCGCTCCCCACGAAGAGACACTAGGCCGAATAAATCCTTTGTCGAGTAGGTTTTGCAATTGCGATAGTAATTCTTGTAGCTCCGATGGCGCTAATCTATACAGTGCCTTAGCTACCGGTTTTGCGCCCGAGACTAACTCGATTCCAAACTCCACCTCACGCTCGGGTGGTATCCCCGGTAGATCTTCCGGAAAAACATCTTCAAACTCTCGTACGACTGGTACGTCTTTAATCTCTGGTGACTCTTCAGTCGAATCATGTATGTCAAGTACGCCTTATATCCATGTTTAACAAGCTTACGAGCTTCCATCATCGAACATACTATGGGATTACAACTCTTTTCCCCATAGATAGTAACATGTTTTCCGCTCGGAGATGTTAATTGTATCTCCTTACGGTAGCATATTACTTTTGCGTGGAGTCGAGATAACCAATCCATCCCGATTACCACTTGGAATTCTCCCATCGACATGGGTATCAAATTGACGAAGTATTCTTTATCGTCAATGCTCAATTTGCAATCCCGTCACATATCACAAACAATGAAGGTTTTATTATTACATATTTATACTTCTAGATGCACAAGTAATTTTGTTAACGTAAACGTAGGGTGTTGAATAAATCGATGTGAAACAAAGGATCTA
Organism: Helianthus tuberosus; assembly: GCA_030545235.1. Lineage (NCBI taxonomy): Eukaryota > Viridiplantae > Streptophyta > Magnoliopsida > Asterales > Asteraceae > Helianthus > Helianthus tuberosus. Next base: position 187,897,582 of record CM060448.1, read on the forward strand.
TTCGCACCCGTATCAAATAAAATTCGTGCTGCAATTGAATTTACAATAAATGCACCTGAAACCACACCGGGTTCAACTTTGGCCTCGGACGCCGTTATGTGGAAGGACCTTGCCTTTGATCTCGGGGCTTCGGTCTTCGTGTCGGTTGTTTCTTTATTTCCAATCAACTCCGGGCACTCCATGTGACCCACCTTCCCACACGTAGGACATGGTTTATTCTTGAAATAGCACTCACCCCGATGAGCTTTTCCACATGTCTTGCATTGAGGTGACCCCCCTTTGTTGTTTCCTTTCTTCGGAGTCTCATTTGGCCTTTGCTTCTTTGTGGGGCTTGGATTCGCATCCAATGCCCTTCTTTCACCCCTTTCTATTTGTTTCTTCAACTCAATCTCCCTTCTTTCACCCCGTATTTCGAGGGAGTCATAAACTTCCGATACTCCACACTTAACATGTTATAATAATAGTAGATCTTTTGTTTTTCGGTTTGAACTAGCTTGTCACAGAATCTGAGCTTCTCTAAGAACACCCCCGTAATCTTGTCTATCGACCCGCCCTTTTGCCTTAACTGAATAAACTCTTCTATGATCTTGTTGATCACGACTTTTGGGCTGTGATGTCTAAGGAACGGTACTTTGAATTCCTCCCACATCATAGTTCTCGTGGCCTCGATTCCTTGTTCCTTTTAAGATTGTCCCACCAATCTCTCGCTTGACCTCTTAATTGACCGGTCCCGTAAGCCACGAAGTCGGTCTCATCACAATGGGTTCTCTCAAAAACCCTTTCAATATCACTAATCCATCGTTGACAAACGATTGGATCAACTTCGCCATTATAAATTGGGGGTTTACACGCCATAAACTCATTATATGGACATGCTTTCGTTTTACCCTTGTCTCTTTCTTGCGTGAGACTCTCCTTCAGTTCGTTTATCTTCTCTTCTACCACCGATAAGATCGTGGTTTGTAGTCTATCGATAAACTGTGGTAGACTAGCTTCTAAAGCTTTTTCGACTTCTCTGGAAATCTTTTCTTGCATCTCTTCAGTTAGGTGAGATGTCGTATCACCTCCGGTTGCACCAGACATTTCTTTAAGTGAAATGTCCACAATAGTTTGATCAATAACTTATTTAATTTATTTCCATTCCATTACTTGAAAATTTATACTCATCACACTTAATCATAAGTGATGTATTATTCTTTTTCGGTTTGGTCAAGTATATAACTTGCCTCACCTTTATGCTTAGTGTATTTCCCGGGTTCGAGCGTATTAATACACTCTTCCCAAACACTTTTATATCATTTACTTCTTTAAATCTTTCAATTAAAACTAATTTATAGTTAGTTCTTACCGAATGTCTTGATCAAGCCTTGAACCGAACACATTTCGTCTTAATCGAATATGGGTCGGTTAACCATGAATTTGCGTCTAGCTAGAAATAACTCAAAAAAATACCATAATCTATACCGATTATTACTGAATATTCAAACAAAAAGATATTATATAAACAATAAATTCAAACAAAATTCAACCAAATCGATATGATATAACTTCATAATTCTTAACAAACATTTAACCAAAAGCATCAAATATTAAAAAATGGCGAAAAGTCCAAAATCCGACAAAGATTTTACTATATGTTGGTTCGGTTCCATTACGGTGGGTGTAGAAACATTGGTAACCATAACCGACCCGCTACTTTCGGTTTTCAAAAAAACAATTAACCGACCAACCGTTTTTTTATTTGGTTCGGTTTTGTCGGTTAATTTGGTTATGAGTCGGTTAATTCGGTTTTTTGCACACCCCTTGTTATGATGTTATATCACATATATTGTTGGCCCGGATCGATACCAAACACATGAAAGAACACTAATATTTTGAATTTTTGTGTTAAAAAATTACATACAAAATTCCAATCAGGTTAATCCTAATTAGATGCTAGTGGTACCAAACAACAAACAAAGAAACAATGATTCTAAAAGCAAATGAAAACATAACATGCAATCAATTAAGAAAATAAGAGAGAAAACGTACGAGTGGCGCCATAAGCAGAGGCCTGGAGATAGCTGTAATCAGAGATGGGTTGAACAGTGAAAATGAGGAGATGGTTGTCAGCAATGGAGTCGTGAAGGTTCTCAAGGGCCCACTCAAGAGCATAGCGGCTGTATTCGCTTTGGTCGATTGCCACCATTACTTTCTTCTTCTTCTTCTTCTCTTGATGATCCTCCATTTCACTTTCTTTCTTGGGAGCAAGATTCAGGTGATTTTATGGCGGTGCTTTTGGTTTGGTTTGCACCAGAAGGTTCGGGTATTAGTGTTTTAGGTGGGCGGTACCTTGTATATTTATTACAACTGTAAATGTAAATGCATATCTAATAATAAAATTTATTAAAATGTTTTTCCTGGGTGTAAGGGCTTGGGTTAGGCATTAAGCGACAAGTGGCAGCTGATGGGATCACATGAATGGTACGGTGTTGCGGGGCTGTTGGTTGGGTGTGGGTTGGCGTGAACTGTCATGGCGTGGTCAGCCATGTGTCATTTGTTTTTTTTTTTTTTTTTTTAAAACTATTTAATTTTTTTAGAGTTAATTGCCATTTTAGTCCATGTGGTTTGGGCCATTTTGCCAGTTTAGTCCAAATGTTTTATTTTTAACATCTGGATCCAAAAAGGTTTCATCGTTGCCATTTTGGTCCAACTGACTTAACTCCATCCATATCTGTTAAGTCTGCCAAGGGCATTTTTGTCATTTCATTTTTCTTTTTATTAACCCTTTTTTCTTTATTGCTTTTTCTTTTAAATGAAATGACAAATATGCCCTTGGCAGACTTAACAGATATGGATGGAGTTAAGTCAGTTGGACCAAAATGGCAACGATGAAACCTTTTTGTATCCAGATGTTAAAAATGAAACATTTGGACTAAACTGACAAAATGGCCCAAACCACAGGGACTAAAATGGCAATTAACTCTTTTTTTAACTAAAACATAATACTAAATATAATTTTTAAAACTAAAAAAATAATACTGTTATATAAAAAATACCTTCAATTGGATCTTGCGATTCATTGATATAACATTTTGCCAAAACGGTTTCTTAGTGTTGCGTCCACTTTAATTGTATTCGTTGAGCGGCCGCTATGACTTTCTCCTCATCCGTTTTTTTGTGACTTCTTTTTTTCGCAGGTTTTAATGACGAACCGCTCACGTCTTGCGGTTGTGTTTCGGGAACCGAATCGGGTTGGGAAAGGTTAATGACGGGAATAAATGATTCGTCGTATGAAAAATTCGTGTAAACACGGTTTCCTATATACGACACGGAGGCCGCTAGCTCGGGAAGCAGTGAGTAGATGAAAGGGCCGCGAGGTCGGTTTGTTGGTTTACGGTTTTGTGGCGGGCTAGGGCTCGGGGGGTTCTTGGTATCCAAAAGGATTGGTCGGGTCGTATCCACGGTTATAAGGATGCATTGTAGAGGATGTGGGTTAAATTTATAAAAATATTAAGATAGAAGTAGAGATGTAGAGAAAGTGGTTAAAAATTGTAAAAAATGGGTAGCATTTATAAGGTATAAGAAGAATTTTTTTATTTAACGAGCCGTTTGGCTAACGGCTACCCCCAACAGTTGGATTTCCCTAGCCAATCACAGCTAGCCAGCTCACCTCACCCCCCACCCAACGCCGGGCTTTATTGTGACGCTGACTGGGCAATGCCAAGCCAACGCTGGCACAGAGTGGGCTAGCCAGTGTTGGCTGGCTTCCCCCGTCCCAACCAACGCCACCACTCCCCACGTTCCCCACGTTCTAAGGGTGGGTTGTGGCATTTTTCACGGGCACTAGGGGAGATTATGATGTTTCTTTTATTAAGTATTAATAATTAATAATTAACACTATTATTTTAAATCTGTGCTTCACGGCGGTCGTGATTGTTAAATCGAACAAAAGTAAACATCAAACGTTGAACAACTCACTCTTGTAGCGACGCGTTAACTCCTAAAATTAGACTAAACCGTAAAACATAAAAAAATAACTAAGTTGGCTTAGGACCGACAAGTTGTGAGGGAGTCGTTAAACCGCCAAAAAAGTAGACGTTGACACATGTGCCTTGCAACGCGTTTGTTGACAAAATTTAGATAAACGTAAAATGACAATTTTTTAAAAGATGAAAAGTATAGGGGAGTAAACGAACTGAACGTTCAGCGAACAGTTCGTGAACCGTTCGGCGGGAAGTTCGTTTATGTTCGTTCGTTTAATAAACGAACAAACATGAACAAAAAATTTCGTTCGGTTAGTTAAATGAACGAACATGAACAGAGGTCTCGTTCGTTCGATTGTGTTCGTGAACGTTCGGTAAGGTGTTCGTGAACATGTTCATGAACATTCGTTGATTTGCGTTCGTTTATGTTCGTATGTATGTGTTTTAATTGAAGATCATTGTACTTACAAATATTTTATGTGTGCTTTTTATATTATTAAACTTTTATTTATTTTATTACCCTAACAATTAAACTAGGAAACCCTCTTTCACCTTGTTTATGCACTATTTCCCTTTCATTTCTCATTATTTACATCGGCGAATACGATCGACCCCTACTCCACAATAAGGGATTCAAGTTCGAGTGCTACCCTCTAGGCCATCTATCTTTATCCTTCCCCGCGTTCGCCAAATTTATTTGTGTTCGTTTGTGTTCGTGAACCGTTCGCGAACACGCTCATTTCCTTAATGAACGAACACGAACATAAAATCTCGTTCGGTAAGTGTTCATGAACCGTTCGTGAACACATTTATTTCCTTAACGAACGAACACGAACAAGGCTTTGTTCGTGTTCGTTCGGTTCGTTTACAGCCCTACCTCCTCCTGAATCGGATTTATTGTTCTTATGAATCACCTCCGTTAATCACCACCACCACTGAAGATCCACCTCAGCTACGCCGCCGCCTTCATCTCCAAAACCACCTCAGCTACGCTGCCGCCTTCATCTCCGCCGTCGATCTGACGGAACCCCTTCATCTCCGCGGTTTCTTCACTGCTGATTTAACAGGTTTGGTCGCTGATTTGATTGTCGGAGATTTTGAAGCCATAGGGTTAGGACAATTTGCTTTGGCGGTGGAATTTTGTGGCTGCTTTGAGTTATGTGAGGGTTTTTGAGGGTTTTGGGTTTGGGAGGGTTGGCGGCAGTGGGATGGTGGTGGTGGGGATGATGCGATGGTGGGGGTGAGGGTGATGGTGGTGGTGGTGGTGCTTGTTGTTGTTGTTCTGGCAGTGGCATTATTATTTATTAAATTTGAGTTATAATAAATCTAAATGACCAAAATACCCCTGAGGATAAAGACAAAATAGGGGGTTTAAGTTGGGGAATCTGGCCAAATTTGAAATTTGGACCAAAATGGCAACAAAAACGAAACCACAGGGCCCTAGATGCAAAAAGTTTGAGATTTGGACTAAAGTGGCAAAACTGGCCAAACCTCAGGGACCAAAATGACAGTTTACTCAATAAAAAATAAAAACCAAAGGGGTTAAAAACTAAAGAGTAAACTGCTAAAATCGTCCCTAAGGTTTGACCAATTTTGCTAGATCCATCCAAAAAAGTTTTTTTTCTCACCTGAACTAGGGGTGAGCGTATAACCGAAATAACCGAACCGAAACCGAAATAACCGAAATTACCGAACCGAAAATAACCGAACCGAGCCTTAACCGACGGTTCGGTTATCCGTTTTATAATAACCGAAAAAATCGGGTCGGTTACGGTTAAGCCCATTTTACCGAACCGATTTATCCATAACCGAACCGATTTATCCATAACCGAACCGATTGGCCCAATGCATATTTTTGTGATTATATTTATATATAGTCCTAAGTTTTTTAGAAGCCCAAGTTAGTAAGCCCATTTACATTAATAAAAAACTTTTGTCAGGTCCATTACATTACAGTAATAAACAAATGAAAGTGAAAACAGTTCAAGTTTCAAACCCTAAGTCTGATCATAATACGACGCTCTGGTTCTCCCGCGCTCAAAGAAGACGACGCTTCAACTTTCCGGTTCTGCTCGACGTCGCTTCTCTGCTCGACGTCGGTAAGTCTATGTTCTGTTCTTATAAAAATGGTTAACAGGTCGATTGAAACTTATATACGGTTACGATAGTAGAACTGTTGTAGATGTGGATGTTATACCAGAATCAGAAGATGGGTATGTAGTAATAAGCAGTTTAAAACCGGCAAGTTGAACCGGAAGTGGAGAATTTAGTGTACCGATCGAATGTTTAATGTCGTGATAATTAGGTAGTTCGAATGACTTGTTAAGTTTCATTTTCATCTAGATTTTTGTAGAAGTTAAAACTGTTGCTTTTGAAGTTTCTTGTATTATTTGTACTTACAATAGTAGAACTGCTGTAGAGTGTAGATGTGGATGCTTTTTGAAGTTTGTTAAGTTTCATTTTCATCTAGATTTTTGTAGAAGTTAAAACTGTTGCTTTTGAAGTTTCTTGTATTATTTGTAAAACTGCTGTAGATGTGGATGCTTTTTGAAGTTTGTTAACAGTAGGTTTTGTAAATCTGTGTAATCGTAGATGGAAGAATCGAGTAGCGCGACACCTGATGTTGATGTAACTAAAGAAACATCGAACGAACCAGTTGATAGTGTTGATGAGCAAAACACGGAACAAGAGAACAATGAAGGTGGTAGTAAAAGATCATTCGTGTGGGATCATTTTACATTTGATAAAGTTTCTCAAAAAGCAAAATGTAGTTATTGTTTAAAATGGATGGCCGCCGGTTCTAAAACAAATGGTACGAGTCCCTTGCGGTATCATCTGTTGAGAGTATGCCCCAAGTCACCACTTTATAAGAAGGCTGATTTAAAACAATCTAAATTGAGCTTTAAGCCTAAAAGTTCGGGGGAAGGCATTGGTAGCTTGGCTTCTCATTCTTTTAGCCAAGAAAAATGTAAAATCTCTCTTGCTCGTATGTGCATAAAAGATAATCAACCGTTTAGTATAGTTGATGATGAGGGATTTAGAGAATTCGTATGGGATTTAAATCCTATGTTTAAGTTTCCTTCTAGATGGACAATAGCTAGGGTTTGCTTGTCGGTGTACCAAGAAGAGAAAATAAACTAACACAAGTTTTAAGAGGTCAGACTGTATCTCTTACAACCGACACATGGACATCCGTTCAAAACTTTAATTACATGTGTCTTACCGCACATTGGGTTGATGAAGATTGGGTTTTGAGGAAGAAAATTCTAAACTTTTGTCAAATAGCAAATCATAAGGGTGAGACAATAGGAAAACTTGTTTATCGTTGCTTACAAGATTGGGGCATTGATAGGGTTTTTACGGTAACCGTTGATAATGCTTCATCAAATGATGGAGCAATTAAGTTTTTAAAAAGAATGCTTAAAGGTCCTCATTCCGTGTTAGATGGAAAATATATGCATTTGAGATGCAATGCTCATATCATAAATCTTGTTGTCAAGGATGGTTTAGAAGAACAAGTTGATTCCATAGCTAGGATTCAAAATGCTGTAAGATATATAAGATCATCTCCTTCAAGGTTTCTAACCTTCAAAGATTGTGTTGAGAACGAAAAGATTGATTCTAAAAGGAAACCATGTCTTGATGTGGATACTCGATGGAATTCAACTTTCTTAATGTTGGAAACGGCACTTAAGTTTTCAAAAGCATTTGATAGGTATTTTTTAATATTTTGTCGCAAAATTTTATTTGCTTTGCCTGATACTAATTATCTAATATCTTATGATGCTATATGTTTTTTTGTTAATAGGCTTCAAGATGTGGATATCAATTATAGAACATATTTTCATAGTGAAGTCGCCGATGAAGAGACGAGTACAAGGAAAAGAAAAAAAAGTGATAGAGTTTTGGGGGCACCCGATGAAGAAGATTGGGAAAATGCGAGGTACATTATCTTTTAACCTAATGCTCCTTTTATTATTGTATATGTATTATAATATAGTTGAGATGTTATTGTTTTAGGCTATTCATGGAATTTTTGAGGATATTTTTTGATGTGACAAAGAAGATATCGGGGTCTAAATATGTGACCGCAAATTGGTTTTTTGTTGAGCTTTCCAAAATGCACTCAAGTATAGCAAGTATGTGTTTAAGTATTGATGAGAAGAAGCGAGCCATGGGTTTGTCTATGAACACAAAGTTTGAGAAGTATTGGGATAATTTAGACAATATTAACCATTTGTTGTATGTGGCACTTGTTTTAGACCCACGGAATAAGATGTCTTATCTTGGTTATTCTTTAAGTTTGATACATGGCAAAGGTTCCATAAAAATCAAGCTAATCAAGGAGCTAGTGAAAGAAACATTAATGGAGTTGTTTGATCATTATAAAGGAGCGACAAAGTACTTCATCATCCTCGCGTAATTTGGTTGATGATGTTGGGTATGTTGACTTAGAAGATGGTTACAAGAAGTATTTAGAGGAGGAAGGTGAAGAAGTTCTTGATGATCATGAAGTAGAAATTTATTTACGGGATGGAACGGAAAAAAAAGAGGAAACATTTGATGTTTTAGTTTGGTGGAAGGCAAATAAGATTAAGTTCCCTGTCCTCTCTGAAATTGCTAAGCATGTTTTAGGAATGCCGATCTCAACTGTTGCATCCGAGTCGGCTTTTAGCACCGGTGGTAGGGTGATTGATAAATATAGGAGCTCTCTTACTCCTAAAACTGCAGAGGGATTGATTTGTGCCCAAGATTGGTTACGGTCTACACCAAAAGATTTGCAAGATCTTTACGTGCATGGTGAACAACTAGAGGTGTTGGTTGATGCTTTGGAGAAAATGGAAATTGGTAATAACATTTTTAATTTACATGTTCTTATTTTTACTTAGATATTAATTATTTATGTGCGCTTTTGTAGATTGCATACCCGGAAAGAAAACGCCCAAAGACTCGATTGTTGAAGATGATGAAGATGAAGATTGGGACTAACGTCTAGAAGTAGAACTTTTAGCGTTTTTGTTTTAAAACTTTGTTAACTTTAAAACTCTAGCCACTTTTTTGTATTGTTGTGGCTTCACGTAACACGTGCCTACTTTAGATTTTCGGGTTAACATTATGATGTTATTTTGTTGGATTTAAACCCTTAATCCCTTATGTTGTATTGTATAACATTTGCTTGTCTAGTTAGCTGCTATCTTGCAATGGTTTAAGTTGCATTTTGTTTATGACTTTATGCTTTAATTGTTAATTATTTCATGTGGGCTGTCAGTTTTTTTTTGAATTGTATTTGTATCGTTCATAGTTTCCCAACAAGTCAACAGCTTACACAAACTATAAAAAAAAAAAATTGAAAAAAAAAAAAAAACGGTTATTTAACCGTAACCGAACCGTAACCGAACATTAACCGAAAATTAACCGAATTATCCGAAACCGAAATAACCGAACCGATCGGTTAAGGATATGTAATAACCGATCAAATCGGTTTCGGTTACGGTTACGGCTCAAAACCGAACCGAACCGAACCGTGCACACCCCTAACCTGAACCACTAAGGTTTGTAAATTATTGCTAAATCCATCCAAATCTCTAACACCAATAAAGTTCAAGGTTAAATGAGGGGTAGTCTTGTCATTTTACCTGGGTTGCAAATTTATTCTTTATTCTTTTATGTCATTTTACCATTAAAGTTCACAAACTATTTCAGTTTTAAAATTGATAAAAAAACAAAACTAAATTAATCGGTGTTGTGTGGCTCTTGCTGTCATCACCTGGGTAAACTATTTCAGTTTGTGGCTCTTGCTGTCATCACTAGGGATGGTGATGGAATGAATGATGGTGTCCATTTTAATGGTGGTGTAACACGGGTTAAGGACTCGGTGTTGTGTGTTGATGCTTTGGTGTTGATGGGGATTGATGCCGATGGTTTAGGGTCCGGGTTGGGTTGGGTTGTAAGGTGACGATTTTGGCAGCGGGTTCAGGTTGGTGTTCCGGTGTGGATTGTATGTTAACAATGGTGGAGGTGGAGATGATTGCTGCCATTTTTGGTGGTGGTGAGGCAGGTGACGGTGTTGCGGCGGAAGCGGGTGACAAAACTTGTGGGACGGTGGCGTCGACAATGACAACGGATGGCGAGGCGAGTGGTGGCAACCGAGTCTGGTTCTTGAGAAAATCAATGATCTCAACAATCATCGACTCAATTCGAGCCAACGACTCGTTCCATTCTTGAGCGTCCATAAGAGTGGATCAAGACCGCTCTGATACCAATTGAAACACAATATGAAACACAATATTTATATTTAATTTTGCAAAATAGCAACCTGCTTTGTCTTCATCATTTGATCGCTGCATACATGCCTATTGTTTAGGTGTTTTTAGACATTGAATTTACTTTTCAGATCTGCATTTTTAAAGCGCAGATTCCAGAATTGTTGGATTTAGTTTTCGAAACAACAATATGATTAATTTGAACGAACATAAGCTATCCTGTTCGTATTCGTTCGATTAATTTGTTTACAAACCGAACAACTTGTGTTTAGTTATAGTTATATGAACGAACATAAGCTATCCTGTTCGTATTCGTTCGATTAATTTGTTTACAAACCGAACAACTTGTGTTTAATCAAAATGATTGAATTGATGAACCATTAAGACTCCTGGGTAAATAAGAATCTAACTTCATTTTAATCCAAAGCAAGTTGTCATTTAATGGTAAAATGACATAAAAGAATAAAGAATAAATTTGCAACCCAGGTAAAATGACAAGACTACCCCTCATTTAACCTTGAACTTTAATGGTGTTAGAGATTTGGATGGATTTAGCAATAATTTACAAACCTTAGTGGTTCAGGTGAGAAAAAAAACTTTTTTGGATGGATCTAGCAAAATTGGTCAAACGTTAGGGACGATTTTAGCAGTTTACTCAAAACTAAAAGATGAAAACTATAGGGTTGAAAATTGAAATTAAAGGAGTTGAAAAATAAAAGATGAAAACTAAAAGGATTAAAAGTAAAAAAAAAAAACTTTGTGAAAAGTTGGATAATTAAAAATAGACATACACACCATATAACATATAAAACATGCATCATAGATAGTTGTGACTTGTGAGCAATGTTTTCAGAACCGGACCGGAGGTCGACCCGGTCGTCTTACGAGGTCAGTGGTCGGACCGGTTCAACCGGTCGAACCGGACTTGATTATGAATAAATAATATTATCTATTTATATATTTCGTAAAATATGATAAAAAAAAGTGATGGGAAAATGTACATAGTGAAAGTCCTAAGATAAACCAAATGATAATTATTAAAAATATATATTATATAATGAATTAATCAAATAATGAAATGGAAAGACTAAAATACATATAAGTTTTTTAAATTAATGGACTTGTCTTTTCATCTTTTGAATTGACAGGGAATAGTGTCTTAGCTTATTATCACCTAGTAGTGTATAGTCTCAATATATAATCTATTATTCTTTTTATTTATGAACTTAAAGCTAGAAACCATACTTCTTCGATATTCTTTCTTCTACCTTTCTAAATTCTCAACGGCAAACTCACATAGCTCATCATCGGCTGCCGGAGCTCTCTGATTTTACCATTTTAATTTATTTTTCTTTACATTTAGTGGGTGTTTGGGATTCCTTCTCAAAAGTGACTTATTAACTTATATAAGGCATAAGTGCTCAAAAATGACTTCTCAACACACAAAATCCTTCAAAATGAGTTAATCCAAACACTCAAAAAACAACTTATTAACTTTTATAAGTCAATAAGTCATAAGTTGCCCCAAAATAAGCTAACCCAAACACCCCCTTAATACCCTACGTGATGTATTTTAAAAGGTCAAGCCTCTGTTGCATTTTCAAGAAAGTCCACTCGTCGGAAAATGAAATGCTCACCGGCCCAACCCTGTTATTTACACCGGTTCAACCACCGGCCGCCGGTCTGGCCGGCCGGTTACTTCTCAAACGGTCCAAAGAGCATGACCGGACCGCAGGCACCACCGGTCTCCGGTTAAACCGGCCGGACCGGTCCGGTTTTCAAAACATTGCTTGTGAGGTAGAATGTAAACTAATGAAATCAAAGTAGAATTGAATAGTGTGAGAAGAGAATCTTTTGATAATTAATATAGGGAAAATTTAACCAACCATCGAGCTTCATCTTATTACTATTGTTTTTCATTTTTTTTACTTGTAACATCAAATTTCACACTCCTACAATACATCTTAAGTGAAATAAAAAATATAAAACTCATATTTACGTGATGTCTACATAGCAACATTTTTTTACAAGTCACTCTATCCCGACACATGGTCTAACAATTTGGCGCAAGCAAATCAATCAACCGAAAAAACATCGTTTTTCTTTATTTTCTAATAATCTAAGATGATAAAAATCCCATGAAAAAAATAAATATTAAATCTGATGATTTTTTATTATAACTTTTTCACATTTTGTATAAATTATTAGTTTACTTTTAAGTAATAAAACATACAATTTTTATAAATATAACATGTTGGATCAACACTTTAAAACACAACTTGTGTTGTAGTTGAAACTGAAAAAAGATAGAATTTTACTGTAGAAAAACAAAATTTTCATTCATGCTTAACCTTTATTAGGCTTATGGGACGTCATGTTTGTGAACAGAACTAAACCAGCTAAGCCCACTAATCCACAACTTGACTCAACTAAACAAATAAGGCCCATGGTCTAGACACAGATTATCTCTGTATAAAGAGAAAATGAATAGTGATTTTTTCGTTTTCGGACTATTTCATGATTTAGTGTAAACTTTCAGTTGCAATCGATGTAGTTTAATTACTGTATTTTTTTCTTTTACCTTTACTTTAACCAAATTACTTTTCTACCCTTACATAATTTTTTAACGAAGACGTTAATACCGTTTTAGACATATCTTTTTATTTTTCTTTTTCTTTTTCTTTCCTATAACGAGTGTGACGAAAGTTTTTTTAAAGAACGTGCCGATACTCTTTTCAACATAAACTTTTTTATTTCTTTGCTATAACGATTGCACCGAAACCGACCGAGTTTCTATCGTTATCTTTTTCGTTTACCTTTATTATATACCATATTGTTTTACATTTTCTTATTATTTTAATGTGTTACGATGCAAATAGTAACACATTTAGATATCATTTTATTTACTTTTACGAATTTATTTATCGCTTGTAATGGTGTGCTATACATTCTGAATTCTAACCGCGTCCCTACACAACGCGCGGATAACTACGACCCTAGTTAAACATCAGATAAACATGACACAAATAAACTTCTTGTTAAGTCGTACCTAGTAATCTGACCTGGACCCATCAAGATTAACCTACATTATCACCCCCTTAATCTTGATATTGGTTAGTTCTACTTGCTTTTTTGTTGCTTGCGTTCGTTCTTGTTTTTCTTGCTAAACTTGTTGTTTTCTTACTTGATTCATACCTCTTTTGCTTGCTCTTACTCTGGCATTCATGCAACTTGTAAGTAAACCTATCCAAAAGAATCCCCCCTGCGTTTGACTTTCCCAGTCGAAGACTTTTTTAACAATCCGGTTGACGTGCTGCCGTAGTCTCACGCAAATTTAAACCAATTACAACTAATAGCTAGCAGTAAGTGGGTATCGAACACAGGGAGTATGTGGAATGTATGTTGATTATGCAGCTTTGTAACTTAACTAAAATTAAATTAAATTGCAGAAATGAAAATTCAGAAGTTTGATTGTTTGGTTTTAAGACTAAATTTAACTAAACTAATTGCAAATCAAAGATTGGTTGTTAAAACAGATTAAGAGAAAGCGACCATCTTAGGTTTCCGGTTTCAATTGACAATCGGGCTTAAATCCAACTAGAAAGAATCACATAGACATGACTCATGCATAATTGTTTGTTGTGATGAAAGGGAACTAAGTACTCGGATTATAAAAACACGAGGTTGTTAACGATGACCAATTAACTAATATCCAACCCTAACCACTCCCGTGAAATCTTGGTTATCAACGACACCAAGAATTTACGGTTTAGATTATGATCAAAACATCAATCAACAATTTACAAACAAACATTCATGCATCATAATAAACTAAACAAAAATTGCAAGTTCATTATTCTAGAAATACGGATAAAAACATAAAAGTCATAGAGGAAACCTTCAACCTAAGATGATCACCGAAAGTTTAGCCGCACATCATTTGGTGAATCATCATAACACAAAGTTTAATGTTCATACGAATCGAAAACACAAACCGAATGTTTAGAATTGTTCACAATCACTAACACAAGCCAAAATTCGCCCTAGAACTTCTGCAAAACGTTCCCAATCATGAGATATGTGAAAAGGCACTTGAAAACGACTTTAAAGAGGGCAGTTACACATTTTCCGTTAGAGGCTACCATAAGCTACGGTAGCTACCATAGCTTACGGTAGCATTAAAATCCTTACGCCATGTCTCTACTGCCTTACGGTGGGAAATCAGGCATTCAGAGGCTACCATAACTTACGGTAGCCACCGTAAGTTACGGTAGGGTCCTGGAACTTTCCTTTTGTTCTTCGTTCAACTCCATAGGAAACGCACTTTACTCCTTTTCCATCCAAAGCTGCATTTCCACTCCTTTTAAGTCCCGAACACACCTGAAACACGAGCAACTGTAGTTATCTAATTCAAGACAATTACATGATCAAATGGGGGATTAACTTGTCTTTTAACACACTTATGGGTTGTCCCGTGGACCACCCGTCACATCCCCACACTTAAACGTTGCTTGCCCCCAAGGAACCCATCAAAAACCATTTCCAAGTAGACAAGCGATCAAACATAAACCAAGCAAATACATGTCGTCCTTTTACTAACCTTTTCCTAACACCCGCGCAACACACCCCTCACTATATCTCTCCTCTTGGTGACAATCAACAACTAGCACATATAAGCTAGACACACACAAGGAAAATGGGTGATTGCACAACAATATGCTTGTACCTAAATCGATCCTCCGCCTAAAAATTGCCAAAACATGCATGCGAATCAAAAGGGCTTGAAGGTTGTAACGTGGCTAGGCATACAGTAAGGAAATGGGAATATATATATGTATAGTAGCGCATGATTTAACCCGGTCTTTTTATTACACAATAAACAAACAAAAACATAACATAAACCTCTAAATACAATACGATACATTCACTTATTTTTTTCTTTTTTTTCTTTTTTTTAACTACATTGCATAATAAACACGTACTAAAACAAACTACAAACACTTACAAGACCAGGGAAAATACGGGTAAATTTTAGGGAATTAGGTATGGGTTAACAATTGATCAGCTCTAGGCTCAAAATGGGCAACTAAATGTCCAAACCCCCGCCCCTCTCGCTACCAAGCTCATATATATAACTTATGAGGTCCACCCCCCCCAAATCCCACACTCGCACACAACATGACGAGGCTACCTAAATGCCCTTATCCTTTCAACATTCATGTTTAGATAAGGCCTCAAACCGTATTTAAGCACAAGTTCTAATGCACCCCCACCCATCGCCACTCTCATCAAAGATAGAAAATGTTTACTCAAAGCATTGGCTTTATCTCTCACCAAGAAAAAAGGTAAATGAGGGTTGCCGGTGTGTCATTCGGGGTTAGTACAAAGTGTTCAAATTTCGACCATGTTTCGCTTGATTTAAAAATTTTCAAATTCATCAAAATTTTCCCCCATCCCCACACTTGGGATACATTGACCCCAATGTATGGCTTTGGAAGGGAATGATCGCTAAAACAACTCAACATCAACATTTGCTTATCCACTCAAACCCCAAATTTCTTTTTGTTCTTTTCTCGTTTTTATATTATTTTTTTATATTTTTTAATAAAAACACACTAACACCACCAAACTACCACAACCCAAAACATAAACATCATAAACCAATACACCACCCATCCTCCCAACCATAAACATAAACAAAAGAGTATCTACAAAAATATACAAGAAAGAACACCACCTGACTAGTAGTATCGCGGCTGAGGAGGCCCGAAGATAGACGTCATCGTCTCTGAGAATTCTCCAAAAGAAAATGAGCCGCTCCCGCTTCCTCCTTGCTGCGTGGCGTCATGCTGCTGGTCCTGTCGGGGGTCCACCCACTGTGAGTGATGTAGCGACGGTGTTGGGTATGAAACGCTACCATCGTAAGGTGGCAATGTCGAATAATCCACCAGTGGTGGGTCCACAACTACCGGCCGTCCTGCATGCCAATCATCATGCATGCGCCGATTCTGATCATCAAGATATCTAATATTCATTTCTTGTTCAAAAGCATAGGCATGAGTGCGATTCCATGATTCTTGTCGATCAAAATTATACTTCAAAACCCGTTCCATGCTTGCTCCCATCCAAGTTTGATGATAAAAAATGTCCGCTCGGACCCGGACCAAGTGTCGAATACGGATGATGGCGGACGCTGATTTTCAATAACTTCTTGCATTGTTCCTTGATAAGCCCAATTAGGCTCATAAGAACGCTCCGCATAATCAAAGAATCCCCCTCCATGCACATGACTCCTACTCGGACCCCCTTGGTACGCATCCATGTGTTCCATATTCGGCTCATCGGCATAATCATCATCCCCACTTTGGGGCTCTTCATCACTCTCGGGCTCATCCTCCTCGCCCGGCTGCAGGGCTCTTGCATCCACCTTCAACGCATGCCAACGTTGACCTTCAGATTTCAACTTATGATATCTCTCAGATTCATCATAAGTCCACCCTGTTCCCATCCTTCGAATATCAAACAACTTATGTCTTTTCAAAGCACCCTTATCCTCCGACCCAATAGCTTTGTACATCTTGAGCAATGCCGTGATTATTCGGCAATAGGGAATAATACTCCTTCCAACCTTATTCCGACATATCCACACATTATTAATCACTAAGAACCGGAATGGAAAACAGGGTGACCCATGAAACAAAGAATAAAGAACGGGCACCTCAGGGAATCTAACTTCTTGTTTATCCCCCCTCCTCGGGATCACATTATACATACAAATCATGAGCAACAACTTGGCTTCAATCTTCAATTTTTTTCTATAGAGTGTTCCATGATAAGTACCCGGTAGAAATAAAGCTTCCAACATATCATTCCATCGTGGGTGGGATTCCGGCTTATGAAACAAATCGCCGAGACTTAGGAACATATAGTCTCTTGCGGGCAAACTGTCAAACTTTGCCAACTTCCTCAAAGTGTCAAAATACATCTCAACTTCTATACCATTCACTGTGTCGATTAGTTTCATTTCTTGTGGTTTGTTATACTTGGGACATGTGAGAGTGGCCATCCACTCTTGGATTTCATCTTTAAACAAATTCTTGTTATCCCGATCATAGCAATTCAACGCTGCTTCCCAACCCAATGCTCGAAATCGAGCAAATACATTAAAGGGACCAAACTCCACTTCCTTCACTTCTTTCTCACAAATAAATGCCGTGCGCTTTATCTTTCAACCGGTTCATGTGGTCATGAAACAAAGTTGGTTGCCACTCTATTGGCTGGTCATCCAATGGACCCGCCTCCCATACTGGCTTATCCTCCGGATCCAGTTGTTGCTCTTCTTCCTCATCACTATCTTCCCCGAGAACTAACCTCCGTTTCTGCTGCAGATTATCCTCTGGATGGCTAGATGACCCAGCATGTTCCTTTCCCTTTCGACCCATTCTCCTGCAAATCACAATTACAACACAAACAAACAAACAAAATCAGTTTTTTTTTTCTTTTCATCCAAACATCCCCACACTTGATTGAAACTATGGATGTAGATGTAAGACACAACATTTTATCTTCTCAAACAAAATTTGGGCATGATGTTTACACTTTATAAATATTTCCCAAATTTTTTTAACTTAAACATCATTTACATCTACACCCATATCCTTAACAAACAACCAATTTTCATAACATCCAACATATTCAAGCAAGTGTGTACAAGACAAGCACCATCAATAACCTTCAATATGTAATGCACCAACAAAAATAGTGAGAAATCACATACCTTGAGTTAGTAGATGCAAAAGACACAAGAAACCCCAAGAAAACAAGAAACCTCCAAAAAACCCCCAAAATTTTCGACACCTAGGGCTTGAAAATCAGCCAAGAAAACAAAGTTTTCTTTCCAAAATCTACCCAAAATCAAATAGCTTGTGAATTTCTAGTCAAGTTAGACCTAAAAATCACTCGATTTGGTCAAGAATTGAGAGAGATATGAAGGTTTGAAGGTTATGGAGAAGCGGGGTTCTTGAATGATTTGGTGGGGATGAAGGAAAGTGATAGATGAAAGTTGTGGATGGGAATGTATGCAGAAAATCGAGTGGCTAGGGTTAACTCATGTGACTTAATTTTTTTTTATAACCCGTGACTCGCAGCGTCCCTTAGTCTGCCAGCGGCTACTGTAAGTTACGGTAGCTACCGTCGCTTATGGTAGCTTCTTGCACAAAATGGCTATCGTAAGACAGTAGTAAAGAAGCGTAAGGATTTGTTTTTCCCGGGCTACCATAAATTACGGTACCTCCCGTAATTTACGGTAGGACCTGGGAATCTGCACTTCGCCCAAAAACTTGTGTTGTATGTATATATATATAGGATTAGGTTCAAGAGTGAACACTAGTGTAGCTTGCGAACTGAGTGAACTAATCCTGGCCATACACATGTGTAGATCAATGGTCAGGATTTGATGTTGAAATACACTAGTGTATTTTACAATTTGATGGTGAGATCCTGGCCATACACGTGCGTAGATCAATGGCCAGGATTTGTTCACTCAGTTCGCAAATACACTAGTGTTCACTCTAGAACCTTACCATATATATACATATATATATATATATATATTTTATGGTTTTTGTATTTTTCGAAAAACATGGAAATAATGGAAATTACTTTACCCCCTATGAAAAACCCGTGTTGTCCTCAACACTATGTTAGAGAAATTCGTACGAACGTCCCCACACTTGTCTCGAACACAAGTTTACGCGGATACGATAATTATTCTACACATAACAAAACAAAACAAAACAAAACAAAACTAGACTAAACTACATATTTACACTACCAAACTTGGGCCTCTCATGTTTGTTCCTCATTCACCGGGCGTAGGATGTAACCTTGTCGAGCTTGAGATTGTTGATGTCATTGCCTTCTAAATACGGTTTAAGCCGATGCCCGTTTACCGTTTGTTGCTTGTTGGTTTGAACATCTTGGATATCAACATCACCGAATCGACCCACTCGCCTGATGACATAGGGACCCATCCATTTACTTTTTAGCTTGCCCGCAAATAACTTCAACCTCGAGTTATACAACCACACTTTCTGGCCCACTTCAAAAGTTCGCTTCTTAATCTTCGCATCATGAACCTTTTTGAGCTTATCTTTGTACGCCGATGCACACTCATAAGCTTCATCTCGGATCTCTTCTATTTCGCTTAACTGTAACTTCTGAATCTTACCCACTTCATCGTAATCCGCTTTCACCGTTTTAATTGCCCAATGTGCCCGATGAGCTAACTCTATTGGTAAATGACATCCTTTCCCATGCAGCAACCGGTAAGGAGTTGTACCAATAGGAGTTTTATAGGTCGTCCTATACGCCCACAATGCATCATCCAACTTACTTGACCAATCTTTTCTATTCGTTCGCACTGTCTTCATGAGAATTTCTTTGATTTGACGGTTGGACACTTCGACTTGTCCACTTGTTTGCGGATGATACGGTGTAGCGATTCGGTGGTTCACATTGTACCGCTTCAACAATTTTTCGAAGTTAAAATTTTTAAAATGCGACCCACTATCACTAATTATGACCCTTGGAATACCGAAACGAGAAAAGATGTTTGATTGAACGAACTTACACACAACCGAATGATCGTTGGTTCTTGTAGGAACGACTTCAATCCATTTCGAGATATAATCCACCTCTACTAGAATATACAAAAACCCATTCGAACTCGGAAAGGGACCCATAAAATCTATGCCTCACACATCAAATATCTCAACCACCAAAATCGATTGCAAAAGCATCTCACCCCTCTTCGAAATACTCCCCATCTTTTGGCAATTTACACAATTCCGGGCAAATTCACATGCATCCTTAAAAATTGTAGGCCAATAAAACCCACATGTAAGCACTCGGTAACCCGTTTTGTGGCCACTAAAATGCCCTCCACAAGCGGATGAATGGGCATGTGTCAAAATCTCTAACACTTCCCTCTCGGGCATACATCTTCGAATCACTTGATCGGGCCTAATCTTGAAGAGCTCCTGTTCATCCCAAATATATTGCTTGACTTGGACCATTAATTGTTGCCTTCTTTTCTTGGTCCAATGGCCTGGGATTGCACCCATGGCTAAGTAATTCACGTAATGAGCATACCATGGTGCAACAAAAGTAGATACGGCCAACAATTGTTCCTCGGGGAACCGTTCATTAATCTCACTTAAATCATCAACTCCTTCCACCGGAATTCGGGATAAGTGATCCGCCACTACATTTTCACTTGCTTTCTTATCCCGAATTTCTAAATCAAACTCTTGGAATAACAATACCCAACGGATCAAACGGGGCTTCGCATCTTTCTTCTCCATCAAATACCGAACCGCACTATGGTCCGAATATACAATCACCTTGCTTCCCCATATGTAAGATCGAAACTTGTCCAAGGCATACACCACCGCTAACAACTCCTTTTCGGTTGTGGTGTAATTCAGTTGCGCCTCGAACAACGTCTTGCTTGCATAGTAAATTGCCACCGGCTTTTTATCAATCTGTTGACCCAAAACCGCCCCAATTGTTGTGTCACTTGCATCACACATAATCTCGAACGGCTTTGACCAATCCGGTGGTTGCAAGATGGGATCTTTTACCAACTGTTCCTTCAAAACATTGAAAGCTTGCAAACACTCATTAGTAAAATCAAAAGGGACATCTTTTAATAACAAATTACATAAAGGTTTAGTAATAACACTAAATCCTTTAATAAATCGCCGATAAAAACCCGCATGTCCCAAAAATGACATCACCCCCTTAACATTCTTTGGTGGAGGCAAAGATGATATTACCTGAATTTTTGCCTTATCCATCTCCATCCCTCTTTCCAAAATGACATGGCCTAACACAATACCCTCTTGTACCATGAAATGACTTTTCTCCCAACTTAGCACCAAATTTTTCTCAACGCATCTTTTTAAAACTTTTTGCAACTCGTCGAGACAAGATTCAAAACTTGTGCCAAAAAATGGAGAAATCATCCATGAATACCTCAAGCGACTCCCTAACCATGTCCGAGAAAATACTCATCATACATCGTTGGAAAGTTGTCGGTGCATTACACAAGCTGAATGGCATCCGCCGAAAAGCAAAAGTGCCATATGGACAAGTGAAGGTGGATTTGTCTTAGTCATCCGAGTGAATTGCAATTTGATTATATCCCGAGTATCCATCTAAAAAGTAGTAATATTTTTGACCCGATAATTTTTCAATAATTTGGTCAATGAAAGGTAGCGGGAAATGATCCTTAGAAGTGGCGGCATTCAACTTCTGGTAATCAATGCAAACACGCCACCCAGTGACCGGCCGGGTAGCGATTTGTTCACCATTTTCATCTTTTATAACTTGAATGCCGGCCTTCTTAGGCACTACTTGGGTAGGACTTACCCAAGCACTATCCGAAATAGGATAGATAATACCCGCGTCTAACCATTTAATTATCTCCTTTTTTACCACTTCTCGTAAATTCGGGTTCAGTCTCTTTTGCGCCTCTCTAGTTGGTTTTGCATCCTCGGTTGTGATTATTTTGTGCATGACAATTGAGGGACTAATTCCTTTCAAGTCGGCAATCGTCCACCCAATAGCTTCTTTATTTGCCTTCAACACTTTCAACAATGCTTGCTCTTGAGCCATCTCCAAATTAGAGGCAATAATGACCGGTAAAGTGTCATTATCCCTTAAAAATGCATACTTCAAGTGGCTTGACAAGTCTTTCAATTCCAAAGTTGGTGGTTCTTCCAAAGACGGCTTCGTACCCGAATTAATTTCCACTGGTAAGCTCTCTAACTGATGGGTCCATGGCGGTCGACCCCCTTTAAGTGCCATAGCATCTTGTTCTTTCTCCTCAACCCTCAATGCACAAGCATGTACATGTTCAGAAAAATCACACACACAAGTGTCCACACTATGTTCCTCATACTCATGCGGGTTACATCCGTCAACTAAATCTGCAATAAAACACTCACCAACACCAATAGAATTAGAATTGTTAGTATAAACATTCAATTTCATTTTTCTATTGCCAAATGTCATGTCGACTGTACCAAATCGACAATCAATCACGGCATGAGCGGTGCTCAAGAATGGCCGACCCAAAATAACATTTTGTTGTTGTTTTGGGTCCGCGGATGAGTAATCTAAGACTAAAAAGTCAACCGGATGTAAAATCATCAATTTTCACTATGACATCTTGCACCATCCCTCGGGGTAGCTTATGAGACAAATCGGCTAGGACCACCGTTGTCTCAACACGCGATAATGGACCAAAGTCATATTGGTCGTATAAGCCCCCCGTTAAAATACTTACTCCGGCTTCAAGATCTAACAACGCCTTTGACATTTGAAAATTCCCAACTTGAATATTTATTAACGGCGTTCCCAGATCTTGGAGCTTAGGAGGAAGATCCCCTTTAAGCACCGCACTAACTTGCCCGGTCAAGTCAACCCCCTTAGACATCTTTTTCTTTTGTTGCCTCTTTTATGTGCATAATTCTTTTAAAAATTTTGCATAAGCGGGCACTTGTTTAATTGCATCAAGCAAAGGGAGGTTAACTTTTACTTGCTTGAAAACTTCCCACAATTCCACTTTTTGAGGACCCCTTGTTGAAATAAAGTTTTTCTTACCCGGGTCAATTAAGGCCGATGGAAATGGAACTTGGCTTGGTCCCTCTTCCTCATTTTTTTCTTTTAAAATTTCACCCAAACCCGGTTTTTGGATTACCTTTTCAACATTAGAATCCTTAGACACACTTGGTGGTGAAACTTCATCCTCATCACTTTCATTTCCCGTAATATCCTCAACCACCCCATCAACCAAACCCAGTGGCAAATTTGCTTTAAATTCTTTTCCACTTCTTAAAACACTAACATGGATAATAGGAATATTACATGATGAGTTATGAGAAGGATTTACCTTAGTGTCACTAGGAAGTTGACCTTTACCTTTTTTCAACTCCGCCACCTCCGTTACTAGTTGACCCATTTGAGTTGTCAACGTTTGAATGCTCTTGTCACGAACTTCATCCTTTTGCATCCGAAACTCATCAAGTTAATTCCTCTTTTGCATATCTTGTTGCATCACCCGGAGCATATCCATAAATTCATTCCCACTTGATGAAGTTTGACCCGAAGAACCACTTTGACCACCCGATTGTTGAAATTGACCTTGGTAGCCAAAATTGTTTCCACCTCGATAATTACCTTGGTTGTATTGTTGTTGACGAGGTGCGAAATTTCCTTGGGCTCATTGGAAATTTGGGTTGGCTTGGTTCGCCGGGTTCCCATAACGAAAGTTGGGATGATTCCTTAACCGGGGGTGGTATGTGTTCGAGTTCATGTTAAAATTATGACCACCCCCTTGAATAGCATTCACCTCCTCCACTTGATCTTCACCCACTCCTACCAAACACACTTCCGCCGTATGACCTATTTCATTGCAATTAGTGCAAACATGCCTTGCTCTTCTCGAAGATTGAGCCTTCCTTTTTTATGTAACCGCCATTTGCTCTAAATATGCCCAATCATCATGCTCAAAGTTTGTACCAAATGTACCGTTAGTAATTGACATTAAGTCACGAGCATCCTTCGAACTCAACCCCTCATGGAAAGCATTCAACAACTCCCAAAGTTGTATACCATGATGAGGACAGTTTTTTAACATCATATTGAACCGTTCAAACGCCTCATGAAACATCTCCCCCGGTTGTTGTTGGAAGCTTCTCAAGCTTCGCCTTGCATCATTTGTCTTTTGGGCCGTGAAGAATTCTTCTAAGAATATTTGTTGCATTTCGGCCCATGTATAAATTGACGCGGAAGGCAAAGTATGAAATCACCGCTTCGCTTTATCTTACAAGGAAAATTGAAAAAGAACCAACTTAACATCATCCGAAGAAAAACCTTGCCCTCCAATAGTATTGCAAATGGAGTCATATGTCTCCAAATGAAAGTATGGTTCTTCCGTTGCTAACCCCTTGAACTTTGGCAAACTTTGCAATGCAGTCGTTCTAACCTCAAAAGTCCTTCCATCCGGGTGATGAAGAATCACTACCGGAGAAGGGTTGTTAGTGATAACCGGACTAAAATGAGATTCGATCCCCCGCACCGCCACTCGGTGATGTCTTCATGGAGCACCCAATGGTACTCTTGGGCGACCTATTTGCCCTTGCATCGGCCCTTGAGGTGCAAACTGTTGTTGAAATTGAGGTTGTTGCATTTTTGGTTGTTGCACCGACCTTTGGAGTTGAGGTTGTTGATATTGTGGATGAGCTTGTTGTAAAGGCATTGGTCGTTGAAACTGTGGCCCATGTGGCCGAATCTGTTGGACCCCCGTTGGTGGCCTACCCATTTCTTGAATTTGTTGCAATCGTTGACCTTGTTGATAACCCGTTCCTCCTTGAAGTCCCAAATTACCTCTATCACCTCCATAATAATACCCCTATTCTTCGTATCCTCTAAATTCTTCTTCATACCCGTCATCAAATCCATCTCCTCTTACACCTAAAGATTGCACAAACTGAGGAGATGAATAGAGAACACCCGGTTGGTTCGGCAGTCGATATGTAGAAGTAGTATGAATAATAGTTGAACTTGGTGGTATCAGATAGGTAGAAGATGATTGACCGGAAGCTGGGAAAAAATATGACATTGGTGGAACTGTTGAGGAAGGGCTATAAGTGAGAGTAGGCTCGATTTGGGTAGTGGTAGGCGATGTGGTGTTGATTGGGTTAACTTCATGTATTGGAGTAGGATTGGTGGTGGAATTTGGAATGGTAGTATTTGGTGATGGTTGTGATGAAGAAGGTACAAAAGATGATGTAGGTTGACCCGTGGTGGGTGGTAATTGTGATTTATCCATGATGTTTCTAGGCGTAATAGGTGAAGTGGGTGAACCAATGATCTTGTTTTCTCGTACCAAAACTCGGTTTTGCCGCAAAGTTCTTTCAATTTCCAGATCGAACGATAGTGGTGATGACTTGTGAGAGCCTCTAGTATGCATACACCTGTAGTACCTGCACACTAAACACAACCAACGTAAACCCGGAAATAACAAACAAAAGCTACTAAATTAACACACGTTGCGCACTACTCCCTAGTAACGGCGCCAAAATTTGACGTGCTGTCGTAGTCTCATGCAAATTGAAACCAATTACAACTAATAGCTAGCAGTAAGTGTGTATC
The DNA here is from genome assembly GCA_030545235.1 of Helianthus tuberosus. Lineage (NCBI taxonomy): Eukaryota > Viridiplantae > Streptophyta > Magnoliopsida > Asterales > Asteraceae > Helianthus > Helianthus tuberosus. The sequence goes on from CM060448.1 coordinate 187,923,032, forward strand.
GAACACAGGGAGTCTGTGGAATGTATGTTGATTATGCAGCTTTGTAACTTAACGAAAATTAAATTAAATTGCAGAAATGAAAATTCAGAAGTTTGATTGTTTGGTTTTAAGACCAAATTTAACTAAACTAATCGCAAATCAAAGATTGGTTGTTAAAATAGATTAAGAGAAAGAGACCATCTTAGGTTTCCGGTTTCAATTGACAATCGTTCTTAAATCCAACTAGAAAGAATCACATAGACATGACTCATGCATAATTGTTTGTTGTGATGAAAGGGAACTAAGTACTCGGATTTTGAAAACACGAGGTTGTTACCCGGTGACCAATTAACTAATATCCAACCCTAACCCGTCCCGTGATATCTTGATTATCAACGACACCAAGAACGTACGGTTTAGATTATGATTAAAACATCAATCACCAATTTACAAACAAACATTCATGCATCATAATAAACTAAACAAAAATTGCAAGTTCATTATTCTAGAAATACGGATAAAAACATAAAAGTCATAGAGGAAACCTTCAACGTAAGATGATCACCGAAAGTTTAGCCACACATCGTTTGGTGAATCATCATAACACAAAGTTTAATGTTCATACGAATCGAAAACACAAACCGAATGTTTAGAATTGTTCACAATCACTAGCACAAGCCAAAATTCGCCCCAGAACTTCTGCAAAACGTTCCCAATCATGAGATATGTGAAAAGGCACTTGAAAACGACTTTAAAGAGGGCAGTTACACAATTTCCGTTAGAGGCTACCGTAAGCTACGGTAGCTACCGTAGCTTACGAGAACATTAAAATCCTTACGCCAAGTCTCTACTGCCTTACGGTGGGAAATCAGGCATTCCGAGGCTACCGTAACTTACGGTAGCTTACGGTAGGGTCCTGGAACTTTCCTTTTTTTCTTCGTTCAACTCCATAGGAAACGCACTTTACTCCTTTTCCATCAAAAGCTGCATTTCGGCTCCTTTTAAGTCCCGAACACACCTGAAACACGAGCAACTGTAGTTATGTAATTCAAGACAATTACATGATCAAATGGGGGATTAACTTGTCTTTTAACACACTTAAGGGTTGTCCCGTGGACCACCCGTCACCGGTCAACACCATCATCACTTCCTCTAAAATCATAATCATATATGGACCTTTCAACAATAATACGATTTCATATAGCCCTAAAAGATACCGACCTTTTAGAATTAGGGTTTCTTAAAACTGATTAGAACTTCAATGAGGACGATGGTGGATTAAGAATCACCTACACTTGCAAGAAAAACCTAGTCAAATCAATAAGCAAATACAAAACTTCAACTTTTGCACAGAACTAGTCAGAAACATTCAATAAATCAAAATGGTAGTTTGAATAAACACTAATTAATCAAGAGCAAAAACTTACAAAACTGATTGACATTGGATATGGGACGATTGCATGTAGCCAGATACAAAGAACAAAACATTGATGTCGAAGGAGAATGTCACAGAAGTAAAGTTTCCAACCACGTATCTCCATACATATACAAAAAAAAAAAAGAGAAAAAATTCCTTAGGGGTTTCCTTAGGTTGCAACAATTGAGGTGAATGAACAATCGTAAATAACAAAATTAAGACGCACAATAGAGGGGAAATGGAAATCATACATTAGGGCTTTCCTTAGATCGCGCGATTAGGCCACACAGATCTTTGGTTGCATACGTCGATTGAAACAGAGATCTTTTCTCCGTAACTGATGATGAAACTATGGTGGATCAAGCAAGGGGATGGTGTAGTATTCCATTCATGTTCCTAGGTGGCGAATCATGTCCCAACCATGACCCGGACATGATTCGCCACCTAGGAACATGAATGGAAGCCTATACCACCCCTTTCCCTAATCCATCAAGGTTTGCATGGATTAAACCATGGCAACCATGGTCCTCCTTTCCATTTTCCAAGCAATCATTTCCTTATTCTTTAGACAAAGATAAATTAAAATAAATAAGAGGATAGTGGTTTGCACGGACCACACTCTTAGGGTAGTGGTTTTGGATTGTGGATTAGAGGTGAGTGACATGGCACTGACATGAAGGGTAATGGTTGTCATCAGGGTCATGACCACACCATCAATCTCTTAGTATTAATTCAACATTATAATTTCCTTATTATGCACATAAATAGTTCAAGTGATATGTGTATTCAAGTTTTGTCGAAGAATAATACTTGGTTAAGTCCATGAAAAAGATATTAAAAGGTTGTTTTCCAAAGTGGTGGAAATTCGCATTGTGGTCAGGGGTTGTAAATGTAATTGCACATAACCAAATTTTTTATTTATGTCAATTTTTAAAGAAAATGATTTGAAGGTTGATCAAGTATAACCAATGTTGATAAAGTTGGGGGTTTCTTCATTTAAATGAGTTTTCTAGGTAACCTATATATATTTTGATAATGAAATGGTCTAAATAAAATTAAATGGTATAAGATGTTACTCCCATATGAAGCCTTTTGAATAGCCTGTTAATTAAGCCTTTCACATTTTAAACTACTTATATAAATAATGCATTGTTGCACATTCAATGAAAGATAAATATCCCACTTTAATTAAAAAAGGGTTTAAATTGAGGACCATTTTATGGAGTATTATTTCCAAAGAAGAAGAAATTGAGGGTCACTCAAAACTAGAATAATGACAAAGACATCCATCTCCAAAAAGTTTTCCTAAATTGTGGAAAAACTCATCACAAGTGGATTCATGGCACACTTTACTTGCCTCACAATCTCACTTCTATTGACCCCCCTACCATCATACTCGAAAAATTTCTAAGTTGTTTGTTCCCACTATTTAAGAGTTATCCTTGGCATGTCTTATCCACGAACTTATATCTTAAAACAAATAATTGTGCTTACAAAATTAAAACAGTATAATAACTTTTGTACATGTTTTGTATTTTCTACTTGGTAGGGAAATCTTATTTTCTTATATATTTACAAAGTATAAAAATAAATTAAAAAGTTGCATAAGTACATATATAAGAAAGCTAACATTAGGGATTACTAAAAAAACCTGGGCCGAATCGGCATGCCAGAATATCCTAAAGTGGTGTATTCGGGTATGGGACAGGTATTAGATTGGTTGATATCGACTCGACTACACGAAACTATACACCTGTTGCTCAAGCCATATACATGAAAATTTTAATTTTCCTTTAACCCATGTTCAATAATGCTTTATTCTATTACATTATTACTTGGAAAATAAACTTTTCTTTGGTGATATATATTTTCATAATATTATTTATATTTATCTGTTATGAAATTATCTTTTAAAATTTTTATCATCATGATATTTACAATTTTAAATATTTCTAATATATTATGATTATGTGTTATTTATCATTTTTTAAGTTATTGTAAATTTAAAAAAACACATAGTTTCTTATATACAAACAAAAGAGAGTTCACTTTTTTTTTCTTTTTTAAGGGATGGAAAAAAACAATACTCGAGCCCGACAGATATACCCGAGACATACGGGACGGGCATACTCAATGCCTGAAGTCTATGAGACCGGGTATAAGGTTAGTTTAAAAAAAATGCGGGTGTCAGATGGGTATGAGATTAAGTGATACCCGATTCGATTATCCGAAACCACATAACTCATGTCTGTCTATTAGTGATTAATTTAGTAGGTTCATTAAGTGAGAAATAAATTTTAGAGAAAAATGCCCGGATAGTCCCTGTGGTTTCACCTTTTTCACCTATAGTCCCTATCTTTCTAAAACTACTTGAATAGTCCCCAGGGTTTCAAGTTTTGTTCTCGGATAGTCCCTGGCTCTAACTTCAGTTACTTTTCTCTGTTAAGTGGTTGTTAAGAGGGTGTGAAATGACAAAAAATACCCTTTCCTTAAAAGGCGAAACCACAGGGACTATCCGGGCATTTTTCTCTTTTTATTTATAAAACCCCACCACCACACTTCATCTTCAACCTCCACCCACCATCACTCTCCTCCACCGTCACTGCCACAGTCAAGATTTCACAAGATCTCTATAAAACCCTATCCTAAAATCCACGGCCACACATCATCTCTTCTCTCCTAATTCCCTTCTTTGCAACATATCAGTATACACACACAGAACCTCACTTTCTTCTTCAACATTAGAAAACCCTTAACTCTCCAACTCTTCTCTCAATCACAACACAGCACACCCTCACCTCCTCTCTCAAGCCAGCCGACAACTCAAGTACCCCCCTGCTCCTTTCTGCTCTGGCGAATCAAGGCAGCGCCGCCGCAGGCGGTGGCGGCGGTAGTATGTTCCGACGACACACCCCCCTTCTTGATAACTGCTGCGGCGGTGTGAGGTTCCGACGACGAGAAATGAGAGAGAGAGAAAGACGAGGTAGAGAAGGAGACGCTGAGAGAGAAAGTAGGGTGGTGGCAGCGGCGGCGACGGCAGCGCCGCCGTGAGTGGCGGAGGCAGTGGACGACGGTGACGGCAAGCCGCGGTGGAGGTGCTGGTTGTTGTCGTTCAGTCTTGGTTCAACTCAGTCGGGTAATCCCTGTTCCGGTTCAGATTTGGTGAATGCTCGAATCAGATTCAAGGTATGCTTGGTTAAGATTCAAGATCATCATCTCCAATCAATGGCAAGCACGATCATCTTCAGTAATAATCATCATCATCATCTCCGACAGATAAACGGCCAGAGCTGAGAGAGATCGAGAGGGAGGATGAGGGTGTTGTGCGACTGGTGTGTTTGTAGGTAGGGTTTTAAGTGAGGGGTGGGGGTTTGCAGGTGGGTGTGTGTGACCGGAGCCACTGTGCAGCCATTGACTGAGCTTCAAGGAGGGTGTTGTATGAAACGGTTAATGCTGATTGGATGATTTGGATTGGGGTTTTGTTAGGGTATTGGGTTAGAAGATTCGCATAGTTGTTGGTACCTGGTGGCTTTGCGAGCTTGTTGGATTAGATCGGGAGTGGGTGGTGTGTCTGTTGTTGAGTGGCGGATGGTGGTGGTGGAGGGTGGAGGAGGGTGATGGTGGGTGGAGGTTGAAGATGAAGTGTGGTTGTGGGGTTTTATAAATAAAAAGAGAAAAATGCCCAGATAGTCCCTGTGGTTTCGCCTTTTAAGGAAAGGGTATTTTTGTCATTTCACACCCTCTTAACAACCACTTAACAGAGAAAAGTAACTGAAGTTAGAGCCAGAGACTATCCGAGAACAAAACTTGAAACCTTGGGGACTATTCAAGTAGTTTTAGAAAGATATGGACTATAGGTGAAAAAAGGTGAAACCACAGGGACTATCCGGACATTTTTCTCTAAATTTTATTTTGTAATATCTATTTAATAATATTTTTTTTATATTTTGTATGTTGTAAAGTATATACATCAAACTTATAATGTTATCATTTATTTTTTTATACAACCTATATATATGTAATGCATATTTTAATTTATAATAGATGTTATACAAATAAAATTATAATATAATTATAACAGTATAAAAAATTTTTTAAAATCCTAATGGGTTTCTTTTAAAAAACTAACGGGTATATTTAATACTCAATAGATATTGAATCAGATATAGGACATGATTCTACAAACGAGTATGAGTATAGAATTACAAGAACCCAACCTAAACCCGTCTCATTGTAATCCATATTCTTCTTTCGTCTACATACAATGGAACACCAAAACATAAGAGAGCATGACTAATCTTTCTCTCTAAAACCACCTCCATGGAAAAGGACCATACTTGTTATATGGTCCAATAGTCTTGAAAAGTAAAAGGTTTGCATGTGACATATGATATAGCGGTGCAATTAAAAGGGATACCTTTTCAAATTTTATTATAAACATTATATTGATTATATTGAGCATCAATATTTTCATTCACCTCGGCTACCATTTGACACATGTATGTTAAAAGGTTTGTGAATCTCTTAGCAAGGAGAACACATACATACTATAAGTTGTTGTAATTATTATTATTATTGTTGTTATTATTAGTAGTGTACTACTACTACTCGACATGCAAATTATTATTATTATTATTATTATTATTATTATTATTATTATTATTATTATTATTATTATTATTAGTGTACTACTACTAGGCATTGCAATAAGGTCAAGAAAACAAGGTGCTATTCTTATAAAAGATGTGTGATTTTTCTCCTTTAACAAAGTTTTGGGTAAAGATATACTACATATCAAAGGACTTTCACCGACCATATAGTATGTCTCCTATGTGTTGTTGAAGATACCAACCATCAATAATCCGTAGCAGAGGATACCGACCGTCAATGAAATTCCATGTGAAATCCATGTGTGTACAAAGACTACATTGATACATATCAACGAAAGACATTCCCTACTGATCACCAAAGTCCACTTCATTGTTAGTGATCCGTTGGTAAAATATGGTTTTCTAGTAGTGATACATACAACGAATGGAGAATGTGTCGTAATCAAAAGAAGCAACTCCAAGGCTTGGACTCTCGTTCTATAGAGACGTGACACACTATTGTGTGTGCCACAAGGATCTTGACCACCACACCAATGAACTCCCAACACGTTAAGAAAAGAGATTGAGCAATGCACGAAGGATTAATTCCTAGACCACTTGGTAAAAGAGTCGAATAGTTCCAATACGGTTCCCGAAGGGAAAAAAGAGTGCATGTCACTAAGATACCCTAGCGGGGCAACTTGAATATGACCACCTACCACCGGTGGTGAATGTGAAGATAAACACACAATTTACTGAAAAGACTCCATCTATCACGAATGGGACACCAACAACCTCATGATGAATAACCCAATCGAATCAAATGCGATAGCTTTTGGCTCTTTCGTTAGATGAAAACAAGAGAAGTCCTCATAGGAAAAAAAAACTATAAGAAGTTAGAGCATTCACAATGGATATCTTATATTTATGTGAGTGAGTTAGTTATATTATAAGAATGGTTGTAAATGGTTTTTGAGTGGTTGTGAGTGGAGGAAAGGGAAAATATATGAGAATGTTACTGTTCATATGTAAATATATGAGAAATATTGTTCATCCATTATAACTTTTTAATATTATTAAAGGTGGTTGTGAGAGAAGGAGAGAAAAATGTAATAATTAAAGTATAAAAATATTATTTAATTGAGAATAAAAAAGAAAAAGTAGTGATTTTTAGTGTAACTATATAAGAATGGATAAAAACAATCCAATGTGAATACCTTAAAAAATTTGTCATGCTTTCATATTTTTAACTTCAAAAGTAAAAAAAAAAAAAAAGACCATCTTTTAGTAATTCTAATGTGTGCTAAATTGTCCTAGGTATCAAGTATTTAGTAGAAAATCGTACTAGAAAACATGAACATTGAATTTGATGGGAATCCCACTAATTTTGCTTAGATTTAATAAAGTAAATATAAATTTCTTTTACATATAAAATATCAAAAGAAAACTAAGAACCATCATTTCATAACATACCCAAGTACGAATCATCCAATCGAATCAAATGCCATAGCTTTTAACTTTTTCATTTCGATAAAATCAAGATAAAATCTCATAGGAAATAACTATAAGAACCTCAAACTTTTGTCATGCTTCATATGCAATCACAAGATTCCTAGTCAATCATGAGCCAAATGGTTCGTACACTACCAGAAATATAATTGGGTGTTACCATATAACCAAGGTTGTAGAAATCACTAGTCGCTAGTCGGCCGGTGAGGTGGGGACTAGCGACTACTCGGGATTACTCGTGATTACTCGGGATTAATCGGATTGGAAATTTTATATGTAAATTTTATTATTTTTATAAATATGTGTATATATACTCACACATCCATATAAATATAATACTTAAAAATGTAAAAGTAGTTCAAAATACTAACTAAACTTACATATAAGTCATAACATAACAAGTCTCAGTACTTAAAATTCAAACATTAATAAATAGCTCAAATGTAATCGTCATCCCCGTAGTGTTCAATAATTTCGACACCATCCGACTCGTATTCAATCTCCTCGTCTACTTCGTCCTCTTTCTCCGACTCAAATTCTTTGTCATATTAGGGTAAGGGATAAGGAAAATAGGCTAAAGTTGTAATCTTGGGCCTGTTTTGTAAGGATTTCAAATGGGCCGACTAGGGTGGCTTTGACCGACTAGCGATTTTTTTACTGATTAGTGAAAAATTACTCAGTAGGAGGCCGACTAGCGACTAGTCGGCGATTAATCGCCGAGTAATCACGATTTTTGCAACACTGATAACTATCTCTAATGCATCCATTGGAAGGATACCCTTACAAGCCCTTGTAGATCCTTACCATTGGAGTGCATCTATCCTAACATGCCCTTATGTTAGATGCCTTTGCACAAGGGCATGGGTTTGCCTCGGTTCATGCGATGAGGTGGGACCAAAGTAAAAAAAGAAATGTTTTTATTTAAATATTGTGTGTAATGGATATGTGATGAGGTGAAAATTAAGAAGGGTAAGGATATTTGTAGGGTTAGAGATGAAATTGAGGTTTTAAGGATTTTTAAGGATATTATGTGGCATATGATGTGGCAGCTAAGGACGTCTAAGGGCGCATTTAGCATTGGAGATATTCTTAGGAACTAAATTTTGAGACCCACACCAAAACCGTCGCAGATTGCATCCAAGTTGGTCACAAAACATTCAATAACTTTGTGACAGCTTCATTTCGGTCGTTAAACAAAGGGTTATTGGATTTTATCACCCTTAACTATTGGCCATTGGCCACTGCCACCCCCAACTATCACTTTGACGCCCGCCACCCCCAACTTAACACTTAGTGTGTTTTATCACCAGATCACTAACTTTTGATCTTATTACTATACTTTTAGGGGTGTCCTAAGATCCCTAAAACCTTCCCAAGATCCCTATGACACCCCAAAAAGTGTAGTAACATGATCAAAAGTTAGTTTTCAGTTAACGACGTGGTGACAAAACATACTAAGTGTTAAGTTGGGGGTGACGGACGTCAAAGTGATAGTTGGGGGTGGCAGCGGCCAATACCTAATAGTTGGAGGTGATAAAATCTAATAACCCTTAAACAAATGAAAATAAAAATAAATAAACAAACTAAACTAAACTAAACTAAACTAAACTTTAAGTTGTCATAATAAAACGTTTGTAAAATTGATTTGCAATAGAAATGAGGGTCTAAAATACTCAGTTTTATAATATTGATACTAGAATACATAAACATTAATTTTGTTGAGAATCAAATCTCTCTTTCTTTTCTTGGAAATATATAACAAAATGAAGATATGGTTATCTTTTTCTTTAAGATGTTCTCGAAGTTGTCTCTAATGGTGATATTCTTGGTTCTTTCTCTAACTTTCACAAATGCGATATTCTTGATTCTTGGCCACTCTTGAATATCTTAGTTATTGTAACCATCAACTAAGATGAAACTCATGACACTTACTTATCAAAGTGAGAATCCCATGATTGATCATGGGAACAAACAAGAAGTTTAAGTTTATTTGATCCATGAATACACCTTATTACAATCATTTTTCACCATTTGTATTGATGTCACCTCCATTTTCGAGTAACTTATAGGAGCGGATTTAATAAATAGTTTTCTAAACGTAAAGTTGTTCATAACTTCATGTGTACGTGGTGCTTATCACAATTGGTGGAGAGAATAAAATTTGGATAAAGATTAACCAAATATTCTCAAGACATCTTATGGATTAAGGTGTGGATTTCAGACATGAGCCGAAAACACGACACGAACCTAACATAAAATTCGTAGGTTTAGGTTTAGTCTAAACGAGTTCGGGTCAGTTTCAGGTTGAACCCACAAACCCAGTTAGGTTAACGGGTCAGGTTCGGGTCAACCCGGTCGGGTTGGCGGATTGACCCGCTTAACACGTTTATATTTTATGGCATAATTATAACTTAAAAAAAGAAATTAACATAAGATTTTATAATTTAAATATAATTGTGTTATATACTTTTTTAAGTAAATTTTAATTATAATATATTAGTTTCGAAAAAATATTAAAAAATTCGGGTTGAACGAGTCGTGTTCGGGTCAACCTACAAAACTTCGGGTCGTGTTCGGGTTCATATGTATGATACAACTTTCAGGTTCGGGTTGGGTTCAGGTTAGTATAAAATTTTTAAGTTCGAGTCAGGTTGAACCCACCAACCTGCGAACACGACACGTTTAGCACCCCTGTTAGGCTGTTATACATAACTCATTTTTCTGGTGTCCATAAAATAAAATATTCTTGATTTTCATAGAGTAGATGGAGGGTGACCATGGGTGTGCAGAAAGTGGCAACCCCACAAAGTCACTTAAAGTGGCGAAATATCCCATTTCTAATATATTTTAGGGGAGTTCCAATAGAATACTCAAGCATGCACAATTTTAATCCAATCACATTTAATTACATAATAACATAAACTACTTTACGCTATCAATAGTCATTAGATATGATAACTATTTAAATATTTATTTTTAAAACAAGTATTTGTGTGTATATATATACACACACATAAAATTAATAATTTTTATGATTTTCAAGAAAGACAAAGCCAACTCATAGCAAGATTCCCATATCGCCATGAATTTGTATGTACCAATGAATTTAGGGCAAAACCTCTTGTGGGAAACCAACTTTACTAGAGGGTGTACTTTCCTATCTTTATTTTAAACTTTTACAAATAAAATCCTCTCCACGTCTCTTTATAAATATGTAGACCTTCACTTACTTCTTTTTAAGTCTTTCTTTCTTTTAAACATCCAAAGTCCAAAATAACATGGGTGGTTCTTGCAATGAAAGAAACTTTGATGACATAAGAAGAGGACCATGGACACTCGAGGAAGACAATCTTCTTATCCATTATATCACGTGTCATGGTGAAGGCCGATGGAATTCGTTGGCAAAATCTTCAGGTAAACATGAAAAACAAAGTTTTTATTGAACTTTCTTGAATGTATAGCCTGATTTCGAGAATCTGATTTGTGTTTTATTGCTTTTAATATACAGGGTTGAAAAGAACCGGCAAAAGTTGTAGGCTAAGATGGTTAAACTATTTAAAACCAGATATTAAGCGAGGAAATCTTACTCCACAAGAACAATTCTTAATTCTTGAACTCCATTCCAAGTGGGGTAATAGGTGAGATTACATAGATGATCATGAGCATATTTGTATACATACATATTTTAGAGTTGCTATTTACTATTCCTTTTTTTGTGTTCAAGATGGTCAAAAATTGCATGCCACTTGCCAGGAAGAACAGATAACGAGATCAAGAACTACTGGAGAACAAGGGTGCAAAAACAAGCACGCCACCTTAAGATTGACGCCAATAGCAAGAGGTTTGTGGAAACACTTAGAAGATTTTGGATGCCAAGACTACTTGAAAAGGTTAAACAAAATTCTTCATTGTCATCATCATCGCCATCATCATCATCATCATCAACTTATTCTACATCAACTAGTGAAACTAATCAAAACAACTTAAGCTTTCTACAAGTAGAACAAACCCTAATGCCATTACCATCATCATCATCATCATCATCATCATCATCTCCACAACCTTCAGAAATCGAAAACCCTAATTCAAGTTCAAGCATTTTGTCATCGGATTCTATATCAAAGTTGAGTGAAAGTTCAAACATCTATATAAACCCTAACAGGGACATCGCTTGCTACAACTCATCACTCCAAAACAATGACTGTTACCATGTGGATAACAATAATTTTGACATGGGGTTCAACCATTTAGACATGCAAGCAATAGGAGCTAGTGACATGTTAGCTTCAGAAGTCCAGGTGGCTGAAGGGGATTGGATGAATGATGCTGACTTGGCCAACACATTTTGGAACATTGATGAATTGTGGCATTTTAGTAAGTAGAATAGTCGAATGACAAATGTATGTATCTTCCTATTTTAAAAGGTAATTGCTTTTTACATTCTAAAATCTAGAACAGTGTTATTATAATGAGTTGTATATTAAAAGGTAATTGCTTGTATATGTACATTTGGACTTATGGAATAATGATTATTTTAATATATATATAGTGTGAGGTTTAATACGGAACACAAAAAAAAAATGAGGAATCGGGGAATAGTCCATTTAACATCTTACATATATTTTGAAAATTCAATTTAATATGCTAAATAGTTTTTTTCAAAAAAAAAAATTCAGAGCTTTTGCATATAAAAACGTGTAGAAGCTATTCCAATAAAAATCATTTTTGTAATTTTTTTACCTCTTTTAATTGTTCTTAAACATTTTTTATTTTTATTAGTTTTTGAATTTCTTTTATTAAAAAGGCTTCTATGTGTATTTATATGTAAAAGGTCTGAATTTAAAAAAAAAAATTAATTTTTAACATGTGAAATGCATGGTTCCTCACTTTTTTAGTGTTCTATAATTAACCCTTCTCTCTATATATATGATCATGCCAACTTAAGTTTATCCATTTCTTTATTGATGGTGAACAACAACAAAAACTAAAAAGGATTATAGATGCGTGAAGCATAAAAACTCATGATATTCGGAAGAATATTAAAGTTGGCCCATTTCCAAAACCTGCTTCAAATAAATAATTTGGTCCCAAAAGTCATGCTAAATGAAAAGCAAATTTGTCTTTCAGTATAAAAGGTCGACCCATCAAGTGTTTTATGACTCTTTTAGGTGCTGTTTGTTTTTTCTGCGGGAAAATGTCTGCAATCTGCGGACCACATCTGCAAGCATCTGCATGAGAAGAGGTGGACTAAATGTCTGCAGTCTGCAAGGAGAAGATGGTTTGTTTTTTTTATATATAAAAACCTCTTCTCATATTTTAAAAACACACACAACACAGAACCTCTCTCTCTCATCTCTCTCTCCCTGCCTCCCTCTACAACCACAACCACAACCACCGTCCACCTCCACCACCACAATCAACCACCACCACTTTAGCCACCACCCACCGGAGAAGAAGGGGAGCCGGTAACCGAAGGTGAGCCGGAGAAGAAGGGGAGCCGGAGAAGAAGGTGGAGTGGTGGGGGGCTCGCCGGAGAAGAAGGGGAGCCGGCTCTCTCTCTCTATGGTTTGGTAGCAGCACCACCACCGATCTCCGATCTGGTAGCACCACCACCACCGATCTCTCTCTCTCTCTCTCTCTACGGTATCTCTCTCACTCTCTCTCTCTCTACGGTTTGGGGTTTTGGTTCGATTTGGGGTTCACGATCTCCGATTTGGGGTTTTGGTTCGATTTGGGGTTTTTGGGCAGGGATGTGGTGGTGGAGGTTTGGGCAGGGATGTGGTGGTGGAGGTGGTGGCAGGGATGTGGTGGTGGAGGTGGTGGAAGAAGAGGTCTGCCAAGAAGAGGTTCCAAGAAGACATGGAATCATGTCTGTGTGGTGAAGAGGTCTCGCAGACCTTTTTTAATGAAAGGTCTGCGAGAAAACAAACAAGTTGCGGACTCCAAACCTCTGCCCGCGTCTGCGCGGCGCAGACATAAATGGCCAGAAGTACTTTTGGCCAAAAAACAAACACCACCTTAGTCACTTCATTTAACACCGTTAAAAAAGCTCAAAGCTTTGAGGTGACTTATTGTTTGAATGAATACCAAATAATATGATTAGAACATGGCAGCTGAACTAAAAGCGGGCAACTCACGTGCAAAACCCAACACGACCCATAAATTTACTTGTGTTAAAAACAATTAGCCCAACACGTAAACACCTAACACCATGTATTGTAATCAGAACACGACCCATTTTATTTATTTATATAAACGTGTAAAACCGGTTAGCGTGTTAGGACCGGTTTGACTTCGAACGATTGCGAACCGACTCGTGCGACGTGCGGAATTCGTGCACGAACGAGATCGAACACACGAACAGTAATTATAACTGTGATTCTATTCAAAGATCTGATAAGTACAAAGTCACTTGAATCACCTAGACACTTTCTCTCTCTAGTTTCTCTCTCTAGAACTAGAGCTCTCAAATGTAGCAAATGAGCAAAAGTGTCAAAAGTCTTCCAAAAAAGTTCTAAATGAGAACCCTAATGGTTCTATTTATAGGCCAAGGGACATAATGAGATATCTCATTATTTACACAAATGCCACCTTGCCTTTTACTAAAATATAACATTATAAGCACTAAACTTAATCTATTTCTGCTACGGTCTTGAGATGACGGAGGCGATAGACATACTGCACTAACAGACTCCCCCTTGGATAGTGCCGCAGTCAATCTCAAACATTCAGACTCGTAACTTCTTTTCTTTCTCTTTCTTTAGCTCGAACAGAATCCCCGTGGATCTGTTTTCAGCTTCAGCTTCTTTCTTTCAGTAGACTCTTCAGGCTCCCCCTTTCGTCAAGCTTCCGTGCTTTTGGGATCGACACCTGGCTTTCCGGTTACAAGCTCTTCTGGGAAAAGTATCCTGGCGCCTATGCACGCTTCCCCTTTCGTTGAGCTCGTCTTCAGACTCCCCCTTAGACTCAGCTTTCGGGATCGTAGTCTGGTACAACATCTGCAATTCTCAAACGTTCATAAGTAAAACATTTTACAGTGAAAACATTTTCAGTTGTCCAGGTATCGTAACCTGGCTCTATCAAACTTTCTAAATCAAGATCCTGGGACTAAGATATAATAATATGAAATATATCCAAGATTACTTGATTCACTCCCCCTATCAACAATCTTCAAAGATTTGGCAGTTTCAACGAAGCGTATCGAAAACTGGCTCTTTTTCAAATTTTAACAGTATAAGCATCCAACTCCCTCTCAGTTAATCATCCAAGTCCAAATTAATGACCTTGGAGATAACATAAACTGTTTTTGATTTTTGAATAAAATATCAAGTTTCAAATTAATGAACTTGTTTTATTTTCAGAAACACGATCAGCATACTTAGATTTTGAAACTCAGTTCTCAGACATCGGTTGTTGAAAATAAAGCAGAATCAAAAATCTTTTTGTATTTTTCTGAAAATAAAAAGCAGTAAAGAAATATGTACAAACATATTTACAGACAATATTTTTGTTTGAGTTCGCGTTTAGAGGATCATATCAGTTTTTGACAAGTCACAAGTACCGTTGAGCTTAGTTACACATTAAGAATTAAACAATTCACTTAGATTGTCGATATACTGATCCACTTTAAATTTTCACACAAAGTTCAACTGATTCAGGATACGAATTAGGTATTTTAAGAACTTAAACTCATTCATGTGTCCCACCTCTTGAATATACTCCCGTATCCAGAATCCCAATAATCAGTCTTACAGGTGAGTATACTACAATGATATCTGTACATAAATTAGGTATGCGAGGGCCGAGGGATCTCAGGTCGATACTTCCGTATACGCAGAGAGATATCAGCTTCGACTTTTCGGAATGTCCCCTTTAGAGGATCTTTTAGCTACAACAGCAGCGACTATCAATTTTATTGTTTCATCGGCATGCTGAGGGTTTATGCTATGTTTCAAGCATTTGCAGAAAGTATTATCCAAGGACTAGGTCAGAACTACCGTTCAGCAGAAGTCCCGGAATAATACCCCAGACATCATTGAGTATAAAGACCTAGTATATCAGATTATGAGACCTTTCAAACAAGATTTCAGGGGTTACCTATATATCCAAGTAGTGTTCCCCACGAAATAAGCAAGTTTGAATTTAGGTTTATATCCCGAAAAAGTTTACTAAATGTATAAAAATCTACTGACACATCATCAGTGAGACTGTTTAATGCTATATAATCATTACATTTCTTTAGCATACTGTAACTGTCTACTGATGTACTATCATTTCCTCTTTTTACACAAAAACTCAATTTTGAATTTTTATCATGTTTTTGACTTTTTCAAATTTTCTAATGTTTTTGGATTTTCTGACAATTTCTTACTCCCCCTAAAATGCAAAATCATTTTAAAAAAAAATTTGACAACCAATACTGATAGCTTTGTCTCGCCATCCATTTTCTACTTTAAGTGCTCTGATTTGCAGAAAATATAACATACCCCCATGATTTACAACCCATTGATTTTCGACAGTTTGAAAACCGTTTTTCAATCTTGTGAAAGTAATCATGTTTGTTCAGCCGTGATGGTTTCGGCGTATTCAATCAGAACTCCCCCTTACAACAAACTATTTTCCCATAATGATTTCAAAACACTTAAGTTTGTTTTAATCAGAATGGTTTTTCCGGAAAAATTAGTTTGTTTACCCATCACTTGTGGGTTCGGGGTCATCTCATCACCTTGTTCTCTTTTAACCATTTTGAAAATTTAACATTATTAGGTCAAACACCACTATCACTTGTAGAAAATCAAGTACAACTTAATGTCCTTGATTAACCACTTGTAAGACGAAATATCACAGTTACCATCCTGTGAATTTCTCAAGAATGATGCCGATACCTGTTTCACACTTACCAACCTGGAAGCTCCGGCAAGTCAGAAATTCAACCAACAGATTTATGTACCCAAGCCTGACTAGTCTTGGGTGTGTTTTGAACATTTCTCTTTTCTTCATAAAATTCTTTTGCCCCTTTGACCTTTCCATCAGCCATCTTGCTAAAAATATGTTTAACATTGCTATTAAACATTTTTCCAGCATCAACACCTTTTGATTTTAGGTTTGCGGCACGTAATGATGGAAAGTTCTCATCATTCATTAATGGAACTGTTTCTTCTTTTTTTACCTCAACTTGTGGCTCATCTGATTTTGTGGAATCAGATTCATTTCCCGAACTTGGCTTGTCTTACTTGGATGAGCCAGATTCATCGCCAATAACTTTCTTTTTCTTCTTGTTTGTCCTCAGATTTGCATCTGAAGAATTCGATTTGCTTGACTTTGCAGTCGAGTGAATCGATTCATCAGAACTTTTATTTGAACCAACCGGTGAACCCGAAGACAAAATCTTCTCCAAATACTCTCTTGCCTTCTTCCTCTTCTTCCTCAGTCTGTCTCTCTGCCCCTGTGAAAGCTTTACTTTCTTATCTTCCACTTTCTGTTCTTTGGGATTGACAGTGACTGGTTTCTTTACCGTTTTCTGAGATTCAACCCTCGATCTTCCCATCGATCTCCTTGGGCAATCTCTGGCAATATGTCCTCTGATATGACAATTATAGCATTTTCTTGTCTCATAACTCCAATTCTGGCAGTTAACAGCAATGTGTCCTTTCACACCACAGGTGTAGCACACTCTGTTATCGTACCATCCACTCTTGTCAGTCCAAACCTTCAGATCATAACATTGTTTGGCTTGGTGATAATCATTTCTCCTCTTCAATGCTGGATTTGTCTTTTGAGCACTGTGGTCAAACCTGCACCACTTATTACCATCATTTTGTGAATTTTCATTTACAAATTTTTGTGATTTTTTATAATGATTGGATGACTGAACTGATGAGCTTTTATTTTCATTTTTAAAACTTTTCGAATTTTTAACTTTTTGTTTCTGTTCTACACTCTTCTTAACAGGTTTTTGCTTAGAACATTCACCTGTTTCAGTAGATTGCAAAACAGTATTTTTAAATTTTTCTTGTAAATCTAAAAATAATTTTCTTTTCTTTTCTTTTTCTATTTCATCATCAGCTTTGTCATCACAATTTTCAATTTTGACTTTGTCAAAATTTGTGACTTTGTCACTTATTGGAACAGAATTGATCGGTTTTGGACAAACATATGATGCAGAAGTCACAAAACTTTTCAATTTGTTTTCTAAATCAGCAATTTTCTTTCTATTACCTTCGGCTTCATGCTCAAGTCGAATGATTTTATCAAGATGAGAATTTATTTCACATTGTTTTTCAAGATTATTTTTACCAAAAACATCTCTCTCATCTTCTAAAATCTTTAACTGACTTTTGAAATCATTTTCAAATTTTAATTTTTCATTTTCAAACTCTTTTTCTTTTTCTTTCAAAATCTTGTTATCCAATGTCAAACTGTCCACATCACTCAACAGTTTGATATTTTCAGATTTCAGTTTTTCACAGTTCAAGCGCAACTCCAGAATCTGTTCATCATCAGCTTTCTTCCCATCTTTCAAAGCTTTGTTTTCCAATGTTAAATTCTCCGCATCACTCAAGAATTTGGCATTGTCTGTTCCAAGTTTATCACATTTTGAGCATTTTTCATTCATTTTTTCAACATCAGCTTCTTTCTTTGTTTCCATCCTGAATGTTCCTGCACAAAAAAATTTAACAAAATCAAGAGGGTTTGCATATTCATCAATAAAACAACCTCTCTTAATATCATATTTCATGACATTTCTTGCAGCAAGACATACAGAGACTCTTTTTCTCATTTCAATGATCACATCCAAATTTATCTTTTCTAAGTCCCTTTTCATTTCATTCATCAACTCTTCTTTTCTTTTTTCTTTATCAAACTTATGTGATCTGAGCTTATCGATGAATTCTCTAAAATGTAGCTTTGAGAAACTAGCATCCCTTTTTAGTTCACTTAAAAATTTTTCCCACTCTAAAGGTAATGCATCAGCAAATTTTGAAATTTTTTCAGCATTTGAAACCCTTATCTCATATTTATCTAACTTATCAATCAACTCATCAAATCGTTTGTCCAACTGTTCCAAAGATTCATTTTTCATGCACAAGAAATTTTCGAATCTTTTAATCCAAACATCCTTCTTATTCTTCTTATCAATCCAAGATCCAGAAGTCCAAACGTTTAAATTTTTAAGATTCTCGTTTTCCTGTTCATCAAACAGTTTAGCCATCTTGAATTACCTGAATCACAAACAAACAAGATTAGTTCAATTATTATCAAACAACTTGATTGTACAAATACTCGAACGAATGAGTCGACACAAGTCAATTGTTTTAAATGAAATTCCATGACACGGATTGCCGATCGAGCGGATTGCTATCCGTGCGGGTGGGACAGTATCCGGCTGAAGATCCGTTCGGATGGAATTGCTATCCGGATGGAGATCCGTGCGGATGAGGATCCGTGCGGATGGGGATCCGGGTGATGTTATACGCACGGGTGGGGATCCGGGAGATGTTGTACGCACGGGTGGGGATCCGTGAGATGTTGTACGAATTGTGATATTCAACAAATTCACTGCAACACGTGTACTGATGCACAATGTCAGTTCACATGCATCAAATATTAAACAATTAAAGCTGGCACAAATCTCATGCAATCAACAACTTCACATGTTCACCGAATGCAGATTGATCACGTGATCTGCTGATAATCAATCAATACCCGACAAACATTATCACTATCACATGCAATTCTGATAATGTTGACTGTTAAAGGCTGATAATGTTGACTAAAGAAATAGCTCAGGTGAGATGTGGTGACACGTATTAAAAATGCTATCCGTGCGGGTGATGAATGATGCTATCCGCACGGGTGGTGATACGCACGGGTGGGGATCCGGATGATGTTATCCGCACGGGTGGTGATACGCACGGGTGGGGATGTTATCCACGCGGACAAGTTGTCCGTGCGTGTGGCAAGTCAACAAGTCAACACGGATGGCTGAAAGTAATCCGTGCGTATGATGCTATCCGTGCGTATGATGCTATCCGTGCGTATGACTTGTTTTTATTTGAGTGTCAATGGCACTACACGACAAATCGTTATCCAAATTGTGATATTCAACAAATATGCAAGCTGCCAATAATCCTCCACGTGATAATCTGATTTCAATTGAGAAAAGTGCCCGACAATCCTGTTATCTTTCACATGCAATACCTAATATTCAATTAAATGTCATGTGCTCATGTTACTTCACACCGATTGTATTAAATGTGCTGACAATTCTGACTAATGTTGACTTGATCGGGTGAAATATTGTGACACGTATTTGTTATCCGTGCGTACAAGTATTCATGCGTATAGGTCAACGAATGGTCAATACGTATATGTTATCCGTGCGTGCGACTTATCCGCACGGATAGGTCAACAATCAGTCAACGCGGATTAGTTATCCGTGCGTATGACTTATCCACACGTATAGGTCATGCGTGCATATGAACATCAAGAACAACAGCAATAGTTTACAACTTTTTTCGAACCACAAAAATTAAGATTTCTTCCAAACGGCTTTGAATTAGGATATGTAACTTTGTAGGCTTGTAGATCAGGTACTTTCGCTCAACATATCCAAAATTCAGCAATTTTCGACCGTAAAAACCTGTTCAAATTGACAAAAATCAGATAAAAACGTGAAGAACAAGAAAAATATGAGAATTTTGACAAATCTGGATGATTTAGGCTCTGAATCTGATCAGATCTTGAACGAAATCGTGCGTTTGATCCTCGCAACCGAGCTCCTGCTCTGATACCACTTGTTAGGACCGGTTTGACTCCGAACGATTGCGAACCGACTCGTGCGACGTGCGGAATCCGTGCACGAACGAGATCGAACACACGAACAGTAATTATAACTGTGATTCTATTCAAAGATCTGATAAGTACAAAGTCACTTGAATCACCTAGACACTTTCTCTCTCTAGTTTCTCTCTCTAGAACTAGAGCTCTCAAATGTAGCAAATGAGCAAAAGTGTCAAAAGTCTTCCAAAAAATTCTAAATGAGAACCCTAATGGTTCTATTTATAGGCCAAGGGACATAATGAGATATCTCATTATTTACACAAATGCCACCTTGCCTTTTACTAAAATATAACACTATAAGCACTAAACTTAATCTATTTCTGCTACGGTCTTGAGATGACGGAGGCGATAGACATACTGCACTAACATAGCGGGTAGTAATTAAGTTGTAAACATGTTAATTTGGTTGGTTGATTTTAATAAATGGATTTAAACGTGTTGCAAATGGGTTAGCAGGTCGACTTGTTTAGTTAAACATGTTGACTGGTTGACATACTAAGCATGGGTAGTCTAATTTTGGACGGCCGCGTTGTTGTTGTTGCTCTAATTGATATAGGATTACTAAAGTTAATAACATATTAGATCACCCGTAGTGGTGTCTTGAAATGGCGTGAAGGGCAAAAAAAGCGCCCAATAATGCCGCTACCGCCGCTCCCCTGGAGTGTTTTAAAAAAAAAATTAAAGGCGTGTTATTTAAAACGCCGGATTGAAAGTGGATGACCAATAGAAATTTTGTGATGTTTTTTTTTGTTTTTTTTATTTAATTTAATTATAACATCTAATCTTCAAGCCCCATTACACCCTTTTTTAAGACTATGGGGTATGGGGCTTGGGTTGTGGGAAAACGCCCAAGCCACCACACCGGGTGGGCTTGGGTTGGGGCGTGGCCATTGGGGCTTGGGTTTCACTATAAAACTCACATTTTTCTTCCATTTTTTACCACATTCAACCACATCTTCTATTATCATCTTCCTCCTTCTACAAAACGAAAAAATGCATCCTCATAACCGTGCTTATGACCCGAGCAACCCGTATGCATTCTAAGAAAATAATCCTAGCCCACCACCCAATCTTCCAATGCTTCGTCCATTTTTCATACACTCTTCTATGCCCCAAGAAGCGAGTTATGCATCGTATATTGGGAATTGTTTGTTTACTAACTTTCCACACACCGATGATTCGATACCTACCCCGTTTACTCAATCGCCCATCAATCTTTCACCAACCTCAATCGACCTTTCACAAAACGAAACCGTCCCCGAAACTCAACCACCCAACGATGGTCCTTCCGCATCGAAACCCATCAAAAAGAGAAGTCATAAGAAAAAAACCGAGGCGGAGAAAGCACTTGAAACCGTCAAACGAAAACAACAAAAATGGGTCGTTCCTGAAGAACTTGCATTGGCGAGGGCTTGATGTCAACAATCTCAACATCCAAGTTTAGGTATTCTTAAACTTTGTTTTTATTAATGGTTATTTTTTATATAACTTTGTAATATATTAAATTTTGTTTTTATTAAAATAGGAAATTCTCAACATCGAACACATTTGTGCGAAGCGGTTAGTAGAGTATTCCATGAAGAATTGGGAAGGGAGGCTTATCGTGAAACCGATAGCTTATCCTCGAAGTGGAGCGAGATTAGCGGCCAACTTACAAAATATAGTGGATTTTTATATAAAGCAAAGCAAAACCCAAAAAGTGGTGAAACCGAAGCCGACATTGTGACAAATGCATTGGTTGCATTCAAATCAAATGTGGGGACCGACTTCCGTTTCATGCATTGTTGGGAGATTTGTAAGTTCCATCCAAAGTGGGCGAATATCCCCAGTTGTAGCTAAAGTAACACGTCTTCCAAAAGGTCAAGGGCCTCGTCCCAAGCCCAATCTCATGCACGAGATCAAGAGTTTGAGGACCTTTTGGATGATTCGCCAAACCGGCCTGAGTATGGAAGAGATGCCTCAAAAAGGCATGCTCAAAAATCAAAGTCTGGTACGGCATCGCCTTCAACTGGGAGTTCGGGCTCGCGTAGGGGAATATACAGCTATCAGTTGGATGACATTTCATGCAAGTTAGATACATTTAACATATTCCAACAACAAAGGGCCGAAATGCGAAAGAGCAAAGAAGCTAGAGATGCCGCTAGAGATGTCCAGAAACAAAAACGGGATGATTTGAAATTTCTATCACAGCCCATTGATCACCTAGAGGGTGACGAGTTGCAACTAGTCTTGGAGATGAGAGAAGAGATAAAAAAGAAATATAAACGTTAGGAATTTTTTTATGTAATTTTCTTTATTTAAAAATATTAAAAAAATTAAATTTGTTGTTTTAAAAAATATTAATATAGCCCAGATGGTCAGCCCAACGAAGCCCACCAAACCCACGCCCCAAACCCCCGCCCCACCATACCGTGTTGAATGTGGATGAGCCCATGGTCAACTCACTCTTCAGTTTTAATGATTCGGTTCGATTTGTAACTTGGACCCGGATGCTTGGTTTGTCGTTTTCTAAAACCGTAAGGCTCGACCAAAAACTATTATCAAAACAGACTGAACCAGAGCATCAAACACCCAGATCAAGGACGTGTGTGCACATGGAAGTTGAAAAAAAAAATACTTCCCCTTTGCAAATTGCAATCCAATCCACAAAGTTCGCCATCATGACGTCGGTTTCACCCAAAAGAAAAGCTTACTTTCTTTTATGCTTTTTCTAGAGTTGTAATAATCATTTGCACTTTAGCCCATTGATTCGATCCATTGCTTCTAAATAATGGCCACCATTTGTTTAGTATATAACCCAACAAATTACTATCATCACTCGATCGACACGCGTAAATAAATACGTGGCAATATTACTAAACTAATTCAAGCATTATTAAAAAGAGATAGATGCACGGTACCTCCGACCGCGGAAGTGATCCCACTTCCCAAGCTAGCGACCCGACAACGTTGCCTGGCGGAGAAACCCCTGCCAACTCGAGGGGAACTGAACAGTCTGGGGTTACCAGGTTTTGAACCCGTGACCTCAAAGGATCCTCGAGCCGGTTTAAAGTGGGGGTCAGTGGCCACTGGGCTGACACCCAATGGTTAAGTATTATTAGACATAACTATTAATTTTTTTTTTCAAAATTACAACAGGACTGGCTCAACTCTTTTAAGGGTCCAAAGTAACCTTTTATGAAATGATTAATACTAATACATACAATTATCAAACTTTGTCTACCGTATGTTTTCACCATAGATCAACATAGCAAGGTATAATTCGTCCATTTTTTTATTTAGTTATATTTTTTTTTTTAAATTTACCATTGTTTTTAGAAGTTTGATCTATATTGGTTCACATGACAAGGTATAATTGGTTCACCTTTTTCATTTTTCTATTTAGTTATATTTTTTAACCTTTACCATTGTTTTTTGAAGTTGGATCAATAGTATAGTGTCAAGTACAAGACTTTAAACGATTGGTACGACATGAGAGATTTAGAACTTTTGTAGATGACTTATAAGGTTGACTCTACGTGATCGATTATAGCTTAAGAGTAGAAACTTAAACAAATTCATTTATTTAAATGATTAGAAAATAATAAAGTATTTTAATAAGCAATTTACAATATAACAATTATCAAGTTTTGATTGGTGCATATGTTCAAAACTTATAGGTACACTCTTTTTTTTTAATTCAAATCCACTCCTTGCACTAGGGATAATATACATCTTTAACCCAATAGATTTAGTTTCTCTTATGGCTTTCGTTCGTTAGTTTTTTTTTTACAAAAACTAAATATGCGATATAATTTTCTTTTTAAGAAATGATCGAGCTGGTACCCATCGAAAAACATTAGTACAACGGTATTGGTACTATTAGAAGCATTATTGGTATACGTTTACTATGGTTTTATATGGATGTAAAACACGTGTCGACGTCCTTTTAACCTTATGGAAACTTTATTTTTTAAGCTTTCTCTTTCGGTTGCTATATCGCATGTCGGTATCATATTGATACCGTAATAAATGGAACCAATATCGACTGGATTCTCACCATTAACGTAATTTTTACCATTACATCTATGTTTTCATTTAAAATTTATTAAAAATCGGGTCGCCCCGCTACGAAGCGCGGGTGTAACCTACTAGTTAGTTACAACTTATAACCCTCTTAATTTGTCCGGGCTTAAGCCTTTTGAATGATCATATCCATACTCTTGATTTTGAATTAACATGTTATTGTCTTACAAATATAGAAATAAAAGTCTTAAACTAAAACTAGAACAAAAACAACTTTTAGAGCATTAATAAAAAAGCAAGCATGGTTTTAACTTTTAACCAACATGAGACTTTCCATATGGATGGAGTAATAAATATCATACAAACAGCTAGTTAAATAAAACTAGTATTAACTACCCCGTTGCGGTGGGGGCGAGCACTAATGCTACACTACCGCCAGCGACCACCGACACTAAAGTTGCGACGTGTTAATGCGAAGAAATTAAACCAAAACGTAAAACATAGAATAAAATAACTAAGTTAGGACTCGTGCGTTACAATGAACCCGCGTCTATTTTTTCCCATTTGACAGGTTCATCGTGATCTATATATAATATATATCGTTACCACCATACAAACCATAACGCACACATTACAACAACCATTGCATCAATATGTTGCAAATTATATTTATACAAGATTTTGGCTAAATTAATTAGATTATTATAAATAATAATAATTTACAAATAAAACAACACAACTTTGAATGGATCAAACCGATTGAATATGGTAAGATAATGAAACCATTATTTGATTAGATTACAACCACTTAAGCACAATTTACAACCATACATGCATACAAAACAGATTGAATTTGGTAAGGTAATAAAACTATTATTTGATTAAGGTACAACTACTTAAGCATAAATTACAACCAAACATGCATACATGGTAATGTAATGAAACTATTATTTGATTAAGGTACAACTACTTAAGCACAAACCAAAGATGCATACAAATGTTCCAAAATAATAGTATATTTATTTGAATAAGGTACAACTACTTAAGCATAAATTACAACCAAACATGCATACATGGTAAGGTAATGAAACTATTATTTGATTAAGGTACAACTACTTAAGCACAAACCAAAGATGCATACAAATGTTCCAAAATAATAGTATATTTATTTGAATAAGGTACAACTACTTAAGCATAAATTACAACCAAACATACATACATGGTAAGGTAATGAAACTATTATTTGATTAAGGTACAACTACTTAAGCACAAAGATGCATACAAATGTTCCAAAATAATAGTATATTTATTTGAATAAGGTACAACTACTTAAGCATAAATTACAACCAAACATGCATACATGGTAAGGTAATGGAACTATTATTTGATTAAGGTACAACTACTTAAGCACAAATTACAACCAAAGATGCATATAAATGTTCCAAAATAATAGTATATAAATGACCACATTCCTCCATTAACATGTTATCACTCTCTTATATAGAACAGTGAATTTTAAAACAAGCATTACTGCAATAGACTACAAGCACTCCATTAACATGACTTAAGTAGGATCAGATCGGCAAAGAACAAATTTCCACAAAACATTTAGTTATGGAAGGAACACATAAACGTATAAACATGTGACACTGACATTAAACACACCTTAGGTTAAATATGCAGAAATTGAGTAGATCATAACTTATCTTATCTGTTTGATCTTTCGTGAATCTACATTTTGGCTCTCCTCCGTTTTCTCAATTCGACCACTTTCTCCTTGTCGCTACAAAACCTTGGGGTGCAAACGAGCCGAGCGGCTCATGAGCTACTCGAGATCGGCTCGAGAAAAAGCTTGAAACGAGCCGAGCCTTATCGTGCCTTAGTGTAAACGAGTCGAGTCGAGCCGAGCTTATTTAAACTTGTTTACAAGCGACCTCGAACCTAAAAATAAACTTATTTAGTAAACGAGCCCGAGCTTCATTTATCGAGCTCGTGAGCCTAAAAGGCTATTATTTATATTATTTTTATTTACTATATTAATTAATAGATAATAAACGAGCCGAGCCTGAGCCGAGCTCGAGCTTGAGAAAATACCAACGAGCCGAGCTCGAGCCTGAGCTCTCATATGTTAATCGAGCTCGAGCATGGTCGAACTCGGGCTCGACTCATTTGCACCCCTAACAAAACCTAACCTTATACATGTAAAGTGGGGCCCCAAGCAATGATTTTTTCGCCAAAGCCTAGAGGCCGGCCCTGGGACTACAAGATATGGACAAATATGTTTTAACTTGTCGAACGCTTTAACAAACCACCATTAGTTTTTTGCCAACCCTTGTTAGAAATATAAAAGGTCATAACTAGTACAGGGACTGAAATGTAATTCGTTGATAGTTGTGAGGGGTCAATTGTGTAATATGTTCTTAGTATGAGGATTGTCTTATAAAGAGTCAGTTAGGGGGAGTTGTTACAAATGTATTAAATATTGTTAGTCGTTAATGAGAAGTAGCTTGGTGATCGAATCTTCTTCGTGTGTTCTTATTCTTTCTATCAAGTGGTATCAGAGCTGTCGATTCTTGGCACGCTCTTGAATTGTTCAATTTGTTCAATCAATAAATCGGTTCCTTCATTGAATTTGATCTTTGTTCGATTAAATTACTTCTTATTCATTTCAATTCTGAATTGATCATTGTTCGATCGATTCACCATGACAACCAGAAATCAAACCCTGGAACAGAGAATTCAAGATTATGACGCTTCATTGCTTCGATTGGAAACAACAACAGGCAAAATTTTAACAGAAATGAGATTGTAGTTAACTGAAATTTTGAAGAATTTACAAGTGTTGAGCAACAATCAATCGACTATGAACGGGTACATAACTAATACCAGTGGGAATGAATTAGAAGATCATTCATATTACAGAAGTAATAATCGGATGACAAATATTGATTTCCCTAAATTCAGTGGTACTAATGTTGAGGGTTGGTTATGTAGAGTTGAGCATTACTTTGCGGTGGATGGAACTCCTGAAGGATTGAAGGTTAAATGTGTTATCATTCATCTTGAAGATGTTTCCTTGCTTTGGCATCAGTCCTTTGTCGAATCAATGGGTGGTTCAATCAAAGGCATGTTATAGGGGGAATATAAGAATTTCATTTCTACAAGCTTCACTAAAACAGACAGGTTCTTTAGAAGAACTATGCTAACAATTTGATTTGGCTCTCACAAAGGTAAACATATGTGATGAATATGTTGTAAGCTTGTTCTTGAGAGCTATGAAACCTGAAATTGGATATCTTGTTAGACTGTTAAGACCTAGGAACATTCACGAGGCCTATATGCTAGCTAGGTTAAAAGATGAATCTAATATGGCAATTCAGATTGTTAATGGTAGTAGGTACAATAGATCTTATTGTTTTGGCTTCTCTCAAAAGAATAGTGAATTTGGCCAGAAGAGTATTACTGGTAGTGGTTCTTCCAGTTTACCACTACTCCCTAGTCCATCTATTAAGTCTAGACCAATTAGAAGGTTAAGTCCTAAAAAAATTGCTGATAAAAGAGCTAAGGGAGAATGCTTTGGTTGCAATGAAAAATTTTCACCACCTCATCAATGTAAAAACAAACATCTATTTTCAATTTAGTTACTAGAATTGGAGGAAGGAGATGAGTGGGACAATGAGGATGGAAATGATAGACCTCTAGAATTTCAAGAACCACAAATTTTATTAAATGCTATTATGGGTATACCTTCTTATTCAACCATGAAGGTCACAGAGTCTATTGGAACAAAGCCTTTATAGATTTTGATTGATTCGGGATCCACTCATAATTTCTTAGATGAGAATCTTGCTTTGCAGTTGGGTCTCTGTAACGCCCCAAAATCCGAATTTATATATTCGCTAGTATGTTTCCAATGTAAAAGATAAAACAAAATGACTAGGCTATTTAACCTAGTTAAATAGTTAGTCAAAACAAACAAGGAATGAAATTGGGACAATTATGAACAAGTAACAAACATGAGGGGCTGAACTTAAAGATTTAAGATGAAATTTGTGTAAAATACAAAGTCAGTAGTTTGTGTGTGTGTGTCGACACCAACAAAGGGAAGAGGAGGAGAATGCTCAAAAGATGCAATTTGCTCAAATTGAAAGGGGAATTCAACCCAAATCTAATGCATGTACCTGAATTCTTAATCATCTAGCCCTAAAAATCACTTGGTAAGTTGTAATTTTTGATTTGGTGATTTTTATATGAAGTGGGTTTTGATCAATCCACGAATTTGTATGAAATTGAGCATGAATATGAGTTAGTATCATCCTAGGAAACATGTGTTAGGCATAAAATTCGATTAAGTGATGTTTTAAGATAAAAACCCACTAGTTGGGTGATGAAGATGACATGGGTGTTTCACCATGTCCAAGCCTTGCTCAAATCGTGATATAGTGTAAGGTATAAGATGGATTAATGTTAAATGAATTGAGTATTTTATAGAATATGCATGATGTTTGGCTATGATAATGATTTGTGAAAGATTATGTTAATCCATGGATGAACTAGGAAGAATGTGCTTTAATTAGTTGTACAATGTGCATTAAATGGTGTACGCACACCAAGTGTATGATGAAATGTCTAAGTGAAGTTAAGATGTGAGATTGTATGAAATGGCTTGATATATATGAATGAGATGAGGTAATGATGTAATTAGTAGTATACTAACTTGAAAAATGTGCTTTAGATGGAACTCATACAAGAATTCGGGTTGAATGTATGTCTTGGTCAAGACTATGCATTAAGGACTTGTACGTTGTGTTTAATATCACTAGGTGATCATGTGATTGTAAGCACATTTGCATCGTGAGTAAGAAATGTATATAGTTTCATTGATATAGCATAAATGATGTTACGGATATATGTGCATAAGTCGGAAGTTCATATGATAAACCGTTGACTTCTGAAAGTCAACTACACATAGGAAGCATAATTTGACTTGTTGTTCTAAAGATAGGATATTAGGAAGTCGTATGGTACATGTTACATCAATATGCGTTATATGGAATGACATGGTGAATTATATAAGTTTGAAAGGATGTGAAAGTGGGTATATGTCTTATGCTTGTAATAATTGACTAATGAAAGTCAAATGTGAAATATGAATTGATATGATCTTTAACATGTACAATTGTGTATGCTAACGAGAATGTGAATTGGTGGCATGAAAGTAGAGGAATCATGTCAAGATGGACTCAAGCATGAAAGGCTAACGAGTCAAGAGGAGGCAAGGAAGTGGATACGGACACGGATGCACAAGGTAAGTGATTTCCGAATCACTTCTTAGTTTGTTAAGTAAGATTATGTTCTAGTTAATTAGGCATGATAATTGAAGTCAAATAAGAAGGGTTGTATGAAATTGATGATTTACGTTAAGTAGGCCGAATGGGTCAAAAATGTGGTTTTATTACTATACCGGAAGGGTTGTATAAGTAATTGATTACGGTACTATAACCGGGTATGGGTAAAATTGTACATAAGTACGCTAATCAAGAATCGGAGATGCGGATTAATAGTCTAAAGACTCAGTTGTGAGTCATGGTTAATAGACAAACAATTTCGCATTTGAAATTGTATTAACAAAGTTTGCTTTCGTATAAATTAATGACATGAATAGGTTTAACGCATACCTGGTATCAAGTGCATAAATCCCAAGTACGAACCCCGGATAATGTAAAAGTATTATAGTTATAACGTTTATGTAAGTTTTGGGTTAAAACAAATGAGTAGTTTGACGAAAACATGAACGGGTCGAATAAGTGAAAGAGGGTATATAAAGCCGAGAGCTTTAAGTGAATATTTTCCTTAAACCGGATGTTGAATTTCAAGTTCAAATGATAGAATGTGAAATTACAAGAATGTAGGAAGAAACGGGAGGTTAAACGGGTAAACGGTTCAAAAGTTATGCGCGTTTTAGTGCGTACGGACAACGAAACGGAGCTGCAGAAAAATGCATTTTCTAGAGGGCGTCGCCGACGGGCTCTACAAACTCAGTTTTTGGCTGACGGGTTATTTGGCTGTCTACGGAAGTTTTGGGCCACGGGCACTTGCAAAGGCCGTCGCCGACGGCCTCCCCATGTTCAAAAACCTGAAATTTGTTATCTAAGTTGATTTGGGTATAGTAGGCTTCGGTTTGTTATCAGTGGACCCCAACGGGCCTCCCAAACATGATTTTGATTGTTCATTTGATGTTTATGAGCTATAAATCTAAGTCTAAGTACCATGTAATTAACGTATGGATATATAAGTGGTATATAAGATCTTGAACGTGTACGCAAGGGTGTATGTACATATGTAGACGTGTATTCAAGTTTATATGAAGGCACGTATGAGTGTATGCAAGTAAGTAGAGACGTAGTAATGTATGTAAGTATGTAGACGTGTATTTATCTATTTGTGAAGATACGTATGTGTATATGTACGTATGTAGAGGCGTAGTGATGCATGTGCGTATGTAGATGTGTATATGGTATATATGAAGGTACGTATGAATCTATACATGTATGTAGAGATATAGGAAGGTATGTACGTATGTAGATGTGTATGTATGCATGTAAGAATGTATGTATGCATGATTTAGATACGTCGAGTAATACATTATTAATAGTGTGCCTTGAGAATGAAAAGTAATGCAGGTACATTATTGAAGCCTCACCAGGATATGGATACATAGATGAAATGCTTAAAGTTAGAAAGAAACGAAATGGGAAGTGTACGAGATTGAATCTTGTTTATGTATTGTGTACTAATGTTATGAATGTATGTGGTGAGTGCAGGTTATACGAATCACGGGCGGTTATCACGAAGAATAGAAATCGAAGACCCTATGCAGTTAATCTCGGTGATATATCGGTGATATATCGGTTATATCGGTCATATCGGTCCCCTAGTAAAATATCGGTCTCAAATATCGGTCAAAATATCGGTACCGATATTATCGGTGATATTGACCACTATTTAACCGATATAACCGATATATCA
The DNA here is from genome assembly GCA_030545235.1 of Helianthus tuberosus. Lineage (NCBI taxonomy): Eukaryota > Viridiplantae > Streptophyta > Magnoliopsida > Asterales > Asteraceae > Helianthus > Helianthus tuberosus. Next base: position 187,954,403 of record CM060448.1, read on the forward strand.
CCGATATTTGACCGATATAACCGATATATCACCGATATTTGACCGATATAATTGATATATCACCGATATATCACTGAATTATTAGTATTAAATTGCTATATATATAAATTTTGCATTGTATTAAAATCACCGATATCCCACCGATATCTCACCGAGATAACCTATATCTCAAATATCGGTCCTCGACCGATATCCGATATTTTACCGCATTAACTGCATAGTCGAAGACCGAGTCACAAGATAGATTGTACGGGAATAATTGAGTATGTGTTTTAGCAAACAGGACTTATACCTTATTTTTGTAATGATACATATTAAAACGAACTTTCAAGTAAGTCAAGATGTTGTAATGAAAGAAATTTTTATGGCACAAATTTTCCGCTGCGACTTTTTGTTAAATACGTATTAGGGTCTTACAAGTTGGTATCAGAGCCCCGGTTTGAGAGAAATCAAGTATGAGGAGGTAAATACTTGAACTCAAACCCGTGTGCTCTTGTGACCAGGAACCTGTACAATCCAAGACTCGATCAAGATCTAAAGGTAGAAGCGAATGTAAGTATGTACTCGAATATGCATATAAAGAAAACTAACAGTATGTTGTGTGTAAGGTAACCATGAGTATTTGGAGAGGATGATCTGCGAATGCGGCCTAGGACCGACACCTAGGCGTGTAATAAGACGAATTTGAACCCAGGTACGTAAATTCATATGTGGGCACATGTAATGATAAAACCTATTAAAGGAAGGATAATGATGAAATAGTAATGAAGTTTTGAAATGTTACACGTGCCGAAATCTAATCCTTCGGACATAAGGTGATGATTACATGAAGGCACGAAACCAGTATGTGGATTGCGTACCTGGCCAGTACGCGAGAAACATATGACGTTCGTGAGACCATGATAATTGTTGCAGGTATGTTGAAAGGATTGGGTATTAGGTGGACGTGTGGGTGAGAATAATAAGACTCTCAAGAAAATTTAAAGCACCTTATTTAAATGGAACGTGTGAATGATATGTTTGAACCCGAGAGACGGATTCAAACATTGAAGTAATGGAATGTATGAATGATATGTTTGAACCCGCGAGACGGATTCAAACATAGAAGTAATGGAATGCATGAATGATATGTTTGAACCCGTGAGACGGATTCAAACATAGAAGTAATGGAATGCATGAATGATATGTTTGAACCCGCGAGACGGATTCAAACATAGAAGTAAGGGAATGTATGAATGATATGTTTGAATCCGCGAGACGGATTCAAACATAGAAGTGATGGAATGTATGAATGATATGTTGAAATCCGCGAGGCGGATTCAAAACATAAAGAGATGAAAGGTATGAGCGATATGTATGAATCCGCGAGACAGATTTAAGAACGAAAGAATGACCATAAATGGCACGCAAACCTAAATTTGAGTCAAGGAAAGAAGTTTTGATTAAGCTACATGTTAGATGTGTTGATAACTGACCCTTGGGAGTCGGAATAAATGACGGGATACGACCCGAACAGTAACTTAAGTATGGATGGGAAGGGGAAGTTTTGCAAAAAGGTTAATGAAATAATAATAAGAATGAAAGAATTGTGAGCATTTAAAACCCCGAATAAAATAAATTTGGAGAAAAAGTAATAATGACAAGTACCGATGGAAAATGCTAATTTTGATGTTGGGCTTGTTGGCCATGTTCATCTGAACAAGACATTGTTGAAAGGATACGCATAGGCGGATACTCAACAAATCAATGGAAGCAATCAATGTAGGTATTGCATGAACTCATGAAGAAACGGGCCGGCTCGGGCCACAAACCGTTGGGATACACAACGAAATCAAGGTTAGTAAGATGTTTAGCTTGTGATTATGAGTAAGTATTGATATAATTAAATGTTTATAGTATGCTTATGATGATATGTTGACCCCTCGTATGAACATGAAGATAATTAGAAGTAACAATAGTAATGGGATGTTGAGGTTGACTCAAAGTGAACAAAATGAAAGATTGTATATGATGAAATAAATCGATTTATTTCGATTAGTAAATGTATGAATGTAATATGCTTAAATAGGAAGTTAGAAACAAGCCGTAGACTTAGGTTTGTATGAATAATAATTGTATACAATTGGAATAGATTCAATGAATGAAACGCTAGTGATGATATGTGCTAGGAGCTAGCATTATAAAGTAAAAGACACTAATAAGAGCTCTGGATCAGACCCTGACCCTTGTGTGATTATGAGAGTAAATTACCAATTTAAGAAGATAAGGACAATGCGTACGATTATATTTATTCATGAATAAGACTTATGCAAAGATCCAATATGTATTCATGTTGTATTGAACATCGTGAATGGATAGATGAAAAAGTAAGAGTAGTATTGGTCTACTAAAAATGAGAAAGGTTTCGGGGACGAAACCTTCTTTAAGGGGGGTAGACTTGTAACGCCCCAAAATCCGAATTTATGTATTCGCTAGTATGTTTCCAATGTAAAGGATAAAACAAAATGACTAGGCTATTTAACCTAGTTAAACAGTTAGTCAAAACAAACAAGGAATGAAATTGGGACAATTATGAACAAGTAACAAACATGAGGGGCTGAACTTAAAGATTTAAGATGAAATTTGTGTAAAATACAAAGTCAGTAGTTTGTGTGTGTGTGTTGTGTGTGTGTGTCGACACCAACAAAGGGAAGAGGAGGAGAATGCTCAAAAGATGCAATTTGCTCAAATTGAAAGGGGAATTCAACCCAAATCTAATGCATGTACCTGAATTCTTAATCATCTAGCCCTAAAAATCACTTGGTAAGTTGTAATTTTTGATTTGGTGATTTTTATATGAAGTGGGTTTTGATCAATCCACGAATTTGTATGAAATTGAGCATGAATATGTGTTAGTATCATCCTAGGAAACATGTGTTAGGCATAAAATTCGATTAATTGATGTTTTAAGATAAAAACCCACTAGTTGGGTGATGAAGATGACATGGGTGTTTCACCATGTCCAAGCCTTGCTCAAATCGTGATGTAGTGTAAGGTATAAGATGGATTAATGTTAAATGAATTGAGTACTTTATATAATATGCATGATGTTTGGCTATGATAATGATTTGTGAAAGATTATGTTAATCCATGGATGAACTAGGAAGAATGTGCTTTAATTAGTTGTACAATGTGCACTAAATGGTGTACGCACACCAAGTGTATGATGAAATGTCTAAGTGAAGTTAAGTTGTGAGATTGTATGAAATGGCTTGATATATATGAATGAGATGAGGTAATGATGTAATTAGTAGTATACTAACTTGAAAAATGTGCTTTAGATGGAACTCATACAAGAATTCGGGTTGAATGTTTGTCTTGGTCAAAACTATGCATTAAGGACTTGTACGTTGTGTTTATTATCACTAGGTGATCATGTGATTGTAAGCACATTTGCATCGTGAGTAAGAAATATATATAGTGTCATTGATATAGCATAAATGATGTTACGGATATATGTGCATAAGTCGGAAGTTCATATGATAAACCGTTGACTTCTGAAAGTCAACTACACATAGGAAGCATAATTTGACTTGTTGTTCTAAAGGTAGGATATTAGGAAGTCGTATGGTACATGTTACATCAATACGCGTTATATGGAATGACATGGTGAATTATATAAGTTTGAAAGGATGTGAAAGTGGGTATATGTCTTATGCTTGTAATAATTGACTAATGAAAGTCAAATGTGAAATATGAATTGATATGATCTTTAACATGTACAATTGTGTATGCTAACGATAATGTGAATTGGTGGCATGAAAGTAGAGGAATCATGTCAAGATGGACTCAAGCATGAAAGGCTAACGGGTCAAGAGGAGGCAAGGAAGTGGATACGGACACGGATGCACAAGTTAAGTGATTTCCGAATCACTTCTTAGTTTGTTAAGTAAGGTTACGTTCTAGTTAATTAGGCATGATAATTGAAGTCAAATAAGAAGGGTTGTATGAAATTGATGATTTACGTTAAGAAGGCCGAATGGGTCAAAAATGTGGTTTTATTACTATACCGGAAGGGTTGTATAAGTAATTGATTACGGTACTATAACCGGGTATGGGTAAAATTGTACATAAGTACGCTAATCAAGAATCGGAGACGTGGATTAATAGTCTAAAGACTCAGTTGTGAGTCATGGTTAATAGACAAACAATTTCGCATTTGAATATGTATTAACAAAGTTTACTTTCGTATAAATGAATGACATGAATAGGTTTAACGCATACCGGGTATCGAGTGCATAAATCCCAAGTACGAACCCCGGATAATGTAAAAGTATTATAGTTATAACGTTTATGTAAGTTTTGGGTTAAAACAAATGAGTAGTTTGACGAAAACATGAACAGGTCGAATAAGTGAAAGCGGGTATATAAAGCCGAGAGCTTTAAGTGAATATTTTCCTTAAACCGGATGTTGGATTTCAAGTTCATATGATAGAATGTGAAATTACAAGCATGTAGGAAGAAACGAGAGGTTAAACGGGTAAACGGTTCAAAAGTTATGCGCGTTTTAGTGCGTACGGACAACGAAACGGAGCTGCAGAAAAAATGCATTTTCTAGAGGGCGTCGCCGACGGCCTTAGGGGCTTCGCCGACGGGCTCTACAAACTCATTTTTTGGCTGACGGGTTATTTGGCTGTCTACGGAAGTTTTGGGCTACGGGCACTTGCAAGGGCCGTCGCCGACGGCCTCCCCATGTTCAAAAACCTGAAATTTGTTATCTAAGTTGATTTGGGTATAGTAGGCTTCGGTTTGTTATCAGTGGACCCCAACGAGCTTCCCAGACATGATTTTGATGGTTCATTTGATGTTTATGGGCTATAAATCTAAGTCTAAGTACCATGTAATTAACGTATGGATATATAAGTGGTATATAAGATCTTGAACGTGTACGCAAGGGTGTATGTACATATGTAGACGTGTATTCAAGTTTATATGAAGGCACGTATGAGTGTATGCAAGTAAGTAGAGACGTAGTAATGTATGTAAGTATGTAGACGTGTATTTATCTATATGTGAAGATACGTATGTAGATGTGTATATGGTATATATGAAGGTACGTATGAATCTATACATGTATGTAGAGATATAGGAAGGTATGTACGTATGTAGATGTGTATGTATGCATGTAAGAATGTATGTATGCATGATTTAGATACGTCGAGTAATACGTTATTAATAGTGTGCCTTGAGAATGAAAAGTAATGCAGGTACATTATTGAAGCCTCACCAGGATATGGATACACAGATGAAATGCTTAAAGTTAGAAAGAAACGAAATGGGAAGTGTACGAGATTGAATCTTGTTTATGTATTGTGTACTAATGTTATGAATGTATGTGGTGAGTGCAGGTTATACGAATCACGGGCGGTTATCACGAAGAATAGAAATCGAAGACCGAGTCACAAGATAGATTGTACGGGAATAATTGAGTATGTGTTTTAGCAAACAGGACTTATACCTTATTTTTGTAATGATACATATTAAAACGAACTTTCAAGTAAGTCAAGATGTTGTAATGAAAGAAATTTTTATGGCACGAATTTTCCGCTGCGACTTTTTGTTAAATACGTATTAGGGTCTTACAGTCTCAACACTAAAGACATTAAGGCAATGGATATAATAGTGGCTGATGGTGATCAAATGAAATGCAACAAGATGTGGGACAACTTACAACGGGCAATGCAAGGTAATTAGTTTAAGGCTAATGTGTTTTTATATCATTATCCAATTATGACATGGTGTTAGGCATTCAATGGCTACACAGCTTGAATGATATTACATGGAATTTAAAAACTTTAACCATGAAATTTCAAGTGAGTAAGGTGAATTTTGAATTGAAGGGGGAAAAGAATAAAGGGGTTACTTTGTGTTCAGCTGAGAAACTTCATGAGTTACTATCAGTTCGTAATCATGTTACTCAGGCTCAGTTGTTTAGTTTACAACCTACTGATAGTAATATACAACAGCATAATCCGCATGTCAGTTTTGGAAATATTGAACAAGATGTGGAGGTGTTGTTAGACACATATAAAGATGTGTTTGCTATTCCTACTACTTTACCACCAGAGAGACATTTTGATCATATTAAAAGAGGGTACTCGGGCTATCACACAGAAACCTTATAGATATCCCTCAGCACAGAAAGATGTTATTGAGAACATGACACAAGAATTATTAGACACTGGAATCATCAGAGAAAGTACGAGCTCATTTGCAGCACCTGTTGTGCTAGTAAGAAAGAAGGATGGTACTTATAGGATGTGTGTTGATTATCGAAGATTAAATAAGGCAACGGTGAAGACTAGTTTTCCTATACCCTTAATTGATGAATTGCTGGATAAATTGGGGGGCAGTTCTGTGTTTTCTAAGCTGGATCTGAGGTCAGGTTATCATCAGGTTAGGATGAATATGGAAGATGTCTTTAAAACTGCCTTTAGAACTCACCAAGGTCACTTTGAATTCTTGGTGCTTCCTTTTGAATTAACTAATGCACTAGGCACCTTCCAGGCTCTAATGAATGCTACTTTCAAGCCTTTCCTAAGGAAATGTGTATTAGTGTTTTTTAATGACATCTTAGTGTATAGTGCTTCTATGGAACAACATTAAAAGGATTTGGAAATGGTTCTGCAAATTTTCAGGGATAACACCTTAGTGGCAAAGAGATCTAAATGCACTTTTGCTGGTCCTCAGGTGGAGTACTTAGGCCATATCATTAATAAAAAAAGGCGTGTCAACTGATCCTTCTAAAATAGCAGCTGTTACTTCTTGGCCTACACCTAAGACAGTCAAACAATTGAGAGGGTTCCTTGGGTTAGTAGGGTATTATAGGAGGTTTATCAAGGCTTTTTGGGGAATAGCAAAACCATTAACCAATTTGTTGAAAAAGGAGTCTTTTATATGGGGTGAAGAGGCACAAAAGGCGTTTGAAAACTTGAAACAGGTCTTATCCACTTCTCCTGTGTTGGCACTACATGATTTTTCAAAGGTTTTTATTATAGAAACAGATGCTTCTGCTAGGGGATTGGGAGCTGTGTTAATGCAAGAGGGTCATCCGTTAGCATTTATTAGCAAAGGGTATTTCAGTCAAACAAATGGCAATGTTAGTTTATGAGAAGGAGTTATTGGCTATTCTAATGGAAGTTAAGCACTAGCATCATTATTTGATTGTGAAGCATTTTATAATTAGAACTGATAAAAAAAGCTTGAAATATTTGATAGAGCAAAAAGTAAATACTCCTTTGCAACAAAAATGGTTGTCTAAACTGGTTGTGTATGACTATGAAATAGTATATAAAAAGGCATAGAAAACTCAGTTGTTGATGCTTTGTCTAGAGTTGAAGGGGTAACCTTATTTCAACTCAGTTTGAGTGCAATTGACCCTATATTATGGCTAAGAATTCAAGGGAGTTGGGTGCAGGATGAGGTACTTAAGAAGGTAATTGAACAGCTACAACAAGGTATAGAAGTTAAAAATATGACTTGGGTTGGGAAGGTTCTTAGAAGGAAGGGTAAAATAGTCATTGGGGCAAAGGAGAATTTAAGGAAACAAATATTGGAATTATGTCACACGTCTGCATTGGGAGGTCATTCAGGATATGTTCCTAATTTAAACCGACTAAAAAGTATGTTTTATTGGAAAAGTGTGATAAAGATGTGAAGTCATTCATGAAGGAATGTAATACATGTCAGAGGGCAAAATATGAAAGATTGGCTAGCCCTGGATTGTTATAGCCTTTACCAACTCCTAATTTTGTTTTCACATATATTTCTATGGATTTCATCAGTGGGCTACCTAAATCATGTGGCAAAGACACTATCTTTGAGGTGGTTGACAAGTTTACCAAATATGGCCACTTTATGAGTCTCAAATATCCTTTTACAGCAGCTGTAGTACTGTAGCTCAGTTGTTATTTGACAATATTTTCAAATTGTATGGGTGCCCGACAATAGTAGTCTCTGACAAAGATCCTGGGTTTATCAGTGACTTTTGGAAAGAATTCATACAGTTAACCGATTTATCATCATACAACTACCCAACTATTCAATTATATTTTTTTGTCTATTTTATATTAACTAAATAAAAAAAATTAATATTAAATCTTATCCTACTTTAAATGTTGAATAGAATACTTCCATTTATCTAATACAATCCTTAGTTTAAATTAACCAAACTTTGTATTAATATATTATTATTTTTATTTTCATTATAAAAAAATTATTCTATCGATTTTATTACATAATTTTTAAACAAATTATATATAACTTTCAATATTACTTTATATATATCACACCTGGAGAAAAAGGTAGGAATTTTTCCGTTACTCTATATTATTAAGTGATAATATTAAATCACAAATTTCACACTAATGTCTTATTTATTTTCTTAACTGGCCTAATAATAAATAAATAAACAAAGTAAAATGTTATAATAAATAAGTAGTACATCCAAGTTCATTTATTAAAAGATAAATTCTGACGATTATATATGTTAACCGATTACATTATATTTAATCATTCAGTGTAATGCATCATACATAAGGATTTTAAAGATATAACTTTTTATTACTTAGTATATAAAATTACATTTATTCAAACCGTGTAATACACGGGGTTCTAACCTAGTGTTCTTATATAAGGAAACAAAAACATTTAAAACGATAAGTTTACACTAATATTATTGTTAACATATAGATTTTCTTTTAAGTAGAGGCCCTATATTTTGGGAGCCCTTGGCCCAAGCCTTGGTCACTTGTACTATAGGTGTTGGATGTCGAATCCAGCAAATAAATATAAAATAAACCTACTTAGACACACTAAAAGTAGTATGAATGGAAGTCAGGTTCGTGTCCACAGGGATACAGATTAACGAATTATGCCAAAACGTTTTAGACACAAATACGGTTGTTTTGAAAGGGGGTTTTTAAGTTCAACTAAAATATGAAAACAATTTATAATTTTTAGATTAAAAAGAAAAGCTAATTAAAGTGGTTGGAAAATTCAGATGTTAAAAACTAATTTCGACACCAGGGCAATTTCTTGATTCGGTTCGACTTACGATCATTAACAGTCACGGTGCAATGATCATTTTTAAATAATAGTTTGTATCGACACTAGACGTCACGCAGTTCGGACCTCCACTCTAATTAATGTCTAACCAAACGCCGTTCGTTGATTAGAGCCAACCCGCTACTCTAAACTCACGCCGTTCGGATTTTAGCGTGCGGGTTGCGGGATAGAAGTATCAATTACAATCAAACACTCACGCCGTTCGGAGTGTTTAATTATATTGTATGATTCTATAACAGTTTGGGTTCATAGACAAACTCAAATTATTATTTTGTTCCTAGTCTCAAAAGTTAAAACTTTGTTAGGGTTCTAAAAATTGATTGACCTTTATTAGAAAAATTAATAAGTTGATCAGGTTTATTAACAATATAATATTTTCCGAATCGAATCCGTATAAAAACAAGAATCATACAAACAAACCACTAAAATAATCGGATCTAACATAACCGTTTCACATAAGTTTATGAACCAAATCAAAGAAAATAAACCCTGATGTCGAAACTATAAAAGTCTAGCCGGACATGATAGCTAATTCAATCAATACAAATAAGAAACAAAACATAAACTAACAAGCCAAAATTACTTCCCCAAAATCTGAATTGTTGCTTCTCTTGATCTCCAACTCGAAATTGCAGCCGTCCAAGATATTCCTTCTATATCGTTCCTTTTGTTTTTTTTTATCATTATCCCCTTTTGATTGCCTACACTTTCCCATCATCCCATGACATTGTTTCATCAATGGGCCATAAGGTCCATTTAATCTTTTCCCTTTCTTGCGATGGTCTAGCCCAACAGCAGCTCATTTGCAAACAATTTAACCCATGTAGGTTTTGTAATTTTCAAGTAGGAGCCCAAACAATTTATACATGTTGCTCTCTTCAAATGTTGATCCACAAACTTGTTTATGCTTGTTAATTAATTATAGTCCACCTCCAAATACTTTCGTATTCATTTAAATCGGCTATGAACATAGCCACCTTTCTGAGTCCTTGTAATCCATTTGAAAAATTCTTGTCATTCCTCACAACCGCTTCGTGCCTACAAAACCATTGAAAACGTCCAAAGTAGATTCCGTTCCACAAAAACGTGTATTTTCCAAAATAATGCAATATCTATAGTATAAATGCCTAAAATGCAATTAAATATGCACCCTAAAATGTGGTAAATTATGCCAAAAAATGCAACTAACAATAGGTCTGACTCTGTGTGTTCGCACGCCATCCCTATCAAATTCGAATTTGAATCAGATTTGACCCCGATATTCGAATTACATATATGTAATGTACTTTTATTTTTATTTATAATTATAAAAACTACACATATCTTATTACTTATTTTATTATTTGAGTCAAGTACAATTGGTTTTACTTTACTCCCTTTTACAAAAACTTTTAGTTTTGCCTCGCTGTACTTTTCATACGTCACTGTATAAACACGTACCGATACGGGTATGTATTCCAACGATAAAGATGAATCACAATCGCACCTCGCCTTCTCCGTCTCGTTTCAGATCTGCCCACGCAGACCTCTACCTAAGTCCGCCCCTGGTCGAATAACCGCTTCAAATAACAGAAGACCAACCCAATAAAGACATATACGGTAGAGCTCCAATTTTGACTTCAAGAAAATTTCTTTAGAGTAAATTACTGTTTTGGTCCCCGTGGTTTAACCAGTTTAACCATTTCAGCCTAAAAATGAATCTTTTAACATATCAGACCATGAGGTTGCATTTTATAACGGTTTTGGCCCCTCACACTAACTTGGTTACTTTTTTGCAGTTAAGTGTAAGGGTAATTTGGTCATTATATATCTTAGGGGCTGTTTTTGATAATTACAAAGTTGTTTTAATAATTAAGAGATTATTAATGCAATTACTCATGTTTTTTTTATTATTTCGTTATTTTCACGATTATTATTTAACAAGATACGTTTTAAATATACAAATAAATATGTATTTTCATTAACCGTTTATTTTTATAAAAGTCGCTTTATAAGATAATTTGTTATTTTACATTTTATTTAAACCATCTATCGTTTTTAAAATTGTTCCTTTTTAAACCATTTGTTTTTTAAAGTCGTTTATATTTTGAAGTTTTCTAAACACTTCATTTATACCAATTTTTTAAATCATTTATTTTTTAAACACCTATAAACTACTCACTTTTTAGGTCGTTCATTATTTAAATTTTACAAAACGACGTGTATAAAAAAAAAAGAAATGTAAGATTTGAAAAAAAGAAACATTCTAATAAAAAGTTCGCAAAAGATTGTTCATTTTTCAAACTTTTTTTATAATAGTTTATTTCTTTTTCAAATTTTCCATTTCTTTGGATTGTTTGTTTATTCAAAATTCGTTATTTTTTTCACCTTTCGTTTATTAAATTCGTGCATTTTCTAGTTGCTAACACTTGTTAACATGTTTTTTAAGGTTTTGTTTTTTTATAAACATCATTTTTTTAATCTTTCTTTTTTTAACCAGTCATTCGTTTAAAATCGACCGTTTTTAAATTCCTTCGATTTTTGAAATCGTTCATTTTCTGAAGTTATTTTCCCTAACGGCTATAAGTAAACTAAATACAAAGTTTAAAAAATGAACGATATCAAAAACGATTCTAAAAGGAACGGTTTAAAAAGAAATGATTTAAAAAAATTAATGACAAAAAAAGACGAATTGTTTAAAAAAGTTAAAAAATGATTTTAAAAAGAACGGTATAAAATGAATTGTTTAGGAAAAATATTAAAAGACAAACAATTTTACAAAGAACGATTTTAATAAACAAACGGTTTAAAAATGAATAATTTTAAAAACGACAGACGGTTTAATAAAAGGTTAAAAAACAAATGATTTTAAAAACGACGTTTATAGAAAACAAACGCTTAATGAAAACAAATATTTATTTGTATATATAAAACATATTTTGTTAAATAATAATCGTGAAAATAACGAAATAATAAAATAAAACTTAAGTAATTGCATTAATAATCTCTTAAATATTAAAAGAACTTTGTAATTATCAAAAACAGCCCCTAAGGTATATAATGCCCTAATTACCCTTACACTTAACTGCAAAAAGATAACAAAGTTTGTGTCAGGGGCCAAAACCGTTATAAAATGCAACCTCGGAGTTTTATATGTTAAAACATTCTTTTTTGGGCTGAAATGGTTAAACTGGCTAAACCACATGAGTGAAAACAGTAATTTACTCTTTTCTTTATTCTCAGTGTGTTATGTTTTATTTTGATTTCTTCTTTAGTCGTAAAACTCATTAATCGCGTATGTCATACAGGGCCGTCTTCGAAATTCTCGAAAAATTTTTGGGCCTAGGACGAGAAAAAAAACGGGCCCCTATAATATAACGCCAACAACTCATGTGTAAAAAGTCTATAGACTATAATGCGACAATAATTGTTATGATCCCAAAGACAAAACAAATACTATGTATAGATATAAAATGTCTCTTATATAGATTCAACCAGCTCTTTCAGAAAACATCAAATATTAAGAAGTAACATTTAAAAATAATAATAAGTTATAATTTAATATCAATTCTATTATAATAGATTTAATGCATATAATAGAATTGTTTTTTGTCATGGATCAAATGATATGATTGTTTATGTGGTTGAGGCCCACAACATGTTATGTTGTTATGTTGGATTTGGTTGAAGTCATATAAGAAGGCTTGTTTTATTTATATCATTTCACTAATTTACGATATTCTTATTAGTTTCTTCATTCATTCAGTATATATATAACAAAATTTTAATAAAAATATGTATCCGGGCCCTAGGAAAGACTAGGCCCTGAGCCATCGCCCACCCCGCACTCCCTCAAAGATGGCCCTGATGTCATAAACTTAGGACTTTTATTATATTTCTAATTTAATTATCATTTTGTAAATTTTCTATATTTGACATTACACAAGAAATTTAGAACCAGCTTCAGTTGTACAAGGCGTATACCATTTAAAAGTACTAAAACTTTCTCCTGAAACGTGTGATTCAATTATGTGTTTATGAATAAAGTTGTGTACCCTTTCGTTTCGAAGAAAGCTCGGGTTATTATCGGGCCTGGTCAAAGCTAGTCAAGGCCCAGTACTTAGGAATAGGAATCTAGTATATTTTCTAATGGATAATCGAGGCCCAAGCCGCCCAAAATTATTTCATAGGCAGGAACAAAGCCCAACTTCACACCTAACATAATGAATTGAGATAATAAAAAAGATAATTTTATTTTTTGAATAACAAATACTAGTTATTCTTTACTTTTACATCAATTATGTTAAAATATTTTCGCTGTTCAAGTTTAAACCTAAGACATTTCATCTAAAAAGATACGTGTTTTTAGGGCCGTTGAAATCGCTCGACGCTTGTTCGGAAATTGTTCGGAAAATGCTCGTTTGATTTAACGCTCGATTGTAAACGAGACACTCTGCTCGGTTTGGTTTGTAAACGAGCCGGGCATGAGTAAAAGTCCACTCGGCTCGAATTATTATTTTTAATTAGTATATATATACATGTAGATATACACACATATATATAAACATGTATATACACGTATATTTACACAAACATAAATTATACATACACACACACACCTATATATACACACACTTACACGTACATATATACTTAAATATAAATTACAGTTTTTTGTTTTATATGTACCACTCTATTAGATTTTGGTCTACTATATACAAACTTACAACTATATCTAGACGTACTAGCCCAACCACGACAATAAAAAAATTAATATCAGACCTAAAAGTTAAACCCTAAACCGATAAACGACAGTCGTTCATCGCCTCAATGTTTCATGGCGTTACCCTAAGTCGATCGTCTTCTGGTCTCAACGTAATTGTTCGTGCAATATGATCATCGTCTTGTCAGCCACAACGTTGTTATTCATAAGAAAAATATTATGCTCTGAAATGTGTATGTTTTTTAAGACATAAAAACTTGAGACCTAACATTGTCACTATCTCTCTCAGCAAATTTAAATCCGGCGACACGGTTGTCCAAATCGTTCGAACTTCACTCGACGCTCGCTCGAAATTCTTACTGCTCTAAAAATGATCGCTTGATTTGAGGCTTGGTTTTAAATGAGCCGCTCCGCTCGGTTCGGTTTGTAAATGAGCGAAGCACGAGCAAAGGTCCGCTCGGTTCGGCTCGGCTCGTGAAAAGCCCTACATGTTTTTAGTCTCTACCAAGTAGACTAGCCTCACGTTAAATTATGATTACATATATATGGTTAGGGTAAAATAAAAACTTATACGAGTTGTGAGAACTTAGGGAACTCGGCCTTTCGAAAGGTTTTTTCAAATTTTTTTTACCAAAAATCCTAAAAAATCAACTTTTCCAAAAAAAAAAAACCTGTTTTTTTTTTTTTTTTTTTTCCATTTATGGCAACCGTAAATGCTGTAAAAAGTGATAACATGCTTAAGTCATCAGCTTTTTACAGCTGCTGTAAGGGGTCGAAAAACACTACTTCGATTTTTTTTTTACTTTTTTACAGCAGTCTTTCTAAACATATTGATATAGGGGTGTGGAAAACATGGAGGCAAAACTCATACGGGAAGGTCGAGTTCTCCAAGTTTTCACAATTCGAAGAGGTTTTTCCTTGATCTTGATCATATGTATGTATGTATGTATGTATACAACTCGAAGAGTTTTTTCCTTGATCTTGATCCTATGTATGTATGTATGTATGTATGTATGTTTTAAATGCTATGTTGTCAACATCGACCAACTTTGGCCTCTTAACTTTGGCATTAATCAACTTTGATAATAACATATTTAGCCCCTCATCTTTAAAAATAATATGTTTAGCCTCTCAAAATTTATCTACATCAACCAACTTTGGTCCCCTCAACTTTGGTAATGACCTATTTGGTCCCTCAACTTTGGTAACAACATACTTAGCCCCTGAAATTTTATAAAGACATGTTTAGCCCCTTAACTTTTGTGAACATCAACCAACTTTGGCCACTCAAATTTCCTCTCAACTTTAATCCTGACATGTTTAGTCTCAAAAATTTAATAAAGCTCCTTTATTTAATTTCTATTATTTATCCATACACTTTATTATAGTTACAATTTAGACCTTTACTTATTGATATCTACGTTTCAAACCCCCTAGACCGAAGAATAAACTACTACTTGGTCTTAAAATGTCAGGAAGTACACGTTTTAAATAAAATAGAAAAACAATAACTTAACCCAGTTATAACACTACTGGTCTTAATTATTTTAAGAAATTACTATTATAATAAATATAAAAAAGAAGGAAACACGATAACTTAATCCTGCCCTGGCCACTTCTGTCTGACACCTTCTTCTCCGGGGACCACGCTAACACCCACCGCCGGCATCGGCACCATCTTCTCCGGCATATCCCACATCTTAAATTTTGTAAATCCTCTAAGTGGTATGCACACACCAGGGAACAAAGAATATAAATATAATTATGTAAAATCTAAAGATTAAAATGAGTAAATTGGTTGATTCGGCTAAACTGAATATTATTAACCGAAAACCGAACTTTATGTGGTTCATTATATATATATATGGAACCTATTAAGTCTAACCACCATGCAAGTCAATATCCATCATTGGATTTGGCTGAAATTAAGTCTCAGCCACTTAAACTCATAAAAATAACCTCTGTTGGCAGTTCAAAGAAGTTTCCTGTTTCCTGCCCATGTTCTCCCCAAATCACGGTTAATGTTGGCGGTTCTTAGCGGTATGTTGGCGGTTCTTAGCGGTTTTGAAGGCTAAGCACCTAAATTCATCCTTATAAACCCCCTTTACCACATGAATCAATGCGTCCTCTGGCTCCTTCTTCCCATTCGAAGAATCTTTTCTCTCTCATCCAAGCATCTCAACATCATCTGGTATCCATTGCCCAAATTTGAAAAATTAGGAGCCACCAGTGTTCACCGCCACTACCACGGTTTACGATTACGAGAAGTGGGCACCGCCATTCGACCACAATCTGGTAATCCGTTCTCTCCGGTCTTGGTTGTTCTCCTGCCATGGCTTCGAGCACAGTCCATCTCTCTCACTCTTGGTAGTCCGTTATGTTTCTCAAAGCCCTAATTAAAGAGAATTTGTTAGATGTCTGTTTGTTTTGATGATGTCTTTATATTGTCGATTACAGTTTAGGGTTACACCGCTGAATTTCTTAAGTTCCAGTTTGCTTGATCTGTTTCTATTTTAAAATTGTTGGTCATTGTGGAAATTGATGGGATGTGTATAGAATTTATGTCTGTTGTATAACTAAATACTGACAAACAATTGATCATGCAGGGATTGTGGGTAACAAGTTTATCTAGGTAAGCAATTAAGGTTACCGAATTGGCGAATTTGCACTGGGTTCGCTCGGTTTTGCTAATTAAACTTGTATAGGATTCTGTTGTTTGACCAATAGCTGAACTGTTTGTTTTTGTTTGATTGTCTGTGATTGGTTTTGTAGGTGGATTTGACACTGCACATGATGCCGCAAGGTAACTAACTATCCGTTTTTTTTTTCTATTTGAACTTACATTATCAAGTGAAGCATTCCGTATGAGTTTGACATTTTTGTTGTAGGGTATATGATCGCGCTGCTATTAAGTTTCGTGGACTTGATGCCGATATTAATTTCAACATAAGTGATTACGAGGAAGACCTTAAACAGGTTTGGCTGAAGTTACTTAAATATTAACACCATTTAAGTGTGTTTGTGCCATTTTATTCATTTATCTCATGTAACTTGTGCAGATAAAAAACTTGAGCAAAGAAGAGTTTGTTCACATTCTTCGCCGTCAAAGCACTAGGTTCTCTAGAGGAAGCTCAAAATACCGAGGAGTTACCCTGTACAAATGTGGTCGATGGGAAGCTCGGATGGGGCAGTTTCTTGGGAAAAAGTGAGAACTTATAGAACTATATTTTAAAATTAGAGTAAAGTACACGGATTGGTCCCTGTGGTTTTCACTTTGTAATGCACTTAGTCCTCCAACAAATCTAAAGGATTTAGCAGGTCCAAGTTAGGGACTAAATGCGTACGAAGTGCAAACCATAGAGACCATCCATGTGACTTTTGGAAAGCTAGAGACCAAATCCAAAATTTTGGTAAATCACATGGACCATCCATGTACTTTAATCAAATTATTAAGACCCTGTTTTTTTTTTTACCTTGATTTTGGGGAATGTGAATCAATTTGTGTACATTTCATGTGACTGAATTGGTGACACTTTGTTTGCCTTAGGTACATCTATCTTGGATTGTTTGACACTGAAATAGAAGCTGCAAGGTTAGCACAAATATTCTCTCCAGCCTCTTATCGTTTTTCATTCCTAAATGGATCTGTTCTTATACACTTATCATGTCGTATTGTTATGATTATCAATAACTTAGGGCCTATGACAAGGCTGCTATAAAATGCAACGGAAGAGAAGCGATCACTAACTTTGAACCCAGTTCGTATGAGGGGTCGTTAAGTTCCGAGACTGAAAACGGAGGTATTAAACTATTAATCAACTTCTTCAGTAGTAACATGCTAAATTACCTTACTGTAATACATGTATTTTGAAAGTATCGGTCATGATTTGTATCTTTTTTATTACAGATTACAATCAATCCATAGATTTGAATCTTGGTATTGGTATTGCTCCTTCTTTAACAGGAGGTGATAATGCGAATAACACTTTAGGGAGCTTGTATCAAATTAATCATCTCTTAACCCGTTTATCTAAACAGGAAGACGGGATAGCATTTTGTAAACAGGTTAGCCGGTTGTAAATGAGCCATCGTCAAATTGTAAACATGTTAAATGGGCAGGAAAGTTGTAATAAAATGGGTTGTAAACGGGTTGACAAGTCATTTTACTTAATTGGATTAAAGAGGTCATTTCCAGCACAATCTTTTTAATTTAA